>JALIGW010000001.1:197213415-197813415 GCA_023053685.1 Diadophis punctatus similis | reverse complement strand
TATCAAGGGGAGCAAACCCTATTTCTTTTGAAGAGGGTTCTGTTCACACAAAAGCTCTTCCATGAAGTCCTCGGTTGTGAGTAATTGGATTCCTGTAGGATACATGCAAACACATTTCTGCTATTGTGCTTCCTTTACATATTGCATAGCTTGATTTCAACACAACTTATGGAATAAGCAGCAATGGGTAGGTTCATATAAACCACCATGACTAGGTTGCCCCTAACATGCTAATGAGTGTTGGCATAGCAACCTTCAATCATTCACGCATAGACTATTTTATTTGAGCTTCACAATCTATGTAGCGATACTAGTATTGTTCAAGTAAGACCTTCCTACAAAAGATCATCCATTCTCTCTATCATGTCTTCTGGTCCAATGTGGAGCCTGTGGCACAGGACTGCCTTCCAAACTGAGTCAATCCATTAGTCCAGAGGTAGGTAAACTACAGCTCTTTGAGGACCTGTGGACTTCAACTCCCAGAATTCCTGAGCCAGCCATGCATGCTCAGGAATTCTGGGAGTTGAAGTCCACAGGTCCTCAAAGAGTTGTAGTTTGCCTACCCCTGCATTAGTCCATTTTGCTAACTGATTGGGCAACATTTCATTAGGAGCGTTTGGGCAACCTGCAGCTCAAATTTACTCTCCTCCAGGACTTTATTTGCAGCCCCCACCAGAATGAACGGGACCAAAATTGTAGATTTTCATTAGTCTTTGGGGGAAGTCATTAAAGGACAATAGGGGTCCATATGCATGTCTGTGGCCCCAGACAAAATTCAAAAAAAAAATGTGCAGGCGCCCAAATGAAAAAGACTGTCCACTACTGCACTCATAGTTCAGATTTCAGTTATCTGTAGCCCTACCTGGGCACTCTGCAAATTGAACCTGGGCTCTCTTAATTGCAGGGTGAGCTCTGCAAGTAAGCAATGACTCTACAAGCACCGTGAGTCAATAATTCACATTTTCTGATTTCACGACATTCAACTCAAGTTCCCAGTGCCTGTAGCAATTACGAATGGTGAAAAATCAGTGTAGCGTAAATGTCTGTCTTTGCTACACTCTACTGCAAATAGTGATGGGAATCATCATTAGAAAAGTCCGCAAATAACAAGCAAAATATGGAATCGTCAGAACTTACCTGATCATAGGACACTGGTGTCTGTCTGTGATTGGACAGCTCTACAAGCGTACTAACATCTGTGCGCAGATCAGACTTGCAGCCAACCAAAAGCATTTTGGTGTTGGGGCAAAACTCTTGAATTTCTCCTTTCCACTGTAAAAATAAGACATTCATGATTATGCAACGCCATAATAATACAGTAGAGCATCTTGCGCCACTGAGAAGTTTAAAGTATTAATCCCTATCATGATTGGCTGTACACTTGAAGTGCTATGTAACAGTAAAGTAAAGCATCCAATTAAAGTATTAAATAGTGATGGACTGTAATCCTACACGCCCTTATCTGTGAGTAAAATCAATCATGGGTAATAAAACTTTTTTTTCCCCCTGAGCAAAGATGCATAGGATTGTAAGGTTCAGCTCTACTCTGGACTCAAATCATAAATGCCTTCCTTGTGATGTTACCATGCACATTCAATCTTTTTTGCATCATTTACATCATCTGCTTTGCAGATGCCTATCATTTAAATCCTTTTCTTCCAGTAGAAGAAATCTATATGGATGCTTAAGTACATATGGACTGGATCTCAATAGCTTCCCCTCCCCCCCCCCAGACTGAGCTTCTCAACTGCAGATATATAAAAGAGTGAAGGATTAGTACAGTCCATGGACTGTATCTGCCTCCAGGAGCATCCATGGGAAGGGACAGAAATTTTTAAAAAAATTCAGAGTAGTCCCAGCACGGTGAACAAATTCCTGTCCCTTTGGTACTATGTAAAAAGGGTGGCACTTTGATTTATTTTTTATTCAATTTATATGCCATCCATCTCATTATCTTGACTGACTCTGGGTGGCTTACAGTAGTATATTACTGCTTTGCCAAAACCTCCCTTTCAATATTTTTTTTTACCTCTGGCCACAGATGTGACCCTAATATCTTTTTCTTTTCATCCTCTTCCTCCTTTCCCTCCTTCCCCCCCCCCCAAATGTAAAATCTCCCAACCATACACAATGCCAAATAACAGCAGCAGTTGGCTCTGAATCAGAGGTATACAAAACCTCTTAAAGGTCTGGAAAAGTTTTTTTTTTTTAAATAAAAAAACTCCCTAAAAATGAGAAACATGGACTGAAAATTCCAAGGCAGCCCTGTATGATGATGTCATTATGCCTCTTTCTTTTGCTCCATACCAGGGGTGTCAAACTCGATTTCATTGAGGGCTGCATCAGGGTTGGGTCTGACCTAGGGGGCCGGGGTCGGTGTGGCCAGGGTGGGCGTGGCCAGCTCGACGTCACTCGTCTTGGGGAAGCCTGTGGTGGCCTGAGTGCTCTGCCAGCGAAAACGGGCTCCCAAGCTCCGTTTCCGGCTGCGACGGCCTCCTGCAACCCTCTGCCAGCGAAAACGGCCCTCCCGAGCTCCATTTTCACTAGCAGAGGCACCACGTCCTTTGCTGTTTCAAGGGCAGCCCCGCAGGCCAGATCTAAGCACCCCACGGGCAGGATCCAGACCCCAGACCTTGAGTTTGACACCCCTGCTCTATACCCTCTCCCAAAGGGTGCAAGCTCAGCTGAGTATGATCGTGCTGTATGATGGAGGAATAACCTTCATACTGAAGTGGGAATTTTATTTCCCTAACCTTTGACCCAGGAACAAAAGTGAAGGATGGCAAGAGGTCTCCACTGCATCATGATGTGATGAGAATCTTTAAATTAGCAGGAGGTTAGAGCAGAGGTGGGTTCCTACCGGAGCTGCCTGGTGCACAGCTCCGGTAGGGAGCGGCTGATTGTGCAATTTGCGCACGACCGCTCCGGAGCCCTCTCTGCCGGTCCACTGCGTGCATCGCCATTTTTCCCCGGTGATTTTGGGTCAATTTTGCTTCTGCGCATGCGCAAAATCGCGGCAAAATCTCACGAGGGGACGCGCGCACGAGAGAGATTTCGGCAAGATTTTGCTTCTGCACATGCGTGGAAGCTAAATCGCACCGAAATCTCACGCGCGTGCACGTCTCCTCGCGAGATTTCGGCACGGTTTTGCTTCCACGCATGTGCAGAAGAAAAATCGCGCGAGGAGGTACGCGCGCGTAGCGAGCACGCCTGCGCCCAAAGCGTGGAGATGCGCGCGCAGCGCACCGGCACCGGTAACAGAGCAACCCGCCGCTGGGTTAGAGATATACATGTGTATGAGAGAGAAGGAGAGAAAGTGGGAGAACTAGTCTATAATATCTTCCAGTTTCATCCTTAAGACATACATACATCCAATAGCAGAGAATATATATATGGCTCAGGGTTGAACTCTGAAGTCCTTGGTGCTCACTGTACCTAAAAAACTACTGTCCTACCTTGGTGCTACTGTATATAAACTGGAAGCAAATACCACACCCACTAGCCCTGATAATGTTATCTAGTTGGGTAATGAAATGTCTACAAGCAAACAACCAAGCTCAGAGTCCACCAAGGACTCCACATACACACACAGCAGACAGAGATGTGTGTGTGTGTGATATTTACATCTAATATCTACAGTATATATCTTTACGTATACACCACTATCACGACCAGTGCGTTTTAATGCAGAGTTGTCTCTTACGGTTAAACCAAAGATCAGAAGGCATCTTAAGGCGAATGGCCTGTCAGGACAAGTCTTACGTTCAAATTAGTGCTGCTAATTTTAAACCCATCCAACTCCAGAGGGCTGAGGAGGAAAGGCTGGCAACGTGAAGCTCAGCATCCCCTGCAGATAGCCCAGCTGCCCTTTATTTGAGTCATCACAAGAACCGACAGCACAGCACAGCACAGCACAGCACAGATCTAATCAAGGGAGTTTCTGAGAGAGCAAGTTTCAACTGCTCCCTAAATTTCACCTACCGTAATCACTAGATTAAACTGTGGTCTTAACCTCTGTCACGCACAAAACACAAAATGCGGTCTGTACAGTGTGAAAACGGACTTGCTTTTTAATATAAAGCAGCTTAAGCACCAAGCCTAGGTGTATATTTCCTCCCACTGCAGAAGGTGGAATGTGTTAGGTCAGCAGCAATTCTAGAAATGGGCTACATTACAAAATGCGTATCAGCAAAGCAGTGGGGGAAAAAAAGAATGTAATCCAATTTAGTCACAATTAACCACAGAAAACACTGTTTCAGGTACTCCTCGGCTTACGACCATAACCGAACCCAACATTTCTGTTGCTAAGTGAAACATTTGCCAAGTCCCGTTTTACGATCTTTCTTGCCACAGTTGTTAAGTGAATCCCTGTGGTTGTTACTAACACGGCTGTTAAGTGAATCTGCCTTCCCCATTGACTTTGCTTATAAGAAGGTCGCAAAAGAAGGGCCACGTGACTCTGGCACACTGCAACGGTCATAAATATGAGTCAGTTGCCAAGCGTCTGAATGTCGATCACGTGCCCATGGGGATGCTGCAATGGTCCTAAGTGTGAAAAACAGTCATAAGTCAATTTTTTTCAGGTCCGTTGTAACTTTGAACAATCACTAAGTGAACTGTTGTTAAGTCGAGGATCACCTGTAATTGAATTGTATACAAGGCTTGGGCAGTTGTTCTTTTAATATATATAGAAGATCATATGTGCATCCTCCTACTTCTCCTTATAGCTGAAGGTTTGTGTAAAACTAAAGCATACCTAATATACCGTATTTTTCGGAGTATAAGACGCACCTTTTTCCCTCCCTAAAAGAGGCTGAAAATTTGGGTGCGTCTTATACTTTGAATGTAGCTTTTTCGAAGCTTTTTTCCAGCCCTAACAAGGTGCTAACGACCTTCCCGGCTTCCTATTCCTTCCGAAGAAGGTTTTTTCCAGGCCTAAGTCTTTGCAGACTTGTTTTCATTCCTACTCCCTCTGAAAAAGCAAGCCCTAACACGGTGCTAATGATCTTCCTGGCTTGCTGCATTTATTTTTATTCCTACTCCCTCCGAAGCAGTTTTTCCAGCCCTAAGTCTTTGCAGGCTTGCTTTCATTCCTACTCCCTCTGAAAAAGATCTTTTCAGCCCTAACCAGAGGATAAAATAATGTGCTGAAGCTGAACAGACTAAGGACGCTAGCCAGATGAATACCTGGTAGGTGATGATCCCCCCCCCCCACATTTTCCTCCCACAAAACTAAGGTGCGTCTTATACTCCGGTGCATCTTATGCTCCGAAAAATACGGTACATGACTATATTGCTTTTTCAAATTCCTGGGACTCCCATCTATTTATATGTAAGGCCTACTGAATATAACAGGCTCAATTTGCTTGATTACATTTCCAGTGAAACTATCTTCAATTGAGGGGGTCATAACTTATAGGAGTTTAGCACTAACATTTCTCTAAATATTTCTTTTTGGAAAGTAATGAGAGATCTACTTTCCATGTCATATATCAGGCAAGAGGAACTTGGATGGTGTTGAACTGGAATTCTTCACCATACTGCTTGGTTCAGCTTGTTTTTTAGTGCTTTGGGAAGCTGAGATTCAGTATCACCTGAAAGTGCTTTTTTCTTCAAAAGGCAATTAGACTGGTTTTTTTTCCCCTTGAGGAGGAAGAAGAAAAGGTTTTGCTTCTCATCCAAGAAGCTTCATCAGTTCTGATGGAGGGGGGATGGAACTGATGAAGCTTCTTACATGAGAAGCAAAATGTTTTCTTCTTCTTCCTCAAGGAAAAAACAGTCCAATCGCCTTTTGAAGAAAAGGGGGGGGGGAAAGCACCTTTAGGTGGCTCAGTGGCTAAGACATTGAGCTTGTCGATCAGAAAGGTTGGCAGTTCGGCGGTTCAAATCCCTAGTACAGATCTCCTGCGTGAGCAGGGGGTTGGACTAGATGACCTCCAAGGTTCCTTCTAACTCTGTTACTGTTACAACTATGACCAGGATAGCTGAGAATCTCCACAGAATATCATCTGGAATGACACGGGTTCTTAACCATTATCCTGTTGCATTAATAACTATTACGCATTAATAACTATTCTTAGGCAAAGGCATCCAAGAAAACTAGAAAATAATGTTTTGAGTATTTCATTGGCTTGAGATCCCACCTTCATATAGTTTAACAAAGGCTTGATTAGATATCCTCCTTCTCCTTATAAATAGCATAGAGGAGAGGAGAATGTTCCATCTTTTTTTAGACAGGTTCTTCAAACAGTATTTCTTGGTCCCTCCATAATTCAAAGAAATAAAGATGGATCTTTCTAATTTTAGTCCCTTTCAATTACATTTCTCTTTGCTTTTGTGTCATTCCTTCATTCATCTTCAATTGTTTTAAATAATAACCAAAAGCAGACATTCCTTAGTATGTTTTATTTATTCACACGTTTCTAGTTAGCCTAATATTATATTAAAATGTTATAAAATGTTAGGAACAAGATAGGCATCAAAATATAGAAAATTATGAAAGTCAGTGGATCGTCAATTTTTCATAATGTATGAGATAAGAAAGAAATCAGGTCATACTGCAATTAATAAAGATAAAATTCTACCCAAATCTAACAGTGGTTAATTTGGACACCTTCTTTGAGTCAACCAAATTAGTTCAGCTTCTGAGTCCTTAATTCATGGGTTATTTGTCTGATTTCTGTAGCCGCCCATCTGAAACTATGACTCTGGGGTGGCATACTTCATAAAATATAGAAACAATTAAAAACAAATGTTACATTTAAGAAGGAAAGATGAAGAAGCAATTTACTTTAAGCAGCTGTACAAAATTCACCATATTAGTCAATTAAAAAAAGACACGGTTTGTAATTTGATTAAGAGTCAGATATTAATTTCAGTATTCTCCTCCTTTTGAGGGCAGTGGCTCATTTTGTTGTCAATAAATAGTGTAATATTAAAATTGCTTTACACTAAACCAGAACCAGTGGGAAACCTGTTCCTCTCCAGATGTTCCTCAGCTATAATCTACAGCAGTTCCTATCAGCTTGGCCAATGGTAAGGATGCTGGGATTTTGGCAATCAAGTTTTCTAAGATTCAGATTATATGTTCCTCTACTGAGCTATGATTCCTGACCAACATATAGCTCAAGAGATACATCCTTGATCCCTTTCAGCGCTAAGCTAAATGTTTGAACTCAAATCCCAAGTAGAGAAACAAAAGTGGATGCCCAGTGCTTACCACCAGGACAGGGGCGGGTTCCAAATTTTTTTACTACCACTCTGTGGGTGTGGCTTATTTTGTGGGTGTGGCTTGCCAGCCATGTGACCAGGTGGGTGTGGCTTGCTGGCCATGTGACTGGGTGGGCGTGGCTTCTCAGACTGCTGAAGGGAGGTAACTGAGATAGGTCCTGCCGCCCATTCCCTCTCCCCTCAGCAGCTCGAGAAGCCTCAAACATGCGAAAATGCCTAGAATCATCACCGCATGTTCATGGTTTCTCGGACTGCTGAAGGGAGGGGAATGGAGATAGCTCCTGCCGCCCGTTCTTTCAGCATCTCACGCGCTCCCTCCGCCATCCTCCCCTGCTTGGATTCACTGTGGGGTAGGAAGGCAGCGCATGTGCAGTGCCGGAAGCTCAGCTTCTGGGCATGCGCAGAAGAAAATTAAAAAAAATTTTTTTTTAAAAAAATGGCTGCAACCAGGCACTGGCAACCGACCACACCGGTACTGTGATGTCACCAGTGGGCCGCTACCGGTGCTATAGAGTGGACTGCACCGGTAGGAACCCACCACTGCACCAGGAGCTGAATATGCTTGGGAAAATGATCTTCTTTTTTAATATATTTTCAAAGCAGTCTACATAGTAGCTGCATTTTTGCAATCCCCAGCCTGGAGGATAGATTTAAATATATAAAAATGAAAACAGTAGTGTTTCATAGATATGCACATTTCTAAAACACCTACCTTTTTCAATACGCTGTCAAGTGTTTCTGGACGGCTGATGTCAAAGCAAATTAAGACGGCATCAGAATCTGGATAGGAAAGTGGGCGGACATTATCATAATAAGGAGACCCTGTTAAGAATAAATTAAAGCAGGGTTATACAATAGAAAAACACATACATATCACAAAAGTATGCGCCCCAAGAGTTTTAATCATGGCACATGGCAATCATTTCTAATCCCTTGCTCCCCAAATGGATTAGATTTCAGCCCTGATGACAATGCCTACAGTTGCAACAGTGTCACATGTATCGCGATTTCCTGATCCTCAACTTCAAGTTTCTTTCATCCATTAGAACAAGGGTGTCAAACTCGATTTCATTGAGGGCCGCATCAGGGTTGTGTTTGACCTCAGGGGGTCGGAATGGGTGTGGCCAGGGTGGGCATGTCCAGCTCGACGTCACTCGTGTCAGGGGCACCTGTGGTGGCCCAAACAGTCTGCCAGAGAAAACGGGCTCTCCTCCTGCAACCCTCTGCCAGCGTGTGGCCCTCCCGAGCTCTGTTTTCACTGGCAAAGGCACTGCGGGCCAGTCCTTCACGGTTTCCAGGGTGGCCCCGTGGGCCAGATCTAAGCACCCCGCGGGCAGGATCCGGCCCCCAGGCCTTGAGTTTGACACCCCTGCATTAGAATCAGTAGAACCCCATATTAAAGATCATTTAATTTCGGCTAGCTTCAGATGAAACGGCCACCATCTTTTGAACATGTCACTACATTTTTTGGGGTTCGTCAGATGAGCTTCCATCCTGTGTATTTGTAACCTGAGAATTCTTATCTCTAAGTGTCTTGTGACTGATTTATTGCGCATGTGTAGTTTCTGTTCTTTTGTTCTTCTTCTTGTTTACTTTCATTTCGTCTGTCCAGACGTATATTTCTACTGGTGAGAATGTATTTATTTTTATGTTTTTATACTGTTTATAATAAACTTATTTACTTAGAACTATATCTTATCGGTTTTATTTCATGCCATGGGGAGACAGGATCCATTCACCTCTGAATTGCTTAACTGCAATCTCCCCATGGGGGGGAGAGGGCTTTGCAAGCCTTGACAGAACATGTTTTACATTTACTAATAGAGAAGGAATAACCACATAGGGTAACCAATGGGCGTGCGGATCCTCTTCAGCCCATTTCTTATGGGTAAGTCACCTACACAAAAATAAAGCATGTGCTTACATGGCTGCCCAGAAACAGCTCTCACGTACAGTTTGGAAGGGAAACAACAATTTGAAATTGTTCTTGTCTCTCCGGAGAATTAAAATATGATTAAGCTCACTAAAATCTTTTACACTTATGCCAAGAGAGCCCAGGAGCGGTCTGCCTTCTTTTAAAAGGTCTACAGCTGTAGTAAAATGACACACACCTCTAATTTTCTGCTCCATGACTAATTTAGTTAGGTTCAGTTTGTTACCTCAGCATTTTTCAGAACTTGATTGAATTCTAGATCTAAATACTATATTAGGTTCACTTCAAGCCTGAACCCTAGAGAAATATACGCTCAGCATTACATTCGCAATACCCAAGACGGCCAGTCAGCCTAATGTTCCGAAATGGGAAAATATATACAATGCTTTAGCCTGTTCCCATAAATCCTTCCCAAGCATTATCTCCCTATGAGATATCCAGCTACTAACCTTTTCATCACTCTGCAGATCTTTGTGGCTGCAAAGAAGAGTGCTGGGAGATCAGTTGGATGGTTAATTAGCTACACCCTGTTTTCATGCTGAATGACCATTCATTCATTCAGTGACCGTTCAATGACGCTGAACGAGGGGTCCCGCTGCAGCATCCCACAGTCAGGTAATTACCACTGGCAACCTTCACTGCCAGCTTCTGACAAGAGAAGTCAATAGGGAAGCTGACAAGAGGCTGCAACCGCATGGGATTCACCTAATGCAGCAACTGGGACTGCCACACCTGTCGTCACAGGTTGGTGCAGTCATGTGACCCTGCACTTTAGAACTGCGTTGCTTAAGTGATGGGGTTGCTGCTACCAGTTGCCATCGCCAAGCAAAGACTTTTCCTTGTATAGCTCTAGGCACTTGCACCTTTAGCTTGTCACAACTTGTGACCCGATAACGCAACCACCAGAAACTCAATAAACATCTCATTTGGGTTTCCTGCCTGTAACTGGCATCAACCTAACCAGAGGCAACGTCTACAAAAAAGAGAAAAACTCTCTTGGATCAAAGCCATCATTCACTTAGCTGAGCATCCCATCTCCACAGAGTGGGCAAACAAGGAGCAATGTGCTTGAGGACACAGACAATAGGACTTTCCTGCTGAAGCTCAGCAGTTAAAGTCAATCAGAATAGAGCTGGAAGGGAACTTGGAGATCCTCTAGTCCAATCTCCTGCTCAAGCAGGAGACCCTATACCAGTGATGGCGAAGTGCACAGGTGGCACGCAGAGCCATATCTGCTGGCACGCGAGCCGTTGCCCTAGCTCAGCTCCAGTGCGTATGTGCATGCCTGTCAGCTGATTTTTGGCTTGTGCAGAGGCTCTGGGGGGACGATTTCAGCCTCTGGAGGGCTTCCGGGGTGGTGGGGGGAGCGTTTTCACCCTCCCCAAGCTCCAAGAAAGCCTCTGAACCCTGGGGAGGGCAAAAAAAGGGCCTACCGGGCCCACTGGAAGTTGGGAAACGGGGGAGTGGGGGGCACGCACGCATGCGCAGAGGAGTGGGGCGAGTGGGGGGCTTTGAAGCATGTGTATGGGCACGCATGCACGTGCGATAGCACGCACACACACTATTTCGGCACCCGAGGAAAAAAAGGTTCGCCATCACTGCCCTATACCATTTCAGACAGGTGGCTGTCTAGTCCCGTGATGGCGAACCTATGACATGCGTGCCACAGGTAGCACACGGAGCCATATCGGAGGGCACGTGAGGTGTTGCCCTATGTCAGCTCCAGCGCGTGCTGGCCAGCTGATTTTCAGCCTTGGGGAAGGCTGCTTTGCCCTCCGGAGGCTTCAGGAAACTTCCTGAAGCCCCGGAGTGTGAAAAACAGCCCAATGGGCAAACCGGAAGTTCAGAAGAACGCACTTCTAGTTTTCCGATGGGCTGTTTTTCACACTCCGGAGGGTTCAGGGAAGCTTCCTGAAGCCCCGGAGTGTGAAAAATGGCCCAATGGGCAAACTGGAAGTTCGGAAAAACGCACTTCCGGTTTGCCGTTGGGCTGTTTTTTGCACTCCAGAGGGTTCAGGGAAGCTTCCTGAAGCCCCGGAGTGCAAAAAACAGCCCAACGGACAAACCGGAAGTGCATTTTTCCAAACTTCTGGTTTGCCCGGTTTGCTGTTTTTCACCGTCCCAGGCTTCAGTGAGGCCTTTGCGCATGCACGGGGGTGGGGTGTGTGCGCGCATACGCAGGGGGCAGCGTGGGGGGTTGTGCGCATGTGTGGGTGGCACGTGAACCAAAAAAGGTTCGCCATCACTGGTCTAGTCTTTTCTCGAAAAATCTCCAGTGACAAAGCACCTTTTGAAGGCAAAGCTGTTCCACTGGTTAATTGTTCTCACTGTTAGGAAGTTTCTCCTTAATTCCAGGTTTCTTCTCTCTGTACAGCTGACTCTATACAGTCATCATGATAACAATGATAGAATGATCAGACTATCCACAGCTTTGTGGATCACCAGATATGCAGCAAGGGTATAACTAAGTCCCTACACTAAGCAGTTATCTGGCCACAGTCGCCATAAGTCTGGCCTGCCTTTACATGTAACTATTAATTTTCTCCCTCCTATCTGTAGGGTCACTTCCATTGTACATCAGTAAAAGAATCCTTTGGAGCACCCACAGTTTAATGACCTGCTCAAATCTATGATAGGTCATTAGAGGGAATTGGTCTTCTGGAATGCAGAATTCCACATGGCCTCCAGCCACACTGTCTTTGCAAGCAGCTCCCATGAAACGTAAAAGCCTGCTAGAACAGGCTGTTTCTTGAAGAAGTCAATGGCTTAAGTATTTTTAAATGGTTGAGTGGTCTCTCTCCCAGGAATCTGAAGAATTAGACTGCATCCTTAAAAACACATTTACTCCTGCTTATCATTGACCTGCCACAAAACGGTGCAGAAACGAAATATCCTTTTGAGGAGCTCAATCAACCAGCAGGATAATCTGTTCCATACCTCTCTCAGATCCTTTTCTTAAAATAAAATAAAATAAAATAAATGACAATCAGCATATGCTGAATCCTAGACCAGCTATATTTTATTTCCTGATGGAACCTTATTTTTCCTGATTTTTTTTTTTTGAATAGCACACCCTAGGGTATTTGAAAGCCAGCCAAATCTTAGCAGGGATGGTGCCGGGCTGACTACCAGGGGGTCTCCTCTTGGCAGACATTCTCTATCAATGTGCTGGATAGTTGGCTGCATACTGTTTGCTGGAAGATGACACACAAACATTTGGTGATCAGATCGCCTTTGGCTTTGGGGAACGAGCAATGTTTAATATTTTAAATCTGCAGCAACGCTACAGATGAGTTAGGGGTTGTATAAAATGATAACTGAGCAGGATAGAGAGGACTCTGCAAAATGCCTCCCTCCTGCTGTTTCAGGGTGTTTAAGGTAAACAGCAAAAGGAACTCATCTGGGGGGAAAAGGGCAGCTGGACCAGAAGGAAGGAATTTGAGGAATGCTGCTTTTGAAGGAAACAGGAACATATGGAGCAAAGCCCCGGCCAGGAAAAGCTGATCTGCAATTTCCTTTCAAGTTTAATTTTGGGCCTATGTATTGATTGGAGAAGGTTGCTCTTGGACATAAGCTAACATACAGTATAAAGCACCTCTCCCATTCTAGGAATCGAGTGCTCAACAAGCTATTTAAAGTTCTAGAGCAGTGATGGCGAACCTTTTTCTTCTTGTGTGCCAAAAATGGGAGTGCGTGCATGCGTTAGCACACACACGTGCCAACACACAACCCCCCCCCCCACGTGTGCCACACTGCACATGTGTGCATCCCCATGCATGCGCCCCCTGTTGGGCCATTTTTTGCACTCCAGAGGCTTCAGGCAGCTTCCCGGAAGCCTCCGGAGTGCGAAAAACGGCCCAACGGGCAAACCGGAAATACGGAAAAACGGACTTCAGGTTTGCCCTTTGGGCCATTTTTTGTCCTCCAGAGGCTTCAGGGAAGCCTCCTGAAGCCTGGGGAGGGCGAAAATGGCCTTCCCCAAGGCCGAAAATCAGCTGGCCAATGCGCGCATGTGCACTGGAGCTGACATAGGGCAACGCCTCACGTGCCCTCAGATATGGCTCCCCGTGCCACCTGTGGCACCCGTGCCATAGGTTCGCCATCACGGTTCTAGAGGATGAAATAATTTCCTTAGGTTTTTTTTTTTTGCACATGATCCAATTCCATTAGCCCTCATTCAAACACTACACACAGTACAACGAGGAGAGTTGATGGCACAATTTTCTCATCATTTCTTGTAGTATTACTCCAGGTTTTGGATTAGGGAACGGAGAAGCGGTAACCCAAAAGAGAATGATAATGAAGTTGGGCATCTCAAATGATCTTCTACAAGATGTGTATTTATACTGTCAACACCAGAGCTAACTTTTATACAGGAACAATATGAGCCGAGGTGGCGCAGCAGTTAGAGTGCAGTACTGCAGGCTACTTTAGCTGACTGTGATCCGCAGGTCAGCGGTTCAAATCTCACCGGCTCAAGGTTGACTCAGCCTTCCATCCTTCCAAGGTAGGCAAAATGTGGACCCAGATTGTTGGGGGCAATATAAATATACATTGCTTAATGGTGTAAACCGCTTAGAGAGTGCTTGCACTATGAGGCGGTATATAAGTCTCACTAATAAATAAATAAAATAAATAAACAATAAACCTCTCGCTGCTGCTTCACTGGCTCCTGCTGGAACCTGGCAACATGGCCAAACACTTCAGAGGTAGAAGAGTTATTACTGCAATAGGGTTGCTAGAGAGAAAAATATGACTGCACCTGCACTTTCCCCAAAGCTAGACTTTCAGATGCAACTTCTAGAGTGACTTATCCCAAATCTAGATGTTGTCCAGGTGTGTAGACAATTCCCAGAATTTTCAGGAAAGATCAAGCTGGACAAAGAATTCACATCTAGAGAAGAAAGCCTATGCTAAAGTAACTCTATAAGTAATTCTTAATGTGATAGAGATGTTTAATAGCCATTAAACATTTGTGGAATAATGTATTTATTTAAGCTTAAATGCAAACAGACTACTACTAGACAGACTGCTCATCCCTCTCTAGGTATATTTTGTGACCTGACATGCAAAGTTAAAATATAGCCCTCCTCATCCCCAAAAAGTTATTTACTCTTGGTGGATAGATTGTCTTAAATCAATTGAGATTATTTGTCCATCTAAACCAGAGGTGGGGAACTATGGCCTTTTTATGATCTGTGAACTACAACTCCCAGAATTCCTAAGCCACCTTAAATTGTAAAAGGGACATAGTTCCCCACTCCTGATCTAAAGAAACTTAACTAACCCTGCTTAGCACAAATTTACCAAGGACATCTTGACAAGTTCTTTTCCATACTATGCCACCAAATTCTTTTCCCTGGGATATGAAAGTTGAAGTCTTTTGCAATTAAGTTAGTGCTGTACTGACCCTACTTTTAAGACAAAAATGTTCTTGTCTGGCCCGGCCTGAGATTACTCATCGGGCACCTGCAACTGACATACTACAAATGCTTATATTGTATTCAGATGCAATATCAAACCATGGTTTCTTGTGATGAACTCAGCCTCAAAGTGGCCTCTCATGTCTGTTTTTCAGTAGTTGTGAAAAATTTCTGCTGACCTTTCCTGAGCCATAATCGGAGAGCAGATGCTCCTAACAAGGCTTTCTCTCAAGAAAAAGGCACAAACTGTTGTATTTGGCCATTACAATCTGCTTTGCATACCTTTAAAGGACAAAGTCACTGGTCCCACCTGCCCTCTCCTGATAAAAGAATAGGCAGCCTTTAAGCAACTTATCTATAACTCAATATTAGACATATTTTTGCTGGCAAGGCCATGGATTGGCGATCATTAATTAGCTGGCCAAAATCTAAGTTATGCTTTCATGGCACACCTACAGTCAACTAAAAAATGTAACCATGATCACAGGTTTTTAAGCTGGTATTCCAACACCATTGTTCTCTCAAGTGTAACCCACTGATAACCAGATATGATGCATCATGTTATAAAACCTCGACTAACTTCGGGGAAATGCACAATATTTTAACTTCCGACCTACAGCTATTGTGTAGCTCTTAGCATGGGTGCCACCTTCTCTTCTCAACATTCTTGAGACAGGCACAGGCATGATGAAGCCTTAACTTCTAAGGTTGATTAAACTTTGGATAGAGATACTGCTTGCATAAGAGAAGAATGAAGCACCTCGCCCCAAAAATATAATAACAATTCTTTAGACACATACCACAGATCAGTCATCACCCAGGAGATTTACACACCATATATGTACATGGCTGTGAATGATATACAAATATGCCAGAGTCACCTTATTTAATTATAAATTTGCTGAATCCAACCATAATGGAAACCAATCTGGCATTCTTATCTGGGAAAAAATGTGAGGGAATGACTGAGGAATGTTACTGTATGCTGCATCTTTTAAGAATATATAGTTACATTTTGCTTCCCAAGAAATGTATTTTTTTTTCAATAACCATCCTTTATCTCTGCCCAAGTAAGTCAGCAGTTAGGAACAAAAGCATCAAGATGGAATTCAATAGGGTATTTTATCCTCCCAACCTTTTTTTATTTAGAACAAAATCCTCAGAGCTGAGGAATCTTGAGAATGTGTGCTAAATCTAAAAAGTCTTTTTTCAAGAGAGCTCAATAGCAGTCTGTTCAATCTTTCCCCAAGATGGTTCAAAAAAACCTGAAACCCTGCCCAAAACAGAGAAATGGCACAGAATGAGTAGATCACTGTACATCCGATGAATATTTGGATTCAGAATTTATTACATCAATGAAGTTCAGAGAGATTAGGAATCTGCATTTAGTGTTGATATGGTCTTCTGAGGTCAAAGTTAACTGCTGGGAAGCTAACATTCCATGTCAAGCTTGCCTCCTTAACACATTTGTTTCAGTAACCATTTGGGGAAGGGGTGAGGTAGGGGGTTGCTCTAGGCAAAAATCATTCTCTGTCCAATCTACATCATATACCAGTGGTGGCGAACCTTTTTCGGCTCGCGTGCCAAAAAGGGGGGGGGGCGCTCGCGTGCACTCGCATGCCCACACCCATTCCCTTTTTTCGCACTTCGCACGTTTTTTTCGCACTTCCGGTTTGCCGGTGGGCAACCCTCGCGTGCCGGCTTCTATGGCTCCGCGTGCCACCTCTGGCACGCGTGCCATAGGTTCGCCACCACGGTCATATACCATAGACTACTTATTACAGGTAGTCCTCCACTTACAACAGTTCGTTTAGTGACCTTTCAAAGTTACAATGAAAAGTGACTTATGAGCAGTGGTGAAATTCAATTTTTTTAACTACCGGTTCTGTGGGTGTGGCTTGGTGGGCATGGCTGCGGAAGGATATTGCAAAATCCCCATTCCCTCCCCACTCTGGGGCCAGCCAGAGGTGGTATTTGCCCATTCTCTGAACTACTCAAAATTTCTGCTACCGGTTCTCCAGAACCTGTCAGAACCTGCTGGATTTCACTCCTGCGTTATGACCATTTTTCAGAGTTACAACCTTTGCAGCATCCCCACTATCATGTGATCAAAATTCAGATGCTTGGCCATACTTGATTCATACTTTGGACCATTGCTGTGTCCCAAGGTCATGGGATCCCCTTTTGCAACCTTCTGACAAGCGAAGTCAACGGGGAAGCCAGATTCACTTAACAACCTGTTACTAACATATCAACTGTAATACATCAACGCATTCTGTAATATTTATCAATTATTTTATCTGTTGACACTGTTTTCTCTAATGCTAAATTTTAGATTAGATTTGTACTTTGCTGTTTGGATCTTTGGGTCATAAATAAAGTTACTACCTGAACAATTTTTGATAGTGAAGTTATCCATAAAGTGAAGGAAGACAAAGAAATGTGTCCTGGCATCACAGCACAAACTCTGTTCTTTATGCATTTGCATGCCAAGTTGCAACACAAATGCAAGAGAGCAGATCTTGTGTCACAACATACATTCCATATGGTGATATCCTTGTTATTAGGAAAGGACACTTAGGCTTCTCTATAGCTGACACCTTGATCCCTCTTGCCAACCTGACATGGCTAAATGCAGGTTCTCTAGCTTCAGTCCAACCATTTCTCTCCCAGGTTTTCCCTCTTGCTGCCTGATGAAAGTTTCCCCTTGTTGCCTGATCAAGATTTCTAATAAATGTTCAAAAGCTTGTCCATCATTTTAGGATCATTGAAAAGTTGGTCTAATAAGCACAATAGCAAAAGCACTTAGACTTATATGCCGTATTTTTCAGAGTATAAGACGCACCGCAGTATAAAACGCACCTTAGTTTTGGGAGAGGAAAACAAGGAAAAAAGGCCTCTGCCTCCCAGCAATTTGCCAAACAGCAAACAGCACAGATGATATACACTGTTTGCTGTGTATTTCTGTGCATGTGTGCCTGACCCATAGAAATGGCAAAGAATTGGAGAAATGTACATTATGGCAGTATATTAATCCCAGAAAGTTTTCTTAAATGTAATCACACTAACTCCTCCCAATTATTTAAATAGATCTACTCCAAACATGACTAAGTCAGGGTTTCTCAGCTGGCTTATTTAATACTAATACTTAATACTAATACTTAATACTAAAACAGGACATTTCAGATTATACTTTTACAGATCTTTAAAATTGATGTGGCTTTCTGGAAGTATTCTCTGCTATTTAAAAGAAGATACAATAGCACTGGGCCTCTTCAGAGCAAGCATTTATTTTAAAAAGCTTCTTCATTTTGTTAAGTTGTCTAGAACAATAATAAAGCAGTCTTTAAAAAATAAGTCTAATAATTTGAACACTCTACAAACATTTAACAAAATAACATATTAACAGAATCTGCCTGTACCTAGGATAGAACTCACAACCTCCTGATTGTGAGGCAAGAGCTCTATCGCTGAGCCATAGCAGCTCTAGCTTGCCTTCTTGCAATTTCAGCAGTCTAATATTGCCTGCAGTTTACCTCCCAGCAATATGTCTCATCACAGCCACCGTAGTTTCAGTTTCATTTTACCATGTGGCTTGCAAGCCTCCGTCAGCTGTAGGTCGGGAGGGAGTTTATCTCTTCTTGTGCTCTTCTTGTGCTTTGCCCTGTTTGCTGCAAAGAGGTAAATTGCTGGCAGGCAGAGGCCAAAGGGTGGGGGTGGCAGGGTGGGGCTGCATTCGGTGTATAAGACGCACCCAAGTTTTCACCCTCTTTTTGAGGGTAAAAAGGTCCGTCTTATACTCCGAAAAATACGGTACCACTTCACGTTTTACAACCCTCTCTAAGCTTTTTACAGAGTCAGCATATTGCCCCCCCAAAATCTGGGTCCTCATTTTATTGACCTTGAAATGATGGAAGGTCGAGCCAACCTTGAACCGGTCAGGACTGAACTGCTGGCAGTGGGCAGAGTCAGCCTGCAATACTGCATTCTAACCACTGCGCCACCACGGCTAATTTTAAACACAAAATGTAAAATGAGCACTAAGACCGGCAGAAAATACCATTGCTGCAGAAGTAGTGCCTGATAGTATAACAGTAACTTGTAATAACTGTTGATCACTATTTTGATCAGGGATCTGCCACTGATTTAGGAATGAAAGGCTGACCCATTGCCTCCAGTACCAGTTCCCTAAGCTGAGTGATGATCAGTTTATATGCTTATCTCCCAGATGTCATTCATGAAAAAGCTTCTTAACTTCAATTAAGTAATCATGGGTAGCTTTTACAATCAAATCTAGCCCATATAACAGTCCTGATTATTGCAAAGGAATCAGATGGTGTTCACCATATTCTTTTCAGGAAGCAGGAAGAGTTACCCAATTTGAGTTTATTAAGTCCTTTTCTCCAAGACTATGTGATAACATTTTGGAAGATTGACAATCCACAGTGATTACTATTTTATCTGGGAAACTACTGGCTAATTACTAAACTGATCAAGAAGACGAAATGTCCCCTGAAATTATATAATATTTGCAGGCTACTCCAACATTCCAAAAGGCCACAGAATGTTCCAGAAGACAAATTACTTTGACCTATGATAACATTCTTTGAGGATTTATGGGAATTGAAATCCAATCTATCTGGGAAGCCTATGTTTGGATTACCCTAGTAGATTAATATCAAAATCAATTAATCTGAAAGTTGTCAAGGCCCCTTGGTATGCCATCATGTTTTTCTTGTAATTAAACTTAATCAAAATTCACATATTAGCCACCCTCAATGTCCTATGATTTTAACTGTGAAATCTGAATGCCTGAAAACAATTTGAATAAGAGATTATAAAACACATCTGCTAGGTGTGATCTGGATAGGCTATTTAACATAAGGGAAAAACCCCAGTAAACCATACATATGGTTTTCTTTGGATACACCTTTCAGGTGCTTTGAATTCTTAATAAAATATAGCAAAATAAAGCTGCTAAAATGAGTTCATTTTCTGGGCAACAAGCTGTATAATAAGACTGTGAAAGAATAAATAATTTACTGCAAATTATTTTCCAGTAACAGCAACAAGGAAGAGAGTTATTTGTCCAATCTGGCTAGTACACTTCATGTGCAATTTAGATTAATGAGACAATATTAGAACACTCTCCAAGGGTGGGTACTTTGTGGAGTGTAAAATTAATATTTTAATACATTTTAATAGAGTTTACAGGTTATGACTTACAGGGTTTTTTTCTTTTTGGTACCTTTGTATATCATGTTGACTCCTCATAACTGCCTGGGCAAAGCCCTCCAGTTTTCTGGCGAGATTTTGGAAGTGGTTAGCCCTTATTACCTTCCTTATTACCTTCCTAAGGTTGAGAAAAAGAGTGATGGACCCAAGGTCACCCAACTGGCTTTGTGCCTCAAGTGGGCCAAGAATTGAAGGTCTCCTAGTTTCTAGCCCAATGCCTTAACTATTACATCAAACTGGCTCTCATCTCACAGCATATCAAAAGTCAAGATTGGCAACTTTCAACCTCAGGGTTGCATGCAGCTCCCAAGTCCACTTGTTGTGGGGGAGTCTCCTCTGAACAAGGTAACACAATTCTGCACAATTTTGAGTTGGGAAGTAATGAGAACCTTAAGGTAAGGTATAAAAGAGGCAGAAGATGGCATAAAAATAAACCATAGCATTCCCACCAAAAACCAAGGTCACCCACATGAATAATGGAGCCTCATCAACTTTGCTATGGATATATCTCACCATACTTGGTCTCTAAAGGATTGCCCACCCCTGTCATAAGTGGTCAATCCGAGTCAGGAGCACATAATCAGAAGCTGGGTTCCACCTTGACGGGAAGAGACAGTTGCTAGGCTGCCTGCTCATAGTATAGATGCTTTAAGCATGTCAGAATACAAGTGCTGCCTGTTCCCTAATTTACTAGATTTATGACACAAAAACACTGTGAAGGCTGGACTGCACTCTCTCACATTTTAAAAATGAGACCTTGGCTTTCACAAAAATGGCTCTAAAGCAACTCTAATGGTTTCCATTTGGATGTTTGCAATCCCAGCAGGTCTAGGGATAGATTAAAGCATAAAACATTCAGATATTTATTGTACTTGTTGATTTCTAAACCTTTCCACGAATTTTAACCCCACATGGATAGATTTAGTCAAACAGCAATTAACCAGTTAATTGAGAGCACTACTCATTCAGAAATGTTCATCCCAAATGTACAGTGAGATAAGTAGACCCACTCACTTAATGAGAACACAAGAGACTAAGAGTCATATTGAAATGTTTTGGGAGCCTCAACCAACATTTGAAGGATGAGCACTACCCAAGTGGTATAATTAAAAGGGAGGCATTATTTTCTTGAATTGTGTTCAATTATACAATAGACTAGTTCTGGTAGATATGAAGTCTATAAAAATTCACTGCACTTTAGCAATTTACATAGTTGTATGCTCTAAATAAAGTACATAATGGAACATCACATCTTTTCCCCATACATAAACTCATACCAACTTTGGGATTTCCCAATGGGAGATTGTTCTTTTTTTCTTTTTATTTTGTTTTGCCATCCTTTTACCCCAATTATCATATATAGTCAAGCAAGTATTTTTCTTATGTGGTTAACAGGGTTGACCATGTAGCCCTGTAGGTGCTGAAAACCAATTTCTTAGCCAGCGCAGCCAGTGATATAGATGGTGATGAAAGTTGGATTCCACTATGAGGATCAAAGGTTGACTACTTCAGACCATTATATTGATATTTATTGCTACTCTGATATTTGAGATGTGTCCTACTCAAGCAGTCAGACTCTAATGCAAAGTTTAAGCAGTTCAAACTAGGCGTAGATTTTGACTTGGAGACACGCTGCAATCCTATAATCACTAGATGAGAATAAGTCTAGCAAACAGAACAGTCCTTTCCTCTGTAGTAGGCTTGCAAAAGATATGCTAATCTTTAACAAAGATGAGAGGGACAGTATCAGACTAAGGTTTCTCTACCCAGTAATTCACAGGTGTGAGTAATACAGATGAGGAGTACTTTTTTTTTTGAGTTATAGCCCCTACTTATTGTGCACCTAAAAATACCAGAGGGCAGTGTTGAAGAGATCTTAGGACACCGATGAGCAAAAGAACTCAACATACAGAAACATAATAATTAAGAACCAAGGCAATCTCCTGAAAGTTTTTGAAGTCTGTTTCATCATATCCTGTTGGAATTGGAAGGCTATGTTTGATTCATGCCAGGAAGAAATTGTCCTATTTTGTTTAGCAACATAAAAATACTGGGATAATTAACCCAGTAAATGCCAGATTTTTAAAAACTGTTAATTCTCTTCACCTCCAGCTAATCGGGCATCAGGCCAAGAACAGTGGGAACCACAGCCCAAAGTATCTAGGCAGCTGATACTTGACAACCAACTTATAACTCCAAGAATAACTAAAATATGTCAGTAGGATCCTAATCTGAAGTGGTTTGCTTAGATTTACAATAAGGCCCATTGGGTTTAATGGAATTTAATTCTCACTCATCATTAAGTTTAAAAACAAAATGTTTCTACAGACCACCTTAAACGTGTACCATAGTTTAGATCTCCACCTTTGAATAAAAGCAGAAGTTCTGAGATTTTTGTGTTACTTTTCCTTCACTGCCCTTCTCCATTTCATGCTCATTCTCCTGTTATCCGGTGGAAGGAGAGAATGTAATTTTGCTCTATCACAGTGGAGGGAGAAAAGCAGCAGGCATTCCTCTGTAGGGGGAGGAGGAAAGAGAAAGAGAATCAGAGCTGGGGGCCTCCCAGCTGTCATCCACATCTGGAAGCTTGCATTCCAATGATGCCAACAGCAGTAATGTGCTGTGAAGATTGCTAAAGCAGAAAGGACTTAATTGTGGTGTCTTCAAAAGAGCTGTAGAAATGTTGCCCAATGTACAAGACAAGCAGACTTGCCATTTGGGACTTTTATTAACATCCTTTCCCCATCGGACCATTCTTTGTCCCACAATGTGATTTCATAACATTGCTTCCTGCAACCGGCAGACGAACATTTGTTCTAATACTTGAAACTGTTTTTAAAACCAGAAAGAACTTTGTAGTTTGTGTGTTAGGCTGTAAAACAGGCGTCCTCTTCAGCAACTCTTTTGGGTTTCTTTGCCTCGGAAGAATGCTAACCCACTGGGTGGTCTTACACACACCAGGCTTAAAGCAATACAGACAAGAGTTCAGATTGTCTTGCCATTCGTTCTCATCATCCTATACCCTTCTTTGTCTCCCACCCCTTGCCTTTTTCAGTGGCACGTTTTTTTAATCATCATAAATGTCAGTGAACCAGGAAGATTTTATTTGTTCTGTACTCAGAATTTTATAGGTCTCATCTCAGTGGTTGGATTTATATATAAAATCAGTCAGAAGAGAGGGTGAGAGAGAAGTAAAATTTCTTATGCCCTTAGAAGAGGCTTCTAAGATACTAATACATCACCTGCATATACATTTAATAAGTGAAATATTGAAAGAAACAGATTCCAGCATTCCCTGGTTTTGCTGTTTATGGAATGCTGTGCTTGAACGAATGTATTTCGTTGCTAAATGGAGCTGATTTTATTAGGCCATGACAGCCTCTAGGATTTGCAGTGGTTCTTGAGAATATAAAATCCAGACACTTCTTTTAGAAGAGAATTCAGCCTTATGTAAGTCCTGAGGGGCATCAGTGTATCTGTGCACATTGCTTCTAGCATCTTCTTGCAATGTTCATTGCAAAGCTCTTTACAGATTTGGCCTGAAGATCCAAAATAAGTTATAAATTTGCTCTATATTTACATGAAATATAATCATTTAGCAAGAGACCACGGTGGAAATAGAGATAGATAGATAGATAGATAGATAGATAGATAGATAGATAGATAGATAGATAGATAGATAGATAGATAGATAGATATAGATCCACCAGAAAACACAGATTATTCTCTTTATATGACTATTGTCTCTCAGAAATGATCCAGGTTACACTTTTTCTTTAATTTCTCCCACCATCTCAACATTATTGCCTTAGGATAGAACATGGGCTGAGATGACAGTATCTACAAACCTAGCATTAAATCACAGGATGGCCTGGCGGAAAGGCAAAGTCTCAAGAGGATGATTTATGGGGCAGAAAATTCATTTGGAAGACTACGAGACAATCTGGTGCACAGCAGAAGGGGGGAAACAGCAATGGTTTCCAGTGCTGTAATTTAGCAAGGTGGAGGGCAGGGAAAGAGAAGGACCATGATTCAGAAGTACAAACAATGCACACTAGAGGCCTATGGTTCAAACTCTGATATCCCCATGTAGAGTGGGAATTATTTTTGTTTGAAAGCCACAGGAGCATTGCTAGTCAATTCAAGCTATGTTGATCTGTCTTGCTAGAAAACAACGGTTCCTAAACTTAGCAAACAAGGCTTCAGGATTCCTGGGCACTACTTCACTTTAAGCAGCAACGAAAAGTGACCAAATTATATCAGGTACACAACAATAATGGCTCAGTTGAGAAGAAATCCTGTCATTTATTTTCCTCAATAAACCTTACATACTGAGGTGCCCTGAATATGACAATTTCAAGTCTACATCCAAATTACTAGAGATCCCAAGACAAATTTTACAGAAGAGCCTTTTTCTTACCGCTGGTTAAACAATTGGAAGGTTGTTCAGCTGCTGAAATTCAGCAAACCCCACTCCTCAATTATCTATCTTGTCACTACCCCTTTTCTAGAATTACCTAACTGCATCTTGAACTATGCTCAGGCATAAAACTCATGTTTGCCTTTAAACTTCTTTCAGCTTTTTGTCAAATTCCATTTCAAAAGCTTTTCCACCCCCTGCTGGATGTATTGTCAAATCCTCCAGGGATTACACCCCCACGCCAAAATCACCTCACATCCACTAAGTGAAGGACTTCCTACACGTTTTGCGGTGGAGAGTATTTGGGGGAAGAAAATATGTGGGAAATGCATGCCGAAACGGCAGGGGGGGGAATTTAGCAAGAAACACGTACACCCCCCCAATCTATGCTGGCATATGTGTATTTACTCATTTTCTTGCGGCTGTATAAATTACATATTACCAGAAGGAGAACACATGCCGGTTCCCCCCAGCCGTGGAGGCAAATATTAAAAAGAATGGCTCACAATAGGCCAGTATAACCTTCTCCCATCTGTTCAGCTAATTACCCTAAGACCCTTGAGAGAATTAAAAATAAGAGGGAAGGGGAGGGGAGTCAGGTAAATATGATGGAAGCATTAACCACACTGCAGAAAGAGTTACAATTAAAACAAAGGAAGGAGGGAGGAAGGGACACAATACTTTATGTCAAAATCTGACACATACACACAGACACGCACATACCCCTCTGAAAAAAGGCAGCTTTCTAGATGGCAAGTAATTACTTCATCAACAGGGTGTTTGTTAACAGAGGTTTGAGTGAAGCCTTATAATTACGACACAAGGCAGCTCTGAGTCACTAGAATGGCATGGAAACACAAGAAGAGAATTCCTGCTACACAGCTAGGCTCTTACCAGAAGTATCCCAGAGGCTGAGCTCTATCCTCTGCGTGTCTATTTCAAAACTGGCGGTGTAATTCTCAAACACAGTGGGCACATAATTCTAGGCAACAAAAGAGAGAAGAACAGTGTTATGGTCGCTTGAAAGTGAATACATCGCTTTTAACATTTTTTTTTGTTTCTCCTTCTGGAAGATTCACAGACTCGGAAAGGAACACAAATCTTTCCTTGGATCTCTCAGCCACCGGTCATGCCTTTAATTCTATACCACTTTCCTTTATTGCTTTAGAACGTATGTACATTGCTTGGTATCAGGCTTTGTTCACCTCCCTCCAACCAAGTTTATACTTCTCAGATCTTGAAAGTCAACCCAGCCTCTCTGGTTGTTCACGCTTGGTCAAAGGTCAGGGTAGACGGGACTAATGGGAGTCATTCTTCAAAACGTTTCGTGGGCACCGGCTTGGGGAAAGACAAATTAAAATAGATTGCGGTCCTGGATGAGGAATCTTGCCTCCTTTGCAGTAGCAGAAGGGGCAGGGGTCTGGATGCCCCCCCCCCAATTATTCTTTCCTTCCCCATCCCTCACAAAATATATTTTCAGGAGGGAAAGATACAATAGGTGTAGCTTGGCAAAGTCCTGCTAGAGTTTTTCTGCATGCACAAGTATGCTTTAAACAGATTCTTAGGGCTTCAACCCCTCACTTAAACAAGTTAAATGTACTAAATCAAGGGGCCAGGGGTCTACAAAATTTACTAAATTTACCTCAATTGCTATACATAAGTTCAGCAAAGCTTTACTGGGAGCATGGTTTCTAAAGAGTGGAGGAGGGATAAAGGACAGAGGCTAGAAGTTGCGGGCATCCAATCCATTTCCTCACTAGTGATTTATAAGGCAATGAACCAGTCCCGGGCTAATATATCAGCCAAGGAGACAGGTTTTATGTCACCACCGGGGTTGGCTGGGTGACACTATCAATCACGACCGAGGAAGCGGCTTTAATCCGGACAGCACAATTGGGATCCAGAGCTACACTAAAGTCTCTCAGAAGAAAGACTTGGAGAGAAGCTTTCATTGAAAAGCTGAGATCCCGACGATCGCAGTCTCCCCCCCCATCTTTTATTTATTTTATTTATTTTTGTCAAGTACGTGTTGGTAATATACATAGATATAACATTATTTATATACATCAGATGAGTACTGATAAGAGGGAACATTAAGACAGGGACGGTAGGCACGCTGGTGCACTTATGCACGCCCCTTCACCATCCCCAACCCGGGTCCGGGACAGGCTAGTTTCTCGACCGTGGGATCCGGATCAGGTCGCATTTCTTTGGCATTCCGCATTCGCCGAGCGTCACGAGAGACCGTTCCCCTGGAAATCCGGCCGAAACGACGCTTTAAAAAAAAACTTCCAGGGGGATTCCCCGAGGTTGGCGGGTGGCAACTTACCTCAGGAAAGCAGTCCTTGGCAAAGACGTGAAGCAACGCCGTCTTCCCACACTGCGTGTCTCCCACCACCACTATTTTGCACTTCACATTCTGATTAGGGTCCATGATCGATTTGCTGGATAATTTCTGGCTAGCTCTTCTTTCCTTCATTGAGATGTCCGTAATCTTTTGATTTCCTCCTCTCTCTCTGATTTAAAAAAACAAAAAACGAAACCCACGCGAGTTACCAGTTTCGAGGAAGGGGGCGGGGGTGGGGAGACGATCCAAAGCGCAAAAAGGAAATCTCCTTGCCAAACGAGGGGCTCGCCCGCCGATCCTTTGAATCGCAGCTATTCGGCTCCCACCTCTCCGCGCCGGATCCTAAGGCAAACTGCTTTGTTTCACTCCGCCCTGCCGGAATTTATATGCCCCGCCGCCTTCCAATCCGAGGCTCAAGGAAAGAAAGGAGCGATCCGCCCCCTGCCCTTTTATGGTTGCTAGAAGCAGGCCAGGCACCGACGGCAACCGGCCGAGACGCGCCCTCTAGGGGAGAAACCGCCGGGAGTAACGCGGCGACCGCGGGAAGGAGAAATCACCTCGGCCCGCTAGGAAGCGGTGATCAGGTGCTATTTGACAAAGGACCTCGCTCAGTACAGAAGGTCCTCGACTTACGACCACAGTGGAGCCCAACATTTCTGTTGTTAAGCGAGACATTTGTCAAGTGACTTTTGCCCCGTTTTACGACCTTCCTTGGCCACGGTTGTTAAGTGAATCACTGCAGTCGATGAGTTAGTAACCCGGTTGTTAAGTGAATGTGGCTTCCCTTTGCTTTTTTCAGAAGGTCGCAAAAGGGATCACATGACCTTGGGATACAGCAACGGTCATAAGGCTGCCAAGCATCTGGATTTTGATCACGTGATTGTGGGGATGCTGTAACGGTCATAAGTGTGAAAAACTGTCATAAGTCACATGTTTCAGTGCCGTAATTTTAAACGGTCACTAAGCGAACTGTTGTGAGTCGAGGACTACCTGTACCAATTACAGTTACTGGTTGTCCTCGACGTATGACCACAAATGAGCCCAAAATTTCTGTTGTTCAGCAAGACAGTTGTTAAATGAGTTTTGCCTCATTTTATGACCTTTTTTGTCACATTTGTTAAACGAACCACTTCGGTTGTTAATTTAGTGACAAGGTTGTTAAGTGAATCTGGCTTTCCCATTGACTCTGCTTTTTCAGCAAAGGTCGCAAAAGGAGATCACATGACCCTGCAATTGTCATAAATAGGAGTCGGTTGCCAAGCATTTGAATTTGGTTCACATGACCATGGCAATGCCGCAACGGTCGTAAGTATGAAAAATGGCCATGTCACTTTTTTTCAGTGCCATTGTAACTTTTGAACGGTCACTAAACGAACGGCTGTAAGTCGAGGACTACCTGTGTTTTCCTTTTTTTTTTAAAAAAAAGGGTACTGATTTCAGTGACATTAACTCGAAGTACAATCAAGAGGGATCCCCTTCCTGCACTCTGGAGTGAGCATACAGAAAGAACCCAGAGTTGAGCTCGAGTTCTTGGTATGTTTTTGGCAAAAAAAAATCAGAATCTCCATTTAAATGTTGTAGTATACGGCAGCAATGATATGATTACCTTCCTTGCTGAGTGACCGCAGGTTTTGTTCTTCACCTTTCAGTGTGGATTTAGGAACTTTGAGGAAGGAGCTTTGTCATGAATGTACATGTCTCTTTACATCAGTGCTTCTCAATTATTTTCTGTTACGCCCCCCCGGAAGAAGTAAACATTTCGCACCCCCCCCCCACTCTCCGATCTGGGCCCCAATGCAATTTTAGTGTTAATATTTATTATTTTACTTATTATAAGCTGCAAGCAAACTATTGGCTGGGGAAGGCTGCTCTACCCACTTGCCTGGGAGTAAGTCACACTGAACTCAGTGGAGCCTGTTTTCGGTTAGGCAGGCATAGGCTACCATGGTTAGGGCCCTCTTTTGACACGGGGCCAGGCCAGATTAATCAAGCCGATGTTTTGGGGTTGCCGGCCTGGTCCATAAGTGCCGCCTCTGCCGGCCACTCACAGCGAATGGTTTGGAAGGAGGCTTTAGGGTGCCGTTCGAAGCTTTCGCCCAGCTGCAGAGGATGCTGCTCCTTGTCCAGCAGCAGGTTCGCCACACCGTTCATGGCTACCGTGGTGCACGCCGAGAACAACAAGAACCCACGCAGCCCCCCCGCCCCGCCTGGCCACCTTCTCTTCTGGGCTCGGAGCAGCGTGCAACTGGGAAAACATTCCAGTCCAGGGGAATCGATTGAGAGGGACCACGCATGTTCCCCAGGGTCACACGTGCCCCCCTGGCATCGCTCTGCGCCCCCCCCAGGCGGGCCCGCCCCACTATTTGAGAAACACTGCTTTACATGCAGTCACATAGGGATGAAAATAGAGGCAGTCCTTACAACTATTCATTAAGTGACCGTTGAAAAAAGTGACTTATGATCATTTTACATGCTTAGGACGTTTGCAACATCCCCATGGTTACGTGATCAAAATTTGGATGCTTGACAACTGGTTCATATTTATGTCCAGGGTCATACGATCACCTTTGGTGACCTTCTGTCAAGCAAAGTCAATGGAGAAGCCAGCTTCACTTAACAACCGTGTTACTAGCTTAACAACTGCACTTAACTGTGGCAAGGAAGGTCATAAAATGAAGCAAATTCACTTAATAACTGTCTTGCTTACCAACATAAATTTTTGGGCTCAGTTGTGGTTAATTGAACTCAATTGAGTTGTATTGTGTTGTTGGGGGGGGTGTACTGAGGGAGCTCAACCAATCTCATTGTACATATGTTGTGCAGTGACAATAAAGATTTGAATTGAATTTGAATTGAATTGGTCATAAGTCAAAAAATACCTGTAGAGATACAGATAACTGTTGATAGACCAGGGCCAAAAATCACACAGCCATGCATCCCAGCTGGCATCCTAGGAGCACCTGACTTTTCAATGCTCACATATTACGTCCCAGAAATTCCCTTGCAGAGAGTGTGCTCAATATACAGTGGTGCTTAAAAGTTTGTAGACTCTCTTGCATTTTCAATATTTTCTGCATAAATATGATATAAAATGAATATGTTCGCCACACAAGTCCTAAAACAAGTGGAAGAAGAGAGCCCAACTGAACAAACGAGTCAAAAATATTATACTTCTTCATTTTTTGACTGAGATTTTCCCCCCCAAAGCTATATATGCTGATTTTGTGGACATGGAGGGAGAACAATTTATCAAATTTCTTTCGATCTTTCGAGACAAGATGAAAACCACACCTTAAAAGGGAAGGGATCCACAACAATTGGAGCTAATGTCATCCTTAAATAAGTTCTAGTCCAGACTCCTTTTCAGCTCTACCCAACAGAGAGAGACCCTTGCTAGAGGAAATTGCTCCTAGTAGATGACACTTTGAGGAAGTCATGTCCTTGTAGGCATTACAGAAATAGTTCACCATTGCTTCTTCTGGAAACAACAAGAAGAGAATCATCAGTCTGATTTTGGGGTAGTTCTCCCATGCAAATTCTAAGCCAGAAGCATCTTGCTTAGTTTTCAAGATCAGACAACACCAGCTAAACGAACCACTTGCTTAATAGGTACCAATATACAAGATGGTATTGTCATCCGCAGTTGATTTCTATTACATAGAAATGGATGCCATAGCAAATGTGTTTAAAATATTGTGTACGTTTGTTCTAGGTACCTTGGTCAACATGCCTTTTGTTATTGTTGAAACAACTTCTAGGCAACTTGTGATTACCATGTCCTCTCATCATTTTAAATTGAAGATGGATAAGGTAGATATTGTTCTGTTTTGACTTGACTGTCCTTCATATTCTCTGTCTCTAAGATTTCCAGATTTCTCCACCCCCACCCCCCAATTTTCTCTGCCCATAATCTCAGGGCATGATTGGTAATCAATTCACATTGCAGCTATTTATCGATCACTAATTTTCATTTGAAAATTAGGATCCAATTTCCAACTCATAGGATCCAAAGACTTTTGAGAGGGGAATATGTGTCCTTTATTTGGTGATGCCTTGACTGCATCACATTTCATATTACTGCAATTAAATCAGATTACTGTATGCTACTGCAGTCGTCTCCAGGCAGGTGTTTTCTTGATTCTCCTTTCTTTTCTTCGATCCTAGTCTGAAATAGTGCCATTCAATCTGCTCTGGACCTTCTGGGGCAGTGATGGCGAACCTGTGGCACGCAGAGCCATATCTGCCGGCACGCGAGCCGTTGCCCTAGCTCAGCTCCAGCGTGCATGTGCACTCCGGCCATCTAATTTTTGGCTCGCACAGAGACTCTGGGAGGGTGTTTTTGGCTTCCAAAGGGCCTCCAGCAGGCGGTGGAAAGCATTTTCACCCTCCCCAAGCTCCAGGGAAGCCTCTGGAGCCTGGGGAGGATGAAAAACGGGCCTACTAGGCCCACCAGAACTTGGGAAACGGGCCATTTCTGGCCTCCAGAGGGCCTCCAGGGTGGTGGGGGAGGCCATTTTCGCCCTCCCCAGGGATTGAATTATGGGTGTGGGCACTCGCGCATGTGCGATAGCGCGCGAGCACGCTCTTTCGGCACCCGAGGGAAAAAAGGTTCGCCATCACTGTTCTGGGGTATTATCATGTTTTGTTACATCACGAGGCTGCCTATTTAAGCCAGAACCCAGTTCAAACTACTTGCCAAATTCTTTATCGTCCCACCTCCATAAAAGCAAGATTTTTTTTCTACAGTTTCTTTACCAAAATTTATTGAAAGAGGCTAGGTTATCGAAATGCCAGCAGTTGGATTGTTTCCCCCCTTTAGAATTCAATTTACTGCCTATGTTCCTAAGGCAGAGACTTTTCAATATTTTATTCATGGCTCCTGTGTGAAGTTTGAAGATCACAATTCTGGAACATAGGTTAAATGTCAAACATTAGCTGATTCATTGAGGCTGGAAGGAAAAAATAGCTAGTGTTACACATAATATGAAGCCATTGATAATTCTGCCTGTGGTTCATTGACTCAACCACAATAGCTAGGTGCACACTTTGGAATAAAGCCATCAAACATGATTTAGAAACCACAATGACTAGGTTTCCAGAATAAATTAAATCATATTTGTAGTGTGATGTGGAAACCGTGTGTGTGTGTGTGTGTGTGTGTGTGTGTGTGTGTGTCTGCACGGGATGGAAGAGGAATGCTTCTGGTGCCGACCTTTGCCTAAGCTTAGAGTTGGGAGGGTGAGACTCCTGGATTTAGCAAGAAGATTATAAAGCCGGGAAGCTGCTACAGTATTAGATTTTAAAAAGAGAAACTAGAGTGTGTGGTTATTACTTTTAAGGGAAGCCAATTAGGTATATATAGCGCTGTTTCAGGATCCCCTCTGGATTAGAAGATAACTCAAGGCTTGTGAGAGGAATTGGGAAAATGTATACAAAGTCTCTTCCAGTTATTGGATTTACAGGAGGAAATAGAACAGGGAAATGAAAACTACGTGACCATTTCAAGACCAGTTTTATATCAGAAGTGCACCATGTGTTGCTTCATGAAACAAAAATAAATAAATAATAAAAGAAAGCAAAATCTCCTTCAGGTCAAACAATTCCTGGCGACTTCATGTTCACATCCATGTTGTTTTTGCTGGCAGAATTACAAAATAAATTTGTCCTTTAGTTTTCCTGGGATGTCTTTTGGACTTCCCAATTTAGTCAAGGCATTTCTAAGAGATTTCTCATCCAAATACCAACCAGGCCTAACCCTGCTTAATTTCTGAGTCCAGACATGGTTGGTTAGATGGTGCACCTACAGAGATGTAACAAAATTTCCCTCAGGGAGCACAAGAGCTACACTATTTATGTGTGATATGCAAGGGTGAAATTCAAATTTTTTCCCTACTGGTTCTGTGGGCGTGGCTTGGTGGGCATGGCAGGGAAAGGATACTGCAAAATCTCCATTCTCACTCCACTCCAGGAGAAGGATACTGCAAAATCCCCATTCCCTTCCCACTCCTGGGGGAAGGATATTGCAAAATCTCCATTCCCACCCCACTCTGGGGCCAGCCAGAGGTGGTATTTGCCGGTTCTCTGAACTACTCAAAATTTCCGCTACCGGTTCTCCAGAACCTGCTGAATTTCACCCGTGGTGATATGTAATGCATTAAATTAAATCTAGATATTGAAGGATAGAGAAGAAGAGAATGAAGAATTACAATGAATGAATTAACATTTAGCATTAATAGGCCAATGTAGGTGCAAAAAATCAGGAACCAAAGCCGTTCAAGTGAGTACAAATTTAATCCATATTAACTCACTACAAAAATCTGAACTACTAACAGTCAAGGGCCGGGCAAATTGACGGTAGATAAGAGTCAATGGAATTTAAAGAGGGCTGGGCTTAGATATCTTGTGGATGCGAAGGGACTCCAAACTGATGATGTCCTTGATTCCTCCCTCAGTTTCAGCCTGGTCATCTCCTTTGGCCACATTACTATAAATTTAAAAGTAAAATTCAATCCAAAATTAATTGGAGGATATTGGAGACTTTAGAGAAAAAATTGGTAGATTTAGCTCCTTATTGGAAATGTAACATTGGTTTTTACGATATGCTTTTTTACTTATAGTGGTTCCCTTTTGAACATGCCAAAAATTAAGAAATGAAACAGGAGATAACGTAAATGCATATCGTATGTGTAATGTCCTGGAGTTTTCACTCAGGTGCGCTCTCGACAGGGGGCGCAACGCTGTCTCCTGATTGGCTACCTGTTTGATAGCTCCCTAAATAAGGAGCTGTCAAACAGAACCTCGTGTTGCCATCAGCTGAGTGTGTGTGTGTGTGTGTGTGTGTGTGTGTGTGTGTGTGTGTGTGTGTGTGTGTTAGCAGCCGCGCTTTGGCAACCTGTTAGCTATTGTGTAAAATAAAGAGAGGTGTTAGCGCAGAAGCCTGACTTGCCTCAGTCATTGACCCACCGTTCCGGGATTTTATGATTGCAGTAAATATTATATGAATACAGTGAGAGATTGTCTGTTTTCTATCAAGCTCACCTCTACATATTTAAACAAGAATTCTATGGCTCGGAATCCCATTTGGAGGAAATTAAGGCAACATAAACTAATTTGTAGATTTGCTTTCTTCTTTTTGACTATTTTTAAGATAACTGATATAACACACACACACACACACAGAGAGAGAGAGAGAGAGAGAGAGAGAGAGAGAGAGAGAGAGAGAGAGAGAGAGAGAGAGAGAGAGAGAGAGAGAGAGAGAGAGAGAGAGATCTTGCTTTTATGGATTTCTCTCTTTTCCCCCTGTGTTTCCATATCATAAACAAATTAAAACAGAAACTGTGGTCAAGGGAAAACATGAGGTCTGCTGACATTTATGTTAGAGGGACTCTAGCAATTGAAAGTTGCCATTCTCTGTCCTCAAAAGGTGAACTCAGTGGGAATGTTTCCGAAAGGATACGATTGCAATGTTGGTTTTGAATCGAGTTCCCATATCAAAAAGAATTGAACTTTGATTATGGTCAAAAGCATGAGAAACGCTGTGAAACGCAGAGGGAAATCTTATACAGAAACTGAAGATAGATTGTCTTTCTCCTCCCAAGGAAACAACTTTGAGTGGGGTGGGGTGGAGAATACAAGAGAAACCACTCTGCTTCATTTCCAAGAACTGTTTGCTTTTTAGTTTTTAGTATTTGGAGAAAGGGGGCTGGGGGAAGCAATCTAGTTGGCATGACAATGCATACAAGAAGTGCTGCCAAGATGAATGAAAGGAATAAACCTTGCTGAAGATAAGGAAAAATCAGTTGGCCTCACCCCATCCAGGAAGTGTCTTCAGATCACCTCCGACTATTATAGATCAAACAACAAGCTGGAGTTCAGTTCTGTCAACTTGTTTCTGAAGGATGTTTCACAAGAGACCAATTACAGATTTGCTGGGTAAATGCTGACATCTTAGTATTCTGCTTTGAATTGCCGGGCGGATGTAGGTTTTATTTATACATGCACACGAGTGGCTTCACAGATGAGCATGAGGCCTGTTTAAAGGAGGGGTGGGGAGATCTGGTCCTTTTACGATCTGTGAACTTCAACTCCATGCTAGCTCAGGAATTCTGGGAGTTGAAGTCCACAGGTCGTAAAGGGGGCATGGTTGCCCACGCCTACTTTAAAGCAATGATATGTCTTTGTGTTCGTATTGGGAGGGGAGGGATCCCCACACTTCGCCAGATGGCAGCATGATTCATGGGGTCCTTAATCTTAAACCTTCCCATATAAGGAGAACTGTAAGCATTACCTAGGGGGCAATAGTACCCTCCTCTCTTATTTATTTATTAAAATAGAATAGAATAGAATAACAAGTTGAAAGGGACCTTGGAGGTCTTCTAGTCCAGCCCCCTGCTTAGGCAGGAAACCCTACACTACTTCAGACAAATGGTTGTCCAATCTCTTCTTAAAACCTTCCAGTGTTGGAGCATTCATAACTTCTGGAGGCAAGCTGTTCCACTGATTAATTGTTCTGTCAGGAAATTTCTCCTTAGTTCTAAGTTGCTTCTCTCCTTGTTTAGTTTCCACCCATTGCTTCTTGTTCTACCCTCAGGTGCTTTGGAGAATAGCTTGACTCCCTCTTCTTTGTGGCAACCCCTGAGATTTTTATCCTGCCTTTATTACTTCACAGTAACTCAAGGCAGTGAACATGCGTAATGCATACAGGTAGCCCTCCCCTTACGACACAAATTGAGTCTGTTACGTACGAATGGATGTTGGATAATTTGCATACTGGCTGCTGATTGGATAAACAAGTGGCGGGAGTTTTAAACGGCTGTCAGTGGCTGGCCAGCTTCAGGCAAGCCCTTAAAAGTGGCTTGCCTGGAGCCTGCTGGCATTCAGTATTCGCTACAGCTTGGATAGAAATAAAGTGCTGAACCGTTGCTGTGACTCATCTCGTCATTTACGCGCGAATCTAACAGAGTCAGTAAATGAACTGTTGTGAGTTGAGAACTACTGTATTACATTGTAAGCCACTCAGAGTCACCTTGAACTGAGAGATGAGCGGCATATAAATTAAATAAATAATCTCCTTCTTCCTGTTTTCCCCACAACAAAACCCTGTGAGGTGTGTTGGCCTGAGAGGGAGTGACTAGCTCAAAGTCAGCTGTGCTTTCATGCCTAAGGCTGGACTAGAACTCATGTCTCCTAGTTTCTAGAGCCAGCAATTTAACTACACCAGGCTGGCTCACTTAACCATGAAATTTATTGCTTCAGGTCAGTTCAAGTGGTGCTTTGAATGCTGCATCCACCAAACAGCTGGTGTTTTCTGAGATACTTGTACTACCTCTGAAGTACAAGTTCCTCTTTATCATGTCATAGGATCCAATCCTTGAATCATCTTATTCTATAACTACAGGTCTTCTTGCACAAATTCTCCAGTTATTATTTTAACATATGTAATACTAATTTAATCAAGGGAAATGCCACTAATTAGGTTAATAACATGGCCGCCAATACATACCGCAACATATTCCGTATTTTTTTTGTATTGCAACACAGGTCATATACATCATCCTGAATACATTCTTCCAGTCATTTCTGGCTTTGGTGTTAATGAATCATTTCTAAGATAAATAAACCGGTAACAGAAATCAGTCATCATTTGAACAAAAACATGCCGGCGCTTTGTTTTTCACGTATGTAATGTGCAATCTGTTTCTTTAGTCGCTTCAAAAATAGAGACTGCATTCTTGTTGTGCAACAATTGTCTTCGAAAAGTGTAAACAATAAATCAGTCGCAGAATAATTCATGGTAAAAAAAAAATCTATGTTTTGGGTTTTTTTTTAAAAAAATACTCATTCGTTTTCATTGGATGTGAACAATATTTTAAGTGCTTTAAAAGTAGAGTCTTCCTTAATTCACACCTGTTACTTAGTGACCTCATGGACGTAGACGTGTCCATGGCATTCATAACTAACGGCAAGATGTCAAATGTGACATCGTATTTATGCCAGGATATTTGAGTCCCAGCATCTCACACAAGTACTGTATGCAAGTTGTGCATTTGCGTGATAACATAATCATACATGCCATCATTTGCCTCCTGCCGTCACCCATATACACACATACTGTTTTCTTGCCAATGTTCCAGAAGTTGTTTGCCATGGCCTTTTTTTCAGCTTTCTAATCAGCTGCAAAATATAATATTATCTGGGTGTTTCCTAGCTAAACTAAGGTGACCAGACGTCCCGATTTTGGCGGGACACACCCGCTTTTTCACCATTTGTCCCGCGTCCCGCCCGCCCTCTTAAAAAGTCCCGATTTCTTGAAAGAATGCCCGACTAGGGCATTCTTTCAAAAAATCGCCCTGAAAGGCAGCAGGCCTCTCAGCTCGGGCCGGCTGTGGGCAGCGTTGGCGGCGGGCGGGCGTCCCGCGTTGTTGACTCCTCCGGCGGCGGCTGGAAGCTGGGGGGAGGGGGAAGGGAGGCTGCTCCTCCTCTCTTTCCCCCGCCCCATCCCTAGCCCCGCCCTCGGAGGCGCCGCTGCTGTTGGGAGGGGTGAGGGACGAGGAGCCGTCGCCGCTTTGAATTTACGTCACGAGCGGCGCAAACAGCCCTTCCTCGTCCCCCTCCCCTTTTTTCCCCCCGTTGCCTCGCTGCCGCCGTTGCCCTGGGGCCGGGCGGGCGACCGGGAGACCGCGGCGCTTGGGTGCTTGGAGCAGGTAAGCTGCCGGCTGCTCCTTTCCCCGTCTCCCGCCTCCCGTTCGTTGCTTGCCAGCCCAGCCGAAGGAAAGGCGGGAGGCGAGGAAAGGCCTCCCGAAAGGAGGGGAGGCTTCGGGAGCCCACCTCCCTTTCGGGCCGAAAGGGAGGCGGGCTCCCGAAGCCTCCCCTCCTTTCGGGAGGCCTTTCCTCGCCTCCCGCCTTCCCTTCGGCCGGGCTGGCAAGCAACGAACGGGAGGCGGGAGACGGGGAAAGGAGGCAGCTTACCTGTCGCGAGCTGCAGGCATCCAAGCGCCCTCCCGCCTCCCCCCTCCCCCCCACCTCACCTGGACGCCGACATTTGCTGTTTTGCCCTCTGCGCATGCGCAGCGTTCTGTGCATGCGCAGAGGGCAAAACTCAAATGGAGAAACCCACCCCCGTCAATGGTGTCCCGCTTGAAGAAAAAAAAATCTGGTCACTTTAAGCTAAACAGTAAACCAGGGTTAACTCTGCTTCCTTCTGAGTCCAGAGAACACTCCCAGGTTTTTGACCTCTGCTGAGATCTTTAATTGCCCTAAACAATGTTTAAAAAATGGATAACTCTTTTAACATTATCTTTCTTACATCAGAAAAAGGAATTTCACCAATGATTGGTTCAGATGAGATAGGGTAAACTGCATAAGGTCAGCTGCCAGAGAATTCACACATGATTTATTTCAATCATGATTTGTTGAAACGAGCTCATACATTACATACAGTTCTGTAAGATATATATATATAAAACGAGCGTATGGAGAACCCTAAAGGATAATGTGGCTTGTTTAAGTCATGGTTTATGGGTTAGTGCTACTGTATGTGTGCACGTGAAAAACAAACACAGATTCAATTGTCATTATTGTGGTTGCCGTCTTGATTTTTTTTTTAAAAAAAAAACACACATCCTACAGATAGTCTACTGCCAGGCTTTCAGCTTTCTGTTATTATATCCTGCAACAATAACGTCAACTCATGCCTTGACCGTGATTCATTTATAAAATACCAGTTATTCTGGAAGTTTGTTGGTTTGGTAATTTTTTAAAAAAGAATCTACGTAAAAGAGAGGGCTGGTTGTGGGTCCCAGGACTGGGCCTTTTTAAGTGATGTCACAAAAGGACCTGCCCAAGATCAGAATGATTTTGGAAAGACATTAAGAATTTGGCTCTTCCAAAAGTATGCGTGTGTGTACACGTGATTGGAGTCTTTGTTCCCTTCAAGAAAGAAATTGTGAATTGCCTACTGCTGAGTGTGTGATTGTTAACGTTTATCATTGCATTATAGTCTTCCTTTTAACCTTTTTTTGTTATATCTGGACTTGTAAGCTTCTCAGAGTTGCTTTCAACTGAAGCTGCATGCAAGCCTGAGTCAATGCAATAAATAACCAGGGTGTCTTAGGCAAGTAAGGGTTTTAAAGCTGCATCTTAAGCCATACTATTCTAGCCAGATCCTTTCTGCATTCATTAGATTACAAGCAGGGGTGGTGTTAGATTAGTGGATTCAGCACAGGAGACCGACTTGACAAACAGCTCTTTATTGCAATAGAAGTACAACCAGCAAAGCACATTCAGAGCGGCCTCCTATTTATAGGAGCTGACAGTAACAATTGTAACTAAACCATTTTGAAATAACCAATGAGGGTCCAGCATGTTCTCTTCAGTATTGCTGGACCTGAGTGAAAACTTCCAGCTCTAGTCAGAACATAACATCCCTCCCCCTCTAGATGAAATTGTCTGACATACGAAATCGCGAAGGTAGGCGGGGCGTCTACGCTCCCGTTCAGACCTGCGTACTTCAGTCGGGGGAACTACAGCAGCCTGGTCTGACTTAGCCGCTTCGTTCCTGGGGTCTGTGTCATGCATCTCTTGAGCTGGAGTGCTCTTGGGTTCTTCCGCCTCAGGGTCTAACTCGACAGGGGGACTCTGTTGGCCTGCAGTCTCGCACTCCAAAGCCTCCGAGACATCTGAACGTGGTTTAGCTAGGAAAGGAATGCACGGTGTTACGTTTCCAGAACCCGAGGGGTCTTCCTGTACCCTCTGTCTTAATTGGTCTATGTGTCTCTTCCATAAGCGGCCGTCTTGTAACCGGACTGCATAAGACACGGGTCCCAAAATTGTCTCGACCACCCCTGGCAGCCATAAAGGCCCCTCGGCGTAGTTGTGAGCAAACACTCTGTCCTCTGTGGAAAAGACCCTGGTTTTCTTTGTCCCTTCTGTCTTGGTTTTTACTACATAGTCAGGGTGTAACCGGTCCAGGAGTGACCGGAGTCTGCGGCCCATTAAAAGCTCCGCTGGGCTGCGTCCCGTAGTGGCACTTGGGGTTATGTGTTGAGTTATGAGGAATTTGTCTATTCTTTCCTGCCAATCTCCAGGTCCCAATCTAGCTAACCCCTCTTTGGCCGATCGCACGAAGCGTTCCGCCAGGCCGTTCGTCGCAGGATGGAATGGGGCGGACAACGCATGGCGGATTCCCTGACTAGCCAGATAGCCCTCAAAAGTTGTGGCCGTGAATTGCGGGCCGTTGTCCGTTACCAATGTGTCCGGAATGCCATGGGTAGCAAATAGACGCCGGAAGATCTTAATAACAGACTCCGCAGTGGTCGACCGCATAGGGAAGATTTCGAGCCACTTGGAATAAGCGTCTACAATTATCAGGAACATTTGCCCATGGAATGGACCTGCAAAATCGGCATGAAGCCGTGACCATGGATTTTTTGGAAGGTCCCAGTCATGCACCGGTGCTTTGGGAGGTTCCGGTCTGGATTCCTGACAAGGCAGGCATTTGTTTAACCATTCTTGAACCTCCTCATCCATCTTTGGCCACCAGACATAACCCCTAGCTAAAGCCTTCATTCGCACAATTCCCGGATGACCCTCGTGCAAGGTTCGTAGTACATCAGTGCGCAATTTGGCGGGAATGACCACCCGGTCCCCCCACAAGAGGCACCCCCCTTGCTCCGACAGTTCGTGCTGTCTAAGCTCATACGGTTTGAACTCGGGCCTGACTGGGCCTCTCGGCCACCCCCTCCACACCCAGTTAAGGACAGTCCAGAGAGTGGAGTCTCTGGCCGAGTGCCTGGCCACCTCAGCCAAGGTGACTAACCCTGAGTCTGCTAGGTCAATCAACAGTACTGGGGCCTCTGGAGCTATGTCTGACAGTATCTCGGGCAATGGGCACCTGCTTAATGCGTCCGCGTTCCCCATGTTTTTCCCGGGCCTGTGAACCAACTGATACGAGTATGCCGACAAGAAGATGGCCCAACGAGCAAAACGGGGGGACAAAGCAGCTGGAGTGGGGCGATTCCCCGCTATCAGCCCCAACAGAGGCTTGTGGTCTGTGACCAGGGTGAAGTCTCTACCGAACAAATACTCGTGGAACTTCTTAACCCCTGCTACTAGGGCCAAAGCTTCCCTATTTAGCTGATCATAATTTCTTTCGGCGCTAGACAAGGTGCGTGAGTAATACGCTATCGGCGCCTCGAGGCCATTCGGAAGTCGATGGCTCAGAACAGCCCCAACCCCTACTGGGGAAGCATCGCAAGCAAGGACCACTGGCAAAGTGGAATTGTATTGGATCAGGAAGCTGTTGTTGGTTAACAACCCCTTAACTGCGCTAAACGCGGCAGCCTCCCTATGGCCCCACACCCAGGGAGTGTTTTTAGCTAGCAGCCTGTGCAGGGGCTCTGCGACCGTTGCCTTATCACGTAGGAATAGGCTGTAAAAGTTAAGAAGACCCAAGAAAGCCTGTAACTCTGCCTGATTTCTGGGTGCCGGGGCCTCCTGGATGGCCTTCAGTTTACTTTCTGTGGGGTGGATACCACTCCCGTCTATTCTATACCCCAGGAATTCCACTTCAGGGACTCCCAAGACACACTTGCTGCGTTTCGCTTTCAGCCCGGCTGCTCGTAATTTCTCAAGGACCATTGTAACCCGACAGCGAAGCTGGCCTATGTCATTAGCCGAAATGAGAACATCGTCAAAGTACGGCACAACCCCGGGGATATTCTGCAACAGACGTTCCATTACACTCTGGAACAACCCCGGGGCCACGCTAACCCCAAATTGCAATCTGTGGCATTTAAATGCCCCCCTGTGGGTCACAATGGTCTGAGCTTCTGCTGTGGGGCCATCAACAGGTAACTGCTGATACGCTTGTGCCAGGTCTAATTTAGCAAACAGGCGTCCGGACCCCAACGAGTGCAGCAATTGGTGCACGATTGGCACAGGGTAGGCACTCTGCTGCAACGCCTTGTTCACCGTGCACTTGTAGTCAGCACATATCCTGATGCTACCGTCTCCTTTAATTGGCGTGACAATCGGGGTTTCCCACCGGGCATGATCCACAGGTTCGAGTACCCCCTGCTTGATCAATTTATCAAGTTCAATGTCAATCTTTTCCCTCAAGGGCAGGGGAACCCGGCGGGGCTTCAAGCGGATTGGGGCAACATTAGGGTCCAGGCTAAAAGAGATTGGGGTCCCCACATACTTGCCCAACCCTTCGCTGAATACATCACGGAATTCGTCAAACAGGTCGTCTAATTTCTCTGTCCCGACAGCGTTAACTCCGGAGACCTCCAGCCCAAGGGCTTCGAACCAGCTCAGTCCAAGAAGGCTCGGAAGGTCACCGTCCACAACGATGAGCTGTAACGGTCCGGAAAAGTGTTTAAATTGGACCTTGACACTGGCTTGACCGCGAACCGGAATCCTGTTCCCTTGGTAGTCCGACAGGCGGAACCCGGTGTTTCGTATGCGGTCAGTGGAGAACCCGGGCACGGCTTTCTTGAGATTTTTCCAGGCGATGATAGACACAGCCGAGCCCGTATCTAGTTCCATTTCAAACGGCACACCCTCGACAACGACGGACATCATGATTTTCTTCCCTCCCAGGGAACGGGCACTGTCGACATGCGAATCATAGGCAGCTGGCAACGGCCTGGAATATCTTTGGCGTCGTTTTGAATCTTCGCGCCAAGCCCTCGGTGACGGTTCAGCCCGTGAAGGCACAGGCGCATGCGCAGTCGAATTTGGCAGTGTGGCGCGGCAAACTTTAGCCAAATGTCCACGTCGCTCACACCGTTGGCATGTCACGCCACGATACTTGCAGGAAAATCTTGGGTGCCGTCCCCCGCAGCTAGCACACCCCCGGAAAGGCTCGCTGGGCGGTTGCGGGTGGGGCGGGCGACGCAGTTCAGTCCTGTAAACCTCATCATCGCTGCTAACATCGTCGTCCAGCGTCCCCATGTGGTCGGACGGCTGAGTTAGCGGTGCCATTTTCGCCTCTTTTCTGGACGGGGCAGCACGGTGGAGTGATTCAGCCGCGTTGGTGGACGATTCAGCAGCCCTGGCCTCGTCCAGTGCAGCCGCCAAAGTAAGTTTAGGCCGAGCTAGCAAACGGCGCTGCAGGCGGAGGTCCAAAACCCCGCAGATCAACTGGTCCAGCATGATATCGTCTAGGTCACTAAATTCGCAGTGACCAGATGCCTTATGGAGAGCAGCAACGTACTGGTTGATAGTCTCTCCTTCCAGCTGCATGCGCTGACGGAATTCATATCGACGTACGACTTTAGAAGGAGTCGGTGCATAGTGGGTCTTAAGCGACTCCTTAAGCGTGTCCCACTGCACTGTGTTAATCGGCGCTGGGGCAGACAGGGCCTCTGCAGTATCAAAAACTTCTGGCCCACAGTGACTTAAAAATAAAGCTCTTTTCCGATTGTCTGCCAGGCTTAGTAAGTCATTTGCTTCCAGGAAGCACTCAAAACGCCTCATATATGACTCCCACTTCTCTTGGGCCGGGTCGAATGGCGGCGGTGGGTGAAACGCTGACATGATATGAGATAAGTAGTAGGCGAAGAATGAGTCGCCTGACTGGTTGTAAAGCCCGTGGGGCTTGTCGTTGTTCTCCTGCTCCCGATTTCCTCGTCGCCACTGTTAGATTAGTGGATTCAGCACAGGAGACCGACTTGACAAACAGCTCTTTATTGCAATAGAAGTACAACCAGCAAAGCACATTCAGAGAGGCCTCCTATTTATAGGAGCTGACAGTAACAATTGTAACTAAACCATTTTGAAATAACCAATGAGGGTCCAGCATGTTCTCTTCAGTATTGCTGGACCTGAGTGAAAACTTCCAGCTCTAGTCAGAACATAACAGGTGGGCTTCAAAAAATTTAGCAAGGGGTTCTCTGCCCAGTTGCTGGGTGGCCGTGGCCATGGTGGGTGTGGCCTAGTCGGCCTCCTGCAGCATGGTGGTGGGGGGTGTTTTGCCCTCTCCTGGCTCCGGAGGCTTTTGTCGAGCCTCCGGGAGGGTGAAAATGCCCTCCCCAGGCTCTGGAGGCCCACTGGAGGCAGAACGTCCGGTAGGCCCATTTTTCGCCCTCCCCGAGCCTCCGCGCACGCCCTGCACTTACCTGCATACAAAATGGGCCACGTTGGGATTCCTAGGAGGGGCAGGGGGCAGGGCCAGCCAGGAGTGGGCTTTGGGGGTTCTCCGAACTGCACAGAAACTTAGCTAGAGGTTCTCACGAACCCCCAGCAGCCCACCCCTGATTACAAGTCTCGTCCTCCACGGGAACGTTGAACAATAACAGTATTAGATGGGGATAATGGGAGCTGTAGCTTCCGTAAACAAATGTTTGGAAAATTTGTGGAAAGTTTGCCTTTGATTAAAAAGAAGAAGAAGTTTCTTGCATAAACAAAGGGCTAATGAGAATTCTCCTTGGCCTTTTGGATCTCGGTGAATTTTATTAATTTTAGGTGTCCAAAATTCATGTTTAGAATATCTCAGGTACAGGTGTTGGGAATGGGAGGAGGAGGGGGAGGAGGAAAGGAAGGAAGGAGGGAGGGAGAGGGAGGAGTCTGTTTCTTGATTTTTTTCCACAATAAGGAGAGCACAGACAAGTCTGACCTGTGAAACAAAGACTTTACTACATCCATCCTGTGATTTTCTGAGTTATGTAAATTACAAGCCAAAAACCTTGGCACTGGATTAGGCTAAGGAATGTGAAAATGGTATGATATGCAGATATGGCAATTATTGCCTAGAGTGTATTTAAAGGAAATAGTCCTATAAAATACAATAAGAGGAATGGGTCCTTAAGCATAATTACATATTTATTTTCTAGGCCTTTCCCATTGTTCTGTAAGATATATATATAAACTCAAATGGCGGCGCCCAGGCGGGCCCGCACCCCAATCCCGCTTAAAAAAAAAATCTGGTCACTTTAATATATATATATATATATATATATATATATATATATATATATATATATATGTGTGTGTGTGTGTGTGTGTGTGTGTGTGTGTGTGTGTGTGTGTGTGTGTGTGTGTGTGTGTGTGTGTGTGTGTGTGTGTGTGTGTGTGTGTGTGTGTGTGTGTGTGTGTTTTTCTGTCGTGTTATCCTGGTGTACCCAAATATGGGATATATATATATATCATATGTATGTATGTATGTATGTATGTATGTATGTATGTATATATATATATATATATATATATATATATATATATATATATATATATATATATATATATATATATATATATATATATACATACATACATACATACATACATACATACATACATACATACATACACACACACACACACACACACACACACACACACACACACACACACACACACACACACACACACACACATATATATATATATTAAGGTGACCAGACGTCCCGATTTTGGCGGGACAGACCCGCTTTTTAATGCTTTGTCCCGCGTCCCGCCCGCCCTCTTAAAAAGTCCCGATTTTTGAGCCCCCGCTTCTTCCTCCAGCCAGACGCGCGCCCGAGCGACAGGCTTCCGATTCAGTCCCCTCTATTCACAGGGTGGCACGGGGCGGGGCAGAGCGAACCCTGGGGGGGGGAGCGCCACTTTGCACTTGTCCCATGAGGCCATGCTAAGTGTGCCGCGGCAAAAGGGGCGGGGCAGGGCGGGGCGCGCGTCCTACCTGAGACTTTTCCCGGTAGCAGCTCCAGTCGCGTTCCTTGCTAATAGCGTCCAGAGCAGAGCAGCCCCTCCCAGAAGATCGCGAGACGTTATCTTCTGGGAGGGGCTGCTCTGCTCTGGGCGCTAATTAGCAAGGAACGCGACTGAAGCTACCGGGAAAAGTCCCAGGTAGGACGCGCGTCTCGCGCTGGGGGTTGGGGGGGCGGGGCAGGACTGGCGGACGGGACGGGGCGCGCGTCCTACCTGGGACTTTTCCCGGTAGCTTCAGTTGCGTTCCTTGCTAATTGGCGCCCAGAGCAGAGCAGCCTCTTCCAAAAGATAACGTCTCGCGATCTTCTGGGAGGGGCTGCTCTGCTCTGGACGCTATTAGCAAGGAACGCGACTGAAGCTACCGGGAAAAGTCCCAGGTAGGTAGGACGTACAGTGGCCTCCCGTGTCCCCCCTCCCCCCCTCCCCCCCACCTCACCTGGACGCCGACATTTGCTGTTTTGCCCTCTGCGCATGCGCAGCGTTCTGCGCATGCGCAGAGGGCAAAACTCAAATGGAGAAACCCACCCCCGTCAATGGTGTCCCGCTTGAAGAAAAAAAAATCTGGTCACTTTAATATATATATATATATATATATATATATATATATATATATATATATATATATATATATATATATATATATATATATATATATATATATATATATATCAAGCGTATATGCGTATAGGCAAAGAATATTTTCTTTACATATTTCATTTTGCATATTCATATACACCCATGTGTGTGTGTGTACAATCAAATTTTATTGTGGACAATCTCATTGTTGAAGTCCCCCTGCCTGAATCATGCTGGGGAAGCACACAACAGTATTGGTGGACAGCAGTTCCTCAGATCTCTCCTCATGAACCTTGTGTTTAGCTCAGTAACATCAGGCAGGCTTTTGGTTCTCCATCAGGGCCTACAAGAAACAACCCAGAAGGATACCAGAAGATGTAGCAGGTTTACAGCTGCCACCCAGCAACCACCTTGAGGATGTGATAACAGGGTGTGTTTGGTGTGTGGCGGAGGCAGGAGAACGTGCCTGTCATAATAAGATCTTTGGTTGCCTCTTGAGTTTGTACATGGTGTTATCTCTTGTACAGTTTCTAACTGGAAAGCTAAGCCATAGTATGGTTTCTAGGGACACTAGGAACGGATTTGTTTTTTGAAGGCTATGTGCATTGTCTAGTTATCTCAGTATGTACACATTGGATGCAATGGTCACTCTGTTAAAGGCGCAGCAGTATATCTCCATGTCTAGCGCAACATATTGATCTTGACACAAGGCCTAGGCAGAAATCCAGCAGAATATTCACAATTGTTGACAGTCCACATCTACTATGGGTTGTTGGGGCTCACTTTAGAGAAGCTGCGCATAAAGTTGGGGTTCACAGGCTGCTCTAAAGTCCCTCGGATGTGCATATTATTTTAATATGACTCATTTAAAGTCTCCACTGCCAAAAGGGAAGTTAAGCTTTCTGGCAAGAACAGCCAATCTCTACTCTAATAAACAGGCACATGGAGAATAGAATAGAATAGAATAGAATAGAATAGAATAGAATAGAATAGAATAGAATAGAATAGAATAGAATAGAATAGAATAGAATAGAATAGAATTCTTTATTGGCTAAGTGTGATTGAACACACAAGGAATTTGTCTTAGGTGTATATGCTATCAGGGTACATAAGGAGAATAAGATACATTCATCAAGAATAAAAAGATACAACACTTAGTGATAGTCAAGGTTACTAATAAGCTATCAAATCATACTAGGAAACAAATAAAAACAATATACATTGAAAGATACAAGCAACATGGTTATAGTAATAAGTGGGAAGAGATAGATACTAGTAAGGAAGAGAAGAATAATAGTAATACAGTCTTAATAAATTATTTGACAGTGTTGAGGGAATTATTTGTTTAGCAGAGTGATGGCATTCGGGGAAAAACTGTCCTTGTGTCTAGTTGTTCTGGTGTGCAGTGCCCTATAGCGTCGTTTTGAGGGTAGACGTTGAAACAATTTATGTCCAGGATGTGAGGGGTCTGTAAATATTTTCACAGCCCTCTTTTTGACTCGTGCAGTATACAGGTCCTCAATGGAAGGCAGGTTGATAGCAATTGTTTTTTCTGCAGTTCTAATTATCCTCTGAAGTCTGTGTCTGTCTTGTTGGGTTGCAGAGCCAAACCAGACAGTTATGGAGGTGCAGATGACAGACTGCAAAAGAAGGATAACTCTCTGAAAGGAAAAAAAAAGAAAACCAGGAAGATGGACTCCAGCACGAGTCCGAAATCTCGGAAAACAAAACCTCTGGTTCCGGTAACCGACCCAGATTGGATCCTGCAACATTATCCTGGGACAGGTATATTTGCCTTCATTTGTGGAAAAAGGAAAAGTATGTTGGAAAAGGGGAGCTATTGATAAATGAATGACTTTGAACATTTTTGTTCTGGCTCTCACCTCCCACTTCCATCCAGCAATTGAATGGAGTTCTCAGAGAGGCTGTTGGCCAAAAACACATTTAAAAAAAAGCTGGCCATCCATGACATAAAGAAATAACATCCCAAACTTTAGAAAGTGAATTGTTATGAGAGACTTTGGCAAGGAGTAGCTCTTCTAGATCCTCTTAACTTCCCAAAACTGCTCTTTCTTTTAATCCTCCCCAAATATTCTGTGCTGTCCTATAAAGCCCCTCTAAAAGGAGGGGAAATGGGCCTGAATTTTTGAGAAGAAATTCAGGGGATCTGAAGGATTAAAATGGGGAGGGGGTCTTAATGTCATTTGCCCAAAGCAGAGCCTTCCCATTCCTGATCATCTGGTATTAGATGACCATCAACAGTAATCCTTCCCTGTCTTCATTTCTGAGCCGATTGATGATACAGAACACTTCTGGAAGAAACAAAGGCATATTCAGAGAGAAGCATGTTTATCTTCAGAGTGTTTGGCAAAAGTAAGGAAATGCTCACCAAAGGTCATCCTTGAGAAATTCTCACTCCACAGTTGGAGAATTCCAGAAAATGAAAAGAGTTTGCAGAATTTTTCAGAAACTTCCTTCCTTTTAAATGAAGTCACAACTCAGCTTCATTCCTCTATACCCGAGATGAGCAGACACCTGGCAGATGGGAGTTCATTTAATATTTTTGGGGCTAAAATATAAAATGGCTACTAGGGACAATGACGTAAAGCAGCAGACCTGATTGAGATTTTCTGGGCAGGCAGAACTTAGAAGGAATGGTTTGCTTTTTAATTGGGTTAAAGGTATTAAGGTGTTCAACCAACAGTTGTCCTATGTTTCTTGTTAATTTTCATCACTTGCACCACCACAATTTGATGGTATCCTCAGAAGGACACGAGGCTTACTATTGGCCCCAATACTCTGTGCAGTCCTGATCTCAGCACTCAGTCCCATATTACAGGTAGACTTTGACTTATGACCGCAAACCGCACTAGAATTTTCATTGCTAAGCAAGGCAATTAAGTGAGTCATGCTTAATTTTGCAACCATTTTTGTCATGGTTGTTAAGCGAATCACTGCAGTTGTTAAGTGAATTATGTTATGTGGGTGTTCAGAAATGTGGAATTGTGCAGAAATCCTGATCCCGACTATGGTCATAAGTCTAGGACTACCTGTACCTGTAGGTAGTTCTCCTTAAGGGTTATGCTTATTTGGGATGAATAGTATTTATTGATGATTGCTTCTTTGGACAATAATTGTAAGGTTTAGTACCCATTGACACGCCCAAATTTCCATGGCTCCTGAAATTTTTTCCTTGGAAATCCTATTCATTGATAACAAAGCTGCTAGTAGAAGACTAACTACCTCTAGTTTGCATCTAAAATCAGTATAATCAATCCTCCTGTGCACTGGCAAAAGCATTCACATGGAAACAATTATTTTAAAGAGAAACACTTCATTTCTTTATGATTAGACTTTTTCTGTCTTTTATCGTTTAAGCTAAATAATGAAGGAACTGTTGCTATTTAATAAGAAAAAGATAGTATTCTGCTGACATTACAAGCCTAATTTTCATTCACTGGAAATTTATTTATAAAGATAAAGATGATAAAGATAAAGATAAAGATGATAAAGATAAAGATAATTTATAAAAATAATGGAACAATTTACCAGGAATTGCTGGAGGAAAAATAATTAAAATGTTTTTCTTGAGAAGAATCAGCTAAAAATAAGATGGATGGGATGAAGTACAAAATCATTATTTTTTTATTCAAAATGTTGCAGAAATAATAGAACTACCACAAGAGTAAAGCAATATTCCAAAGTTCAAGGGATTATTTTTTAGTGAAGTTTATATACAATTTCTGTTTCATTTCTTCTTTTGTCAATTACTGTTAAATTTATTGTGCAACTTGGAGAAGCATTTCTGGCCCCTCAACAAATCCCTTTGGTACGATGAAGATTATGGCCTTCATTGTAGCCAGAGAGAGACTATATTCTTGGCCAAATATATAAATTACCTATGTTTTATCGAATAATACTGGCTATTATTTTATACTTATTGTTGTAGGAGATGACCCTGACAGTTGATATATAGGAGGATCTCAATGGAATCAAGCTTTCATCATCATTTATATTAATATAATTTGAAGTAAAGGTATTGAATTGGTTTAAGGTTATTTGACTCTGAAGTTGACTCTTCTTTTGGAGGAAGATCAGTCTCACAATGAGAAAACAAGATCACTTAATTAAAAAGCAGAATGTACAAAATTCCTTCATCTTGCTTTCAATAGCCAGAGATAAATCGTTCAGTAGCGAAGGTGATAAAACTACAGGACTGTTCAGAGCACAGATTATGACATCAAAAGATTTCCTGTAGAAAAGAAGTTGTGAATGCTCCAACACTGGACGTTTTTAAGAAGATGTTGGATAACCATTTGTCTGAAGTAATGTAGGGTTTCCTGCCTAAGCAGGGGGTTGGACTAGAAGATCTCCAAGGTCCCTTCCAACTCTGTTATTATTATTATATATAAAACTAAGAAAATCACAGTTAATTTTCTGGGCAAACACAGGGTAAAGTTCTAGAATCTAAAGAAATTCAGTGGTAAAAAGGTTCCAACTTGCATTAAAACCACACATTTTTTTCAACATGTACACGGAACTCTAAAATATCAGAGACCATTAAGCATTAACCAGCAGAGACAGAAAAGGAATTAAGCTTAGGGCTTAATTTAGTTAATTTCTTAGTTAATTTCTCCTTGCTTCTTTAGAGAATAGATGGCCCTTGAAACGGATGTACCTTATGCTAATTTTACTACCTGGAAAATCCTGCTTTCCACAAAATTCAGCTTAAATTGGAGGTTGAGTTGACAAAGCCTACTAGTGACCGGCTTCATGTCAGCCTCTCCTGCTTTATTTTTAAAAGCTTTTTTTCTATTTAGGAGAAAGAAGGGGGTTGGGAAATGCTGGTTGTGGAGGTGCCAAATCCCCAACTGTTTCTGCTTGAGATGCCTGGCCAGAATTGGCAGGCAGGATGCTGAGAAGGAGAGGAGAAGTAGCCCATTCACTACCAGTAATAAAAATAATGATAACAGTTGTCTCATCGGTTTAGAGAACATGGATCATTCTGCATTCAATAAGAGAAAATGAGGAATTCAGAAATTCCCGAAGGAGTTTAGCTGGAGGGAAAACTTAAAAACATCCCTAGCATTTTGTACACAGCCAGATCCTACGGGTGAATGTTAGATACATTCCGTCATGATTTCACAGGCAAGTCCAGACAATGGAATCTTGAAGTTTCAGTTCTTCTCCGTTGTATCTTATAAATTTTCACCTGGATCTAAACCTTGTCTCTTGCAGCCTTCTTCTTATTCTGGAACTTATTCCTTACTCATCGGGAGCCCTTGATGAGACCTTTCTGATTGAAATCAAGACCTTGAACAAAGATGTTAAATAATTAAAAAAAAATTGAATTTTGCATTATCTTAAGCATCCTCCCAGGAAACTCTTTAAGATAAATGTATTTATGTGGTAAAGCCTTCAGATTCAAGTGGACTGTGGTTGTCATAGCAATCCAGCTCTTCAAATGGAAGTAAGAAAAAGGAGGTGACATTTCCTAGGCCAGCTCCTGTCCCATATCATCAGTTTCAAAATTGGATTTTAAAGAAGGTGGGGAAAAGGAACAGTTGTAGATGGTACACTATCTGGATTTTCTCATGGCTGGGTAACTAAGGATGTCACCAGCTTTATCAGGCAGCAAATATTTTATATATACAGTATATCTGGGAGTTATAAAGAAAAAAGGAAAATAATTTGACTTGTATTTTCCTTCTCTGATGGCCTACATCCTATGTCCTACAAATAATTAGTTAATTAAGTCACAAACGGCAGCAAGAAAAAGAGATCCCATTGTATTTGGGAGTTTCAAAAGGAAAAGAAAAAAAGGGAACTAATTTGAATTATTGTCCCTTTCTCTTAATGACCCACCTTTTAATGTTATAGCAAATATCAATTGAGCTAGGAAAAAGATGAGCGTGTTATGTTGGAAGAAAAACAAGAACTTATCTAAATTAGATATCAGAGATAGGAATTTGTGCAAGTTAAAACAGTGAATCAGGTGGAGAACTTGCCAAGAATCCATTGGCACCTTGGAAAAATTTGAATAAACTTTGATACTTAGCTTCTTCATTGCAGCATCATAGCATCTGTCATGGATTGCCCTTCTAAACTTGAAGAATTTGCAAGTTATTGGACAAATAACTTATTTTTTTGGAATCCAAATGTCTCTGCATGAAACTAATGGCAGTATCTTGATTGTAACATTTATCATTACTATTAAATTAAGGTGTAAGGACGTAACTAAGCAAAAATGCACAACGACGTCTAAGATATTAAACTGAAAAAAATTCAATTGCTGTAGAAGCAGGGATGTCTAGAAGGGGTGATGTCAAAACAGACAAGCTTACAGGCAAAGCATCCCAATCACAGCCCTACCCTTTTGAAACATGTCAACACTTGTAGAGAAGAAGCAGGGTTCGATCATGATGCTATAAGGGCCATCTTGCCTGTTTCGACCCCTTTTTTTAAATTTATTTTTGTCAAGTACGTGTTGGTAATATACATAGATATAACATTATTTATATACATAAGATGGGTACTGATAAGAGGGAACATTAGGACAGGGACGGTAGGCACGCTGGTGCACTTATGCCACTGCTTACAAGCACCAAGGGTTTGGCACTGCAAAATGTTTATAAAACAAAAACCAATAACTTTGTCCAAATTCTCTATCATATTCGTTTGCCATTATGTGGGCAGTTTACTTGAGCTATATATAAAGGAAATACTGCATTATGGATTTTATAATTAACTCAGATGACTAATGACTCTGTGTGTGAATATATAATCAGTGGCATTAAAAATATTCACTTCTCATCCCTATGGATGGTCTGTGTCTTCCTCAACCTTGGGTTCTCTACAAGAGTCCTGGAAGCTTGAGGGATCTGTATAAGATCTTAACTGTTCCTAGCACTGCACTCAGCTCTGATGCTATTCCTGGGATTTGTTGGAGCCACTTTCTGAACTCAGGAGAGTATGTATATTTGTGTGTGTGTCTGTGTCTCTGTGTGTGTGTGTTTGTAAAATTGTGTGTGTGTACATATACACACACATACATACAATTGAGATGTGGATTAACAAGGTCTCTTCAATTAGAAAATTTCACTTCAGTGTAGCATCCCCTAGAAACTAAACACATTATTTGTAGGTGGCCATGTGTGGGAGAAGGTTGCTCATTCGATACTAATAAGGTTGGAAAAGATACTTCTGAGATCATGGGCCCTTATTTTATTTTTTTTGCAAGCCTACTTTTCAGGTTATGATCTACCAATCTGTTTTTTCTCAATGTTCACTTGCTCACTTCAGGCTTGGCTTCCTGAAGATCAGAGATTTCCATAAACAAGTCCCACAGCAGACACGATGCTTCAGACTGAAGATTTGCGTGGGACCTGATGGCCTTTTATGTCTACTGGCTTCAGTTTATGTTAATGCTCAAGTAGAGAAAAATTATGAGAGTTCATTACACGTTTGAGCAAAACACGTTTTTGACTTCTTTAGTGTAAATGCAACAACAAAAATCACAAGTACTTCCAGAAAGTAAAACAAGAAAACAATGCACAATATATAGTATTAATCAGCAAAGTTTGATACAACGTATCAATTTCTAAAATTCGGAGCCTTGTGTTTCAAACTAATCCCACACCAATATATACATGGCCTTACCCACTTTAGGGGCAATTGGCAGGAAGAAGTTGAAAAAGAGGTCATGTTCCCTCTGCGCTGGCTTTTCTCCACTGTACTGTTGTTCAACCATGTGTGAGCCCATGGCCTATATCTGTTTGATGGAGCTTACTTTAAAAGCACTCCTCACAAAGTTTGCAAGTAGAGATAACTGCACACAACATTAGAACCTTTGCCAAAGAGTAATAGAGGGGATGTATCCAGTGTGTATTTCAGGATTTCACCCTTGGAACTTATGCCTTGAACAAGGTCAATGACCTACAAATTTCTCCCTGAATGGTTATCTAAGAAAGACTCTTTGCTGGGCTCTGGGTTTAATCTTTGCCCATTATGAGTGCCAGCTTGGTGCAGTGATGAAGGTGTAGGCCTAGAAAGCACTAAGCCCGTGATGGCGAACCTATGGCACGGGTGCCACAAGTGGCACGTGGAGCCATATCGGTGGGCACGCGAGCTCAGGTCCGGCGTGCATGTGTGCACCAGCCGGCTGATTTTCGGGCCTTCTGGGCCCACTGGGAGTCGGGAAACAGGCTGTTTCCAGCCTCCAGAGGGGGTGGGGAAGGCCATTTTCGCCCTCCCCAGGCTCCTAGAAAGGCTCTGGAGCCTGGGGAGAGCGAAAAATGGGTGTGCCATTGCATGCTGGGAGCAGGGGGGTCATGCGTGCATGTGTGGGGGTGCATGGAATTATGAGTGTGGGCACGCACACACATGATCCCCGCATTCCCCCCCCCTTTTGGCACGCGAACCAAAAAAGGTTCGCCATCACTGCACTAAGCTATATGTTGTACACGTTTCTTGGGCATGAAAGCAGGCTGGGTGATTCTGACCCAGTTGTTCTCTCTCAGCCCAACCCAACTTACACGGTTCTTCTGGTGGAGGCAGGAATATAAGACATGTGCGCAACCTTGAGTTATACACAAAATAAGATGGGATAAAAATATGAAAGAAATGAAGAAGCTAAAATCCCCTGGCACTTTAGAATTCAAGCAGAGACAAATGCCACATAACACACTAGATTGAACAATTGTTGATAAGAAAGATAAAGAAGTCTAGATAGTGAATGTTGCAGTTCCTGGAGACAACAAAATAAAGAAAGAACTGGAGAAAATCACAAAATATAAGGAACCTGCAAATAGAAGCTGAATGTGGCAAACGAAAACAAAGATCGAACCAATAGTCATTGTGCCTTGGGTGCAATCCCAAAACAAATGATGCACCACTGGAACATCATTGGCATTAACAAAATCAGTCAATTACAAAAGACAGGTTTACTTGGAACAATTATGAGCCAGCAGTGTGCAGCAGCAGCCAAAAAGGCCAACGCAGTCCTGAGCTGCATAAATAGAGGGATACAATCAAGGACCAGAGAGGTACTAGTACCACTCTATAAAGCCTTGGTCAGACCACACCTAGAGTACTGCATCCAGTTTTGGTCACCACATTACAAAAAAGACATTGAAACTCTAGAGAAAGTGCAGAAGAGAGCAACCAGGATGATAAAGGGTCTGGAAAATAAAACATACGAAGAGCGGTTGCAGGAACTGAGCTTGGCCAGTCTAGTGAAGAGAAGGACCAGGGGTGACATGATAGCAGTGTTCCAATACTTGAGGGATGCTACAGAGAGGAGGGGGTCAGGCTGTTCTCTATGGCTCCAGAAAGCCAAACAAGGAATAACGGATGGAAGCTGACCAAGGAGAGATTCAACCTGGAAGTGAGGAGAAACTTTCTGACGGTGAGAGTGATCAACCAGTGGAACAGCTTGCCAGCAGAGCCCCAACACTTGCGACCTTCAAGGAGAGACTGGACTGCCATCTGTCTCAAGTGGTGTAGGAACTCCTGATTGAGCAGGAGGTTGGACTTGATGACCTACAAGGTCCCTTCCAACTCTAATAATAAATCTAAATCTAAAACTTACATTCTAAGATGAGACATTTTAACACCAGCAAACAACATCTACCTATCCCAGGTCCTTGAGTGCCAAATCCAGTCTAAACATCAGATTGTGCGACCGTCCATAATAATAAACTGTTTCCTATCTGAGAGCTTCACAGGGATTGAGTGTGCAATGTCCAGACAGGCCTATTCTAGTTCTCTAGCATGCAGGCCTAGCTGATACATCGTGACAATGGCCTTTTGGTGTATGACCTTTTGACATTGATTAAGTATCGGATATAGAACTTGGAAATAACCAAGAAAGAGAGAGAGAAGAATTAAATCATAAAGAATGAGGAGGAAACCTTTCAAGCTGAAGTGTTTTGCTATATCACCCTGTGACGTAGGCAGGAATGTTACTCCTTCCCACATTCACTGTTGTGTTCTATCATAGACCTTGTCACTACTTTCTCCTTTAGTCTGGCTTGTCGGAAGAAATTCCTGATGTGACCTTGCAATTAATTAATTAATTGTGGAATGAAAGCCTATCATGCACTCTGCGAGGGACTACCGGTAGTTCCCAAGGCAATTATGATCTCCCTGTGACAAACATCTCCATATTCCTGTTTGAATTTTTCTGTCAGGCCAGGCCCCATGACTGAAAGCCGTTTCTGGCATCATAAGGGAAATGCCTTTCTAGATCGGCTTCATTTGTTCTTGAGAGACTACCTGGGAGGCACTGACTTTAAAACATGCCAACTTTAATGTTGCTCATGTTATAACACATGGAGAAACTTGGCACAATTGTTTTGTAATCGGTCCCGATTATTCTACCTCAAAGTCTCTGAATGTAAATATTAGCATGCGAGCTGCACAAACCCGGCCAAGCTTGCCTTGAATTAACTAGGAAGTTGTTTGATCGAAAGCCAACTCCAGGGATGGAGAACCTGGGATTCTCTACATGTTGCTGAACTTCCAGCATCCCTCGTCTTTGGCTGCGGGCTTGAATTTCAATAGCCTAGCCTTATGAGGGAAAGTCAGGTCTTACCCAAAAAAGGCTAGACTTGTTGCTGAATCTGTTTTCCCTACAGGTACATCCTCTCTTTTAACAAGATGCGTAATTAATTTATGTAGCTTACTTCTTCTCGGGATTGGAGCTCTTAATTCCCGCTTTATATATTTGCCACATTTTCCAAATCAAATTTAGATATTTGTACTGCTGATAGTTATTATAGATCGCTCGATCACTCTTTCCCTCTCCTTCTCTTTCTCTTTCTGTCACCCTTGCCCCCTTTCTCTTTCTCTTTCTCTTCCTCCTTCCCTCTCCCTCCATCCCGCTTTTTCTTTCTCTCCCACCTCATTCTCCCTCCCTCTTTCTTGCTTTCACCCTCTTTCTCTCTCCCTTCCTCTCTCCTTCCCTTTTCTCCCTCCTTCCCTTTTTCTCCCTCTCTCCCTCCCTCCCTCCTCCTCTCTTTCTTTCTCTTTCTCTCCCTTTTTCCATCTTGCATTCCTCCCTCCCCCCCTCTCTCTCTCCATCTCCTTCTCCTTCTCTGTCTGTCTGTTTCTTTGACATTTTGACAAAGGTGCAATGCCTTCCCCAAATCAAACACTGTATCTTTCTATCATTTAAAATAGTAATTTGCAAACTAGCGTATTTAATTATGCATCATTAAATGCATAGGAGTACTATAGGATGAGATTATGTTTTAGATTGCTTTTCGAATGTGCTTTCCGTCTCTATACTGCCTAGGTGAGAGAGTGTATCTCCTTTTTGGTAACCATGGGGACCATAAACCTTATGTAAATAACCAATAAGGAAGTGTAAACCTGCATTTTCTTTTAAGGGATGATATGAATTTCCCTGCGAACAGGATTCATAGGATGGTGTGCTCTGCCAAGAACCTACAAATTCCCCAATATATGCCTGAGATGGTGTGTTGCACAACTACTGAAATGCATCTAAGCCCTGAAGGAGCTATTAAAAATCAAATGGGATTTATTTTAGTTTACAAGTCAAATGAACCAACATTTGGAATTTTGCACAGAACAGAAACAAGCTCAGAAATGGAGGAAAAGCAGCACTATGGCACACTTACGTGGGAGTTAAACCCCATTAAAGATGGTGAAATGGAAATAAAGCTTTTTGAAGAGCGTAATTTTGAAGTCAGTCTTTCAGTAAGCAAGCTGAATGTTTTGCCAGGCACTCTTAATGTCAGTTGGTTAAAGGATGGAGTGGGCTGTTTAGAAGGGATCAAAGTAGTCAGAATTGTTAGTGTGACCATTAATTCAAAACCCCGGCCCTCTTTCAGGATCTTCACATTGATGTGAAAATGGAGGGTTCACAGGGGTTCGATTGATCAGTTGTGCCTACCAACTTGGCTTTGTTGGTCCCTCCCCCTGGACACTCCTGGGGTGGAGTAGACTTGGAAGTCACAGATGCAGCAGATACTTTAGGCTGAAGCTTTCAAGGCATCATATTGCAAGGATTCCTAATTACAGTTTCCTGAGGATAATCCCAGTTGCAATCAATGGATAAAACCAGACAGTTTCAGAAATGGCTATATTTATTGGTAGGGGGTTTTTTTCCAGAGAGAAACCTAATTGAACTCACTGGGGCTTACTTAAAGTAGAAACATGAAATTCAGGCCATGCTCACTACCACAGGTTCCCCCGGGTCATCAACCAATGTATCGCAGTGAATCTTCCCCTCCCCCCGCTTTCTGAAAGAAAAATAAACAGGTAAATGCATTAAGCATCCAAAACTTAACATTTCTATTTTACCAAAGAAATAAAAAGGCTTTTAAAATTCCAGTCCTGCCATCCTCCAGCGATGGCACTCACCACCACATCTCCTGTGACCTTGGTAGCTAAAAAATCAATGCAGCACTTGGTTACAAGAAGATTGACTGCCCGACCTTAAAGTTAATATATACCAACTCACAATGCTCCTTGCCATGATGTTCCTTTAGAAGGAGCTTGGGTGTGTTTTTTTTTTTTTGTTCTGACTGTCAAAAAAGGGAAACATATCCTCCTGCTGAGCAAACATGATGATTCTTGATTTGTTGTCTTCGTGAGATTCTGTTGGTTACCCACCGCTTGTTTCCCTCCCTTCTTTCCAAACCCAGGAAAGTAATATTTTAAAGGGCTAGGAGGAGGATTTGTTACAGCATGATTCTGTCAGGAAGTGATGCCTTCTACTATAAAGTCATCTTGATGCTACAAAATATAATTTGAGGTGTCTTATGTCAATAGATGTAATAAAATTGTAGAATTGAAGGGAAGCATTTAAGGCAAGGGTAAGGAACTATGCTCCTTTTATGACCTGTGGACTTCAACTCTCAGAATTCCCCAACCAGCATGGCTGGTTCAGGAATTCTGGGAGTTGAAGTCTACAATTCATAAAGGGGCCATAATTCCCCACTTCTGATTTAAGGTATGAAGTCAAACTCCTACTCTGTGTATTAATATAATCCATCCACAACAGATGACCTTAAATGAGGAGAGCTCACCATCTTTTGGGGGAAGCTAGCTCCAATGTTAAATTACTCTCATTCTCAGGAATCTTTTCCTAATATTCAACAGGAAACTGCCTTCCTCTAATTTTTATCCATTATTGCGTGCCCAAGATTCTGCAATTTAACAGATTAACAGAGTTGGAAGGGACCTTGCAGGTCATCTAGTCCAACCCCCTGCCCAAGCAGGAGACCCTATGATGGAGGAGTAATGTTCTTTCACTGTCTGTTGTGTGGTCTCTTTTCAGACATCTGAAGACATTTGGTCTTTAAGGGATAGACAATCTCAATTCTCTCAGTCTCTCTTGACTGGTTCTGGTTCCTGAATTCTGTTTACTGTCCTTTTATGAACCTAAGAAGTTTTTTTTGGGGGGGGGGGATGACCAAACTAAAATAAAACAGACTTATGTTCTGTGATTTAGAAACTACACTTCTGTTGATGAAGCCTGATTGCATTTTCTAATCAAAAAATCATGGGACAATTTTTAAAAATACTTTGCTGAAAGTTTATCACATGACTATATAAGGCTGTTGACATAGAGGGTTTGAATTAGAATTTGTTATACTAATACATTAAAGCTGAATCATATAGTTGACAGATCACAATATTTTTGAAACAGAGTCTTACGACATCATTCTAGAACTCTGCCCATTTTCTAATGACAGTCAACTAGAACGCACAGAACATAATTTTGTGGTTGAGTAACTCTGTACATTGCCAGTTATTCATTCATACTATTTCTCTGTGCAATGCTTAGGTTTGATCCAATTATATGCATTCTACGGAAACTGATTATGTTTGTATGATGTAAATGCTGATCTATAGACATGTGTTAAAACATAGTAGAGCTTATAAGGGCAGATCCACATTTTGCTTTTGGTCCATCATCAAGAAAACAAACCAATGGATAATTGAACCAATCAATTGAGAGGCACTATACTCAACCTCACTAAAGGCACAAATAACCAGGATCAAACTATCTTACTTCAGACATATTATGGAAAGATCTTGCTCCTTAATGAAGTCTCAAATCCTGGGAAAGTTGGAAGAAGAGGATGACTAGCAGAAGGAAGGATAACCTAGCAGAGATAAATGATAGATAGATAGATAGATAGATAGATAGATAGATAGATAGATAGATAGATAGATAGATAGATAGATAGATAGAGAGATTGAGAGATTGAGAGATGATAGATAGATGATAGATAGATAGATAGATAGATAGATAGATAGATAGATAGATAGATAGATAGATAGATAATAGATAGATAGATTGAGAGATGATAGATAGATGATAGATAGATTAAATAGATTGAGAGATGAGAGATGATAGATAGGGAGAGAGAGAGAGAGGATGGTGATTTTATTATTTTATTTTGTCAAGCGTGTATAAGATTACAGACAAAGTATAAACATTAATATGAATATATAAGAAGTATAAGCAAGGTTTTGAGTACATGATATTTTAGGAATACATGGGGATTTTAGGACAGGGACGGTAGGCACGCTGGTGCGCTTATGCACGCCCTTACAGACCTCTTAGGTATGGGGTGAGGTCAACAGTAGACAGTTTAAGGTTAAAGTTATGGGGGGTTGGGGAAGAAACTACAGAGTCAGGTAATGTATTCCAGGCATTGACCACTCTGTTGCTGAAGTTGAATTTTTTGCAATCAAGTTTGGAGCAGTTTACATTAAGTTTGTATCTATTGCGAGCTTATGTATTGTTGTGGTTGAAGCAGAAGTAGTCATTGACAGGTAGGACATTGTAACATATAATTTTGTGTGCTACACTTAGATCAGATCGAAGGCGGTGGAGTTCTAAATTTTCTAGGCCCAGAATTTCAAGTCTGGTGGCATAAGGTATTCTGTTGCGAACGGAGGTGTGTAGTACTCATCTCGTGAAATATCTCTGGACATTCTCAATTGTATTAATGTCTGATGTGTAGTGTGGGTTCCAGACAGATGAGCTGTATTCGAGTATTGGTCTACCAAATGTTTTATATGCTCTGGTTAGAAGTACAATATTACCAGAGAAGAAGCTAAGTAAGATTAGGTTAACTACTCTTAATGCCTTCTTAGCAATGCTGTTGCAGTGGGCTCTGGCACTTAGATCAGTAGAGGAGAGAGAGAGAGAGAGAGAGAGAGAGAGAGAGACAGAGAGAGAGAAAGAGAGAGAGACAGAGACAGAGACAGAGACAGAGACAGAGACAGAGAGACAGAGAGACAGAGAGATGGATGATAGAATAGTCTAGAGTAGCCCCATGGTGAGGTAGGTGGGAAATAAATTTGATAAGTGAATAAAATAAACAATAACTTATAATGGCACTCTATTGGAAAACATAGTCTGTGTATTTGGCTGCTAAGGCTCAACGATGTTTTTTAAAATCCATTACTAAAAAATAATAAAATAATAATAAAATAAATAATAAAAATAAAAAATAAAAAATAAATAAAATAATAATAAAATAAAATAATAAAATAATAAAATAATAAATTAAAATAATAAAATAAATAAATTGAAATAATAAAATAAATAAATTAAAATAATAAAATAAATAAATTAAAATAATAAAAAATAAAAAAATAAAAAATAAAATAAGTAAGTAAGTGAATGAATGAATGAATGAATGAAAGGAGGAGGAGGAGGAGAAAAGGGGAGGGGAGGGGAGGGAAAGGGGAGGAAGGAAGGAAGGAAGGAATCTAATATAACTATCAGTGCACTAGCATAGCTGGAATTCAAACTCGGCTATAAGAAAACCAAAAATCCTAGAATGTAAATATGTAAGAAAAGGCATGTTAGAACAGATAAGTGATTAGGTTCTTTAGTATTCTGTCCTACCAAGGCCGTCTAGGAAGGCCAAAAAGAAGGACAAGATAGCTCTCTTCCACTCATTCTTCACAACTGATATCAAGAGTTCTACTGCCTGTTCCTGGCTATCGGGATTAGTAACCAGGTCCTGCTCTGCACTACATGTTCTGCAGAAAACAAGAATGGTCTTCTACAGTATCTGGAGAGATATACAGTAAACGAAGTTTGGATGTGAGCTGTCATATAATCTTTGGGCAGGAAACCCATCCATTCATTGCTTTTGTTAAAGCTGATGAAGTAATTTAAGATTTTGCAAAATTTGTTGATCACATTCTTCTTGACTGAACGCTACATTTGCTTTTGAGTCCTGTTTCCTGACTCAAAGACTTCCACCTAGATACCATAATTTGGCTTACTGTGTGTATTAAAGACCTTCTGAATCAAGCTTCAAGTCACGAGAGCCTTTGAATTCCTGTCAAACTGCATAAAACTTTACAAGGGTTTTGAACCATGAAGACATTTCATACTAACAGTAGTAGTCATCATAAATAGGGTTATTCGGGGGAGGGGGAGTTGTATATGTTGTCTTCAAAAATGATGCATGAGACAGAACAACAAAAAAGAAGCAATTAATCACAACTTTGTGTACAATGTGCTGTCCTCATACTTCCAAATTGAATCATACTTTAACTTCTCATTTAACTGCCTGCTCTGTTGATGAAATTAAAAAAAAAACCTTGATGATAAACATGTTTTTTCCACCAAATACCGAATATTTTGAACCGCTTCTCTACAAGCCTTGGAATTGTCCCATAATTTGGGGAAATTCTAATGTTTATTTCTAAAAATTAGAATCACCCTATATATATATATATATATATATATATATATATATATATATATATATATATATATATATATATATATGTATGTATGTATGTATGTATGTATGTATGTATGTATGTATGTATGTATGTACACACACACACACACACACACACACACACACACACACACACACACACACACATATATATATATATATATATATATATATATATATATATATATATATATATATATATATATATATATATATATATATATGTAGGATTTTTTGCTGATAAATGAAAATAAAGGGAGACTATTATAGTTATATATATAAAGTCATCTCCCACTCATCTGGAAATAAAATTGAATAAATCTGATCTTAATTCCATTTTTATTGACATTAGATACAGTTACAGACTAGCACTTTAAAAAAATTAAGGTGTGTACCCTTTTCTCTCTCTCTCCTCTTATCTCCATCCATCTGTAAGTGTTTGAATGATTCATACATTATGATAAAAAATGATAAGGTTCTTTCTTGAGTCTGGCTGACTTCATAACAATGTTTTTTAAGAGAAACCGTATGGAAGGAGTGGGTGCTTATTAACTTCTCACTCACTGGAATAAACAGTATAGACCAGTGATGGCGAACCTTTTTTTCCTCGGGTGCCGAAATAGTGCGCGTGCACGCTATTGCACGCGCCTGCGTGCCCACACCCATAATTCAAAGCCCCTCACTTGCCCCACCCCCTTGCACATGCATGTGTGACCCCCCCACTCCCCCATTTCCCGACTTCCAGTGGGACCGGTGGGACCATTTTTCACCCTCCCCAGGCTCCAGAGGCTTTCTTGGAGCTTGGGGAGCGCGAAAACACTCCCCCCGCCACCCTGGAGGCCCTCTGGAGGCCGAAATCGCCCTCCCAGAACCTCCGTGTGAGCCAAAAATCAGCTGGCGGGCGCCCACATGCGCGCTGGAGCTGAGCTAGGGCAACGGCTCGTGTACCGGCAGATATGGCTCCGCGTGCCACCTGTGGCACCCGTGCCATAGGTTCGCCATCACTGGTATAGACTTTGTTGGTTCACATAACCAACTAGCCACTAAAGTAGTTTTAATTTGTGTTTTAGAATAGACTGAGCCTATCAGGCTGTTATGCAGCATTGATAATGTGGAAGTCAGGCCTACCTTTTATTTTGTTCATTGTCAACATAAATATTTTACGTAAGATCTATTTAACAATGAATAGCCAAGACACATAGTTGTAATGAGAGCAGGGACCAAATTTTATTTGGATATCTCATCCAAATATGGCAAGTATCTGGAGGATGAGAAATGCAAGCCCTGAAGCATGTAGCCTACTGTAAAAGAGAAATCAAAATGAAAGGGCAGCTTTGTGCTACATATTTAATGCATCCTATTATTTAGTCCTTGGTGCTCAAACACTCATGCGTGAGAAGAACTTCGGAAACTTATAAGGAACCAAAGCATCAGTTCAGCACTGTCATAAATATCTGAAAAGATTTCTCCAAGGTTTTAAATATATAATAATTTTCCGTACAAATGTCAGTCTGGATTAAATTCGTAATGTGGAATTTTAAAATATTTGTATTTCTTCTTTTGATCCCAATACATTCATCTCTCTCTCTCTTTCTCCATATTCGGATTGAAATATCCAAATTTATGATATACATTATATGTATATTTATGTATGCTATTCATGTTTAAATTCTTGCTTTTTTGGGAGGGGGTTCCTTTCCCCCATGCTCTATTTTTGTTTTATTCTTTCCAATATAATGGGACAATATTTTATTCCAATATAATGGGATCATATTAAAAGGAGTCAGAACTCTGAAAGCACAATCACTCAAAAAAAATTCTCTAGTCTAGTGTATCCCTGAAGGAGACATAGTTGGGTAATATTAGAAACTGTGCCATTTTATTTATTTATTTATTTATTTATTTATTTATGTATTTATTTATTTATTTATTTATTTATTTATTTATCAACTTGCAAGTCACTTCAATCAGCAAAGTAGCTCTAGACACTTTACATGATAGAATTAAAAACAGAAATATAACAAAACATTATCAATTATTCTCTGCACTCTAGAAAGAGTGCAGAGAAGAGCAACAAAGATGATTAGGGGACTGGAGGCTAAAACATATGAAGAACGGTTGCAGGAACTGGGTATGTCTAGTCTGATGAAAAGAAGGACCAGGGGAGACATGATAGCAGTGTTCCAATATCTCAGGGGTCGCCACAAAGAAAAGGGAGTCAAACTATACTCCAAAGCACCTGAAGGTAGAACAAGAAGCAATGGGTGGAAACTAAACAAGGAGAGAAGCAACTTAGAACTAAGGAGAAATTTCCTGACAGTTAGAACAATTAATCCGTGGAACAGCCTGCCTCCAGAAGTTGTGATTGCTCCAACACTGGAAGTTTTTAAGAAGATGTTGGATAACCATTTGTCTGAAGTAGTGTAGGGTTTCCTGCCTAGGCAGGGGGTTGGACTAGAAGACCTCCAAGGTCCCTTCCAACTCTGTTGTTGTTTTTTTTTTTTTTATTATTATTATTATTATTATTATTATTATTATTATTATTATTATTATTATTATTATTATTATTATTATTATTATTATTATTATTATTATTATTATTATTATTATTATTATTATTATTAATGAATAAAGGCTGAAAAGAAAGGCATCTACCCTGAAAAAAATAAAACAAAAAACATTATAAACAAGCAAGAAAAAGGCAAGAGACAAAAAGACAAAAAAAACCACCCCACATTTTTAAAAATAATGAAAATAACCCTATTCAAATTTCAATTTTCACTCTCATTCTACAATTTCAAACTCTTAAATTTACATTTATAAAAATAATTACCGCTATGCTTTTAAGCAATGAATTGAATCTAGACCATACAAAATCAGATTGTCTGATCTTGCCTTTGCTTCAGTACAAAGCCAATTCAAGAGCTGAAAGCTGGAAAAGTTTGTTAAGCCAACTTTTAAAAGCTTGGAACAGATGTATTCTTTCAGGAATGCCTAATCATCTGTTTTGCATCAGTCTATAAATTCTTTGGACATTGAGAAATGCTTGATCCTGACTCTCGACTTCAGGTTTGATATAGACAAGATGATAGATTTCCTAGAAAACATGGAGCCTGCAAAATTACAAGAGTTTTATCATAATTAAAAATGCGTCGTTTTCTACCTTCAGCATTTTTAAGGCAGAGATATCCGTAGCTGAAGGACAGCTCAGCAGCCTTCAAATATTGTAGTTCAAGGAGCATTCAGAGATACTGTATCCTGCTCAACTAATATAAAATCATGATGCAGAGTGGGATGTGATATTAATAACCCCCCCCCCTTATTTCTGTGGCCTTGAGGAAAATCTCCCGCCACCCTCTCAACCATCTGACACAGGAGAAAAACCGTTAATTGTGTTAACAGTGATTCTTTCCCAAGGCAAATAATAGATTGCGATATGTAGCAATTTATTTGAACCACATTACCGGAGAAATCTATTATTAGAAGCAGAGAAAGAATGCGATTCAATCATAAAGCTATGTTTTAGAACAGGTTTGACAGAATGTAAATTCCCCATAAGTGATCTCATCTTCTATCCGTACCCTACGGCATTGCAACAGACTGGTTGGGAAACGGGTAATGCAACAGAAGCTCTGGTGGCACTTTAAAAGACTTGATCAGATGTTTTGCTATTGTTAGGTTCAGTAATTAAGACGGATTGTTCTTTTTTTTCTTTCAGAAGGATATTGTGAATAATTTATCTGCCTGGTTTTGGAGAATTTCTGCCTGGTGCCAGTTTGTGTGACATAAAACTCCAAGTCTGAAATTTCATTCTTGAACTTTCTCATTTTGCTTCAAAGGAAAACATATATAATAGCTACTGATTTTTTAAAATTTTATTTCATAAATTTGCCTTAAGTTTTAAAGCTGTTAAGGAGAATAAATCTCCATAGAGGCGATGTTGATCTTTCTCTCGGAACTCAGACATTTAGAAATAAAGCCGAAGTTAAAAGTCTAATAGAAAATATTTATTTCGGTACAAAAACAATACATTCTGAATGTTAATGTATTAGCAGAGTATTCCTTGTGTTACCAAGGTTGTGCATACAGAAACGTTTAGATTGAGATCAGTTGTGAATAAGTACTCAGCCACACACAGGTACACTAACTTGAATTAAAGTTTACTTTAAGAAATAGCATGTTCCTATAAACAGTCCAAAGTCATACACTTAATAGTCATAATAACAATCCAAGTATTATCCAGTACAAATACATTTTAGCTATAATACATAACTACAACACAGAGAGAAATGCAGAGCATACATACTCTAGGCCTTGCTCTAATGAGTAGCAGAGAACACACACTCTGAGTAGCAGAGACCAAAGACAAACAAAGAGGGACTCCCAGAGAAATAAGCTGTGAACTCTAGCTCCCTCTTGTGGCAGTCTGCAACACCTAAGCTAAACAGACTTATAGCTGTTAAAAGCTAGACATATATTATCTATCCAATCAGTTATGGTCAGAGACCTAACACTGAATAGTTACATTCTTGCTAATTAAATGTGACCATTCCGGTCAGAGCCAAACCACAAGAGAACAATGGAGAATCAGGAATGCACTCATGCGCATAAGATCACATCACGTGTTCTGCTTGTATTGGAATGTACCATAATATTAGGATAGGGGTGCATCACCCTGCATAGACATACAACTGACAATATTCACTACGTGACAAAAGCGGTATTTGCCTGCTGTCTGCATTGGGTTAAAAGGATGATACCTGTCTATTTGTGGTTAAGCATGTAATATTGACAGGGTTTTTTTTTAAATTGCAAAGGCCAAAAATCTGATGCTTTCAAAACTATATTAATATAATGGTACTTTAAAAATTAAAGTGCTGAAATATGATGGGCATCAGCTTTTGACTATATTACACCAAATGTGAAATCAAATATTGTCTTTCTGTATAGCTCATTTGAAATATTAGAGTATTTGCTTAGTAATCGATTTCTTTTGAAAGTAAGCAGATTCTCACTGGGCTTTATGGCCTGATCTTAGATGAGCCCATAGACCTTTTTTTTAATTTGTAGATTTTGTAACGATATAAATTGTCATTGTCTTCACAGTTTTAAATATTATCCTATTAGACATAATGAACCTTCCTGGAATTCTCCAAATACTTATTGTTATATTAGGATATAAACATTTGAAGTTAATGTGTTCCTTTTGCACCTATTTCTTGGTCTTGAGCTGAGTCTCATTCACTTGTTGAATTGCAGCCAAGATCAGGTGTGGCTCTTGTTCCCAAAATAGAATTGCACATTCCTACTTCACATGAGCAATTTGATGATTTAAGCCTTCTGAAGAATAGCTGAAAAAATAATTCAAAGGGAATCTGTGTAGCATAGAGGGAAAGAAATAGACCATCAACAATGTTGTTGGCGGAAATGAACCCTCAATAGCTTTGCTTCACATTATTTATGTGAAAAGGTAACTACTGTAATGTAGAGTAGCTCTTGCCTAATGCTGATGGTTGATTCATAAGTCACTTGCTCTGGAAAATAGTTAATCATACTGAAGGATGCCAAAAAAAAACCTTTTGGGATTTAAAATATATCAAAAGTATTTGGGATTGTTTCTTATTAGTGTCAATGTTGGAGATTTAAGATTGTGGAAAGGGCAGTAGCCTTTCACAATAGCTATAACAATATAGATATATTCCATCATTATAAAAACATGATTGTTTTCTTTTCCTGAAATAGTTACAACTTATAACAGACTCCAAAGGGTTCAGGTAGGAACAATTTTAGTTTAGTATTTAATTCTTTCTGGCAGACACATCTCTTCCCCAAAATCACATCAAATCCTGACTTTTGAATGCAAATTACACTTCATAATCTAAATGCTGAAATGCACCTCTACAAATTGCCAACAAAGGTTACAACTTTAAGATTGAAGTAAAATCATGCAGATTTAAAAAAAATCCTAAATATACTAAATACCTTTTGAACTGTTTATCTTTACAAAGTAAGCTAGCAAGTTTAAGTAGCCCAAGAAGTAAACTTTTTTTCATTCAGGGTACCAAGATGGTGGAACATCATCCCTTAGAAAGATTTTCTGACCTCCTTTTCATCTGGTGTTGTTCTGCAGATGGGAAACTGTTGCACATCTGCAGTTCAGATCTGATAAGTTGGTGAACTGGTATTTAGAAATTGAAGAGGCAAGAGCCATCACTTTTCAGGATTGATCTGAGACAGGAACAGATTTCCTTAGTAGGCCTATGGAGATTTGGGATGTGAACAGGAATAATACAATCTGACACCCAGTTGGTTCTATCACAGCAAATTTATCTTTCAACAGTATTGAGGTAGGACCACAATAGGCTGAATCTGAGCAAAGATCCCTTGCCAATAGTCTCCACCTGTTTACCTGGAATATATTATCTCCAACTGGCACAGCCGGTTAATATAAAGTGATATAAAGTTGGATATTATCAACATATTGATGATACTACGTAGAAATAATGGATGATCTCAACAGCTTCATGTAAGTCATGGGTGTCAAAGTCGCCACATCATGTTGCCGTCACATGATGTTTCGCAACGTTTTTCCCATTTGCGGAGCTGGGATGGGTGTGGCCTGCATGTGACGCATCTGGCCCACAGGCTGCCAGTTTAGCACTCCTGATGTAAATGATAAATAGTAGGGAGGGATGTAAAAGACCAAACTCTGAGGCATCATATAAGAGACCAGTCGCTGAGCCAGCCTTTTCTGGCTTACAACCCACCAATAGGAATCACTTGCTAAAGAAGCAGCAAAGCTACTGCAGAGCAGTGCCTTGAACTTCTGACCCTTTCAGACAGTTTAAAAGGATAACATGTTTGATAGTCCAGGAGGCTACTAAAAGATTTAATAGGACCAACAAGAGTATGGGCCCACCATCCAGGTCTCCAACATTTACTGGAATGAGCAATGTCTTCTCCATCCCATGCCCAGTCTAAAAAATCTCCAGATTATCAGATTCTTCCATGACATTCCATAGTTGATCTTCTATAACTATCTCAACAACCTTTCCTCAAAAGGGAAGGTTGGTAACCAGGCAATAGTATTTTAAAATAATTGGATTGCAAAGAGGAGGAAATTTAGAAAAAAATGAGCGATAGCTCTTTCACGGCTTCCTTAACTGAGATGTTGACTACTTCCTTTATCCAGGTAACTGTTCCCTCCCAGAATCCTTCAGAAACCAGGAAGTGATACCATAGTATAATAGACTAGACTAGACTAGACTAGACTAGACTAGACTAGACTAGACTAGACTAGAATAGAATAGAATAGAATAGAATAGAATAGAATTCTTTATTGGCCAAGTGTGATTGGACATACAAGGAATTTGTTTTTGGTGCATATGCTCTCAGTGTACATAAAAGAAAAGATACATTTGTCAAGAATCATGAGGTACAACACTTAATTATTGTCATAGGGTACAAATAAGCAATCAGGAAACAATCAATATTAATATAAATTGTAAGGATACAAGCAACAAGTTACAATCATACAGTCATAAGTGGGAGGAGATGGTGATAGGAACGATGAGAAGACTAATACTAATACTAATAGTAATGCAGCCTTAGTGACTAGTTTGACAGTGGTGAGGGAATTATTTGTTTAGCAGAGTGATGGCATTCGAGGAAAAACTGTTCTTGTGTCTAGTTGTCTTGGTGTGCAGTGCTCTATAGCGTCGTTTTGAGGGTAGACGTTGAAACAATTTATGTCCAGGATGCGAGGGATCAGTAAATATTTTCACGGCCCTCTTTTTGACTCGTGCAGTATACAGGTCCTCAATAGAAGGCAGGTTGGCAGCAATTGTTTTTTCTGCAGTTCTGATTATCCTCTGAAGTCTGTGTCTGTCTTGTTGGGTTGCAGAACCGAACCAGACAGTTATAGAGGTGCAGTATATTACAAAAGGGACTGTCTCATTATTGTATAAATGGCACATGTGTTCACCCCATTGCCAATATATATTTCAATATGGTTCAGTAAGAACTACCGGTAAGTACTGAGCAGAAGTTCACATTTTCTTTTGGTTTCATTCTCTAAATGAACATATAACATTTTAGTTTAGCAGCAGTTGATAGGCAACATAACAATAATTACTTTGTAAAATTATTTTTGGAAGTACTTTTCCACAATAAGTCTCTGAATAAAATGAAACACTACACAGTTACAGAAAGCAAATCTGGAAAGCCAAAACACTACACATCTCCAGACCTGTTAAAATAATCAAATGATTCTTGTCAAATGATATTGCATGTGCCCATATTTTGCATATCAGTGAAGGCACCATGCTAGAAACCAGGAGACTGTGAGTTCTAGACCTGCCTTAGACATGAAGCAACTAGCTGATGGGCCAGTCACTCTCTCTTAGCCCCACGAAGAAGACAAAAGTAAATTACTTTCAAAAAATATTGCCAAACAAATTAGGGTCTTTTCTAGGGAATCATGGAAGTCAAGATCAACTTGAATCTACAAAGAAAAGCAATTAAGTATGCTGCAGACCAGATAAATTATTTCATGAGTAGAAAAATCTCTCAAACGATTAGCCAAAACTAAGATTGAGTAGTAATTTAAAACAGCTGACCTGACTTTCTCATCCCTTCAGTTCTATTATAATTTGGCTGATTTTTATTTCTGTTATATGTAACATAAAATTAAGACAAGATGGTACTGTTGGTATCTGATTTTGACTAGCCACGAATACAGAGTGCAAGCTGTTCTAGGAGGAGCCATTTTCATGCTTGAATAGACAGATAGCCTTATTATTGATAATTGTGACTTGGAAACCTTCAAAACTACCGAAAAATGCTGAAATTGAGTCTCTTCTTGAAGACTGTTTAGAAAGTCCAGCTAGTTCAAAATACAACTCCAAATATTTCCATTCTTATCAACATTGGACACCTGGCTCACCAATTCTTAAACATCTGTATTGGTTACTTATTTTAGAACACGAAGATGTGAATGTTTATCCTCCAAAACAAAAAAAATAAAACAATTGAGTAAATACCACCTGAACTTCCTAATGTGCAGAACTACTTATTAGAAACTTTCCATCTACAGTGATTGAGTAATAGTCCCGCAGCACAGGGGTGGGTTCCAACTTACCTCACTGCCGGTTTGCTCCCTCCCATGACGCGTGGGCGCGCCTCGGCGCGTGCATGCGCAGTAACGGGATTTTTAAAAAAAATAAAAGCCAAAAAAAGATGGCGATTGCACGCACAGTGCCAGAAGTCGGCTTCTGTGCATGCTTAGAAGAAAAAAAAAATTAAAAATTTCAAAAAAAAAAAAATGGCGGCGCCCATGGACTGGCACTGACCGATCCGGTTCAGTGACATCATTGTGACGTCACCACCGGGTCGCTACTGGTTCAGGCAAACTGGTCCGAACCGGGAGGAACCCACACCTGCCATGGCATCACCTTATAAACTTAACCCAACTGGAAAGACTTCAAGCACAGAAACAATGCCTCCCAATACTGAAGCCGGTCCGATGTTCAAGAAGGATGTTCAAAGAGAGCTAGAAGGTCTACAGTGTTCTTATCCAATTCCCAGTTTAGATTATCCACTCAAGTAGCTTCCATCCCATTTGCTAGCTGAAAAGCCAGTTGAAATAGCTCATTACCCACCCCCCAAATGCTTCTTGAATTCTTTGATTAATTCTGGATTTTTTTGGACCAGCTATAATTTGCAGCAATCTGCAAATCTCAAAACCTTAAACATTATGGAGAAAGCTGTCCCTGCCTAACCTGGCCTTCTACAAAAACAGGTTAAATCATGACTGTAACTTAGATACACTTTATAAAATCACCCTTAAATTAACTGCTTGCAAACAAATCTTAATCCTGAAAATAAGAAAACATTGGTGCATAATGGATTGATTTCTCTCCCTTAATGCACATGTATGTGGGGTTGAACCCCATGATATATATGAGTGACACCTCGTGTTCACTCATATAGCAATAGCACTTTACTTATATACCGCTTCATAGTGCTTTACAGCCCTCTCTAAGCGGTTTACAGAGTTCAGCATATTGCCCCCAACAATCTGGGTCCTCATTTTACCGACCTCAGAAGGATGGAAGGCTGAGTCAACCTTGAGCCGGTGAGATTTGAACAGCTGAACTGCTGAACTAGCAGTCATATGCTCTCTTCATTGTGAAGTGCTACATGTTTAGGGTTAAAAAAAGAGATATATTAAAGAAATAAGGGGGAAATGAATAGCTGATGCACCATTAAGTATTTAATGTGGCAGCCACCAGTATGTGGGCATCTTTCCTAACAGCCTTAAAATGAGTCATATTAAAAGTCTCCCCGCACTTGGAGGATGTAATTGGTTCACAAGAACCATATCTCTTGTCGTACCATATATTTAATTATACAGAACTATTTTCTGTTCTTAGCAATTCCAAGAGTGAGGAAAAAGCAGAGGAGGTCTGTAGCAACATAACAAAGCTGGCAAAACAACAAAAAACAGGCATGGGTTCTGACACAAAATTATCTCCTGCTAAAGTTCGATGTGAGAGAGAGGGAGGGAGGGAGGGAGGGAGGGAGGGAGAGAGAGAGAGAGAGAGAGAGAGAGAGAGAGAGAGAGAGAGAGAGAGAGAGAGAGAGAGAGAGGCATTCCCTGAAAAGTTTGAAAAAGTCTAAGTGAAAGGCCTATATAGAGCCAAGATAGCGGCTGTCTAAGTCTAAGAAACAAGGAGCTATTGATCAACTCCCAAATCCCCTTAACAAAAAGGTGATTATCAAGCCTTGAGTAACAGCCTTGCTTCCCACAAAGTGGAAGAGATCATGTTGAGCAGGGTTTGATGGTGTTACATACTGTTGACAGCTCAGGCTGTGTTGGCCACTCCAATACTTCTACTTTAAAAAAAAAACCTGTCAAATCAAACCAGAGAGAACGAAGCACAAAAGTCTGAGGTTGAAACTGAAATTAGGGTTTGGCACCATTCAGCTCCCACATCTCTGAATCTCATTACCCTGATATACCACCAAAGATGTCTAGAAGCTGCCTGGCCTGATGGGAAAAACTGCCCCGGTGTCCCGCCTATCAGCTCACATTGCCTTAATTATCTACCCAGAATTAGAAAAACTCTGTAACTGTTCTAAGAGCATCCATGCTTCAGAAGAGCATTGGCTGGTTGTCTTCTTGCATGGCTGATTATTGAAGTGTGTGTCAATATTCCAAGCAGGTGTTCTTGAAAGTATAGTCAATCAGTCCTGCCAAAAAGGTATCATGATCATTTGTTCTAAACAAAACTCCCCAAAAAGGAAAAGTTGGTTAGAAAAGTACTGAGAAGAATAGAAGCTCTGCCATAAGCTGACCCAGTGCTATAGCCGCCATCTTGTCTTTTTTTAATTCTGTCCTCCCCCAGGCATTGTTGTTCGCCATCCTTTCTGGATGCTCAACATCCACTTGAGCATCCAAATGAGAGGCAGGCATCTCATTTTGATGATAAGGCCTGGTTTGCATGTTGTACCACCTTTTTATTTATTTTATTTTATTTATTTATTTTATTTATTTATTTCGTCAAGCATGTATTAGATAACAGATATAAGTATAAACATGATTTTGAATACATGAAATGGATACGAATAAAAGGGAACATTAGAACAGGGACGGTAGGCACATTGATGTGCTTATCCACGCCCCTTACAGACCTCTTAGGAATGGGGTGAGGTTGACAATAGACAGTCTAGGGTTAAAGTTTTGGGGGTTTGGGGAAGAAACCACAGAGTCAGGTAGTGCATTCCAGGCAATGACTACTCTGTTGCTGAAGTCGTATTTTCTGCAATCGAGTTTGGAGCAGTTTACCTTAGGTTTGTATCTATTGTGTGCTCATGTATTGTTGTGGTTGAAGCTGAAGTAGTCATTGACAGATAGGACATTGTAGCAGATAATTTTATGTACTATGCTTAGGTCAGATCGAAGGCGGTGTAGTTCTAAGTTGTCTAAGCCCAAAATTTCAAGCCTGGTGGCATAAGGTATTCTGTTGCGAGTAGAGGAGTGGAGGACTCTTCTCAATTGGATTCTCTCAATTGTATTAATGTCTGATATGCAGTGTGGGTTCCAGACAGATGAGCTGTATTCGAGAATTGGTCTAGCAAATGTTTTGTATTCTCTGGTTAGCAGTACAATATTACCAGAGAAGAAGCTACGCAAGATTAGGTTAACAACTCTTAATGCCTTTATGGCAATGTTGTTACAGTGGGCTCTGGCACTTAGATTATTAGAGATGAGTACTCCAAGGTCCTTGACAGAGTGAGGGCCATCTACAAGGTTGTGTCCACCCAGCTTGTATTTTGTGTTCTGATTTTTTTTGCCAATGTGTAAGACACAGCATTTGTTGGTTGAGATTTGAAGTTGCCAATTGTTTGACCATTCTGACACATAGTCAAGGTCTTTTTGAAGGGTAGCAGCATTGTCGGTGGTGTTAAATAGTTTTACATCATCAGTGAACAGAATGCAGTTGCTCATAATATGGTCGCAAAGGTCATTTATGTAAAGTATAAAGAATGTTGGTCCTAAAATGCTGCCTTGGGGGACACCTCTGTTAACTGGTGCAGGATTTGATAGGGCGCTCCCTATTTTGACCACTTGTTGCCTGTTTGACAGGAACGCAACTCTCCAATTATGCAGGGGTCCAGAGATGTCCTAAGATTTTAGTTTTTGAAGTAGTTTGTCATTTACCACTGAATCAAAGGCTTTACAGAAGTCTATGTAAATTGCGTCTATTGCTTTGCCCTGATCGAGTTGTATAGTCCATATGTTTTTTCAGTGTAGGAGTTGCAGATTGCAGGATAATTTTTTTCTGAAACCAAATTGTCCGTTAGAGAGTAGGCGGTTTGTCTCTAATTGGAGGGTAATGGATTGGTTTATGATTGATTCCATGACTTTGCAGGTGATACAACATAAAGAGATTGCTCTGTAATTTTCAACTAGGCTGGGGTCTCCCTTTCTGAAGATAGGGATGACTGTGGTTAGTGACCATAGGTTGGGCAAGGAGCTGGTCCTGAAAGATTTTTCAAAGATTATGCTTAGAGGTTCTGCTATGGTAGTTGAGAGCTTTTTAAAGAAGTAGGCACATGTAACACCCATTCTCCGCCAGCTGCATTGGTTGCCCATTAGTCTCCGGATCCAATTCAAGGTGTTGGTTGTTACCTTTAAAGCCCTACATGGCTCAGGGCCAGGTTACCTTCGGGACCACATCCTGCCGCATATCTCCCTACGACCGGTTAGGGCCCACAGAGTCGGCCTCCTCCAGGTCCCGTCGACCAAACAATGTCGGCTGGCGGGACCTAGGGGGAGGGCCTTCTCTGTGGGAGCTCCCTCCCTGTGGAACCAACTTCCTTCGGAGATCAGGACCATCCCCACCCTACTGGCCTTCCGGAAAGCAATAAAGACCTGGCTCTTCCGGCAGGCAGGGTGAATGAGATACTCTTTTTAACTTTTGTATTTTCTGTATTTTAATTATTACATTGTGTATTGTTATATATTTTAATGAATTTTTTATTTTGTATTGGATCTACATGCTGTGAGCCGCCCTGAGTCCCTAGGGATTGGGCGGCATAGAAATCCAACAAAATAAAATAAATAAATAATAATAATAAATAGTCCATCAGGTCCAATAGATAGAGATGGTTTTTTTCCCTCCGCAAAATGGAGAAAGAACAAAAATAAGGATGTTTGCTTTGTTTTTCTTCTGTCACACCTCTTCTCACTTTCCTCATACTAGGGAAAGCCTAATGGAGAAGCCAGTTTTCCCAGTCCATGGAACTTCTCCACAAGATGTAGCTTCCTTTGGGGGTGGAAGGATAAGGGGGAATCAATATCGCATGCTGATGAGCCTCCAGGGCAGATGAGATTCAAAACTTCAGAAATTCCCTTGAAAGCAGAGGGGAAGAGAATTAAGCTGCCAATTCTTCCTTCTCTTCCTGTTCTTTCATAGTGCCGGAATGCAGAACAGCATTGGCATTTTCCCATCAATCCAAGGGGGTCCTGTGATGCCTGCCCTCTGGAGCAGCATCTTCCCCATAGAGCCATATGGTGTGTACTCAAGCCATGCTTAAAAAAACCTGGCTGTTCTCCAAAATTTGAGTTAAGGTCCGTGGTGGGCTTCTTAAGGGAATAGGTATGTGTTAGAACCCTGTTCAAACGATTGGGTGTGTTAATATATGATTAAGCCACAAATCATTGTTATGTGTATATTGCTTTAAATGCATTGTGGATGATTACTATATAAGCAAGTAAGAGAGCATGCTCAATGTGGTTGGTGGTTTAGTGTGGTTTAGTGTGGTGAGTGGTGTTTGACGGTGTGTTCCGGATTGAAGACTCTCTGCTGCTTTACTGATGAGTAGATTACTTTATGACTGTGAGGAATTGCTGTGAAGAAAAGAGTAACTATCTGTGATAGTATAGAATAGCTGTAATCTTTGTTTGTGAGTTAAAACAAAGATAGGCAAGAAGAAGAAACTTCGCATTGACTGAATAACTGTGTATGACTTGGACTTCCTATTTAACTTTGCTACTATTCAAGTAAAAACTACTTTGTACATACTAAAAATATTTTGTTTATTGACCGAATAGCATTCATATCAAACTGCAATACCATTACTACAACACATTTCGCTGTGTATGTGCTTAACAGCACAATAACTCCTTAACAGTATGTTAGGTAGTGTGTTTTATTGCTCTGGCTAAATGTCACTGTTCTTTTTTTTATTATTATATTATTTCCATGCTGTTTTTTTAGTTGTACCCCTGCCAGAATCTCTCTGGTCAGGCAGCTTGTTAAATTGGATTTAAATAAATAAACAAAATAAATACACCCAAGGAGGGGGAAACTCTATTACATGTCATCTTTCCAGAGCCCACGGTCTGGAAACAGCTGACACTCTCTGCTAAGCTTCTGTCGCACCTGTCAATTACAATTTGATTATCTCTTCTTACGGCATATGCGTTTCTTTGCCAAAAGCATCAAGAAAGAAAGGTTGGCTCTTACAGCTCAAGAAAAGGAAGCCTTTCCCATATAGTGTACTTCATAATGTTTGAAAGAATAAATGCTTTTACATTTCCATATAAACTGGAAACTTTGAAACTGCAGACATGGAATTCAAATTTTGAGGTCTACTTATTACGGAAGTCCCATTAAAATCAGCAGCCCACATTAAACTTTTGACTAAGTCTATGATTTTAGCCCATTAACTATGGGCTAAAATCTTAACCTTAGGATTTCCACACTAGCTTTCTTGATATAGTGGTCTGTTCAAGACATTGGGTGAGGTGAAAGATCAAAATGCCTTTCCACAATAAGCAGCTATGGCCTTCAGATACAGACCCGCTGAAATTTCTCCTTGCTGGTTCATTTTTTTTTAAATGAAACAAATTGGGTAATTAAAATCAGTAGTCTATTTAAGTAAAGGTAAAGGCTTCTCCTGTCCGGTTGTTTCTGACTCTAAGGGTTGGCACTCATTCCATTACTTAACCGACAGAGCCAGTGTTGTCTGAAGACCTGTCTGGAACTCGCACTGCATTTCGGACATTAATACAATCGAGAGAATCCAAAAATATTTCACGAGAAGAGTCCTCCACTCCTCCGCTCGCAACAGAATTCCTTATTCCACCAGACTTGAAATATTGGGCTTAGACAACCTAGAACTATGTCACCTTTGAACTGATCTAAATGTAGTTTATAAAATTATCTGCCACAATGTCCTTCCTGTCAATGACTACTTTAGCTTCAACCACAACAATACACGAGCACACAATAAATACAAACTCAATGTAAACCATTGCAAACTCAACTGCAGAAAATACGATTTCAGCAACAGAGTGATCAATGCCTGGAATTCACTACCTGACTCTGTGGTTTCTTCCCCAAACCCCAAAAACTTTAACCTTAGACTGTCTATAGTCGACCTCACCACATTCTTAAGATGTCTGTAAGGGGCGTGCATAAGCGCACCATCGTGCCTACCGTCCCTGTCTTACTGTCCTATTGGCCTCATTTATCTGTACTTACTTTGCTTATGTTTATGTTTATACCTATACCTGCTATCTAATACATGTTTGACAAACAAACAAATAAATAAAATAAAAATAAAAAGACACTTCGATGACCATGTGGCCAGCATAACTATACGCCGAGGTGCACAGAGCGCTGTTATCTTCCCACCCAAGTGGTATCTATTTATCTACTTGCATTTTCATGCTTTCATTGCTATGTTGGCAGGAGCTGGGGCAAGAATAGGTGCTTACCCGGGTGGTACTTGGGTCTCAAACTGCCAACCTTCTAGTCAACAAGCCCAACAACTTAACCACTAGGCCAACGTGCCCCTCAAAGTATAATATAATATAGGCATGGTTTAATATAGTGCCTTACATTTTCAATGTCTTAATCTAAGAAACTGCAAGTCCAGTTTGCTTTGGGTAATGTTTTGTGGATTTATTTTTTTTGCGCTCAACCATTTTTTCAAAGAAAAGACTTCAGTACATTTTAGGGTTGCATAATTGGTGTGCGTAAGCGCACCAGCGTGCCTACCGTCCCTGTCCTAAAGTCCCCATGTATTTGTAAAATATCATGTACTCAAAACCATGCTTATACTTCTTATATATCCATATTAATGTTTATACTTTGTCTGTAATCTTACACACGCTTGACAAAATAAATAAATTAAATAAAAAAATATTCACAAACCTAGCCCTTCAAAGGAATCCAATTTTGTATTATTTTTGCCAAGAAGCAAAATAATTTAGTAAGACATCATCATGTTCATTTTAACAGCAGTCTGCTCCATACTTTTATACTGATTTCATTCCAAGAAATATAAGAATGTTCTCAACACTTATCTTATATCACTTACCAGTAATATTGTGTGGCTGACACTTTTTTCTTATGTAGACATACTTATAAAAATGTTTATGGAATCCAAAAATAGAGCCACCAAATGCTTTCCTTCAACTACTCAACTGTTGGAATTCACTTAAAAAAAATCATATGTGACGAAGATAGCTGAAGTGGGGAGGGGGAATAACATTATTCTAATTTTTAATGTTTCTGTATCCTTCTGCATCCTTGCTTTCTTTACTCCATCTGACCTAAAGACTTCTGGAGAACCTGCTAGGTTAATTGTATCCGGCTTTTCTAGACCTTAGAGCAATTAAGTAATTTAGGCCAATGGTGGTGTACATTTCTGCTAATCATAGCAAGTAAATACAAGCCAAGAATTCTTCTTCTTAACATCCAATCTAGAGGTTCTGCAAATAGTGGACAATCGCGTTTCTGGCCAGCCATGTGGAGTTGATGGAAAACATGCCTGTTTATTCTAGAAGGGTATTTTGATTATGGGTTTCCCCATAAAGCAGCTCTGCCTGATCACAGCACCCATCAACTATGTGGAGTACCCAGAAAATAAGCACAGATGATCCATTGGAGAAGTGTAATCCATCGTTTTTGAAAAGGCAATCTTTTCCACTAATCAAAAAATGGAAAAACAACTTTCCCTTTGGCATGGATATTCTGATACGTTACAACAACAGACTACATTTTTCCTTAAATTAGAAAAGATCCATTGGCTGCTAATAGGTTTCTAGGTCCCACTCAAAGTTCTGTCACCTATAAAATCTCAAGTCTCAGTTTTTATAGAACCATCTCCTTTGAATAGAATCTTTCCATTCTATATGTTCTACGAGGGTGAGTCAAAACGTAATGCCATTTTCTTTAGGACAGGTATAATTATCAACACAGGAACATGTAGCATACATCAAAATGAAGCTGGTCCTCTGTGGATCACATCCGTACTTCTCAACATAGTCACCGTTTCTCTCAATAGCAATGTTCCACCTTCGAATGAGAGCATGTATCCCTGCCTCGTAAAATTTTGTTGACTGTTCTTTGAGCCACTTCTTCACTGCGGTTTTCACTTCCTCGTCACTGGAATAGTGTTTGCATCTCAAACCCTCTTTCATGGGGCCGAAGAGATGATAGTCTGAAGGCGCTAAATCTGGTGAGTATGGAGGAGGACAGCAGTTGTGAAATGAATGACACGGTTGTTAAGAATACTGCAACAGGCATAAATGACAACTGGTCGTAAGTGGGAGGACCGGTCAAAAGTGCAAGGACCTGTCATAATTAGCTTTTTCAGCCCTCTGAGTAGTCCCTATGCATGTAGCCACACCCAGTCACATGACCACCAAACCACGCCCCCAAATAAACCACGCCCACAGAACCGGTTGTTAAAACATTTGAATCCTACCACTGCATAAGTTTCTCTTCCTAGATGATTTATGAAATTGTAAGAAAAATAGAAGTACAATAAAATGGATGATACTCAGCTAAAAGAGTCAAACTAATATGACAAGCTAAAGCAGGAGCAGCAGCCTGCTTTGCGCAGAACGATTCCTTTTAAATTCTGTTCTTATGTAATCCATTCCTCATTCTTCCTCTTGTCACTTAGATTGTGTTTCCACTTTTAATTTTTAATCTCAAAGACGTTAGGAGTTTCTTAAGTGCATTTCCCAGCTGTGGCCTCCATTCACAATATAAATTAAAAATTAAATAAAATAGAGGCTGACTTCACAGTGAAATGCTTCTTTAAATGGAGTCCTTTTGCAAACCCAACACAGAGAATGAAAGAATGAAGAATTACTCGATTCAGTCTTTTGAGCAATTAATTGAAGGTTACCCAGAGTTTCCTTTTACAATATGGCAAGGCAACACAAAACATGTGAATACACATCCCATCACTAACATAGACAATATTTAATAATCTGTTTTCTTTTCTTTTTTCTTTTTGTTCCCTGGGAAGGCCCAAAATAGATATTTCTCCTAGCATTTGAATACTCTTCATTTGAAAACTAATAGGACAAGTCACAAACTGCTGTTATAAGGAAATATCCTTTTAGGTTCAGTTCCAAGTGGGGAAAAAGACACTGGATTCATGAAGGTTGCTTGGAAGGAAGGTTTAATGGTGGACAGAAGCACATGGCTTGAGCCCCTGTACAGAAAAGGTAGCTTACATGGTTCCAGGTGTGGTGAAGAGAAAAGAGAGGAAGAGATATGCTGAGTTCCTGGTTTTTATAGTGTAAGTTGGGTCCCACCTCTTAGATTTCCTTTTCCTGTATAGAAATGTATCCCATTGGCTCTCAGACCCCCCCAGGGGCATGCTGGGGTGGCTCTTGGCTTTTGTCTAATCCAGTTTTGGCTGAATGAAAGGGCCTTGGGCAAATCCTATTGTGGTTTTATCATGCAGAAGACTTTCAGCCAGGTGAGAGGAATGTGTGAGCTGGGCCCAGTCCTTAATAGCCCATTTGCAAGGCGTGGGAGTTTTCCAAGAGGAGTCTTGTCTATTTAAAAAGCATGTTTCCAGATGTGTTCCACAGAATATCTTCTACCTTTTAATATCTCCTAGGATATCTCATTTCCTAGGAGAGGGGTGGGTGCTAACTTCCTACAATCCCTCTTTTTTTTTCAAAACATGTGAGTGCAACACATGTTTTGACACAAGCTTCAAATTGATCAGGTCAGGGAGATTTTATGGGTGCTTTCAATTTTCTCTGATGCAGAGGGGAAGACGTTGAAAGAGGCAGCAGAAGGATTCCTTCAGTGGCTCCCAAAAGGAGAGCTTTCAACCATGATGGTCAATGGCCAGGGCAAAAGTTCTGGAAATAAATTTACAGTATCCAATTTTCCATGCCAATTATGTTCAGATGTTTGATAACACTTTCGATGAGCTCCCAGACAGGTTTCAAGCAAGCACAGGCCCCACAATATTCCCACAGCCATGGTTTACCTTGAAATCACAGGCTGCCCATTTCCAAGGGATGGTTCTTGAATCTGCCCTAGCTCTTACTTTAGTGCATCTAGGATTTGTGAGTCCAAATTGAAGTTAGCCAGTGTGCAATCTAGGCTTTTCCTTTTTTTTTTTTTTTTTTTTAGAATGAGCCCTGGGACTCTTACTCCTGAGACCACCAGTGCAAAATACCCTGCTTTACTGGGCAGCAGTCAGGTCTTGGGTTTTCGAAGATCCTTTCTGCTAGCTCTTCAAGTGGGGAAATTGCCTGAGGGGACCTGTCCCCTCCCCCATGGAATTAACAGGGAGATATGACTGCCTGGGCTTTAATGCCACAAAGCAGGAGTCAAAACAACAACAAACAAAAAAAACCAGCAAGCTAAAAGCAGCTTTGGGTGGAGGTAGGTGAAAAAGGGATAACCTCAGTCTAATTCTGAATGGCGTGTCTCTGTGTGTTTGTGTATGCAGCTACAAATTTCCCTCCCACTAGACAGAAATCTAAAGTGTACAGAACTCACTGTGGCAACCACTCCCAGTACAATTCTTACATGAGTACATTAAACTGATTACAATATAGATGAGACAAGAAAGAGAAACGTTACAATGAATTTCAGTGAATGAAGCAAGGAAAGAAAGAAAACAAAGGAAAAACTTTACAATGAATTTCTGTGACTGAAGCAAAGAAAGAAAGAAAAACTTTACAATGAATTTCTGTGACTGAAGCAAAGAAAGAAAGAAAAACTTTACAATGAAGTTCCCCCCTCCCCCCTAGTCTTTTCAGCTGTCTTCTGAGGATTGAAAATAGATGTTTGGTCTTTATTTGTCCATCTCAGGGTCCTTTCATTCATGTCTGCTGGGTGGCCTTAGGTTTTGGTGGTAAGGCTGGTCAGTCAGGCTTGGAAAGATCTGCTCCACTCTGGTTGCTGTGATGACTAGAGGACTAGATTCAAACCCAATTCTGGCTCAAATGGATGGAATGTCTTTACTGGAGGCAGTTTCTGAGCCCATTTGGTCTGCTTCCATAGGCTTCAGGATCATGTGTGCAGGGCTGAAAGACATAAGAACAGGGTCCCTTCCCCCTTTTGCTGGTAATTCTACCACGAGAGGCATTGTAAAAGGATTAGAGATTTGGGGGGGGGGTAGATAGCTTGCAGGCAGGGTTTGAGGAAAACAATCAACATATCAGTATCGCAGTTAAATCAATTATAACAAAATGGAGACATCACCAGGGGAAAAAAATGAACAGACATTTCCATCTTAGAAGAGAATTGGCATCCATTAAACATCACAGAAGGGCAATATTAAAACTGTTTGCATGTACATACAGTAAATGTGAGAATGGAATTTTCCTGTAAATTAACTTAAAACATTGTCCCTTAAATTTTGGCTTTTCTTAAAAACACCGAGAGGAATAGGAAAATTGAACTCTGTTCCTTGTCCCAGACCAGGTTGGCCAGTCCTAACTGGGCAAAGACATTTTCCTTTCTTTTCAGTGCTTTTAATTTTCTAACAATTTGAAATTCATATCTCTAGGAAACAGAGATATTTTACAGTTGCAATTACCTCGAGTGCGCACAAGACAAGACAAAGACGTACACATACACAAAACATGGACAAAGAGGATGACAGGACACACACACAAGTCCTTCCTGCCATAAATTTCAGTTAAATTAGGGAAGGCACAAATCTTAACAAACAAACCACGTGGTTACATATAAGAGAGAGAGAAGAAAAGAGAGAGAGAAGAAATAACAAACACCTCAACATTTTTCCTTTTCTGTTTTCTTAAGTACCTTTATTTAGCCAAATTGGCTGTTTTGTTTTGTTTTGTTTCTCTGTGTCATCCCTCAGCAAAGCCCATTTTCTACACAAGTTTCCTGCTTTTACTTTTGCACATTCCTGTCATACAGATATATTCCTGGCGTCCCAGGTTCCAAGCCCACACAAGGGTCTCCGCCACCCTCGAACTAGAGCTTCCCATGATCCTTTAAATGTAAGGTTCACTTTGGCTTAGCTAGTGACGCGCTCAACAGTTTCAGAGACTAAAAAAACTCTGGGAAGGACTTCCGATTCCCTCGTAGAAGTAAGGCCCCCTTCCTGTAGGGAATCTCTCTAGGTTTATCAGATCCAAAAAGGGGATCTGCGAGGACTAGCCGCCCCTGTACAGCTAGTACTAGGACCTCCACACTCACGGGCTTCACATTTAGAACTGAAAATTCTGGGGTTTGCTTTTGGGATGTGCACATAAAAATGACAACAACAACAACAAAATTTGCTTTCCCACCCTTCAGTCACACACACACACACACACACACACACACACACACACACACACACACACACACAGAGAGAGAGAGAGAGAGAGAGACATTCTTCCTCCTTCCCTAACAGAAGGTCCTGTGCTCTGTAAATGCTAAACAGAACTTACACAAATCAAAACAGAGAAAGAGAAGACATTGACACATAGGCTGGTAGATGAGAAAGAAACTCTATACTACCAAATGAGGATAAACAAAAATAATTCAATATTATGAAAAGCTGTATGAGCAAGGAGTTTCAGAAAATAAAATTAAAGAATATTTGAAAAAAAAATGGAATTGCCTAAAGTACCAGAAAAGGACAAAAACTATTAAATGAATGAATATCAATGATGGAATTATCAGAAGCAGATCAAGAGACAAAAGAACAACCAAACACCAGGACCAGGTGGGCCAGTGGCAGAATTTTACAAAGATTTTACATAATGAGGTATTGATTGATGTAAAAGGTACCACATTCCTGAATGGGAGCAAATATTACTTTGATTCCAAAATAAGATTCAGATTTAATGCAGATAAAACTATAGGCCCATCTCTTCACTGAATGCTGACTATAAAATATATACTTCAATAATGGCAGCAAACTAAAAGGTTCCTAAATGAATTTATACATTCAGCTCTCTTAAGCTTTTCCTAAGAGACAGATTAAAAACAAAATGAGAATGATTTTAAATACATAAAAAAGGCACAAGAAAAGGATGCTATTCATTTTGATACTGGAAGTGCTAAATATAAATATTATGGCAGACACAGAAATTAAAGGCATGAAAACTTTGAAAACTAATTTTGCACCAAGTGAGAAATAAAATATGTTAATAACCAACCAAGATGAAGTTGTAGAAGGATTTGAAACTGCATCATTAACATAACAAAAACGATTCAACACAATTGAACACACTAAAGTCTTAGATTTTAAAATAAAGCTGACCTTAATAAACTCAAGAGAAACTTGAGAAAGATTCCTTGGATGAAAGTCCTAAAGGAAAGAAGCAACTCAAGAAGCTTTGTAAACTCTGAAAAAACTTGATTATAAAAGCCAATTGCACAAAAGCAATCAGGAGAAAAAAAAAACCAGAAATCCAAGAAACCAGCATGGCTGCACACAGACCTCACTGACAAATTGAATGAATGAAGGACAGATACAAAAAAATGGAAAGAGGGACACATAACTAATGCAGAATATCAGCAGATAGCAAGAATCTGTAAAGAAAAATCAGGAAACAAAAGCCTTGAATGAACAAAAACTTGCAACAAAAGTGAAAGATAATATAAAAGATTCTTCCAATACATAAGAAAAACAAGAAGAAAAATCAAGGAAACAGTTGGACCACTAAGGAGAGAAGGCAACACAGAGAAAGCCATGAGTTGCTTAACTCATTCTTTGCATGTCTTCTTGCAAAAAGAAATGCAACCCAACTAACCAGAAATATAACTGGAAAGGAAAAATAAAACAGACTGTAAACTAAAGTTAAAATAAGCAAAAACAGTAAGAGAACACCAGGTTCCAGAGTCCTAAAGAAGCTGGTAAATGAAATCTCAGAACCACTGCACATCTTAAAAAAAAATCTTGGGACACAGGGACCACCTGAGAAACTGGGAAAAAGCTAATGTGGTTCCCATCTTCAAAAAGAAAGAAAAAAAAAACAACTAGACTGAGCCCTATCTAATGCAAAGAAAAGTAAAATCCTACCCCTAGGTAAGGAAAACCAAAAATATAGATAACTATTATAAATTGGTGCAACAAATTAAAACAGATTTGGAGAAGTGGAAAAGAACCACCATAAAATGAGTATCCTGCAATGGCTAGCAGACAAAACAGGGCTGGGGGGGGGGGAAGGGGGGGAGAATGGGTGGGGAAGGAAATATCAAAGGATTTAGGAAGATACATTAACTTGGTTAAACAAAAAGCATGATTATTTTTTCCCTAAAATGATTTGTACCCAGACAACACACTATTCAATTGAAATTGGAATTTACATATGCCATAAAGTATAATTAAAAAGCAAAAATTACCCCCCCACACACATACACACCTGCAAACACACATTTCCCAGTTTTCTATGGTTTAAAGTAAAATTTAGAGGTAGGTACTCACCTTCTTTCCAAGCAGCCCTTGAATCAAAACCCCTTTAAAACCTAATTTCCAATGGCCCAGGTCAAATAAATTTATTTAGGCCTGGATCATTGAAGAGGTTAGCTTGGAAATCCAGCTGGCTCGCCAATTGTTATAAGGAAATATCCTTTTAGGTTCAGTTCCAAGTGGGGAAAAAGACACTGGATTCATGAAGGTTGCTTGGAAGGAAGGTTTAATGGTGGACAGAAGCACATGGCTTGAGCCCCTGTACAGAAAAGGTAGCTTACATGGTTCCAGGTGTGGTGAAGAGAAAAAAGAGGAAGAGATATGCTGAGTTCCTGGTTTTTATAGTGTAAGTTGGGTCCCACCTCTTAGATTTCCTTTTCCTGTATAGAAATGTATCCCATTGGCTCTCAGACCCCCCAGGGGCATGCTGGGGTGGCTCTTGGCTTTTGTCTAATCCAGCTTTGGCTGAATGAAAGGGCCTTGGGCAAATCCTATTGTGGTTTTATCATGCAGAAGACTTTCAGCCAGGTGAGAGGAATGTGTGAGCTGGGCCCAGTCCTTAATAGCCCATTTGCAAGGCGTGGGAGTTTTCCAAGAGGAGTCTTGTCTGTTTAAAAAGCATGTTTCCAGATGTGTTCCACAGAATATCTTCTACCTTTTAATATCTCCTAGGATATCTCATTTCCTAGGAGAGGGGTGGGTGCTAACTTCCTACACTGCAATTAAAATGAAATGAAAAAAAATGCTCCCATGTTTACTGACAAACATTAAGGCATATAAAAAGTTCTGCTACTCACAGCAAAAATCCATCCAATCCAGCTGCTTATTTCTTACAATGGCTGAAGTAGATATCTCCAGAAGGTTACCACAAATGGCAATTCCACTCTTTAACAAGCTGGAACACGTTTTTTAGGTTATCTATTTCCTTTCTGTGTCATGGCAAGTATAGATCATATGTAAGATGCGGTATTCTTCTTTACGCCTATAAACAGATGTTCAGTTTCTTCCTTTTTATCGGCAATGAAATCAATATTTTTCTTCTAGGGAACTGACAATGTAATGTTCAAAATTAGGTGCCACTTGAAATGGCTTTCCTTGTTGATCTGCTAGTAATGTGCAAAAGGAGGTTGTTGAGTTGGGTCTACGACAACTCGCTGCGGCCAACTTGCGAGACAAGAGTTCCACTAAATATCGAAGGAATTGTGGAATAGAATCATTAAAGAAAGGATGCCAAAGGAGGGACAAAATGAAATGTGAATGAAACAATTAATATATTGTTTAAATATTTTAAATAATGAAATAGAATTCTTGAATTGTCCCCCAACGAGTTGTCCTATGGCAAGTTGTGGTGAGTTGTGTTGCAGTGAGTTAGCCATGGTGAATTGACTGTGGTGAGTTGTCCCTTTCTGTGTTGAGTTTCCCCCATATTCCTTTTGTAACACTTCTTGTCACGTTCACCACTGATGCATTTTACTTCCAGTATGGATGAAAAACCATCTAGGGTTGCAAGTGATGAGATCATTCACAGATCTGACAGCTAATCTCTGAAATAATTCATGCACTCCATAATAAGCAGCTGACAGATCTGTCAACGGGTAAATGAGAAAAGATCGTAAGGGTACTGGATCAGTGTTTTTAAAAGTCCCCAAAACAATGAGAGTTGCAGCAAGGAACCTTTGCTTCCCTCTTCATGTCCAAAAGCCCTAACAACAAGAAGCACTAAAGTTACACACAAATGGAGTTGGTGGAGCTGTCTAGGGCAGGGGTCTTAAACACTCAAAGAACCATTTGGACATGTTTCCCACAGAAAAGAAAACACTGGGAGCCACAAAACCTGGGTGGGTGTGGCCAACTCAACATCACTCACTTCCACCAGTCACATGACCCCCAAGCAACACCTACCCAACTGGTCATTAGGGCAGAGAACCGGCTGTTAAAAAACATCGGGAACCACAAAACGCTTTTGACAACTCTCTCTCTCTCTCTCTCTCTCTCTCTCTCTCTCTCTCTCTCTCTCTCTCTCTCTCTCTCTCTCTCTCTCTCTCTCTCTCTCTCTCTCTCTCTCTCTCTCCTCCCCTCCCCTCCCCTCCCCTCCCCTCCTCTCTCCTCTCTCTTCTCTCTTCTCTCTTCTCTCTCTCTCTGCCTGTCTCGGCCCTGGCTGCTTCTCCATCCCCCACCGTCGCCCTTACCTTCTCAGGTCAGGCAAGGAGTGACTGGGAGGGGAGGGCGAAGGGCGGGGCCACAGCAGAGGGCCCAAAGTGCCGCATGTGGCTCCGGAGCCGCAGGTTGCTGACACCTGGTCTAGGGGATGGTCAGATAAGAGAGGGCATAGCCCACCACTACATAACAGCCAAGAAAAAGACTCAGAAGGGACCCTCCCTAAGTACTTATCCTATAAATGAAAAAGCAGGAAATTTCCATTGTCAGGTTTGTAAGATTCTGTTAATGTAGCCTTACAATAAAGTAGAATTAGCTCATTTGGTTGCGTTTCCTGTCTGGTTTACCTGGGAAGGCTGACATCAGTAAATCAATTTGCTTGTCTTAAAATAATTCTAAACTGGACAAAAGCACAAAACCTCAAGAATACTTTACTTCCTCTATCACAGGTTGTAGCAAAAGAAGTCATTTGCACCCAAATATTATTACTGAATGATGCCATTTTAATGACATATTCATCATTCAAAACAATCCTTCCCCAAAAGGATTATCAGTTACCAAATGCTCTGAATGAAAGTTTGAAATGAAAGCATCTAGCGATAAAACTCAGTGATCCAGCAGATGAAGAAGGATTGCATCAGAATCTGCTTCTGAGCAGTTGCCTGGATCACGACCCAAACTGTTCCATTGCAGTTTTGGGAAGGCAAATTTGGAGTCTAGCATGCACAGAATCAGCCTCCACATATTCTGTGTCAGATTTGCACATTGGGGAAAAAAAAGTCAGCACTGACAGTTTAATTATAGTTTTCCCACTCCTGTATAAAAAAGAGCGAGTTGTGATATTAAATACAATGAAATAGTAACACATTATGTAGAAGATGTTATTCCCATATTTGGTTTAATATGTACAAGAGTCTAAAATTGTACAGTCTGCCCATGCTTATTGGTTATTTATGGAAAGTGCAAAATTGTACAGTCCAGCAATAAATATGCATCATTAGGGGACAAGTTGCAGCTTGAAGTATGAGAAGAAATACCTTTAGAAAGGTGAGAACAATCAGCAAGTGATGTGTCAGGTGCACATAGAACTTTTGCACAGTTTGGGAACCATAATGCAAATTTACTACTACATTCTATCTATCTAATAATTGGAGCCAGTTTTGTGTAGCAGTTAAGGTGCTGGCCTAAAAACCAGGAGACTCTGAGTTCTAATCCTGACTTAGGCTTGAAAGCTGGCTGGGTGACTTTGGGCCAGTTCGTCAAGCGCTAGGGAAATCAGAAGATTCGGGCAGTTCAAATGAATGTGTGTGTGTGTGTGTGTAGGTATGTAGGTAGGTAGGTATGTAGGTAGGTATATAGCATGTGTAATGTATATGTGTGTTATGTATGAGTATGTGTATATATGTACTTTCTTTTGAGAGCAGGCAACAGAATTTCACTTTTAATGTGTGCCAATGAGCTCACGGTAAAAAAAATGACAACAAAGGTTATCTTAATACCTTAATTATGTTGGTGTCGTCGAATTTGATTTTGGCCATTGATTGCATTATTAATTTTGTTACTTTATTCTATTATAGTATATATTGTGTTTTTATTATTTTTCTTACACATTGTCTGGATACATGTGAAACATAACAGGAGCTATATAATCCATTCAAATAATCAAAAATACATAAATAATACAATAATAATTCTACTCAGTATGGAAAGAAGTGTAAGTTGAAAAGCTTAGCCCTGTTGCTTGGGAACACTTAATTTCAGATCTTGCCACTGGTTTTTTTCCAGCATGGGTGTAAAGTGTTTACTTTTGTTTTTGCACCGGTACATAAGAAATACTAGTAGTGTTTACTTTTACCAGAGCTCCAGCAATCCCACAGTAAGCGGATGCTACATTAGCATTATTGAACAATGCAGAGCAGTTATCCTGCATTATCGCATTGCCATTTGTCTTTCTAACTGGAAGAAAACAATTATTTGCTGCCTAAATTATGGTTTGTAATGTTGGTAGCTAAGGCTGGAATGCAACAAATGACACCTTATTTTTTTCCCTGTTTACCTAAATCAGAGTTAAGAGCAGGTAATGGCCTTTAATGGACATTTCTGAACTAAGTTGGGGCTTCTCTATAGGTTATTGTTTTAGAATATTTTTAACTAATAATACGGAAAGGAAATATCTACACTTATGAAAAATATATATAATTTACAAACACAAGTAGCTCAGAAATCTGAGGCTCACTATCCCCACCCCCCACCTCAAAAGGAAAGAAGTTAACAGATTAACAGAGTTGGAAGGGACATTGCAGGTCATCTAGTCCAACCCCCTGCCCAAGCAGGAGACCCTATATCTGCTTCTACCTAGGATCAAACTCACAACCTCCTGATTATGAGGCAAGAACTCCACCTCTAGGCCACAGCAGCTGGGTTGCAGGCAATGAATCTCTTTACAATGTTTGCATATCCAGAAAGAGATTCTTCAGTGGAGAATAATCATATTCAGAGGAGATCAGACAATTCACCTAAGAATGACAATGTGCATAGTCTCCCTTTCTCAAACTGAATGGTGCCACCAGTAAAGAGTTGGCCATCCAGAAGCCCATCACAACCGTCTTCCAATGCAGATGCCCTTTCATGAAGAACTACAAGAAATCTTTGATTTATGACCACAATTGAGCCCAAAATTTCAGTTGCTAAGTGAGACAGCTGTTAAGCAAATTCTACCTCATTTTACGACCTTTCTTGTGAGAATTGTTAAGTGAATAATCGTAGTTGTTAAGTTAGTAACACGGTTGTTAAGTGAATCTGACTTCCCCATTGATTTTGCTTGTCAGAAGGTCTCAAAAGAGGATCACATGACCCAGGGACACTGCAACCGTCATAAATATGAGCCAGTTGCCACATGCCTGAATTTTGATCATGGGGATGCTGCAATGGTTGTAAGTGTGACCTTACAAGTGTGATCATAAGTCACTTTTTTCAGTGCCATTGTAACTTCGATCAGTCAGTAAATGAATGGTTGTAAGTTGAGGACAACCTGCATGTTTTCACAGGTGGATCTCTAGGTGACTATTTCTTAAACTATAGGTAGTCCTCGACTCACAACATTTCATTTAGTGACTGAAAAAAGGTGACTTTTGAACATTTTTTTTTCAGTGACTGAAAAAAGTGACTTATGACAGTATTTCACACTTACTACCGTTGCAGTATCCCCATGGTCACGTGATCAAAATTCAGACAGTTGGCAACTGATTCATATTTATGACGGTTGCAGTGTCCCGGGGTCATGTGATGACTTTTTGCGACCGTCTGACAAGTAAAGTCAATGGGGAAGCCAGATTCATCTAACGAGCTTGTCACTTACTTAACAACTTCAGGGATTCACTTAACAACTGTGACAAGAAATGTCACAAAATGGGCAAAATCCACTTAACCGCTGTCTTGCTTAACAACAGAAATTTTGGGCTCAGTTGTGGTTGTAATTCGAGGACTAGCTGTATATGGCTGGAATCATGACACAGATTTGTAAAAGTACTGGTTAAGATCTCGGTGTTGTATGGAAAGAGTTCCGGGAATGTCCCAAAGGTGCTTTTTTCAAGAGGCAACTGGACGTTCTGGTTTTGCCTTAAAGACGTTTCGCTTCTCATCCAAGAAGCTTGTTCAGCTCTTCAACGTCTTCAAAGAAAAACCAGAAAGTCCAGTTGCCTCTGGAAAAAGCACCTTTGGGACAACCATGAGATGGATGACTGAGAATCTCCATAGACTATTGTTCCAAACATTCAGTGAAAGCCCCATTAGGTTCAGGGAGTGAAAAACCTCAAACAGGGGGAAGATTAATCTCTTGGGACACTTTGTAGAACGGCAGGAAAGTTGCCCTGGCTCTCATTTCATTCAGATCTACTGTAGCTCATCCTATCCCACTTCTTAAAGGGCACCTTTTCAAAACATGGTTTCCATCTCAGTCTGCAGTCCGGCACCGGATGTCTTTAATTGGACAGGAGGAGGATCACTGGCACTTCTGTCCTGCCATCGTCACACGGCCTAAAAAAATAGAAATGTAAACAAAGGAAGGAGAAAGCCTCTGTTTCTTGTTAGTGGAAGATTTTCGTTGTCGTCAGAATTGTATTTTCCCTGTCCCCTCCCTGAATAGCCTCAGCAAATCTTGGCAGCCTTTCATTTGCCATAATGAAAGTTTTGATTGCACTCTCATTTTACTCCATCTTCTGCTCTTGTGGCTGAAGAGTTCTAAACACTCTTAGCAATAGCAATAGGACTTAGACTTATATACCGCTTCATAGTGCTTTACAGCCCTCTCTAAGCGGTTTACAGAGTTCAGCATATTGCCCCCAACAATCTGGGTCCTCATTTTACCAACCTCGGAAGGATGGAAGGCTGAGTCAACCTTGAGCCGGTGAGACTTGAACAGCTGAACTGCTGAACTAGCAGTCACCTGACATAGGTTGCAGTGCTGCTTTTAACCACTGCGCCGCCTCGGCTTCCTTGAAGAGCAAGCCTTGTGTCTTTCAACCCTGCGGACAACACCTCACTACGCCAGCAAACCAAATCAAAACGTAAGGATCTTTATCGTTCACTTTGGTGACTTCAGAATGTACTGTATTATTGAATGGAAGATGAATACAGCTACGTATCGGCTGGCAGTGGCTTTTCTTTTTCTCTCGGTACAAACTGCCTTATTTCCCAGAGACCGAGCAGAATTGTACAGTCGGCGGGCTATGTAGCAACCTGGGATTTTCTTAATAATATCCTTACTTAGGGACAGACAGTCATACCAGTCAAATAGCATTCTTCCCTTGGACACATTGCATTGAAGGCAAATAGATCAAAGTGTTTAATGAATGGGTGTGGATTTTACTCAGCCACAACCCTGTTTTTTCCCATGCAGGATAGAATGAAGAAGGGGGGGGGGGAATCCATCACATACTAACTGATGATTAAAACCAAAAGAAACCCTTTAGTGTCTCTATTTTAATTTTAGCTTTAAGACAGCCCTTTGCGATAATCCAGAGTTGATTCTGAGGAAAGAATGCCAACACCAAATTAATTAATGCAGAGGACGTCATTTTAAAACAAAGTTTTGTTTTTAATTTTTCAACGATGGTGTGACATTTTATATTTGGTAGATGACAAGGCCAAACTCTTATTTTTGTTTATTTTTCAATAAACCTCAGCAGTTGAAAAGGCACCTTCAGTTCTTTCTGAAGCTTTTAATGGTGATCATTGAACCACATTTCATTATGACAGCAGAATCATGCAGAAATTGAAAAGAAATAAACAATGGATATTAAAATAATCCAAGATTGAGATAATAGGTGAACGTTATCATCATGCAGGAGATATTCTCCTTTCGCCTTCCTCTTCAAATCTTCTCTAGAAGGTCCCTGAATAGTCTGGGGCTGATCTGGAAGGGGTATAGGAGGAACTCATCAGTGAAACAACTTACGTTTCTCCCTGTTCATTTTGGAACATATCACTCTTTCTTCTTGTATTATTACATATTGTCTCCTTAGTTACAATGTTCAAGCAACAATACATTACATTTAGCAGCCACAAATATTGCAAGCTCCTGCGATATATGTTATCTTGAAACTACTTATCAAGTCAATCACCTTTCCTGGTAGAAACGTGGTTAGGAGCCATTGAGTTAGACTCTGCTTGAGAGGTGGCTGGCAGTGCAAATCCAATTACCTGTTTTGAACTGGAAAAACAATTTTTCAGAGCCACCGTGATGAACTGTGCCTCCCAACCCAAATCCAGCCCAAGACATTATTATCTGAGGCAGTGCAGAAATGTCCATGTTGAAGAACCCAAGTCAAGTGTTTGGCATTCCAAGTAATGCACCCATGGAAATCAGATTTAGAGTAATCCCATTATTTTGACTCATTGGGTAGAAACATTTACCAGCAGCTCTTCCTGGAAACATACTTAGGTGTAGATGAAGTAATTATTGTCTGCCTGTGGATAGCAATAAAGAATGCTTCCTGAATCATCTAAGACACAGGTGTTAAACTCACCACGTCATGTTGCCATCACGTGACATTTCACAACATTTTCCCCATTCGCGGACCACCAAGCCACGCCCATCTGAAGCCAAACCCACCTGACCTCCAAGCCACACCTACAAAATAAGCCACGCCCACAGAACCGGTAGGGAAAATATGAGATTTCACCACTGTTTTCCCTAGTATCTGCTCTGAAGTTCTATTCAGTTGCTGATACCGAGTAATAAATCTATTTTCCACAAACTTGTCCAACTGGTTCCTCTCTTCAAATATTTAGCTTGCCACTACTGCTTCCTTAACCAACCTTCTGATTCCAGGTTAAGGAAGTAATATTAATAAGAAAGGAGAGTGGGGCTGAAGAAGAACTATTTAAAATGTGAATATAATTTTGTCAAGGCTACAAGAATAATAGAATATTGTAAAACAATTACTGGATAGACTTCAATAATAGCTTATTACTTGATATATACCTAGCTTTTTTATTTTGCTCTTTCTTTTTTTGTCATTAAAAAAAATCAATATAGCCATTTATTTGTGACTCATATATGATTCAGTGCTTTCATATTGGAATTGGGGCAGCTAATAATAGTAATTTCAGATCTGGAGACAAAATTCTAGTATCTGTCCTTCATATATTTTTGGCTTAATTTATTCTAGCCACTGTAAAATGTAAAACAGATCAACTCTGAAAAGGGAAAACCTCTAACAGGAAAATGAATCCCAGTTAATGATGATCCTTAAAAGTAATTACTACTCCCACAGGCAACATAGAAATTGATATTATCTGGGTGCAGAAAGAAGAATAAAAAACAGCAAAACTGCCCAGTTTCCTTCTCTGTAATTCCAGTTTCTCATGAGATGTCAAGACGTGAACCAAAATAGCATTAAAGTCTGGATCAGCATAAACAGACAGAACCGCCTTTCCGCCTTCACTTGTTTGAGACAGTAGGCTAAGTACAGTAATTTCAAAAGATACTAAACAGAAGCCCTCCACTTGCATTGCAGTGAATTGGGTTGAGCCACACACACAGAAAGGACCCCTGGTTTGTTGCCCAGTGCCAATTATAGGGCAATTAATATACAGCGGGTTGTTCAGCACTTCAGAGTACAAAGAGGAAAAAACATTTCAGTGTGTGCCCAGGGCAGTGTTTCCCAACCGTGGCAATTTCCATATGTGTAGACTTCGAATCCCATAATTCCACAGCCAGCATGAGAATTTGGGGATTTGAAGTCCACATACCTATAAGTTACCAAAGTTGGGTTGAGGAGCATGTCACACATGTACATGTTAACAACTCTTTAAAGCAGCTGCTCCTTTAACCAGAATAACACGTTTTCTGTAGATTTTCCTGATGTTTGTATGTATGTATGTATGTATGTATGTATGTATGTATGTATGTATGTATGTATGTATACACCAGGGGCGGGTTGCTCACTTACCTTGCTACTGGTGCACTGCCTGAGCATCACCATGTTTCGTGGGCACGCTACATGCACGTGCCCCCTTGCGTGATCTTGCTTCCACGCATGCGCAGAAGCAAAATTGCACCAAAATCTCGTGAGGGGGCGCATGTGCGCACAATTTTGGCAAGATTTTGCTTCCGCGCATGCGCAGAAGCAAATAATTGCCGAAAAATTCACAAAAAAAGATGGCGGCTCCTAGGCACCAGCAACAGACCGCACTGGGTCGGTAGCCTCTTGATGACATCACCAGCCCGCCGTTACCAGTGCGATAGAGTGGACCGCACCGGTAGGAACCCACCACTGGTATACACACACATAAACACACACACATCTGAATAATAAAACAGAAAATATATGTTTCTTGGAACTGGCCCGACCATGTCTGCATGCAAACAATCTTGGGTTTGATTGTAAAGGATCAAAGGAGCTAGAGGATTGTGGAACTCTAGATTGATCTGGGAAAGATCACTTATAAACCCTTATAGAATTATTTCTAACCAGTGAAGAGAACATACTAAATTAGGGAGACAATGTTCTGCCTTTGTAGTAAGGCATTGCTCTACATTGTAGAAAGTCAATTATATTGTAGAATTCCACCACATCACTCTCCATTATTTTACAAATGACGCTGAAGGGACCTTAAACCCAAGATGTTTTCCCCCACTCAGTCCTCAACACCCAGTTATTCCCAATGTATTTAAGCACTGAGCTTGCAAAGGGTATCTTCAATCCTACATTTCTTCTTCTTCCTACATTTCTCAACCGCTGTATGCTGAACTGATTAATCAATCAATCAATCAATCAGTGCGGCCAATAATTTCCACCCTTCCCTGAGAACTCCCAGAAGTCTGGGATCAACAAGCAGTTCCTCTCTTGTCCTTCACGAAACAGGAGCAAAGCAAAAAAATAAAAAAAGGAACAAAGACTTTGCTTGTCATCAACTGGGAAAACAAACAAATGCACAAATCCCTTGGCTTTTTTTTAAAAAAAGGGGGGGGAAGATTTTTCAGAACATTTTGCAACACATCGCTTTCTGGCTTGCTGTTGGCGCCCTGTGAGGCTAGAGGGGTGTTTAGCAACAGAGGCATAGTCAGAATACGGCAGGGCTTTGAAGAAGCAGGCTAGAAAGACTATTGATGCTTTTGATCTTGACGTTGGAGAAGACTCCTAAGAGTACCAGAGAACAAATCAGTGGATTATAGAACAAATCGCTCTAAAATTTTCATTCAAGGCACAAAACGACAGGGCTCAGATCATCATACTTTGAATATATCGTGCAAAGACTCCGCTCCCTTGAGAAATTTGTAATGCTGGGGAAATTGGAAATGAAAAAGAGGAAACAGACAGCAGAAAGGTGGATAGGCTTGATTACAGGAGGGATGGGTGCACTGTTGGAAGACTGAAGGGCCAGACTGGCGATACATCATCCTGGAGAAGTGGTCTGTTTTATGGTGTTACATACAATGCAATAAGTACCCTTTTCCTCTTTAGAAAAGAATTGTGTTGACTTTACGCTCAGAAAGAATGAAATAATAGTTTTACCGTTGTTGCCAAATACCCCTGCAGCTTGAGTAGGATTTCTTTGGATGCTTTCATGAAGAATATTATAGCTGTGGGGAGTCGCATACCACTATACCCTGTTGATCAACCAATGTATTGAATAGCCACACAGTACTTCGTAACCACGTTCTATTGTGCTCATGTGGCAAAAAGCGTCTTAAAAATGAAAGGGGGGAAACAGTCCGCTGCAAAAATCCCATTTACCTAAATTATTCAGGACTTCTTCAGCATAAAGGGTTGTGCACTCCTTTGTTTGCAGAGATATGCAAAAAGCAGCAATGAATTCGAAAGAACCTGCTCTCTCTATCTCCGTCCTCATTCTCACTGGTGAAACCATTGGTGATTTCCCAAGCAAGGCACCATCCAGGCTAACAATAAATGAGGTTTTTCTAATAAGCATAACGCCAACATTCCACCCACCTTGTTATGTGAGAATATGCAGCACCTGAAGAAGAGAAAACAAGGCAGGATGAAGAAAATTGCCTCAGGGGCTAATCTTTTCCACATGGCCTAATTGCAGTGTTTCCCAACCTTGGCAACTTGAAGATATCTGGACTTCAACTCCCAGAATTCCCCAGCCAGCATTCACTGGCTGGGGAATTCTGGGAGTTGAAGTCCAGATATCTTCAAGTTGCCAAGGTTGGGAAACACTGGCCTAATGAATGAAATATTATTTCAAATGGCCAGTTGTGTCTCATTGATTCCTGCCTCCCAACCCATTCTCCTTGCCACTTGTTCATACTTCGTTGAGAGGAATTTTTAAGAGCAAATTATGGACTTGTGTTTAACAACTGGCACATGGTTCCCCTGATAGTCACCTGCAGAGGCATTGCTGGCAGCCATTTCACAGGTGACCTCCTTCACTCAGAAAAGACAAGAGAACGTTGTCAGCAAAGCAAGGGGTTACCTAGGACAAATGGGACACAACAGCAGAAAGTTTTTGCACTTTTTATACCTGCTGTGGTTGCAGGTAAGACAAGGCTAAGCAGCACAAGATTCACAAGTGGAACTGTCCAACAAGCCAATATCCAGATATCCTATGTATTTATTCTTTACCTCTTCCTACCATGGAATTCAAGGCCTTGAAAAATTGTTTTCCCTAAAGGTGATGGCCAAACTAATATTGGACCATGTTCCTTTAGATCAAACAGGTTGATTTAGAGGACCATGGCCCATATTTAATTCGTTTTGAGAAGCTGAGAGTGCAGAGCAAGGACACAAAATGTAACTCATATCATGCACATGAACAGGTTCAGATTTCTATGTTGTATGTGTCTCTTTGTGTGTGTGCATTCTAAATTATTGAGCATGAACATGAATTTCCCTTTAAAACACTTGTGCTAAATCTATTTTCCTACTTCAGAAGAACCTGATATTCAGTTATGCATAATCGAGCAATTGTGCAATTGCAATTCCAGCCTTTACACAATCCCTTTGCCATTATTCTCCAATCTTATGTAATAAAACAGATCTATCAGATGTGGGTTGTAAAAATCCTTGTAGGGTAGGTGCCTATAGAGAGAGAAGTAGCTAATGTGTACTTTTCTGCATCTCTATGCTGCCATCTACTGGCCATCTGAGATTTTGCAACCTAGACCTGACAGCTTTATTAAGTTTATAAGACATATAATTTATGTCAAAACATCCAGAAACACTGAGAATCTGAGAAGAAAACTAGCAAAAATTAAGTCAGTGGCCTTATATTAGGCCAGGTCATTGATGTATTTGGTTCAATATTATTGCACAGATACATAGCATCAATAACGGAGAATATTTGTATCTCAGGGTTAAAATGAGTGGTCTTTGGTGTTTTCTGAGCCTGGTTGTTTTCTTGCAGACGTTTCCTTTCCCAAACTAGGTAACATGATCAGTGCTAGAAAATGAAAAATCTGCAAACAAACACACACACACAACCAAGTTCAGAGCGCACCAAAGATCCCTGATATGTAGCAATTTTCCAAAATATTCAGGAATCTTTTACAGTGCTGTCTGGAAATGCTGACAACTGACTTTGGGGCCTTGCTCCACATAGATCATGTGCTATATGTTGGCAAGTTGAGCAATGGTGTACCTTGAAGATATTCAGAATTACCTGGCAGAGTTGAGTATGTTCATTCAGGTATCATCACTTAGCTTAGTGCTGCTCACTGTTCCCATAAATTCAGCAAATTCAGCATAACACCTAGAGTCTCCTGGCTGTATCTTCCCTTAGAGAAATCATGCCTGTATTAGGAGCCCTACTCCAGAGCTAGCTATAAATCCACTTTTTAAATGAAATAAAACATGAAATTATAGGCAATGCGATGGACTCTGACATCCCAGAGTAGGTGTATGAAAGGGGTAGGTAAAATATTAATTTAGAATAGCGAATATAGCTAAATACATACATTGTGAATGTAACAGCCAATATTTCTATCCAAGCATCACCTCAAAACGATGGGCAAGTCCATTGTATTGGAAATAATCCAAACGAGGTTCTTAAATTTATAAATAAATTGCATTCTATTTACATCACTTGCAGCAATCCATCTTATTTATGTGACATTGTTAGAAAAATCACCCCACTTTGCAAATGACATCATTATACAAATAATATAAAGCGCTGTGAATGTGAGACCCAGCTTGGTGTACAGGTTAAGGCATCAGGCTAGCGATCGAGTGACTAGTCCTGCCTGAGACACAAAGCCAGCTAGATGATCTTAGGCCAGTCATTCTCGCTGAGCCCTAGGAAAAGGCAATGGCAAACCACTTCTGGAAAAAAACATGCCAAGAAAACTCTCTCAGAATTGGACGTGATTGAACAGAAGAGGAAAAAATGATTTTGGAGTTAACGGAAAGGAGCAGCAGCTGCATTTCCCTGGGTATGTTAAATCAGGATAAGAGGTCAAAGGTAAGGTATACAATTATTTTTGTCACAGTATAGAGCTCCTCTATACAGTATAGAGCTCCTTAGCAATGTTAAATTATTCCATGTTGTGTTCTGACTGACCTATAACTGAACCATGAACTTGTTTTGACTAGATGACCTCTGACTGAACTGTAGTTTTTATGTTTATAGTTGAACTCTACCTGAACTGTTGTTGCCACCCTGGTCATGTGTTTGAATGCTCATACGCTATTGGTCGTTGTGTCTGACAGTTCCCTATAAAAGGGCTATCTGTCATACTGCAAGTTGCTGGTTGTTTTCAGTGAGCTAATAAAAGAGCTGTTCTGAAGTCTGTCTCCTGCATCTTTGCCCACAATTTAACATTCCACATAAATCCAATGGTAGCAAGATTGAGGCTATCAACTTTCTTCTTCTTCTTCTTGTGCCATATCTGTCATCGGACGTTGGCGATCATGTTGGCAATCCTATTTTTATCAACAGCCACACGAAAAAGTGCTGTTGAGTTTTGCCCAAACCAGTCCCTTAGATTTTGAAGCCATGATGTTCTTCTTCTGCCTGGACCTCGTTTGCCTTCAATCTTTCCTTGGAGGATTAAGTGAAGTATGCCGTATTTTTCTGGGGGGTCGCATCACATGTCCAAAATATTCTAACTTTTGCTTTTTTAATGGTTTTGATGATTTCCCTTGGCTTTCCCAGGTGGCTTATCACCTCCTCATTTCTGTCAACTCAATGTATATGTAACAGCATCTGTAAATCCACATTTCAAATGCTTCTAGTCTCTTCAAGTGGCTTTCTGTCAGAGACCAACTCTCCAACCCTCCAACTCTCAACTTTACTTAATTCATTTTGAAATGCAATAAATAGAATAGAATAAAGAATTAGAGATCCTCACTTTGCCCACCTCACACCTCAAATTGTGATACTGCCTCATTGTGGTAAAGAGATGTTCTGGGAGGGCTGAGCAAAGAAGGCTGGGTGTATATACCAAGATTGTATACCCCAGCAGGGTCACCCAAAATGTGAAGGTTATCCCAGCTGCCCAGCTGAAGCAAGCAAGCATCTGTAACATCAGGCAACATGGAAACAGGAAGATGTTGGAGGCAGATAAACAATTTAGGGACAATAATTTTATACCGAGCAGGAGAAAGCTGTGGTAAATAGCTTTTGTGTTTAACCAAGATGGTACATGGATAGTGAAAGATTAATGGCATAGTGCTAGATGTTGGGCCCCTCAGGACATCTAGCGCTCAATGTGCTACCAAGGGAGAGCCTCAGCACTTCCGAATACAAACTGCGTTTGTGGCTGGTGAGATTAAAATCTTACGGATCTTTAGAGGCTGATGCTGCCATGCGGTAAAGGGAAAGATGAAAAAGGCAAAGACCGAACTATAATGGGAACATGAAACATAAGAAACACAATGAACGCAGAAAAGCTCAGCATGGTCAACAATGAAAGAAACTGACCATGCATTTTAAGTACTGGTGAATTAAATAGACTGGAATTGGGTATTTTCCATCAAAAATATTATAGGAAGGAAGGAAGGAAGGAAGGAAGGAAGGAAGGAAGGAAGGAAGGAAGGAAGGAAGGAAGGAAGGAAGGAAGGAAGGAAGGAAGGAGAGAGAGAGAGAGAGAGAGAGAGAGAGAGAGAGAGAGAGAGAAAGAGAAAGAGAAAGAAAGAAAGAAAGAAAGAAAGAAAGAAAGAAAGAAAGAAAGAAAGAAAGAAAGAAAGAAAGAAAGAAAGAAAGAAAGAAAGAAAGAGAAAGAAAGAAAGAAAGATGGAAGGAAGGAAGAAAGAGAGAGAGAAGAAAGAAAGAAAGAAAGAAAGAAAGAAAGAAAGAAAGAAAGAGAAAGAAAGAAAGAGAAAGAAAGATGGAAGGAAGGAAGAAAGAAAGAAAGAGAAAGAAAGAAAGAAAGAAAGAAAGAAAGAAAGAAAGAAAGAAAGAAAGAAAGAGAAAGAAAGAGAGAGAAGAAAGAAAGAAAGAAAGAAAGAAAGAAAGAAAGAAAGAAAGAAAGAAAGAAAGAAAGAGAGGGAGGGAAGGTGGGAAGGAAGGAAGGAAGCAAAAGCTATAGCACTTAGACTTATATACCACTTCATAGTGCTTTACAGCCCTCTCTAAGCAGTTTACAGAGTCAGCATATTGCCCTCAACAATCTAGGTTTTACTGACTCAGAAGAATAGAAGGCTGAGACAATATTGAGCTGGTGAGACTCAAACTGCTGAACTGCTGGCAGCTGGCAGTCAGCAGACGTAGCCTCCAGCAATACTGCATTCTAACCATCATCTCTTAGGAAGGAAGGAAGGAAGGAAGGAATGTTCGTAGTTAGGAAAGATATAGCAAAGACAATTGCATGGACAACTCCATAGTTATTCGTTTATGCTTCAAGCACTGTTGCAGAAGAAATGAAACTGATGCGTTTTATGATCAAGTCCAAGCTGAAATCAACAGAACATGCAAGCATGATGTGCTGCTTGTAATTGGTGATTGGAATGCCAAAGTTGGAAATAGCAAGGAGGAAAATATAATTGGGCTGTATGGCCTAGGGAACAGAAATGAAGCAGAGTAACTAGTCACTTTCTGCAAATCCAATGGTTTTTTCAATCTTCAAGTAACAATACAATACAAGGACATCACCAAACAGAGCACACAGAAATCAAATTGACTATCTTACTGGCACAAGGAGGTGGAAGGACTCAGTTATAACAGCAAAGATGTAGCAGATAATTCATTGCAGAATAAATCGCAAACTGCTCATGTGTAAGTTCCACATCAAGCTAAAGTGGAAGAACAAGACTAATCAGTTTCCACAATGTCATCTTGAGCCACCTCTATCGTTCTCGAGAACATCAAGGATTGCTTTGAAATCCCGAATCTCATTAGTAGGGAACCAGAGGACTTTTGGAATGAAATCAAAGAAGTTATTAAGTAGGACTGTGAAAAGCGACTGCCAATAACCAAGAAACAGCAAGCTGGATGTCAGAACACAAAATACAAATTACCCAAAAAATAAGATCCTGGGAAGGAACGTAACAAAGAATTTCGCAAGATTTTTAGAACACACTTTTAGAGCAGTACTAGAATGACATCTGTAAAGCTACTGAAGATGGAAACAGACTAAAAAATTTAATTTAATTTATTGTATTTCTATGCCGCCCATCTCCCAAATATCCCACAAAAAGCATATTTTTCAAAAATTCTCTGAACTCAGACGGACCAACTACAATTAGGTATGCTAAAGAATGCCAGTAGACAGGCACTAACCCAATGAAGATCAGAGATGGAGATAGTATAGTGTATGGCAATTCTGTACAGCAGTGTGGTGGCCTAGAGATTGAGCTCTCGCCTCACAATCAGTAGGCTGTGAGCTCGATCCTAGGTAGCGGCAGGTATTTCTCTCTCTGGGTTCAAAGAGAAAATATTTGCTGTGAGCTCCACATAGGCATCAGGAAGGGCATCTGGCCAGTAAACACTTCGGTCCATTCAGTCGGCCTGACTCCACCCTGATGCAAGGGATTTCAAGGTCGTTAAAAGGGAAAAAAATATGTGCATTAGGTATGTCAACATCCAAGATACCTTAAATAATATGTCCTATTTACAAGAATCTTTAATACTAGAGGAGGTAATTAGATGATTAGGGTGATCATTACAAAGTTGGAAGACTACAGGAATTGCGGGAATAACCATAGAAGTAAGGCTAGCATCTAAGCTTGCCATGCGGTTCTTGAGAAAGATATAGAGATGCCGGGAAGTAGGCATACTTACTAAGTTCAGAATTGTTCAGGCAATGGTTTTCCCTGTGAAGAAGCAGGATAGAAAGAGTATTGATGCCTTTGAACTTTGCTGTGAGAGAAGATGCCAGAGAATAACATAGATGATAGATTATAGGGGCGTGCATAAGCACACAATTGTGCCTACCGTTCCTGTCCTAATGTTCACATATATTCTTATCTCTTTTTACTCTTATTCATGCTTGTACTATTACATATATATTCAATCATGTTTACTGTTTATACTTTGTTTATAATCTTATATGCTTGACAAATAAACAAATACAAATAGATGGCCAAGAAAACCAACAAATGAGCCATAGAACAAATGGATCCAGAATTCTCATTCACAGTAGAAATGACCAGGTTCAAATCATGATATTTTGCTGCAAAGATCTACCTCACTTAAAAATTCTGTAGTGATATGAAAAGAGGGGACAAGATGATGGATGCAAGATGAAGAATGTATTTTTGAAGGAACAAAGAGATTAGATTGGGGATAGATCATCTGGAGAAGACCTAGCTTTGTAGTCGCTAACTGTTGTCACTGACTTAATGGCACTTAATCAATCAGTCAATTTATCAGTTTTGTCCAAATAATGGAAGATGGTTTTAACATCTGTATTTAAAAAAGTAAGTAGAGTTAGACTGCTGTGTACTCATTAAAAATATTTCTGATTATTACATTGTATGAAAAGGAATGAGTAAATCATTGTGTTTTTTTGGATGCAACAAGAATAAAGCTTGATTCAACAATATTTTTGTGTTGTTCTAAAAACCGGTAAGACATCAAATATATATTAAATTGACTGTGGAACAAATAATATTTTGAATATTCACATTCTTTTAAATTACATGTAGTAAGGGGCTACATGTAATTTAGTATGGGGCGTGCATAAGTGCACCAGCCTGCCTACCATCCCTGTCCTAATGTTCCCTCTTATCAGTACTCATCTTATGTATATATAAACAATGTTATATCTATGTATATTACCAACACGTAAGTGACAAAAATAAATAAATATAAATAAATAAAATAAAATAAAATACATGACTACTAATAGAATCTGATAACAAGATGAATTTTCTATCTTATTTTTCTATCTTGTTGCTTAACAATGAATTATGGCCTCTATTTTTCAACAGCCTGAAGACCTAGTCTCTTGCAATGTACTGTACCAATGAGTTACTTACAGATCTAGACTATGTATGGATGACCATAAATATGGTCATTCTTTATTGAAACATTTCTATAAAACACTATATATGCATTATGAATGTTGTTTGTGTGTGTGTGTAGTATACACAAATATGTACACAAACAATATACACAAAACATTTAAAGAGTTTTATAGAAGTGTGTGTGTGTGTGTGTGTGTGTGTGTGTCCCTATTGCAGTTAGCACTATGAAAAAGTAAGTATTGAGGTGGACAAAAATAGGGATCATATCCCTGATACATGATTCATTTCAGGTGGCGCAGTGCAGGACTGCAGGCTACTTCAGCTGACTGCTAGTTCAGCAATTCAGCTGTTCAAATCTCACCGACTCAAGGTTGACTCAGCCTTCCATCCTTCTGAGGTCGGTAAAATGAGGACCCCGATTGTTGGGGGCAATATGCTGAACTCTAAACCGCTTAGAGAAGGCTGTAAAGCACTATGAAGCGGTATATAAGTCTAAGTGCTATTGCTATTGCTTTTTTAAAAATATAATTCTTAAAATTTTGCAACACTTCAGGGCTGTTCTACATGACTAAGGCACCGTTAATTGCTTACAGGATTTTCTTCCAAATAATCCTCTGTTTTTGCTTTTATTTTTTGTTTGTTTGTTTTAGAAAATCCACCTTTCCTCAATGAAAACCTCCCTCCTCTCAAGCACACGTTTCAACATTTGGTCCCTCCGTATATTATTCTAAAACTCAGACATTAAAAGAAAACATGCTGTGTTTAATAACCTTTTGTTCCTCCTCTGACAGTTGGAAGGTAAGCTTTCCTCCAGCTTTGCTGGCATGCAAGGGGGATAATTAGGAATTTGTTAGAAAATATGCTGTACAGATAACAGAAAGCTCAAACCTAGCGAAGTACATAGCAGATTTGTGGCTGGGTCGCCGGTCCAGTGCTTCTTGGGCTGTTGTGTTATAAGAAAAGAGAGCTACTCTGTGCTCACAGCTTGACCAGATTACCTAGAGACACTTTCTACCAGTGATCCTCCTGCACCTGTATCTGGGTTTCAGCTGAGCTGCTGAAATCTGGACAACCACTAGAGAGTAGAAAATAAATATAGAAAATATCCCAAAGGTGCTTTTTCAGGAGGCAACTGGACTTTCTTGTTTTTTTTTTCTTTTGAAGACGTTTCGCTTCTCATCCAAGAAGCTTCTTCAGCTCTGACAGGCTAGTGGGGAATGGAAGGATTTATACTGCTTGCAGACAGCTGGTCATTTGGATTCTTTTAGAGGGTCGTTGAAGCACTTGGAGGTTTATCTGGATGAGAAGCGAAACGTCTTCAAAAGAAAAAAACAAGAAAGTCCAGTTGCCTCCTGAAAAAGCACCTTTGGGACAACCATGACCTGGATGACTGAGAATCTCTACAGATATAGAAAATGGTAATTTGGTTTCCATCTGGTGGCTGGCCAGAGTCTTTCAGCCCAAATCTGGGATTTTAGTACAGTTAGATTTCTTGTGATCACCAAGGTTCTGCATAGATGTCTTCTACAAAAGTGCCCTGCCATTCACAACCATTGGAGTTGCTGGCAATGGAGCTGATGGTTTACTCCTAAGCTCCCTATCATTGCATTCCCAGCCTGGATGTGAGATCAGCAGAAGTCATGGACATACTTTGTTTGGAACAAATATATGGAAATCATAGTACTGCTTGAGCTAATACATTTCTTCTACATCCCAAATCTAAGAGGTCATGATAAGGTTCCTCTTGGCCTTCTTCTTGAGAAGCTGGTTTCTGAGGTGGATGGAGAAACTCAGCTAGCAAAGACATTGCACAGGTCACATGTGTGCAGCATAAAGTTTGGTAGCCAGGAAATGCTAGCCAATTTATCTCTACTGAATTGTCAAGTTCCATCCCATGAACTACTAGAATGCAAAGTCTAAATCCTGTTTTTTTCCTCTGGCAATTACTTGCTTTCAACCCAGCCAGTATCACTACCTAGATTTTGTCTCTGTTTCCATGTAGGAAAGGGGCACAGGAAAGGTTTTATTGCCTTAAGTTTGAGGTACTTACTCCAAGTTCCTCTTAGTCCTGCCTGCCATAAGTAGCACACGCCTTTCTCTATTTTACAAAGCAGCAAATATGTGCTATGCAAATGAAAAACAGCTGCATCTAGCTGAGAGGTAGGAAAAAAGCAATGGCATTTTAGAGTAGATTTTCTTCTGTCCAGTCATTCTTGCACTTTTGATCTGGTATGATCAAAGGTCTCTGCTCTTTGACCTATTTTTTTTAACCCTAGGGAACAAGGCTTTCTTATCCTAAGCATAATTCACTGATCCATTTGTAGATTGGCTTTCATTCAATGGTTGTGGTCAATGAAACGGCTAGGGATAAGGAAAAAAAACACACGAAGTAACTGAATTTTTAAACTACAGTATCCTAAAGCTTACTAGATGACTTTTGAAATCTGTGAACTCTCATGCAGTGAGATTTGTAGCTACCGTAAATAGCATTATGACTTTTCTTTTGACAGCATTGAAGATTCTGTCTTCTGACTCGCATGGGGTGACCCGGTTACAAAGTCAGCTGTCATGACAGTTCTGGTGAATTTCCACGATAAATTCCATTTGAATTCCGGTTCAAGGTGGCAGATAGAAGCCTAGTTGTTCAGTGAAGATTAAAGAGCAGTAAAAGGGAATGAATTACAGACTTTTTATTTTTTTTTCACTTCATAGCTATTATTTCATGGTCACCCTAGGAAAAAAGGACGCCGTCTCTGCAGAGAGCCCTACACAGCAACTAATTTACTCTATATGACTTTTTTTTGCTGTCAAAAGAAAGTCTAATCTACCACTGACAGGCTTTCCACTGGTCTGTAGTGGCAGAATGGAAATGTGCCTTGACAACTGGTCAGAGAAATAGATTGGATTCATATCAGTCCACACATCATCATCACCACCAGACATACCAGGTTAGGGAGGTGTCAGCCTTTAATATTTCTGTCGCAAGGTGCAGCTCATATGTGAAGTGACTGCACAGTTGGGTTGATTTACAAAAATTGCTAAAAAAAAGTGATCTCTGACAGTGGTTGCCTAAAGTGTCATCTTGGTTCTTGGTCGCTCCGTTGGTCCTCATAGAATGTAGGACTTCTAGAATCCTGTGTTCCTGAAGGTTCACAAAGCTTCCATTTACATTTTGACTCTTTTGGAGCAGTAATATCTAAATCACACTTGGGAAACCATGAAACCCTCCTTTCCCTTCCTGAGAGGACTTCTCCATCATGGGTCCTTCTTTGCTGTTTCTCACAATTTCTCACAATTTCCATATCATATTAGGAAATACAGGTAGCGATGTTTAGATGCCCTAATTGATGAAGGTTAACACACACTGAACACCTAACCTAACCTTTTAAGAAAGTACTTGCTAGTCTATAGAGATTCTCGATCATCCAGGTCATGGTTGTCCCAAAGGTGTTTTTTTTCCAAAAGGCAACTGGACTTCCTTGGTTGTTTTCCTTGAAAACATTTCACTTCTCATCCAAGAACTCATCTGAAGAACTAAAGAAGCTTCTTGAATGAGAAGGGAAACATTTGCAAAGAAAAAAAAAACCCAAAGAAAGTCTAGTTACCTTTTGGAAAAAGCACCTTTGGGGCTATCCTTTCCTATCTCTAGGAATTTGACTTTCTGAAAGCCCCCTTTAAACTGCATCATGTTCAGATATTTTACAAAAGGGATTGTTAATTGTAGTCCCATAATCAAATTCTTCATGTCTTGGCGTGTACAAAAGTCTCTTTTCATCTTCTTGGGAAACTGCATGCCACAATGAACCTCTTCAGTATATAAGGGTGATTATTTATTTCATGATTATTATCTAGCACACATACCAGTTTCAAAGCTTTTAAGCCTGTGAATGCCATAGATTTCATCAAGGTAACTGAGACGGATTCCTTCTTCCAGGGAAAGGGACAAAATAAGATCCATTGATTATGGGAGCTGCAGAGCCCCAAAATTTCAAATGGCGTGTAAATTAAAACATACCTCGCATTTTTTTTTAATTTTTCCTTTCAGTCCTAAGCCTCTTCATTTCACTGTTTGGCGCCTAGAATTAATTTGAAACGGCTTTATATTTGTCATCACTAGGAAAGATTTTAGTTTTGGGAAAAACTGGAGATAAGCTAGGGATGGGAAAGGTGAGGGCAAGTTCACTCTAATTCTGCTCTATTTTAAATTATGACATCTAATTTGTACAGACACAAGCAATACTGGTTCTGCCCGATTAATTATTATATTAGTAGTCTTAAGCATCCTGGAAATTTTCTTTCTTTTTCTTTTTTTTTCTTTTTGAACCAATTGCTCTCATCATGAAAGCAATGGACAACTTAAAGAAAAAAAAATAACTTCCAGGAGCCACAGTCTTGAGGGATGTCACTGGAAGAATGGGGTGAAACAGGGGTGGGTTCCACTTACCTTCGCAACTGGTTCGCATCTCAATGTTTTGCACGTGCGTGCGTGCGTGCGTCCCCTCACGTGATTTGGCTTTTGCGCATGCTCAGAAGCAGGAATTAGCCCGAAACACAGCTGAGGAGCTCATCAGCTGTGCTTCGGGCGAAGAAATAAAGCTCAGAATTCACCCGCAAGCGGGCGGGAGGGCCTTTTTCAAGCTGCGGAAGGGGAAAAATTTGCAAAAAATCCCAAAAAACAGATGGCAGCATGCACGGACCGGCACCGACAGTGATGTCAGCAGCGGGTCGCTACCGGTTCGGGCGATCCGGTCTGCACTGGGAGGAACCCACCTCTGGGGTGAAACCTTGGGGCCATGTTTTGAGTTGGAGGCTTTCTTTTACTCAGACTAACTAGTTTAAGCTTATTAGAACTTAACAGATCTGTATGTGGCTTTAGTTCAGTTTTTTTTTTAAAAAAAGAACATACCACTAAAAATGCTGATAATGAAATGCTGGGGTGTTTGGCCTGGATCTATGACAACTTGCCATAGCCAACTCGCTGCAGCCAATTCGCCATGGGACAGTTCGCCATGGCCAACTTGCCACAAGACAACTCACTGTGGGACAAGAATTGTACTAATATTGAAGAAATAGTGGAATAGAATCATTAAAGAAAAGATGCCAAAGGAGGAACAAAATGAAATGTGAATGACAAAAATTAAAACAATTTTTTAAAACTATTTTAAACAATTAAATTGAATTGTTGAATTGTCCTGCAGCGAATTGGCCATGGCAAGTTGTCGCACGATGAGTTAGCCATGGTGAGTTGGCAAATTGGCCATGGCAAGTTGATCAAGATGAATTGGCTGTGGTGAGTTCTCCCATTCAGTTCTGGTCCTTCCAGTGAAGCTACAGGTCTCATTAAATTTCTGGCATCGGTGGCGCAGTGGTTAGAGGGCAGTACTGCAGGCTACTTCTGCTGACTGCCGGCTGCCTGCAATTTGGCAGTTCGAATCTCACTAGGCTGAAGGTTGACTCAGCCTTCCATCCTTCCGAGGTGGGTAAAATGAGGACCCAGATTGTTGGGTCTGACTCTGTCAACCGCTTAGAGAGGGCTGTAAAGCACTGTAAAATGGTATATAAGTCTAAGTGCTATTGCTATTGGTATCTTAAATGACAAGAGGCTTATTATAGTTTGTGAATTTTTAAGTTGCCATAATACAATTTTGTTGTTGAACATTCAGTCTTTCAGAAATGCCTCACCTAGAATGTCTGAGCACAAAGTCCATAAAAATGAAATGAAGATTTGATAGTTTCTTCATACCAGTCCATATGTAGCTAGACAACTCTCCAGATTGAACCTTCACTTATTCAGTTACCTAAGTTTGCATCATTAGTTCCTGTGAATTTCAATTTCATGGTAAGATAGCACATCAGGAGAGAGCATTACCCAATCCTGGTAACTCTGCTCTGTTCACCATTAGGTGAAGAGGAAAGTATGTGAAGGAACTCAAAATCACCACCACCACCTTGATGTAGTTTGGTATAAGATGAGGCAGGCTTTTGGGATGTTATTATTTTACCTTACAACACAAAAAAAATGTTCTTGGTGTCCCTTCCAGGCCTGTTTCCTGGCCTACTTTGAATGGCTGACAGGCTGAGGTCTGAAGAGGTCAGTTGAGTTCCAATCAGAAACAAGAATTCACAGTTCATGGCATTTTGAAGGATCCCCAAGCAAGGAAGAAATAAGATGTCTTGACAGGCATCATGGAAAGGAACGGCCTGTCCACAGGGACTCCCATAGAAGAGGGCTTTGGAAAAATAGAGCAGCTCCTGCATATATTTAGAAAGAAACAGGCCTTGGGAAACATCAGAAATCTGCAGGTCTATTTTTAATGCAGAAGAAGCAGCTCAAACTGAATTTGTGACATCTGAAGTTGACCTGGATATGTAGATTCAATTTTCAGTATCCTTTTTCCTGTTCCTGATCATGAAACTTCAATGCAGGCACTGGAATCATTATTTCATGCTCTAGACCAGTGTTTCTCAACTTTTTCTTCACCACAGACCCCTTTTAAATACCCTTTGTGGCCACCGACCATGGTCATGGACCACCAAAGATTTAATTCAAGATTTAAATGATAACATTTCTTCAAGCCTTCACAGACCCTCTTATACAACATCATGGCCCCCCAGGGGTCCGCGGATCACAGATTGAGAACCACTGGTCTAGATTATACATAGAGCCTGTATGGTGTAGTAATTAAGGCTATTTTGTGACTTTCAATTGAAAGTCTTTGTTTATGTGTATAAACAAACAAACAAACAAACAAGTGGTATTTGTTTGTTTATTTATACAACCAATTGGGTGCTGGATGAGGATTCAAGAGAGCCAGGTTCAAGCCCACCCTCAGGCACTCTGTAAGCCATTCAGAGGTGGGTGGCTATATACTGTAAATGTAATAAATAAATTCCTTCTAGACAGGGTTTGAAGGCATGGTGAAAGACACTGGGCTGGCTGGTTCTCTTTCTTCTTCCAGGATTAGGTCCAGTCAGTATTCATGCAGGGAGAAATCTAGGCCTCAACTCATGCTTTGTAGGATACACAGGATCTTTGGGGGTCTCACTGTCCAAAACATGTAGAGCTAGGATGGGGGGAAGACCAGGCTGGAAATCAACCTGAACAAGACCAAGGGTATAGACTTTGGGGCCACCTGGATTCAGAGTGTTTCCACCTTTGGTTCTGGATAGGATCACATTACCCCAGACAAACCTGCTAAGAAACTTGTGAATCTTATTGGGCTTGCATTCCTGCTTGAATTTTTATTTATTCATTCATTCATTCATTCATTCATTCATTCATTCATTCATTCATTCATTCATTCATTTAATCTGTTTATTTATTTATTTATTTATTTAATTTACTTACTTACTTACTTACTTACTTACTTATTTATTATTTATTTATTTATTTATTTATTTATTTATTTATTTATTTATTTATTTATTTATTTATTTATTTATTTTATTTTATTTTGTTATTCTTATATGCCGCCCAACTCCCGAAGGACTCAGGGCGGCGTACAACAGGGAGAAATACAAGAATAATCAAAAATTAAGAATTAAAAACAAGTACAAAATTTAAAACAGTTATTTAAAACAACAACATCCATTCAGCACATACATACTTGGGGGGTAAGCTCGGGTGGATTTAAGCTGTCCCCTATATTGCCGCCTATTCGCCCATGATGACTCAAGGTGGCTTATAGAATATAAAACCACATTTAAAACAATAAAATTAATAAAAAGAATCAAATAAATTAATATAGTATAATATAATAATAGCAATAGCACTTAGACTTATATACCGCTTCATAGTGCTTTTACAGCCCTCTCTAAGCAGTTTACAGAGTCAGCATATTGCCCCCAACAATCTGGGTCCTCCAGATAAAATCACCCCCCACCCCCTGCCTCAGCGACAGCAGATCACACAAGCCATTTAATGGGCTCCATCCCACTCTGGGTTCCCCAGGCCCGCTGGCAGAACCAGGTCTTCAGTGCCTTCCGGAAGAGTATTAGAGTGGGGGCCGTTCTAATCTCTGGGGGAATGATGTTCCGGAGAGAGGGAGCCACCACGGAGAAGGTCCTTATTCTGGGTCCCACCAGGTGTATCTCCCTTGGGGATGGACCCACAGCATTCCCTGCCTCCCCGGTCTGATGGGCCGTCTAGATGTGACTGGCAAGAGATGGTTCCTCTTTGAGCAGGAGTCGTGAGTCCAGGAGAACCCCCAGATTACGCACAGGGTATGTTTGGGGTAGTGCCACCCCATCCAAGACCAAAGATAGCAATTCTCCCTGAGCCAACGAACCCCAAACCCAGAGCCACTCGGTCTTCCCAGGGTTTAGTTTCAACCCGTTGCTCCCCATCCAGCCCCTAACAGCCTCCAGGCACTGCGAGAGGGAGGACACGGCATCACTTAACTCACCACGGGCCAAGACATACAGCTGAGTATCACCAGCATATTGGTAACATCAGTGGGTTATTACTTGAAGGGCTTTTCTACAAATCCATGTTGTATGTCAATTGCACCCATTGGGAGGCCTACTCATGGTCACAGATGAGGTGGTTATGTCTCACCTGGATTATTTTAATACACTCCACATGAGGCTGGTTCAGCAGCAACACAGGTAGTTTAAGACTACATCAGTGTTCCCATGTAACACCACTGCTTCTCCACTGGTTAACAGTAGATATCTGAGTGCAAGTCAAGATGCTGGTTATTACCTATGAAGCCCTCCATGACAGAAGGCTGGTTATTTGTTGAATCACCTGTCTATGATTACTTCTGCCCATCCAATAAGATCAGTCAGAATGCACATGCTCTGGCTCCCATCACTTAGCAATTACATCTGGTGGGACCATGAGACCTTCCTTCTGGGTTGCCATGCCTGCCCTTTGCATTTTTGGTTTGTTTCCAGTCGGTTTGGATTGTTTGAAGTCGCTTTTAGCATGATATGTTTTATTATATCATTATCATTATATCATGATTATTGTTTGCTACTTTTAACTCAGGTTGCAGCTGAAATCACATGTCAATAGGGCAGCGGTATTCATTGATCAAATAAATAATAGCTTTACTTTCTGCAAACTAAATCTGGAAAAGAGACTTAGAGACGTGGTAGGTAAAAATGTAAAACTGTACAATTTTTGTTTACATTCTTCTGCCAGAGGAAAGTTCACAGTCCAAAATAGGCAGCTTAACCAGGCAAAATGCCCGAAGATATATTACCAGTAGAATTCAATATTTCCATCCAACAGCCTGCAATTACAAGGAATATATATACAGTAACACAATGTACCAAATGCCATTACTGATTAGCTTTCGCTGCTTTTAATTTTGTTCAAATTCTACCGTGTCAGCAGGAAAGTACATAGAAAAACTTTATATATACTACATTCATGAAAAAATTACTATTGAATCAACTGCATAAATGTTATTGCTGTTTCATCGTTTTTCAAAACCACCTTAGCTTGCCATTGCTAAGAAAATAATGTCAGAAGAATATAAGGCTGTAGGCGAAAGTGGAAAAAAAAGAGCTAAATAGAGATGGAAGTGACTAAAACAGAGTATAATAGCAATAGCACTTTACTTATATACCGCTTCATAGTGCTTTACAGCACTCTCTAAGCGGTTTACAGAGTTCAGCATATTGCCCCCAACAATCTGGGTCCTCATTTTACCCACCTCGGAAGGATGGAAGGCTGAGTCAACCTTGAGCCTGGTGAGATTTGAACAGCTGAACTAGCAATCAGCTGAAGGTCGCAATGCTGCTTTTAACCACTGCGCTATCTAAGCCATTTGTTTTTAAGAATTAGGTGATCTGTGAAGAAATGCAAATCAAAAGAAACACTGATGTGAGTGACGTGTTAGTTTATAGTGTATAGAAATAATCCATAAACATGGTTTGGTTATTGTCAGCTGTGACTGCTGCCTTCAATATTTTTGCTATGGGAAGAAGGAAAAGGGCAAGGGGAACTAGTTAAAATGGCAGACATGGCTGCACTATCAAAGCCTTCCTCTTTTTTTACCTGCATCGTGCAACACGTTTGGTTTCTTTTGATGGCCCTGTTTTGAGTGGAGAGCTTAAACTGACTAGGGAGAACTCTATGGCCTGCTGGAGAAAGACAAGCATTGCTCAGAAGTAAGGAAGAAAAGAAACCAAAAGGTGTAAAAACCTTTTTTTTGGACTCTGCTAATACAAAGCCCGGAACCTGAAAACCACTAAATGTACAGACCATCAGCAGAGCTCTCCATTTTGATTTGTATCATGATTATAGTCAAAGGTGTTTAGTGACTAATGGGGCAATGGGTAGCTAGAAATATGTAGATTGGTAGCAGAGAGGCCTCAGATTCTAACTCTTTGCTTCCCTCTGAAGGTTGCCTTGAGTTTTGCAGCTGAGGTACCACAGTTCTATTCTTTGCTGAGATCACCATAGGCAGAACTCACCTCACCTAACACAAAAAACCAACACAAAACCCAGCAATTGAGCCCTCAGACCTGGCCACTTATATTCAAAAGGGTTAATGCCCATTATTACAAACCAATCTCTCAGACTTATAGATCCATCTTTTTCAGCAAAGGAAGAGCTTAAAGCCCATTTCAGGAAAAGTAAATAATCTAGAACAGTGGTCCCCAAACTTTGCAGCTTGGGGGCCCAGCTGTGGGGGGGGAGATGAGAACTGGTCTGTGTGAGTGGAACTCGGCTGGCATGCACACGCTTGAGTGCCCGCCAGCCTGCCACTCATGCAAGTTGAGTTGTGTGTGCGCGCACATGCCAGCCACTCACGTGGCCCAATTCTGAATAGGCCATGGACTGGTAGTGGGCCCTGGCCTGGGAGTTGGGATCTAGAACATCACAAATGGAAGGAAATAGCAATAGCACTTAGACTGATATACTGCTCCACAGTGCTTTACAGCCCTCTCTAAACGGTTTACAGAGTCAGCATATTACCCCCAACAATCTGGGTCCTCATCAGAGGTGGGTTCCTACCAGTTCTAACCGGTTCTTTAGAACCATTAGTAACTTGGTGATGAAAACATGGAACCGGTTCTGTCTGTGTCTCCATGGGCGCCACCATCTTGGATTTTGCTTCTGCGCATGTGCAGATGCTAATTTTTTGCTGTGGGCGCATGCGCATGCACAGGGCGACCCTGAATGAACCAGCAGCAAAAGGATCCAGAACCCACTCCGGTCCTCATTGTACTGACCTCGGAAGGATAAAAGGCTGAGTCAACCTTGAGCCGGTGAGACTCAAACTGCCGAACTGCAGGCAGCCGGCAGGCAGGCAGAAGTAGCCTGCAGTACTGCATTCCCACCACTGCACCACCACATCTCTTTGGTGATGATACACATACAGAAAAAGAGAGAAAGACTTGCTGACCTGGCAATGTGTTTTCTCTCTCCTCTCACCCCACCAAGCCTGGGCCATCCCCAGGAATAAAAAAAATAGCTTGAGGAAAAGCAGTTTTTAATGCTGTGCTCATCTCCAGTCAGTTGAGAGTTGAGTCTGAAGAAACAAAGGGAATGTTGCTTCTTCCTCTCATTTGCAAGCTATTTCAGCCATCTTTGTTAAATGAATAAAATGGATGCAGCTCCCGCTGCAACACCAAAGCCGGCTCTGAGTTGGAGAGGGGATTCCCCTGGAGATCTCCCACCCAGCCTACAGAATCCATTTTCATTGCTCCTACTTCCAAATCTCCCACCAGCAGGGGGGCTTCAAAGGGCCCTTTCCTTTTCCTTCCCTTCCGGCCATCCAAAAAGAAAAACCTCCCTCCTCATGTGCACTTTTTGCAGCCTTTACTTAGATCATTAGGAAACAGCTTACAGTGCAACCCAGGCACAAAAGGGACTTTAAGTAACACCAAAAGCTATTGAATTCAATGAAAGCATCTCCTGGTGTCTGGAGGGAGGTTTGCTCCGAGCTAGTAACTTTCCTTTCTGCCACACAACAGGCTGAGGGGTCTCCTTAAAGCCGTACCATGCTCCTCTAAAGCAGAGGTCTCCAACCTTGGCAACTTTATGAGGTGTGGACTTCAATTCTCAGAAGTCCTCAGCCAGCATAGCTGGCTGAGGAATTCTGGGAATTGAAGTCCACACCTCATAAAGTTGCCAAGGTTGGAGACCTCTGCTCTAAAGCACAGTACATTTTTAAGCAGCCTAACTTTCTCGCCTTCTTTGGCAAATGTGCTCACAGTATCGAGCCTCTGCAGGAAGTTCTTGACTTACGACCATAACCGAGCCCAAATTTTGTGGTGCTAAGGAAGACGGTTCCCAAGTGAGTTTTGCCCCATTTTACAACCTTGCTTGCCACAGTTGTTAAGTGAATCGCTGCAGTTATTAAGTTAGTAACACGGTTGTTAAAGGAATCTGGCTTCCCCCTTGACTTTGCTTGCCAGGAGGTCACAAAAGGGGATCACACGACCCCGCATGGGACACTGCAACCGTCATAACTATGAGCCAGTTGCCAAGGGTCCAAATTTTGATCACATGACCACGGAGATGCCACTATGGCCATAACACCCATCCCAAAATGCTCTTCCCCTGTTGCTAGCCACAGGGAGCAGAATCCCATCAGAGCAAAACACTATAGGAAGAAAAGTGGATTCTTTCCTTCCCATCGTGTGAATAAGAGGTGGGTTCCTGCCGGTGCGGTTAATAGCTGTTGTTCGGCGCAGAGCCGAAGACGCTGCTGCCGTTCGCGGCACGGGGGCTTTCCCCGGGCGCTGCCGCTGCCCACATGGACGCCGCCAATTGCGTTCTTTTGCCCTCTGTGCATGCGCAAAGCGTTCTGCATGCGCAGAGGGCAAAAGAACGCAATTGGCGGCGTCCATGCGGGCGGGGAAAGCGCCCAGGGAAAGCTCCCTTGCCGCGAACGGCAGCAGCATCTTCGGCTCTGCGCCGAACAACAGCTATTAACCGCACCGGCAAAAACAGGCAGGAACCCATCTCTGGTGTGAATAGTTTTTTTCTGCCAGCAAAAGAGCTATGCCCCTCCTCAATCCACATCCATATTTAGGGCAGGGGCAGCCCTAAGTGTTGAAATCCATACAGATAATCCTCGACTTATGACCTTTCTTAGGGATTGTTCGAAGTTACAATGGCACTGAAAAAAGTGACTTATTTTTCACACAACCGTTGTAGCATCCCCATGGTCATATGATCAAAATTCAGACGCTTGGCAACTGGCATGTATTTAGAACGGTTGCAGTTTCCTGGGGTCATGTGATCCCCTTTTGCGATCTTTTGACAAGCAGAGTCAACGGGGAAGCCAGATTCACGTTACAACCATGTTACTAACTTAACAACTGCAGCGATTCGTTTAACCCAGGGGTGTCAAACTCAAGGCCCGTGGGCCACATCCAGCCCATGGGGTGCTTAGATCTGGCCCACAGGGCTGTCCTGGAAAGAGCAAAGGACTGGCCCACGGTACCCCTGCCAGCAAAAACAGAGCTTGGGAGGGCTGCATGCAGCCCTTGCGACCTCCATTTTCACTGGCAGAGGGTCGCAGGAGGCCATCGCAGCCAAAAATGGAGCTCACGAGGGCCGCATGCGGTTCTCCCAAGCTCTGTTTTTGTTGGCAGAGGGTTGCAGGTCGCTGCAGCCGAAAACAGAGCTTGGGAGCCTGTTTTCACTGGCAGAGCGCTCAGCCACCACAGGCACCACCCTGGCACAAGTGACGTCGTGCTGGCCACACACACCCTGGCCACACACACACACACACACACACACACACACACACACACACACACCCAAGGTCAAACACAACCCAAACCCCAAAAATGTTAACCTTAGACTGTCTACAGTCGACCTCTCCCCGTTTCTAAGAGGTCTGTAAGGGGCATGCATAAGCGCCCCACTGTGCCTACCATCCCTGTCCTACTGTCCTATTGTTCTCTTTTATCGGTACTTTCTACTTATGTTATGTTTATACAAACTACTACTATCCTATACATGTTTGACAAATAAAATAAATAAATAAATAAATAAACAAACCCTGATGCAGCCCTCAATGAAATTGAGTTTGACACCCCTGACTTAACCGCTCTGGCAAGAAAGGTCATAAAATAGGGGCAAAGCTCACTTAACAACTGTCTTTAGTAACAGAAATTTTGGGCTCAATTATGGTCAAAAGTTGAGGACTATCCGTATCATGTCATCACAATGCAAACCTTACCATTTCTGTATCATCACGCTTGTAAAATGAGAAGAGTTTGCATCATGATATCGTCATACATGCTTTGAGTAGCAACTTGGTCTGTCCTGTTCTCTGAGCTCCCACCACCCATCCTTTATCCTTTCTCCTCCTGCCTCTTCAGCACATCTCTGATGTGGTTGTGAGCTCTTCAACTATTCCCAAACTAGTTTCTTTTCCCCTCGTTCTGGTCCCATTCCTATTAGCTGACCTGTCTAGGCTGATTAAACCAGTACAATTATAGCTACATATAACACAGGCATGAATCAGTGGGTTCAGATAGCACTTGTGGTCACTTTGATGGTGCTGATTTCTGTTCAATCCTGTCTGATTCTTAGCAAGTTAACATCTCTCTCTCTCTTTCAAGATGCATTTTGGAGATTCAGTTACTACGAGGACTGTCCTACCAGAGATTTATCTATTTTAATTTGCATATAGCTTTGGTTACATCAGGGCTGTCAAACTCGCGGCCCACGGGCCAGATGTGTCATGCGCTGGCCACGCCCACGGCCGGTTTAGTGAAGGGGGGAAAAGTCATGATACGTCATGTGACTCCACTGTGACGAAGCGAGTTTGACACCCCTGGGTTACATGAATAGTTATCATTGCATGTACAGTATGAATTTGCCTGGTCTGCTTTTGTCTTGTCTTCAAATAACGTAGCGCCCCCCCCCCCAAATCCTGCGACATAATTTTTGGTCAGAATTATTTATGACACACACTAATGCATGCCTGCTTAGAAGCAAGCCCTATTGATTTCAGTTGGATTTACTTAGATAAGTGGGCACAAAGCTACCCAGGAATAGTGAATAAGAATGAAAGTATATATAAGACTGTGAAGATTTGTTTTCTTTGAAATTCCACACTGTTCAGTGGGGCTTATTGCACAATAAGTGTACACAATCTAAATTCAATATAGTAGAAACTCAGAGGTTGCGGCCTATTTGTGTAATCTCGATTGGTGCCACGGTTTAGCATTGTTGCCTTATGAGCAGGAAGAAATAAAGAAAATGAATTCACAAGTAAAGATGCATTGATAGAACATATGCCAGCATCGCCCTTCAGATTTTAAATAAGACCACACAGGGTCTTTGTTATTGTATTGATCCAGCTGTAAACAAGTCCTGGCAGTTTTCTCCAGCTCTGGCAATTCCCAATGGCTGTTGTCATGTTATCTTGCACAATGGTACAGAATGAAATTGAAAAGAAAATTAAAGAGGGCTGGAATTTTGTGAGACTGTCACTTTTTGAGAGGAATGAATTTATCCTCTAATGACTTACTCAGGGGCGAGTTCCTAATTTTTTTACTACCACTCTGTGGGCGTGGCTTATTTTGTGGGTGTGGCTTGCCAGCCATGTGACTGGGTGGACGTGGGCCTCGGGAGCTTGGCAGCGGCCGGAGAAGCAGTGCGCATTGCCCATCTGCAACGCAGCTTCCCGCAGCAGGAGCAGCAAGACCGCGGCAGCGGTTCTTCTAGGAGGCTCCGTCTGGCCTGAATGCTTCTCCCCATTTGATGATCCTAGGCTCCTGCTGCCCATTCCCCCTCCCCTCAGCAACTCGAGAAGCCTCGAGCGTGCAAAAATGCCTAGGATCATCACTACGTGTTCGTGGCTTCTTGGACTGCTGAAGGGAGGGGAACTGAGATAGGTCCTGCCGCCCATTCCCCCTCCCCTCAGCAGCTCGAGAAGCCTCAAACGTGCAAAAATGCCTGGGATCATCACCGCACGTTCTTGGCTTCTCGGACTGCTGAAGGGAGGGGAATGGAGATGGCTCCTGCCGCCCGTTCTTTCAGTCTCACGCGCTCCCTCAGCCATCCTCCCCTGCTTGGACTCACTGTGGGGTAGGAAGGCAGCGCATGCACAGTGCCGGAAGCTCAGCTTCTGGGCATGCGCAGAAGAAAATGTTAAAAAAAATTAATTTTTTTTTAAAAAATGGCGGCGCCCAGGCACCGGCAACCGACCGCACCAGTACTGTGATGTCACCAGCGGGCCGCTACCAGTGCTATAGAGTGGACCGCACTGGTAGAAATCCACCACTAAACTTACTATAGGTTTATTAGCTACACATACTTTTCCTATAGGTTATTCCTATAGGTTATTAACTACACATACTTCTGAGATTGTTGCTTTCCTCTTCCTTCTCTACAATCTGTGCAAACATCCAGTTTCTAGTGCAGCCGTTGCTCTCAAGTTAACTTGAAAAGAACTCAATATTTCCCCTCCCCCCCGAGTCAAACACTCTATTCAGAGAGCCTTCAACGCCTGACTTCTTTTTAAAATTCCGATGATCGGCAGTACATGCATTTATTCGATTGTATCTTTTTAATCGTTCTCTGCTTTGAGCTTGAAAGGAGAGGCTGGGCTGCAATCTGCAAAACACTCTTGAAGTTTTGCCATGACTTTTTGCAAAGCTGTCAGAGTTATTATCCCCGTGTCAGTGAACATAAAATGGCAGGAAGTAATATTGTGCTTTGTTTTTGGCATTTGTTTTGTATATAGACTGTGTAGTCTAATCTTACACAAAGTTGAATTGTGGGGGGGGTGCTATGTCGATGTCTTGCTACTCTTGTGTTGTCAACACAAGAGGTGGTGAATGAAATGTTACCCCCACATGAGCTGCGTCTTCAAAGGGAGTTATCAGATATAAAAACCTCCAGCAGAGATCAATTGAAAATTATCAAAGGGGCTCTTGGGCTGACTTCTCCTCCCTGTTATAATTTTCCTTTTAAAATGCTTAAAGAACCATCCACATGCCACAACTGAGGCAATGGTTGTTATGTAAATAAACAAAACCACAATTGTTTCACAATTACCTGCATCAAACTTTTGGGGGCTAGTCAAAAAGAAAGTTAACATTCTAACTAATACATTCTATTTTGTAGGAACAAATGCCGAAATGGTTGAGGAAGGTCCCTACTTTGTTATACATACTGTAGGTTAAGAGAGGGCTTAAACCCTACTTTCCCCCCAGGTATTTGATCATGTCATAAACCGTCCAAAGCAGAGGTGGGTTCCTCCCGGTTCGGACCGGTTTGCCCGAACCTGTAGCAGTCCGCTGGTGATGTCACAATGATGTCACAGAACCGGATCGGTTGGTGTCTGTCCGTGGAGGCCGCTATCTTTTTTTTGAATTTATTTTATTTTATTTTTATATTTATATATTTTTTATTTTGGGGTTTTTTTTCCTTCTGCGCATGCGCAGAAACTGAGTTTCTGTCACTGTGCATGCATCACCATCTTGTTTTTGGCTTTTTAAAAATTTTTCTGATTTTTTGCTACTGTGCATGCGCACGCACGCGCGAGAGGTGCACCTGCATGGCGCGGGAGGAAGCGAACTAGCAGCGAGGTAAGTTAGAACCCACCTCTGGTCCAGAGTCGTCTTATAGTGAGATGGGCAGCGAACAAATTTAATAAATTTAAATTTCAAAATGTGTTATTTAATAAATAGCCATAAATAATAAATCTTAAAGTTTCAGACCTGCTAATTGCATTTTAATGAATACGCACGTAAATTTGTAAGCCATGTTGGCAGCCATAAAATTGCAAAATTTATGATTAAACTGGGTAAAATATAATGAGATTGCTAAATCTATGGAGAATCATGAAATCTCAAAATATCTGGAGTTAAATCTAAGTAGGATGGAGTTGCTGGAGTAAGACTAATCTGGTTGGGCGCTTGGTATCTAAAAAGCAGCTGACCCATTCAAGAAAAAAGATGGAATGATCCCGTCTGCATTTTATTTCCTTCATTTTTTATCTTATATAACCTACAAGTGTTTACTCAGAAGTAAACAATTAATTTCAGCACTGATGCGACTGAGAAGAGACATCAGAACATTTATGTACAGGAAATTCAATGTTCTTGCTACTCTTTTTTTTTTACTTCAGAGAATGGAAAAAATAAAAGCAGTTTTAACATGTCATAAAGATTTTGTTTTCCTAGGACACTGAAGTCGGGTTGGGTTTTTACTTGAGACCAAGGGAATAGATTAAAATATTGATACAATATAATCAGTACAATAACATCTGGCCACTTAAAATTAGAAGGAAAATCTATCTGACCTTCCCAGCTGAAGCAGTAAGCAGGCCTAACCCCCTTTTCTCACTTGTGCTTTCCAAAGCCCATACAGTAGATAGATTTTGTTTGAAGGGAAAAGAATAATCCAGCAATGCTTAGTTGACTAATTGACTTATTTGTTAGATTTATTAGGGCTGCCTCCACAAATGCTCCTAAAATAAACATATTGAGAGTCGGCAGTTGGTATTTATCATATCAAGTGCAATTCTAATTTTACCGCTCAGCTTTCACTATGTGAGACCTCCATTCAGTGGAAATAATAATGAAATGAAACTGTCTCGTTTATTGCACTGATGAAATTGGATAAGAAAATAAGGCTAGTTCAATGAAAAATGGAAACCAATTTATTCCTGGGGTTATGGTTCCCTGGACGAAGTAGTATAAGATCTCAGTTTCCATAGACAGAGCTGGTCTTCCACACTGGTTTTGTAGTGACCTCCAGATTTAGAGTAGGCCAGACATTAGCTTCCCGATGTTTGCAGTAAAATGTCTTCTTCCAGCATTATCCTAGAATGCAGTAAGTTTTCCAATAGGGCAGAGTTCACAGAGGCTCAGATTTCAAGCATGGACATGTTTAGCCTTCCGTACTCGTTTTTCAAGAGCTAAGGTGTAAACCACTCTCTAAAAATTCAAACATAATAACAACAGCTGTGGTCCACATTTGGAGTAAAGGCCTAGGTGTCAAGTTCAAATAGCTAAAGTACCAGGTCAAAGCTAGCAGTTCCGTTTCCATTAGCCACAACTGTTTAAAAGTATTAAATACAGCCATCAGGGTTGGGGGAGGGGGAGAGGATCAGAAGTGATCCTTTCCTCCTACGTGGCTTTCTCAGTCCACATTATTCCAATAGTTGCTTGCGAACAAAATGTGCAGGTTCCATGTGAATATATTTCTGGAGGCAAGGGCAAGGGAAAGTCAATTTAAACTAGAAAATATATCATCTCATTAAAAAAAAAAATCCGGTTCCACCCATATATTTCAGCCCCATTCCAAAATACTCTGCATCCATTGTGGCCTCGTTCATTATTATTTTAAAAAGTTGAGACATCAGGCCACATTTCTCACCCATGTTTACTTTGGCCCTGGCATCTGAACTGCTTTGTCAAATATTTTGCATATCTTCAAGGTACGCTGAATGAAAACTTGGGGATTTATAGCATTTTTTAAAAATGAAGTATGAAAAATAGGAGCGGGGATATGAGGAAAAATAACGGGACTGTTAAATGAGGCTACTTAGACATTGCCATTTACTTTGTTCCATTTTTAATTTCTTGATCAAAGAGCAAAGATGGAAAAATGAAGTCCCTTCAGGAACTCCATGCAATGTTCCCTTTCTTAATGGCAAGTAAAGACATTTCCTTCTCTCTGAAATCTTGTCCACATTTATTTATAAGGTCCGTCCATTTATTTTTAAAAGACTAAAACTTGTATAAGATGCAATTCCAGAAATTAAAGTTTATTTTATTTGTAAAGCATATATGATTATAACCATAGCATAAACAAAGTATAAACATGAGTGTGTGTGTGTATATATATATATATATATACACAAGCATATATATATATATATATATATATATATATATATATATATATATATATATATATATATATATATATATATATATATATATATATATATATATATATATATATATATATATATATATATATATACAAGCATGATTAAGAGTTCAAGAAGTATGAATATATGGGTACATTAGGACAGGAATGGTAGGCACGATTGTGCGCTTATGCACACCCCTTACAGACCTCTTAGGAATGGGGTGACGTTGATGGTAGATAATCTAAGGTTAAAGTTTTTGGGGTTTGGGGAAGAAACTACTGAGTCAGGTAAAGTGTTCCAGGCATTGACCACTCTGTTGTTGAAGTCGAATTTTTTGCAATCAAGTTTGGAGCGGTTGACATTGAGTTTGTATCTATTGTGAGCTCGTGTATTATTGCGGTTGAAGCTGAAGTAGTCATTAACAGGTAGGACGTTGTGGCAGGTAATTTTGTGAGCAACAGTTAAAAAGTTTGCTGTTAGTTTTATCATGTACATGCATCTCTGTGTCTAGGCATACTTGTGCATGAACCATCTGACTTACAGAGACAATCAGATAATTCAGCTACTATCTGCTCATAACCACACATCATTTTTTGTGCTTGGTTCCTCCGTCAAAGATCCCAGAGAACGTGGGAAAAGAATGAACAACTCTCTCCTTTTCGCCACCCGGATCCTTTCCTGTTGGCTGAGACAGACGTGGCCTCTGCACACAGATGGGAAAGATTAGAGATGGATTAGGGCTGTAACCAATACATATCCTGTGTACAAGAATCGTTTTCAAAAGCAGATTTGTCATTTAAATATGCTTTGGAAGAGTGAGGGAAATATCTCCCTTGTTTATAATCATACAACTAGTATGGCATGCAAGGGTGACTGCACACTAATGAAGTATAATTAAGCAGGATTGGGTAGTCTCACCAGCGAGTCAGAGCAGACATTACTCCTTATGGAGTAACATCTGTGTGCTCTTTTTTACAACTGAAGATATACATTCAGTGATACGGTTTTAACAACCTGAGACTGCGCATGCATTTTAACTGATATGAATGGCATCCTGTTGCCTTCAAAGAAATCAAGTCTCCTTGATCCAACATTACTGTGCTTTCAGATCTTCCAAAGCATGCTCCATCCTAAGAACATCTCTTCCTCCCACATATTTGCCTTGGGTAAGGCACTTCATTGGTGCTTTGCACTATTAAGGCATCACAATTTTATTCAGGTTTTAGATTTCATAACCATCCTCCTGTGAGGAAGGTTGGGCTGAGAGGAACTGACTGAACCAAAATCACATAGGGAATTTCTATGGTTGAGGGAAAATTTGAACCTGAGGCTCCCCAATCTTAATCCAGTCTGTTCAGCATTATTGTACATCACAGTGGTCTTCAGTTTATTTATTTATTTATTTGTGAGATTTATATACCGCCTCACAGTGCAAGCACTCTCTAAGTGGTTTACACCAGTAAGCAATGTACTGTATATTTATATTGCCCCCAACAATCTGGGTCCTCATTTTACCTACCTCGGAAGGATGGAAGGATGAGTCAACCTTGAGCCGGTGAGATTTGAACCACTGACCTGCGGATCACAGTCAGCTAAAGTGGCCTGCAGTACTGCACTCTAACCGCCGCGCCACCTCGGCTCTTCAGTTCTTTTTATTGAATCGTGGAGGCAAAGGATTTCATATCCTAAAGTCTCATCCAGCAGTTCCAGTACCAGTAGAACCTCTTCCAGTGTTTTCAGGAGCTGTCAGGAGAGACTTCAGAAGCAAGTTCACTTGCTATGGTTTTATTGACCTAAACCGGTGTTTCCCAAGTCCCAAACGTGCTTTTTCAAGAGGCAACTGGACTTTTTCTTTGAAGACGTTTCGCTTTTCATCCAAGAAGTTTCTTCAGCTCTGACTGAATGGTGGGGAATCCAGTCAGCTGAAAAGAAGCTTCTTGGATGAGAAGTGAAACGTCTTCAAAGAAAAACCAGAAAGTCCAGTTGCCTCTTGAAAAAGCACCTTTGGGACAACCATGACCTGGATGACTGAGAATCTCCATGGACAGTGTTTCCCAACCTTGCCTGTTTTCAGACATGTGGGCTTCAAATCCCATAATTCCACAGCCAGCATGGCCATTGATGGGAATTCTGGCAGTTAAAGTCTACACACATGCAAATTGCCATGGCTGGGAAACGCTGCCCTAAACACATGAACCCCCGGCATGTCACTTTTTCGTTTCAGACAAAAAGGTGTTTTTTTACACAGAGGAACAAACATAGCACTTGTCTATAGTTCCTTAAACCAAATTTGCCTTTTCCAGGATAGTAGGAACATGCCGTGGTCACAGAAGTTTCAATTTCAGAAAAAGACACAACTATTTTAAGGAGTTTCAAACTGGTACAAAGCAAACCTTGAAGCAGTGCCTGGCTCTACAAGTCCCCCCACTGACACTTTGCTGGCAGAATAGTTTGCTGAAGTGTTCAGTTCCTTCAGAGAGTTGCTTGCAATAAAGCAGTTGTTGTAAGGCAGCTGGTTGACTTTTATCCTGTTTGAAGTCCATCCTGATCAGCAGAACGAAGCAAATTTCATTCTGTCGAATAGCCAGAGCTATACACTCCGAACCTCAGTTAGCTCCTCTGAACATTAGCAATAGTCTGGCAGAAGAGCAGAAAGCAGATGAATCTAAAACATAACACTACATTGGAAAGAAATCTGTTTAGAGTATGTCTTTAAATATATCCTCATATAATCTTCTTTAAGCAAACTTGCAACTTCGGCAGCAAAATATGCATTTTTCAGAATTTTTACTGTGCAAATTGTCTTTTAAAAATGTCCATCAAAGTATGGATATAAAGGTAAGTGTAAACAAAAAGTACTTTTTAGAGGTGAAATGCACACCCGAAGAGCACATTCTATTAGGGAAGAAAAGTAATTATTACTGGAATTTAAAAAAAAATACTGTAAAGTACCAAAACCACATAAGCTAATGTAGAAAAGGATCAAAACAAACTTACAGGGGAAACATGCAAAACTGATTTGCCCATTCCTGCTTTAACAATTAAAGATCTAAACTGTGGCTAAGCATGTCTGAATCGGTAAAGGAAAGGAATATTATACACATTACAATTGCAGAGCTTCAAAGGTATTCCAAAAATGTGCTTAGAAGTACACAGAGGCATGAACATGGAAACCTGCTTCCAACTCTTTAAAGCCACTGGATAGTGCTATCATTTCAAGGAGTTCAAAATCATAGCTAATGGAGAATAATGTTGGAAAATGCGGTTTAGCAACATCCTGGACTTAACAGAAAAGTGAAGCTTATTCTTCGAAGATGACGCAATGGATGGATCTGGAAATAATGGATTGATAATTGGTTGAAGGCAATGGTGCTGTGAACAGGTACCGTATTTTTTGGAGTATAAGACACACCGGAGTATAAGACGAAGCTTAGTTTTGGGGGAGGAAAACAAGGAAAAAGGCCTCTGCCTCCCAACAATTTGCCAAACAGCAAACAGTACAGATGATATACACTGTTTGCTGTGTATTTCTGTGCATGTGTGTCTGACCCATAGAAATAGCAAAGAATTGGAGAAATATACATTATGGCAGTATATTAATGCCAGAAAGTTTTCTTAAATGTAGTCACACTAACTCCTCCCAATTATTTAAATAGATCTACTCCAAACATGACTAAGTCAGGATTTAACTCAGCTGCCTTATCTTAATACTAAACAGGACACTGCTACATTTCAGATTATACTTTTACAGATCTTTAAATTTGACGTGGTTTTCTGGAAGTATAGTTATTCTCTGCTATTTAAAAGAAGATACAATAGCACTGGGCCTCTTCAGATCAAGCATTTATTTTAAAAAGCTTCTTCATTTTGTTAAGTTGTCTAGAACAATAATAAAGCAGTCTTTAAAAAAAAGTCTAATCATTTGAACATTCTATAGACATTTATAGTTATTGACTTACCTCCTTGCAGTTTCAGCAGTCCAACATTGCCAGCAGTTCACCTCCCAGCAATTTTCCTCCTTGCTGCTAGCTTCACTTTCAGTTCTAGCACGTGGCCTGCCTGTGCTGAATCAGCTGTAGGTCGGGAGGCTGATAATCAGTTTCTTGTGCTAATCAGGCTCTGCACTGTTTGTTGCAAGAAGGTAAATTGCTGGGAGGCAGAGGCCAAAGGATGGGTGTGGCTACATTCGGTGTATAAGACGCACCCAAGTTTTCACCCTCTTTTGGGGGGGGGGTAAAAAGGTGCGTCTTATACTCTGAAAAATATGGTAACTTCACAGCAAAGTCTACATTTGCACTGCTTGTTCAGTCAGTCAGTCATTTCCAAATATTTGTCCCTAGGATTGCCTGCCTTAATAAGTGCTTCTTTGAGTTTTTCTAAGTTCATGTCATCACTACCTAGCTACTCCATGTTCTGTCATCTTCTTTTCGATTGGTGCATTCAGGTTTTCGAAACATCAATCTCTTCTCCAGTGACTTTCACTTTTGCATTTTGTGTCTGAAATATTTACATTTTATCTACAGTTTGATTTTCTTTCAGTCCAAGGTATTCTCAGAAAATCTTTTCAGTACCACAATTCAAAGGCACGAATCAGTTTAGCCTGTCTGATGGTCCCGTTTTCACAGCCATGTTATAATTGGGAAAACCGTGGCGTTGACAGTATGTACTAGCACTGATGATGTTACTACTAGTTAAGGTAATGAAGCGTCTGCAAGAAAACAAGCAAGCTCACAGAGCACCAAGGATCCCTCAGGACAGTATGTACTTATTGTCAATGTGCTGTTTCTGTATTTTAAAGTTTTTAAGTGTCTAGATCTGTCATAGTATTTCTCCCAAGTAGCAGGTGTTACTTTGCCTACAGATACATTTTCCAAACAGACAACAGATCTGTGAATATTATCATTAGCATCTGTTATGCAGCTGAGCCAGTTCTAGGCTTTGGTATGCAGAGGTGATTTAATCTGTACTCGTTTATCCTCCTGCTGCCGTGGTGTTAGACCAAATGACATGGATGTCAAGTAACGTGAGAATGTTGCATGCAGTAGTGATTTAGATCAGTACAAGTATATTTTTAATTTCTGTAATTTTCAGAGCAAAACTCAAAGCATCATCTAACCATAAAGTATCAATTAAAAAACCAAATTACAAATAAACAACAAAAGCTGTCCAAGACTGTCTATAACTAAACCTGAATTAGAAAGTTCATCCAATAATAATATTTCTATATTCTGTGTATTAGAATTCATACTCTTAATGTCTATTTACTCCTTTTATTTATTTATTTATTTATTTAGTGTTCTTCTATGCCGCCCTACTCCCTGAGGACTCAGTGCGGCGTACAACATTTTAAGGAAAAACTAAACAATAAAATTATTAAAAACAATTTAAAAAGAGTTTTAAAAAGATATACAACACCATGCATACATGGGGGAAAGTTGTCTCAAAATCACCCCGCCTTCAGGAAGAGCCATGTCTTAATGGCTTTTCGGAAGGCCAGCAAGGTGGGGATAATTCGGATCTCTGGGGGTAGTTGGTTCCAGAGAACAGGGGCCCCTACAGAGAAGGCCCTCCCCCTAGGCCCCACCAGCCGGCATTGTTTGGCTGACGGGACCCGGAGGAGACCCACTCTGTGGGACCTAACCGGTCGAAGGGAAGTATGAGGTAGGATGCGGTCCCGGAGGTAACCTGGTCCTAAGCCATGTAGGGCTTTAAAGATGATGATCAACACCTTGAATTGCACCTGGAGACCAATGGGCAACCAATGCAGCTGGCGGAGTATGGGTGTTACGTGGGTGTATCTTGAGACACCCACCACAGCACGCGCAACCGCATTTTGCACCAGTTGAAGTCTCCGGATACTCCTTCTAGTAAACACATCCTGATCTAGAATGTCTATTGCCATACTATGATTGGATGAAAATGAAAAATACAGCTAGATACCAACTTTTCGTATAATGCAAAGCAAATGTATGGATAACATTTTCATACAGACACTGAGCAATATAAAATAAACATAGATATGAAATCTTGGTGGATCAATGAATGGATTATGTGCCAGGTAACTGTCAGTTCCTCAACAATTGCTTCCCTCGTAAGACAGAGTAAAATAGTAAAAATGTGAAAATGTTACCTGTTCATAAATACTCAAAACACTTGGCAATTTCATTTGGGATGTCACGTGACATTGAGAAAGACTTCACAAGATCTCACACGGGGTTGCTAAAACCTTAGAAATCTGAACAGATCTTATGAGGTCTGTGCTATCTTGTAGATATGTCTTTGCATCTGCATTTGTGTTTATGTAAGAAACCTTTAGAAATCACCTAAACCTACTAAGTACCATGCCCAGAGTGTCCATCTCTACCAAGTTTAAAGAAATTACAGATGACACACACAGTAAGGATTTATCTATATTGTTTGTTTTCGCCCACAATAAAGGCATACCGTATTAACTTTTTTTAACTTCACAGTTCACAGGAAAAAAAATACATGCAGAAGACCCATGCTAGCTCATACAGGAAATATCACTTTTTACTTATCTACTCCCCTTCACATTATTCAAGCAAATTCTAAGATATATATATATATATATATATATATATATATATATATATATATATATATATATATATATATATATATATATATATATATATATATATATATATATATATATATATATATATATATATATATATATATATATATATATATATATATATAAAATGAAAACAAAGCTATCTTCAGTCTATGGAGAAGTTTCTCAGTTCCAGCTCCTACACCCATGTAGAGAGGGGAGGATGATGTCCTTCATGTGGGCTTGGGTACAGAAATACAGCGATCCCAAAGTAAGTAATTTATGAACTAGATGAAAAAATAGCAAGTATTTTATAATGTCTGCAACCAACAAGGAGACGCCGTAGCTTAGCAGCTGACTGTGTGTTTTACATGCAGACGGTCCTAGGTTTAGTCAATAGGTAAGAGTGAAAAACTCCTAGAGATGCTCTGTTGACAACCACTGCCAATAAAATTGAGCTAGATGGACCAATAGGCTATCTTAATTAAAATCACACTTCTTATATGTCTGTGAAAGGCATCTCAACCAAGCCTGTTTACAAGGTACCTAATAGGCTTCCCACATCTGTTGCCATCTAGAATAACTTGCCCTGTCTGAAAAATAGTGTTTGCATTTAAAATTCACACATGGAATTCTCAGCATTACTGACATATTTTTCTTTGTCCTTTGTGTTTTGGAAGATTCCCAAGGCTGCTTAAGTAAACTTGATCTTTATTTTGCTTCTTTCTTTACGCTTTTTCACTGGTAGCAAAGAAACTGAGTTGATAGTTTTGGTCTCTATAAATCAAATAACTAATCTAATGAAGTTGCAGCCTTATCAGCAAGAAAAGAATCATTCACCAGTATAAAAAGCAAGGAACAAATGGAGTTTGTGGGCAAAAAGCACAATGAACAAAGAAAAATGTCCTTTTGTCAGGCCGAAACCATTTTACTTGGGATCTTTGGCCTGCCACACTTTATGCTATTTTAAAATGTATTCTTTGCTATGGGAATTTGGGAGGGGTCGTTGCATGAGGGATGTCTGCATGTAGCCATAACAAATTCCTTCTAGATTGTCAAGGTCATCCTTTGTCTTTGCACTCCTGCACCTGCACGGAAGGAGATGGGAGTTGCTGCCAAGTTGGCAGATGGATATTGGTTAACGTGATGGACTTGGGGGTGTGGGGACAAGGGCTTGAACTTTCAACTGAGTGGAGAAACCCCTGGGACTTCAGATTCGGGTTTCTCCCAGATGTGCCAACATGGCTCTGCTAATAAATTGGAACTTTGAGGAATACTTTGCCTCGGACTCTGATTTAATTTTCGATGCTATTTGGAACCCTGACACCTTTATTGCTTACTGTAGTTTCTTGATTTTTTTAAAAAAGAGAGTAAGGATTTGCTAGTGTTTCCAATTCTATTAAATTGTTTAAGTCTGATTAATTATGTTAAATTGTTTCTAATGCTGGAGGGGTGAGCTGTCATTCCCATAAGTTATTTGAAGTCCCAAAATGGTGTGCTTGCATTTCACTAGACAATAATTTGAAATGCCCAAGCTGGACCATTTTGAATCCTAGCATAAAATTGATTAATTGATTATGTGTTATCAGGTCATTGTTGAGTGCTAGTGACGATGTACAGTAGATAAATCTTCTCTATCATGATCTAACCCTAGCCTGGACCTTCAGGACTTCCAAAGGACACTTACCATCATTGTAACTGAGTCCATCCACTTTGCTGCTGGTCATCCTCTTCTTTCCTTGCCTTCCACCTTTCTCCCAACATCACAATCTTTTCCACAGGTCTAGGTCTTTGCATAGTGTAGCTGAAGTAAATCTTATGTCACTCAAAGATCAGTCCACCAACACGTGTGTGGTGCCCACATACAGGTACTGAATGTAAAAGAGTTAAGTTGTTGTATAAAGTTAAAGTGTGGTAAAAAGGAATTGTATACACAAGTAAGTATGGAGCCAAACAGCTTTTAAATGTATGGTAAGTAGAAAGGGGGAGGTGTTTATCCCAGTTCTCCAGAAGGGAAGGGGGATAGATTACATCATAAGGAGCCAGCCAATCGGATCATAGATAGCATGGCCAGGAACTATAAAAGGCCTAGGTGGAAGAGCTGAGGAGAGCTCTGTTTGTGGTAACTTCCAAGAGGGAAGGTTTATAGTGATTCTCTGCCTGAGTTTAACTGTCCAAGAGGGAAGTTAACAGGAGAGAAAATAGGCTCTAGGCAGTTCTGTGGGAAGCAGGTTCCAGGGTCAGGGGACTTCATTGATTGATATATCGTGTTATTTGTAGATAGAGATAAACAGTGAAACGTGCTCTAATCTATAGGCCTTAATCCAAAGAAGAACTGGGTTTTCTTAGATTTAGTCAGGAAAGCTAGGAAAGTTCTCTGAGGGGAAGAAAAGGTGTAAAGGAATTGAATAGCTGGTTGTGGCTGTAAGAAATTTACTTGACATTTACTGAGAAGTTTGTATTCAAATAAACTGTTTTCTTGTTTGTTCAAGAAACGTGTCAAAATCTTTCTATTTCTCACCTAAAGTATATCTTAAGCAATTCTGCAGAGCGTAGGGATATTGTAACAGTAAAATCAAACCTCTAAGGAGAGAGAGAAGTGAAACAGAGGGCGTTACCCTTGGTCAGGGAGATATAAAAAGAAAATTAAACATAAATCTATTCTGAGTACTATTATATGCTACCAAGACATAGAGAAACAATAAACCTGGCTGGAGGGGGACGGGCGACCCCCGCAACGTGATTTGTGCGGAACCTCTATTCCTTCCATAAACATACTGTGAACTTTACTAACATCAGATGAGGCTTCGGATTAACTTGGTGCTTGGCATTTTATCCCTAACTGTGGTCAACCAGTACATAAATATATGTAATATATGTAATATACTGTATATACACATGTACAAGCAGACTTGGTTCCATCTTGTCATAGTATGTGAGAATAACCTTGGGGGACAGGAGGAATATCTGCAACCTTTCCCAACCTAGACACTATGCAAATGTTGAACTGTGGGTGCTCATGAATGTGAACATGTGCATAAGCAATCTTCACTTCCTTTGCTGAAAAGAAAAAAGAAACATGGAAAACAGCTATGTTCTTGCTTCCATTAGCAACCCTAATTAAGTCTAAATTAAGTCATAGAATTCGGAGAAAATGTGGGAAGATAACTATAAAACTGGCCTAACAATATATCCGGCACTGTCTGGTTCAATATTATTTGATGAGTACTCACAGGTGATAAGACTGGGGGATTCTATCAGAAGAGATTAAAGATGGCTTTTATTCAATTACAGATCACTCAATTATTACTGAAATAGAAAACAGGATGTTTCAACAGAGGAAAGTGTACATCAAATGATATTAAAGAGCTAAATGTGGTTTTCATTGTTGTTTCTGCTAGAAGGCAAAATGAATTAAACTCATTATCTTCTGTAACAAAGCAATACGATCTTAAGGTGAAATCTAATTGTATGTACAATACCTTGTTTTAAAATTCTGCTAGGAGCGGAGCTGTAATTTCTTTTCAATTCAAGCAAGCTTTGTATTGTGAACAGCAGTTCATTAACAAGAACTTACATCAAGATGAAATATAGTGATTCAGAGCACCCAGTGACAATGTATATGATCATTTGTATGACTATTGCTTCATTAGCTACAGCAGGAGACATTGAATTGTAAGAAGCCATTTTAGCATGTGAGTGGAAAGGCTAAGATGGCTGAAACAATGCTAGATGATATCACAGAAAACACTAAAAACTGACAAATATAAATAAAAGCAAGGGTAGGCCTTCGGACAAGAGGTAGAATGGATGAGATACCTTGGTGAGACAAAAGACAAGTTCATAATATTGGAATATTGTGGATATGTGCCAAGCAGTAAACAATGCTAACAAATATGTTTCTCACAACAGCAACAACGATTCTCACAAAAAAAGCCCTTGCTGAACACAACAATATGACATCTTTCCCAGATGTGAAGAGCATCCAAAAGAATAAGTGTTTGACGCTAACACAATAGTGAACATGAAACTTCCATCTCTCTCTCTCTCTTAAATTGGCAGTCTTAAATGCACAAATGGGTATGAATAGGGCACCTAACATCAATAAGACTTTAAATTATTGTGAGGTGGCGTAGCAGTTAGAGTGCAGTACTGCAGGCCACTTTAGCTGACTGTGATCACTGGCTCAAGGTTGACTCAGCCTTCCATCCTTCTGAGGTAGGCAAAATGAGGACCCAGATTGTTGGGAGTAATATAAATATACATTGCTTAATGGTGTAAACTGCTTAGAGAGTACTTGCACTTTGAAGCGGTATATAAGTCTCATAAACAAACAAACAAACAAACAAATAAATATTGAGGTTTTAATAAAAAGATATTCTATAGCATTTATATTTGGATTGCTCACTATCCCTCAGTGTGTGTGTGTGTGTGTGTGTGTGTGTGTGTGTGTGTGTGTGTATATATATATATATATATATATATATATATATATATATATATATATATATATATATATATATATATATATATATATATATATGTGTGTGTGTGTGTGTGTGTGTGTGTGTATGTATATATATATATATATATATATATATATATATATATATATATATATATATATATATATATATATATATATATATATATATATATATATATATATATATATATATATATATATATATATATATATATATATAAATCTTATATACGGCTTTTATTATTTTAATAAATAACTCAAGGTTATAATAAAAGTAGTCCTCGATTTATGACCACAATTGAGGCCAAAATTTCTGTTGCTAAGTGAGACATTTGTTAAGTGAATTTTGCCCCATATTACAACTTTTCTTGCCATATTTGTTAAATGAATCACTGCAGTTATTAATTAAGTCACAAAGTTGTTAAGTGAATTGGGCTTCCCTATTGACTTTGCTTATCAGAAGGTCGCATAAGGGGATCACATGACTCTGGGACACTGCAACCGTCATAAATATGAGTCAGTTGTCAAGCACCGGAATTTTGATCATGTGACCAAGGGGATGCTGCAAGGGTTATAAGTGTGAAAAATGGTCATAAGTCACTTTTTTCAGTGCCGTTGTAACTTTCAACAGTCACTAAATTGACTGTTGTAAATCGAGGACTACCTGTATGTAACAGTCCTTTCTCCTCTTATTTTCCCCACAATAACTACCCTGTGAGGTGAGTTGTGTTGAGATAGAGTGACTGGTCCAAAGTCAGGCAATCCCCATTCATGTCTGAGGCAGCACTGGAACTCATAGTCTCCTGGTTTCTAGCTGACCACTAGATCAGTGATGGTGAACTTATGACTCCTGTCACACCATAATATTTTGGTGACATGGCAATGTTCACCAACATCCGACAACAACTATTCTAGAAAGCACATCCTCTTCTCAGAGACTTCAGATGCGGCAGAAGAGTAGTGTTATCTAGAGCAGCTGGTAATTTATGTGACTCCCCACAAACTTTCTTCAAGACCGCCTTCTACCTCATAGTTCCCAGCGACCGGTAAGAACCCACAGAGTTGGTCTCCTCCAGGTCCCGTCAGCTAAGCAGTGTCGGCTGGCAGGCCCGCAGGGAAGGGCCTTCTCTGTGGCTGCCCCGGCTCTCTGGAACCAACTACCCCCTGAGATCCGGACTTCCCCCACTCTATTGGCCTTCCGGAAAGCATTGAAGACCTGGCTTTTCCGGCAGCTTGGGGCCGTTGATCTCGCAGTTTACGAGGTCTGGCCTTGAATGATATGTATGTATGTGATTTTTAACTGTTTTTTAAATCTTTTATGATGTTTTTAAATGTATTTTCTATATTCTGTTGTAAGCCGCCCAGAGTCCTTCAGGAGTTGGGCGGCATAGAAGTACAATACATTAAATTAAATTAAATTAATTCTCAGCCCTGGTATGACACTGAGTAAGCTGCCAGTAATCGTAGCAAACCCCGCTCTGTTTTTCCAAAGGTGCTTCTTGGATGAGAAGCAAAATGTCTTCAAAGAAAAACCAGAAACTCCAGTTGCCTCTTGAAAAAGTACCTTTGGGACAACCATGATCTGGATGACCGAGAATCTCCATAGACCTACTCTGTTTTCTATTGTCCTTCCTCCCTAGTTCTTCACTGTCCTCCTTGTTGTGGGACAGTGTGGGATAGCAGGACACAAATGTTGAAGTTTGGTTTGTATTGCCGGTTTTTTAATCATTTTAAGGCAGAAAGTAAATAGTCTGGAATACATGTGGAAGAAATGTGTCTGACCCAGCCCTCCCCAAAGAGGTATTTCATTCAGAACTTCCAGATACATTGTATAACAGAACATGAATCTAACTGGAGTTTAAACCTTTAACCTGATTGGCTATACATATTATTTTTTTCCTCTTGTTTTTTCTTCTTGCAAAAACTTGGTTAAATTATTCAGCCGTGCATTTTATATGTTCATGAAATGTACTAGGAGCAACTTCACTCTGCACTTGAAAGTCAACATAAAGGTGCGTTTAAGTTGTCTGGATCATTTATTTTCATGGCAAGCTAACTAAATCAGCCAGATTTCTCCATTTTTGAATTCTTACTGTGCCTGGATGACAGTGGAAAGTGTCATAGAAAAGACAGAAGCACTTCAGAGAGTTAGTGAGGAGAAACAGTCCATGTTAAAAAAAAAAAACGGGAATAAGTTGGAATAAGAGGTCCTAAATCATAATTTTGCCTACTGTGCTGGTTTTCTTTGTCTGTTCAATGTTTCAGAAGCATGTGATGATCTGTTAGTTGTACTGCAGTGTACAATTTCATTCTATTTGCATGTGTGAACTAGGCCTACACTGCAACTGCCAGGCGGAAATTAACTTAAACATTGTCTGTAGTTGGAGACATTTACTCTACGTGCTTAGAATCAGTCCTATATAAATAAACCATGACTCGGTTTATGAATAAGATATGAAATGGTATCATCTGATTTAAGTTTCAAATTGAGGTACTTTGAAATGTAGTTGGGAAAACAAAGGCTACAATAGAGAAAGAAAAATCAAAATGCTTGATGTTTCTTTGGGCTTTGGCAAAGTGGGATAAAAATGAGAGAAATGGGAGAATCTTTAGAAAACATTAATCCTGCCAAGTTTTAGCTGGATATGTTCAAGGGTTTCGCCACAGTACATTTTGAAATACATATCCCCTGTACTTTTTTTTTTAAGCCAAACATAACAATAAAGGACAACAGCTTCCAAGGTCTCCAGAACAGATCCTGTGCTGAACCATTGCAGACATTGTCCTATTCTATATAAAAACCAGAACTTTCAAAAACTTTTCCCGCTTGCTTTTTGGTGATGTCAGATTTGATGTGACTGTGCAAAATGATCACTGGTGGACATTATGGGCTGGAGTGTGGAGCTTTGCTGCTTCTGATTCCTGGGTATTCTGAGAATGTCCCAACAACAAGCATAGTTGATTACCAAGATTGAGCTCAACTTGGAAGGACTTTTTCATCACTGAAAATTGTATTCAATGGTATTCTCCTTCCACCCTGAAGAGTGCCAATTGGTTATTGGATCTCATGACCTCCATTGGGTGAATATCAGAGAGTCTGCCACATCACTCAAAGCAGGTCTCTGCATCAATTCAGGAATCTGCTCCAATAAGTGTGGGATTCAACTGAAACATTGCCGAAATCAAAACACTCCTTTGAAGCTTTGCAGAACTTTACTTTTTGGTCAGAATGAATTAGAATTTACATAGTGAGAAAAAGTAGCTAACTATCTTGCCTGCATTTTTCCTAGCAAAATGTGTCCAAAGCTGCTTGGCTTTCTATCAAACGTGATAGAAACAACATATTTATTTGTTTTTAAATGAACGATTTGAATGATTGGTGTATTGTTGTGATGAATCAATGGAAATTAGCTTGTTTCAATTTGCTATAAGAAGCACCAGAATCCTGATTTCAACCCCGTTTCGCAGATCTCATAAAATATTACTGTGTTTCTGATTCTTGATTGCAAAATTACACATCTACAAACGCTCTAACACATATTATATACTTCTTCATATATAATTAACAGTATAACAGAGAAGTTAGAACTGAAAACATAATTACTCCCTTTCTTTTGGTCCAGCTATATAATATTGGATTAGTTTTCCATCCAATGAAGGGTATGGTTTTTTTATGCAAAGAGAATTCAGGCTCCCCAGGTCCTTATAAATGCTCTGTATAAGACTCAACTGCATTTGTTTTAACAATTGAATTACTCTTACATTCATTTCTGTAGTATTCTCCTGTTTTATGACTACTCTCATAATACAGTTATGCATGGTTAGCCATTTTGCTCAATTTTCTGAATTTGTGCTGAACCATAGATTTTCCATGTAGCTGGGGTAAATTGAGTCTGCCTAGTGTGTGATTCAGTGCACCTTGTGAATATTGCTTATGCTTTAAGCTTCAGGTTTCTGAAAGGGGAAAAGCAGCATTTATTTATTTATTATTTATTTGTTTGTCACACATGTACAAAATAGTAGGTATTGGTATAAACATAAACATTAGCAAGGTAGATACAGGTAAATTAGGCAATAGGACAGTAGGACAAGGACGGTAGGCACAATGGTGCGCTTATGCACGCCCCTTACAGACCTCTTAGGAATGGGGTGAGGTCGACTGTAGACAGTCTAAGGTTAAAGTTTTAGCGGTTTCGGGAAGAAACCAAAGAGTCAGGTAGTGCATTCCAGGCATTGATCACTCTGTTGCTGAAGTCGTATTTTCTGCAGTCGAGTTTGGAGTGGTTAACATTGAGTTTGAATCTATTGTGTGCTCGTGTATTGTTGCGGTTGAAGCTGAAGTAATCATTGACAGGTAGGACATTGTGGTAGATGATTTTATGAACTACATTCATAGCATAGAAATGTGTAAATCTAAGGTAAGACATAATGTAAAATGGCAAGGGTGACTTTAGCTTCTTGCACTACTTTGTCATTAAATTTGTCTTGTTGAGGTTTAGAAAAAATCAACTTATTACAGGCAGTCCTCAACTTACAACAGTTCATTTAGTGACCGTTCGAACCTGCAATGGCACTGAAAAAAGTGACCGTTTTACAACCATTGCAGCATTCCCATGATGACATGCTCAAAATTTGGATGCTTGGCAACTGATTCATATTTATGATGGTTGCAGTGCCCGGGGTCATGTGATCACCTTTTGACAAGCAAAATCAATGGGGAAGCCTGATTCACTTAACAACCATGTTACTAACTTGACAAGTACGGCAAGAAAGGTTGTAAAAGGGGATAAAATTCACTTAACAAATATCTCACTTAGCAAGAGAAATTTTGAGCTCAATTGTGGTGGTAAGTCAATATTCACAAGGTGCACTGAATCACACACTAGGCAGACTCAATTTACTCCAGCTACATGGAAAATCTATGGTTCAGCACAAATTCAGAAAATTGAGCAAAATGGCTAACCACGCATAACTGTATTATGAGAATAGTCATAAAACAGGAGAATACTACAGAAATGAATGTAAGAGTAATTCAATTGTTAAAACAAATGCAGTTGAGTCTTATATACCTGTATTACTGGATTTATGAGAAATTCCAATCATCGTAAATGAAAAGTGGAGAACTTTCTGTTCACTTCACCTAAAAGCTCAGACGGAGAACGATCAGTTTGAACTGTAAAGGAATTCATTAGTGTGCTCAGACAATTAAAAAAAATCTACATTTGAAAATTGGCTACCTTTCTCCTCTCAGCTGGATTTTAGGTAACTGCTGCATTCCTTCCCTCTCCTTGGCTCATTAACGAATCACATCATTTGCAAACAGAAGTACCGCTCAGGGTGAATGCAACCTCAGCATTTGGTCTGCCCTGGCAGCTTCATGGAAACATTCCTTGGCTTCAAACCCAAATAAGCAGGCCCTAGCAGTTCACTTTACTTTTCTTCAAAGTCTTTTTGATTACCGAGGTTGGCATTTGAGTTAGCCAGAGCCCATTTGGGCACCAGAAGAATTTGGAACTCAATCCATGGAATCTGATTTTGCTGCTTAGGTGCCATTTGGGCAGAAAGGTCGGGTATATAATTAAACCATCATCACTGTTACCATCACCGTCATCCTAAACCCAGAATACAGGCAAGGACCGCCAATTGTTTGAAATCTCATACTGCTTACCTGACAATACACATCTGACATTAGGTCCAATTTGGCCATCCAAATACGAGAGGATTCCTGCAAACATGGATCATCTGCTAATCAAGGCTATTTCTAAGCCAGCATCTAGTTTCCTCTCATATTCTTCTGGGAAAGTTCTCGATCAAGACATGGAAGTGAAGGAATGGATCCCTCTAGAGCAGAAGTGCCAAACTCGATGTCATTGAGGGACGCATCAGGGTTGTGTTTGACCTTGGAGGGCCAGGGTGGGTGTGGCCAGCTCTACGTCACTCATGTCGGGGGTGTCTGGGGTGACTCAAGTGCTCTGCCAGGGAAAACGGACTACTGAGCTCTGTTTTAGGTTGCGACGGTTTCCTGCAACCCTCTGCCAGTGAAAACGGAGCTTGGGAGGGCTGCCCATTCCATTTTCGCTAGCAGAGGCACCGTGGGCCTTCACTGTTTCCAGGGTGGCCCCACGGTCCAGATCTAAGCACCCCATAGGCCAGATCCGGCCCTCGGGCCTTGAGTTTGACACCCCTGCTCTAGAGTACTAGACTGGCAGGAATTTGGATAAGATTATCTTCAACTTTTCCATTCTATAACTGTATTACTCTTTCGGTGTTCCCCATTCAGATATGTGATGCTTCTGATCTTGAAGTTTGCATATCACGATCAAGCTCTTAGGCAAATTGTGATAGCTGCAATATCACCTTTTGCCCTAAGAGACCTCTCCCCCCCCGCCCCCTCAGTCTGTAACTAAGGATGATTCTCCTCTCAGAACAGAATTAAATCTGCAGAAACAAGTCTGGGATATACTCTGTAGATAAAATGACATGGCAGCAATAAAGGAAGGAACTGCCAAAAAATTCCTGATGAAGTCGTGGCAAGGATCTTGATGCTGTAAGCACAACATGAGGCTGTGATATTCTGATATCATGCTCAAGAATACTGCCTGAAATATTAGGTAATCAATAAAAACATTTAACATTTAGTATTAAAATAAAAAAGAGATGAAAGGAGGGTTGTGCATTTATTTTAGCTCTTTTTCAGGGCCATATCAAGCTTCCAAGTCCCATAAAATACTCTTGACCTTGCTCTCTAAAAAAAAATAATAACTTCTCTTGCAACTCAAATTTCATGTTGTGTAAAATGTACATTAATAAAAAGGAAAGAGAGGGAATTGATTTAGAACACAAAGGAAGTTATTGATTTGATTTAAAGACCCTATTAAGTTTTTCCCCACTGTGGCCACCCAAGGTGAATTATGATCAAGCATAAAGAATTATTTAAGTATTTCATCATAGTCATATTATTGGCTTGGATTCTTTTAAATGGATATAGCATTAACCTATGATCAGGAAATTGAATTCAGAGTACAGCTATATAAATTAAAGGGAAAGGCTAAGATAAAACTTGATTCTAAATACAGATAGCTCTCATTTTGGGACCACAATTGAGACTGGTTGTTAAGTGAAGTTGCTAAATGAAATTGTGGGTGTGGTAATGATCTTACTTCAGCTTTTCTTTGTTTTATAGACAAATGAAGGTCATAAATGCAAGGGTTGGTTGCAAAGGACTGTCATTAGCTGAAGGCAGTTGCTAAATGAGGACTACATGTATGGAAATTTCATTAGGTAAAAGATTGCTAGAGAGAAACATATGAAACTGCAATTATCAAGAGTCAAAAAGTTAATTTCCAGTCGAAAAAAAGCAAGAAATAGATTTTTCAACCTCTGAAGTAAATGGCTTAGTGTATCAGGAACTGCAGTCAGGCATTCAGAACTCTTCTTAAAAAAAAGAAAAAGAAATTCAGCAACATTTAAAAGGAGGTTATTTGAACTGGGTTATCAACATCTGAGAGATTTGCTGGTTCGCACTGTGATTTCGATCCTAAAACTCAATTCAGCCATCCTAAATTTTGTCAGGACAAAATTCACTTAAAATGAAAGGGAAAAATAGCAAAACAGCAAATAGTTCACTACACAAAAGTCCAAAACACTTTCATTTTTTAAATTAATGGCATGTATAGGTTGTGCGAGTGCTAAAATAAGAAGAACAAATTTGTTCAAATGACTTATTTACAAATCTGGGTATGTTTCTTTTGGAAATCATTAGCGGTTCTGAAAACCATTTTAAATATACAGATGATTTTGCAAAAGACACATTGATATCATCAAAAAGCACAAGTGCCAAATGAATGGTCAGGTTTGCATAGCAGAAAAATGCAGTTTGTCATGTTCATTGCTTTTGCGATGATGGATATGTCCCTGATCCAGCATAGCCATGAGAAAAGTCTACAATTTTTTGTATTGGTTTTATATGTATAGTTTTCACATTCCCTGCAGAATGAAGAAAAAAGATGTAGTATAAAGATGAAATTGGACGCATCTAGATGTTCTAAAGGCAAGAATCAGAAATAACCTGGGACTAAATGCTTACATGAAACTCACAAGTAAATTTGCAAATTAAAAAAATTGCACGCGATTTATATCGCCTGTAGACTTCTTTGGCAGACTTTCCAGAAAGGGAATAATTGCAATAACTTCCTAAAACATCTACTAACATCTAGCTTGATAGGCTAGACAACAACTGCCCTTGTGGATAATAGCAATAGCAATAGCAATAGCACTTAGACTTATATACCGCTTCATAGTGCTTTACAGCCCTCTCTAAGCGGTTTACAGAGTTCAGCATATTGCCCCCAACAATCTGGGTCCTCATTTTACCAACCTCAGAAGGATGGAAGGCTGAGTCAACCTTCAGCTGGTGAGATTTGAACAGCTGAACTGCTGAACTAGCAGTCACTGAAGTAGGTTGCAGTGCTGCTTTTAACCACTGCGCCACCTCGGCTCCTGATAATACTGATTGTCATTCACAAGGGTGTTCCCAACCAGCCCAAGATCTCAAACTGAATATTCTTTTCGTCAGGGGTTTGCAACTAAAACCAAAGATTTGAACTATGTTTATATAAAAAAGTTATTCAAGTGCTGAAAGCAATCATAGGCCATTGGTTATCTTCCCTAATATTCAAAACTAATAACAAGTTAAATAAGCTGGGGATTTTTCTTTCCTTCGAGGACACCAAAATACACAATCACAGGAACAGTACATACCTTGCATTAAAAAAAACTATGAACAATCTGTAAACTTCCTCATTTCCAAGTGACCCAGTGAAATTAAGAAAGGGAGGTATATAGACTAAATTTTTCTTATTGTTTCCAATTCTCGGATCCTGGCTCAACAAGTCCCTGCAGTATTCTTGGCAAGGTTTTTCAGAAGTGATTTGCCATTGTCTCCTTCCTAGAGTCCTTAGGGAGTAGGGTGGCATAGAAGAATTCCCAAATAAATAAATAAATAAAATAAAATAGAGCTGAGAGAAAGAAACTGGCCCATGGTCAGCTAGTTGGCTTTAAACCTAAGGCAGGGCTAGAACTCCCATTTTCTAGACTGGTGTCTCTAAGCTCTACACCAAACTGGCTCTCTATATGGACTATAGGTTGTAGGTAAAACCTTGGCAGGTTCTGACTGCCAAAAAGCTAGCCTCTATCAATGGGATTTCAAACCATAGGAAAGGGTTATGCTCAGAGTCTCTTCTTTTCAAGGATCTTACTCAGAGGTGGGTTCCTGCCTCTGATTGCCGGTGCGGTTAATCGCTGAGTTCGGCGCAGAGCCGAAGACGGTGCTCCCGTTCGCGGAGCGGGAGCTTTCCCCGGGCGCTTTCCCCACCCGCATGGATGTCGCCAATTGCGTTCTTTTGCCCTCTGCGCATGCGGAACGCTTTGGGCATGCGCAGAGGGCAAAAGAACGCAATTGGCGGCATCCATGCGGGCGGGGAAAGCGCCCGGGGAAAGCTCCCGCTCCGCGAACGGGAGCACCGTCTTCGGCTCTGCACCGAACTCAGCGATTAACCGCACCGGCAATCAGAGGCAGGAACCCACCTCTGATCTTACTACTTTGTGCAACCTAAGATGTAATAGTTTTTACTCCAATCATAGAAAAAATCTTTGAAGGAGAAAAGAAGCAGACACTGCTATGTTGGTTATTCTCCAAAGTGTTACAGTCAACAAGATTGTACACTGCTATGTTACCTTGAATTCTGTAGCAAACGGAATAGTACAAAGAATTTGCAGTTTTGCTGTATTTGACATGATATAATCCCAGCTGACAATCCATAATGAATGAGTATTGCTTCACTACTTAAATCTGGTGTTAACGACGATCTCATTGAAACAGAAAAAGTATGAATTATACTTCCAGGTGTGTTAAGGAAAATAAATCTCCATAGAGGCGATGTTGATCTTTCTCTCGGAACTCAGACATTTAAAAATAAAGCCGAAGTTAAAAGTCTAATAGAAAATATTTATTTCGGTACAAAAACAATAAATTCTGAATAGATACATTCTTGCTAATTAAATGTGACCATTCCGGTCAGAGCCAAACCACAAGAGAGCAATGGAGAATCAGGAATGCACACATGCGCATAAGATCACATCACGTGTTCTGCTTGTAATGGAATGTACCATAATATTAGGATAGGGGTGCATCACCCTGCATAGACATACAACTGACAATATTCACTACGTGACAAGGTGCTATCTTCTATTTAATCTTTCTTGAAATATTGAGTGATAATACTGTTTAGTGTTTACTTGGTTTAGCAATTGTTTAGATCAAATTAATTAAAACCTTGTGGACTAACTCATATTCTAGATGAGATATTCACTCAAGGGATGATTCCAACCAAAATTTATCAGAATAATTTACAACTTAAACCTTGGCAAAATGATAGCAGGAAGAGAATGAATGCAGAGTGATTTTATGCTGGATGTTTACAAAACAGATTTTTGCTCTAGAGCAGCTTGTTGAGAAATATTTTAACATGAAAAAGAAGGTTTATTGTATTTCTATTGGTTTAGAGAAAGCATATGATAAAGTAAATAGGCTTAAATTATAAAATGTTTTGCATGGCTAAGGAGTTAAAAGTGAGAGGCTGAGTTCAATAAGATCAGTATATGATGGAATTGAGAAAGAATTAAAAAATTAGGGTATGGTCCAACATTGATCAGGAAGTAAGACAAGGAGATATAGTTCCCTTGATTGTTTACTGTAGTTAAAGATTTATTTATTAGATTTTTATTCCATTTTTATTCCTTTATGAATAACTCAAGGTGGTAAACATAATTGTTCTTCCTCCTATTTTTCACACAACTACAACCTTGTGAGGTAGGTTGGGCTGAGAGAGAGAGAGAGAGTGGCCCAAGGTCACCAAGCCAGCTTTCATGCCTAAGCCAGGACTAGAATTCACAGTCTCCAGGTTTCTAGGACAACATCTTCATCCCTACACCAAACTGGTTGTTAGATAATGATAGAAAGTACGATTGTAGTGATGTTACACGTATGCTGATTGGGGATGGAAATTGAAATGTACTTTTGTGTACTATAATGCCATGTTGTTGGCTGAGAAACCCAATTATTTACAGCTAGATAAAATATTAGATAGAGTATACATAACAATATAATGTCTGGGTATGAAATTAATGTATCAAAGATCATGGTAGTTATGTTTGAAAAATAAAATAGAGTGATTGATTGCAAAGAAACTTAAACAAGTGAACGATGACCACTTACATTAAAATAATAATAATAATAATAATAATAATAATAATAATAATAATAATAATAATAATAATAATAATAATAATAATAATAATAATAATAATAATAATAATAATAATAATAATAATAATAATAATAATAGACTAAAGCAAACAAACCATTATATGTACCTTGGTGGAATGTTTACTAAAGACAGGAAAGTAGCAAAAATTCTAAGCTATGCAAATGCTTGTGGAATCACATGAATAGGTTTTGTTAAGTAATGAAACATCTGCAAGCAAACAACCAGGATCAGGGAGCACTAGGAATTTTACAGACTACATCCTATCCATTGTGATTCCACCAGCATTTGCATAGATTCCATCAAGGTACATATAATAGAAAGGATAGTGAATGATGTTGGTACATAGTTTTATTTTTATTTTCTTATTTCAGACATTTAATATTTTTGGATTAGTATTTATTTTCTCAGTACAACATTGCATAATGTTATTTACTCAGAAAGGGAGCATGTGGTGGGTATGTTTATATGTACAAGGGACCTGTTGCCCTCACATCTTCAAATCTTGCTAATCATGCAAAAGCCACAGAAACCTGGTAGGTGATATGATTTCTTGTCATTTTGAGACAGAAAACACACACACAGAAATTCTTTGAACCCCCCAATATAGGCTTAAAAAATAACAACAGTGATTCCAAAACAAAAATCCCAGCTTCAAATACATATGTGATGCGTTTTTATCATTGCCCTACTCAATATGGCCTGTAGACTCCCAAAATAATCCTTGGTTATTCTCTTCTAAAATGGCCCTGAGTCCAAAGAGTAGCATCTCATAATCCATGTTCAGCATACAGGTAGAATCATATGCCAATGTGAACACACACTGTATTTTTAAAGCATCCCATTGAGATTACTCTGTTTTCTTCTCTCTTTTACATATGTTTCTCCTAAACATATACAACCTGGTCCACATCCTTGCTGTTTTATTTATGGGACATCCCATTCTGATTTATGGCAGCGCCAGTGAACCAATCTAGCCAAAACTCACCTAGAGTTCCTAATGTAGATCTCTGGCAGAAATGAAACAGTGTTGGAATGAGAGAGAAAGGATGGCTGGGCCTCTGATCAGTGTTGCTCATTGATCTACAGTAAGCTGAAGTTGACATCTCCATTACTGAATTATTAAGTACATACCATTTAAATGTCTACGGAGATTCTCAGTCATCCATGTAATGTCCTGGGGCTCCACCAGGGGGCTCCAAAAGGAGCGGGAATTCTAAGCGTTGTGATTGGTTGATGTTTTGTTGTGTTCAGTATAAATACAGAGCTGTCAGATCGGGGCCTGCTCCTGTCAGACGACTCTAGTTAGGAGGTTCAGAAGTTAATAAAGCATTAGTCCGACTCAAGCCTCAGCGTCGTTCCTCACGAATTTATTTATTTATTTATTTATTTATTTATTTTGGAATTCTTATATGCCGCCCAACTCCCTAAGGACTCAGGGCGGCGTACAACAGTGAGAAAATACAAGAATAACCAAAATCTAAAAAGTTAATTAAAAGCAAATATAAAAATTAAAACACACTATAAAAAGAATCATCACCAACCATTCAACATCATACATACTTGGGGGGTGGGCTCGAATGAATTAAGCTCTACCCCCCGCCTGCAGGAAAAGCCATGTCTTAACAGCTTTCCGGAAGGCCAGCAGAGTGGGGATAGTTCGGGTCTCTGGTGGAAGTTGGTTCCAGAGCACAGGGCCAGCCACAGAGAAGGCTCTCCCCCTTGGGCCCGCCAGCCGGCATTGTTTGGCCGACGGGACCTGGAGGAGGCCCACTCTGTGGGCCCTAACCGGTCGAAGGGAAGTATGAGGCAGAATGAGGTCCCGTAGATAACCTGGTCCCAAGCCATGAAGGGCTTTAAAGATGGTGATCAACACCTTGAATTGGACCCGGAGACCGATGGGCAACCAATGCAGCTGGCGGAGTATCGATGTCACGTGGGTGTACCTTGGCACACCCACCACAGCACGCGCAGCCGCATTTTGCACCAACTGAAGTCTCCGGATACTCTTCAAGGGTAGCCCCATGTAGAGCGCATTGCAGTAGTCCAAGCGAGAGGTGACAAGGGCATGAGTGACCGTGAGTAGAGCCTCCTTCTCCAAATATGGCCGCAACTGGTGCACCAGGCGAACCTGTGCAAAGGCCCCTCTAGCCACAGCTGAAAGATGATGGTCCAATTTTAGCTGTGGATCTAGAAGGACCCCCAAGTTGCGGACCTGGTCCGAGGGAGTCAGTTTCGCTCCCTCAAGGACCACGGAGGGACAGTTGTCGTAGTCCTTAGGAGGCAATATCCACAGCCACTCAGTCTTATCGGGATTAAGTCTGAGTCTGTTCCTCCCCATCCAGATCCTGACATCGTCCAGGCACCGGCACATTACATCAACTGCCTCACTGAAGTCAGACGGGGTGGTGATGTACAGCTGGGTGTCATCAGCGTACTGATGGAAACACACCCCATGTCTGCGAATGATCTCCCCCAGCGGTTTCATGTAGATGTTGAACAGGATGGGCGAGAGAACCGACCCCTGAGGCACCCCACATAATAGGGGCCTAGGGGACGATCTCTGCCCCCCTGCCAGCACCGACTGCATCCTATCAGCGAGATAAGAGGAGAACCACCGCAGAACGGTGCCTCCCACTCCCAACTCGCTGAGACGATGCAGAAGGATACCATGGTCGATGGTATCGAAAGCCGCTGAGAGGTCAAGTAGCACCAGGATGGAGGAATTTCCCCCATCCCGGGCCCGCCAGAGATCATCCATCAGAGCGACCAAGGCAGTTTCTGTACTGTAGCCGCGCCTGAAACCCGACTGGTAAGGGTCTAGATGATCTGTTTCATCCAGGAGCTGCAGAAGTTGAGTAACCACCACCTTCTCCACAACTTTCCCTAAAAAAGGTAAGTTGGAGACCGGACGATAGTTCTTCAAGTCAGCTGGATCCAGGGAAGGCTTCTTCAGGAGGGGTCGCACCACCGCAGCTTTTACCGACTGCGGTACGGATCCCTCTCTCAAAGAAGCGGTGACCACCGCCTGGATCCAGCCGCGTGCTACCTCTCTGCTAGCCGAAACCAGCCAGGAGGGGCACGGGTCCAATAAACAGGTGGAGGTACCCATCGCTCCCACAGCCCTGTCCACATCCTCGGGAGAAACAGGCCCAAACTCTTCCCATAATGATGGACTAAGACTAGCCCCTGTCAACTCAATGGACTCTGCCCAGCCGGAGTCCAGATTTGACCGAATCTGAGCGACTTTATCCGACAGAAACTCAGCGAATTCCTCAGCTCTGCCTTGTAAGTGTTCCTCGCTCCCCCCTTTTGCAAGGAGGGAGCGAGTCACCCTAAACAAGGCGGCTGGGCGAGAATCTGCGGACGCAATAAGAGCGGAAAAATAGGATCGTTTTGCCGCCCTTATCGCCACTAAATAAGATCTGATGTAAATTCTTAATAGTGTTCGATCAGACTCGGTTTTTCTGGCCCTCCAGCGGCGCTCCAGAAGTCTCTTCTGGCGTTTCATCTCCCGGAGCTCCTCGGTAAACCAGGGAGCTTTCCGGAATCCACTGCCATAGAGAGGTCGCTTAGGCACAATTCGGTCTAGAGCCCCTGATGCTGCGGTGTTCCAAGCAGCCACCAGGGAGTCAGCCGAATTGTGTACCAGGGTTTCAGGTATTTCCCCAAGTTCCCTCTGGAATCCTTCCGGTTCCATTAGGCGCCTGGGGCGGAACCACTTAGTCGGTCCCACCTCCCTGCGGGGGAGGAATGGGGCTGCGAAATCCAGCCTCAGTAGGAAATGATCTGACCATGACAGTGGGGTGATGACTAAGTCCCTTATCTTCAGATCATCTCTCCACTGCCCCGAAAGAAACACTAGGTCGAGCGTGTGACCACCCTCATGAGTCGGACCCTGGATTACTTGGGACAGGTCCACGGTTGTCATGGAATCCATGAACTCCTGGGCCGCCCCAGAGGTTTCGCCAGCAGATGGCAAGTTGAAGTCCCCCAGCACTATAAGCCTGGGGAACTCAACTGCCAAGCCGGCTACTGCCTCGAGCAGCTCAGGCAGGGCCTTGCTTACGCAGCTGGGAGGCAGGTACGTTAAGAAAAGGCCCACCTGTACCCCTAAGTCCAACTTCAAAAGGAGCGTCTCACACCCAACAATCTCCGGGGCAGGGATCCTACGAGGATGCAGATTTCCACGCGTTATTATTGCCACTCCTCCCCCCCTTCCCTGGGGTCGAGAATGGTGCTGCACCGAGAAACCGGCTGGGCATATCTCGGAGAGAGCTACTCCCCCCTCCTGCCCCAGCCAGGTCTCGGTAACACACACCAGGTCAGCCCCCTCCTCTGTGATTAAGTCACGTATCAAGGGGGCTTTGTTGACGATTGACCTGGCGTTAAGCAGCAGCATCCTGAGCCCAGGGCCCTGAAAACCCTGGTTGCCAGGTATCCGGGTTGAGCACGATGGAACCGGATCGGAGGGGCCGGAACAAGGGATCGCTTGTAAACAGCGAGGTCTTATTCCCCGAGAGCGGCCCACCCCTCTGCTCCCGCCATATCTGCCTCTTCCCGTTATGACCGAGATGGTCCGGCTCTCGCCTACACCAGAGACCCCCTCCCCTCCCCCGCTGGTCTCCCTCCCTTCCTGCAGGCCATACATACCATTCTCACAAGAAGGGGTAGCCGGGTCCCCCCCCACTTCTGTTTTTGCACTCAGCGGGGGGGGGCAAGGTCCCAGTCCCTAGCGTTTCCATTTTCACACACTTTCTAATACTCAGACACTCATCTCATTCTACCCACATTCAACCACACCCATATCACATCTCAGAGGGGAGGATACAATTTAAAACGGTTTCTAAAAAGTTCTAAAATGGCGGCAGAATCACAATGGTGGCTTTGAAAGTCCAAAGTCCTACATCCCTCGGTGCTTGATCGAAATTTGACCAAGGGGGGGTCCACATCTTCGCCTTGGTTGCTTTGATCGATAGGGTGACTAGAAGCGTCCACAGGAGCCAAGATGGTATTAGAAGAAGCATCTGGGATAATTATAGTCACTGTACCTTCCAGAAACTGCCTTCCAGATGACAAGCAGGCAGTAATGGCGGCTTCTCACGATCTTTCCAGAGAGAGAGTTTTTACAAGCCTCCAAGGACAGACGTTAAATGCACAAAATGTATCTATGCCCCCTCGATAGCAACAATGGGGGGGGTCCCAAGGGACAGAAATCAAAGAGTGAGACTAGTTTGCAGAAGCAAGCCTCCGCCATAAAAATGGCGGCGGTCTCCAAAGTCAGCGTTCAAAAGGTCTAATTAGTCGCCGTTCTCACTCCCGAGTGCAGAGCCAGCTCCTGATAATCCGCACTGCTCTCAGCGGCGTCTCACATCAGATCGGTCTGCTCCAAAGACGCTCACAATAAAACCATCGATCTTCCTGGTCAAAAACTAGAGAGCGGCACCCGACACAGCTGATCTCTCTGACAGGGCACAATAAAGCTCCTCGTTGCCGATGACAGGCACGCCGTCCGAGCTCACAGTCTCCCCTCAAGCAGACGTTAATTCCTCCTTTTTTTGCAATTCAGCGATTTAGCGATTTAACGAGTTTAGCGATAGTTTTTTTTTTCCAAGGAAGTCCCTCCCGAAGCTCCTCTCAAATCGGCCGCTCCAGAAACCGCTCCAAAATGGATGACCGTCTCCGCGGATGTTAAACACGAAGGGGAATTTGCGGTACTATCCGCGTGTGGCCAGTTATTCCGCCACAATCGTTAAGTACCTGCTATGTTCTCATTTCACCCAGAGGAAAAAAAAACTCTGGGGGTGATCTCCTTCAAGCGGGCGGCGGAGGAGAATTCAGATCTTATGCGGAGTCAAATTTTCCCCGCCATCTCCGCCGAGGCTCCTCCTCCTATAATACTGGCGACGAAGAAGGAGGTCGAATCCACATCGAGTGACTCCAGCACACCTGAACGTAAGGAAAATTGTGAAAGCACTGTCAGGGACGAGTAATGGCCACCCAACATACATTCGCTCCCTTTAACCCGCCGAGGGAGACCTGGGCCTCCTATGTAGCCCGGTTCGAATGTTTCCTCATCGCAAATGAGTTCACCGAGCTGTCAGGAGACAGAAAGCGGGCATATTTTCTCGGATTTTGTGGGCCTGACATGTTCGAGACTGCCCTAGCCCTTTTCGCCCCTCGCTCGATTCATAGCGTGCCTTGGGATGAATTTATGGAGAAACTTAAAGATCATTACGCACCCCCTCCTTCTAGATGTGCTAGACGTTATGCTTTTTACCATCGGAATCAGAAGGAGGGTGAGACAGTGAATCAATTCGTGGCTGCCCTCAGGAGGGCTTCCTTAAATTGTGAGTTCAGCAATTTAGAAGACTACCTTTTGGATAGGCTTGTTTTTGGAGTCAGGGACTGCCGACTGAAGAGGCGATTGCTCGCCATGCACAACCTCACATTCCAAGTTGCACTTGATGAGGCTCGTGCTGCTGAACTGTCCAACCAATCCCTCGCTGAGATGGACATTAGCATTAACCCAACGCCCGTCCCCAATGCCTCTGTGACCAATGCCATCGCCGCTCTCCCAGAAGCATTAGAGAGGGAGCTCAAAATTGAAGAGGATGTTTGCCGCATTTCTGAGGGTCAGAATAAGGGGGACGTGAGGCAAAGACCGCCTCCATCTCTCTCTCCATGCAGGGGCTGTGGGGGGGACCATGTGAGGGCCCAATGCAATTTCCAGGACGCCATTTGCCGTCGTTGCGGCCGCAGGGGCCACCTAGCAAGGGTTTGCCGGATGGGTAGAGCCGCCCCCATTCAGAGTTATAGAGAGGCACCATCTGCAGGCCCACGGAGACAGCCCTGGGGGGGTCAGCCAAGAAGAGGCAGCTGTAATGAGATTTTCCCCTCCACTAGGGGGAATCTTGCTGTCATTCAGAAAACTCAGGTGCCCGCGGGTGAGAAATTCACAGTTACTGTGACGCTTGGCCACAAGCCGTGTCCAATGGAAGTGGACACGGGCTCAGCTGTGTCCATAGTCTCATGGAGCACCTTGAAACACATTTTCCCTGGCATGTCAAAGAGCCGCCTAGAGCCATGCCCATTATTCCTTAGGGCTTACCAGGGGTCCTCCATCCCTATCCTGGGCAGGGGACTGTTTCCAGTCAGGTTCAAAACTTTTGCTGGCCGCCTGCCCCTTGTAATTGTAGATGGCCCCCTTACCAGTCTTCTGGGACTAGACTGGTTTCCAGCTCTGGGGTTTTCCCTGGAGGGCATTAACGCAGTGAAAGGGGAAGACATGGGGGCCACATTGGAACAGGAATTCCCTGCAGTATTTGACGGGCAGCTAGGGAAGTATACTGGAACACCTGTGACTTTTAATCTTGACCCTATGGTTGCCCCTGTCCGCCTCAAACCACGGAGAGTGCCCTTGGCACTACTGCCAAAGGTGGACGCTGAACTAGACCGCCTCCTTGCACAGGGCATATTAGAAGCTGTAGATCAGGCGCGTTGGGAGACCCCCATAGTGACCCCTGTTAAGCCAGATGGCTCAATCAGGCTATGTGCAGACTATAAGTGCACAGTGAACCGCGCATTACAGTCCCACGCATACCCTGTGCCCATCGTGCACCACCTGCTGCATTCCCTGGGAGGGGGAAAAGTCTTCGCGAAGTTAGATCTGTCCCAGGCTTACCAACAGCTGCCTGTGGACGACCAAGCAGCCGAAGCTCAGACTATTATTACACATCGAGGCGCTTTCCGCTGCCGCCGCCTCCAATTTGGCATAAGCACTGCCCCGGGCATTTTCCAAGGGTTGATGGAACGCCTGTTACACGGAATTCCGGGCACAGTGCCTTATTTCGATGACGTTTTGGTCACTGCGTCATCACGTGAGGAATTAATCTCTCGAGTGCGTGCTGTCCTCACCAAATTCCAGGATGTGGGGCTACGAATTAAGAAATCTAAATGTGTGTTTGCGGCTAGCAGCATAGAATTCCTCGGGTTCTTGGTGGACTCCACCGGAATACACCCCACAGCCTCTAAGATCCAAGCCATTGTGGACGCACCCAGGCCAAATTGTAAGGCGGAGCTGCAAGCCTTTCTTGGCCTCTTGAACTTTTATGCAATTTTCCTGCCTCACAAAGCCACAGTGGCAGAACCGCTGCACAGATTGCTGGACGCCAGGGCACCGTGGAAATGGGGCCCCCGTGAGGCACACTCATTTGCCGCTGTGAAAGGACTTTTGACAGCAAACACGGTGCTGGCTCAATACAGCACCCAACTGCCACTAGTGCTAGCCTGCGACGCGTCACCCTACGGCGTGGGCGCTGTCCTTAGCCACCGCTTGCCGAACGGAGAGGAAGCCCCGATTGCATTTTTTTCCAGAACCTTAGCTGGGCCGGAAAGGAACTATGGCCAAATCGACAAGGAGGCCCTGGCTCTCATCGCGGGGGTTCGCAAGTTCCATCACTATCTGTATGGGCGCCGTTTCGACCTCGTGACTGACCACCAGCCACTTCTGGGGTTACTCTCCAGCAACCGTCCGACACCCCAGATGATATCCCCAAGAATGACCCGTTGGAGCGTTTTCCTCGCCAACTACGAGTACCACCTGATCTACCGACCTGGCCGCAACATCGCGCACGCCGATGCCTTAAGCCGCTGCCCCCTGCCTATCCTGCTGGAGGACCCGGCACCTGCATCTATGGTCTTCCACTTGAACGACATCAACCTACCCATCGCAGCAAGCGACATCGCCAAGTCTACGGCTCGAGACCCCGTCCTGTCAAGAGTACTGACTTGGGTGCTGAGGGGCTGGCCTGGGGACACTGTGACTTCTGAATTTGCCCCATTCAAAACGCGCCAATGTGAACTGTCTGTTTTACGGGGCTGTTTATTGTGGGGTGAGCGGGTTGTAATCCCCACGGTTTTTAGGTGAGCCACCCTCAACTTGTTGCATAGGGGCCATCCCGGGGTGGTCCGAATGAAGGCCCTAGCCAGGGGTTACGTGTGGTGGCCGGGGATGGATAAGGCCATCGAAGAAAGGGTGGCCAAGTGCTCCATCTGTCAGGAGAATAGGGCATCCCCGCCTAAGGCAACCCCGCAGGTTTGGGAAACCCCAGCAGGCCCCTGGTCCCGCATCCACGTGGATTTTGCCGGCCCAGTACAAGGCCAGATGTTCTTGGTGGTCGTGGACGCTTTTTCTAAATGGTTGGAAGTCCGCTTAATGTCCACGACCACCACTGACCCCCTGATTAGGTGTTTGGAGTCATTGTTTGCGACACATGGGTACCCCGACGTATTGATCTCGGATAATGGGCCTCAGCTGACAGCGGCCCGATTTGAGGGGTTCCTCGCCAACTTAGGCATACGGCATGGTCTCATTGCGCCATGGCACCTTGCAGGTAATGGCATGGCGGAACGCATGGTTCGCACAACAAAAGAAACACTTCGCAAACTAGGCCCGGGGGATTGGCGAGATAAAGTAGCTGAGCTCCTGTTCACACAGCACACTACGCCATGTACAGCCACGAATAAAACACCGGCTGAGTTGCTCATGGGGAGGCGTTTGAGAACGCAGCTCGATAGACTACACCCCCATTATTCCACAGAAAAACCTCTAGACTCCTCCCGGCCAGGGCGCTCGTTCCAAGTAGGCAGCCCTGTGTATGCACGCAACTATGCCGGCAGCCCACTTTGGCTCCCAGGGGTGGTAGTCGGCTCAAGCGGCCCGTGCTCCTATCGTGTCCTGTTAGACAACGGCCAGGAGTGGCACCGCCACATTGACCAACTGCGATCTCGGTGGGGGGAAACGGCAGGAGCCAAGCCACAACTGGCAGAGTCCCCCAACCCTATAGAGGGACTCCGACTAGGGGAGGAGGGGGCGCGACGAGCCGCGAGCCAAACCGCTCTCGCTGACTTACCGGGGCGGGAAGAAGCAGTCGTAGAGGAGTTCACCCCTCTCCCCGGGGAGGAGACAAGTCCGGCAATAGACCATGCAGACGGAGACCGCAGTCTGGGAGAACAACCCCAAGAGCTAAGACGATCTAGTCGGATCAGACGGCGCCCAGCGTACCTCGCTGAGTACGCATGCTCCAACTAAAGGGTAAGGGGTGTAATGTCCTGGGGCTCCACCAGGGGGCTCCAAAAGGAGCGGGAATTCTAAGTGTTGTGATTGGTTGATGTTTTGTTGTGTTCAGTATAAATACAGAGCTGTCAGATCGGGGCCTGCTCCTGTCAGATGACTCTAGTTAGGAGGTTCAGAAGTTAATAAAGCATTAGTCCGACTCAAGCCTCAGCGTCGTTCCTCACGAATATAATAATCCAGGTCATGGTTGTCCCACAGGTGCTTTTTTAAAAGGCAACTGGACTTTCTTTGTTTTGCCTTGAAGACATTTTGCTTCTCATTGCTTCTCATCCAAAAATCTTCTTCGGTTCTTCTGAACTGAAGAAACTTCTTGGATGAGAAGTGAAATGTCTTCAAGAAAAAACAAAGAAAGTCCAGTTGCCTCTTGGTACATGCCATTAGTACAATTTGCCCCCTTACTCTCTTACTTTTACATAGTTAGGGCTAGTGGTCTGCAAAAGTCAAAAATACCTTTAAAATTCAACCACTTTGACCTTAGACATATTTGCAATATAACATAGGGCTATGAGAAGGCTGCCCTTGCTGATTTAAGCAAAAAGAAAGATGAATGATTGTAAATATTAATGCTTGAAGTCCATATCATTCTCAACGGTAGCTAGGTAAAGAAAATCAATACTTTCCCTACTCAAATACCCTGACATGTTACATTCGGAGGCTTCAAAGTTCAAATAAAAGATTTTCAAGGGTTTTTGACAAGCAAAATTGACCGGCTAGGACAGCAATATTAAAGGAAGCTTCAGCAAGATAAAAGTAAGCAGATTTCACAAAGTGACAATATGATTTTGGAAGATGGATATGCTAATAAAATGTAATGTTGCTTTGTCATAAACTGTCTACTTTTAAGTGGAAAGCCTGCAGAACAGTCATTTTTCCATTGCACAAAGACACTAGAAATCTAATGTGACACTTTCAGACTATCCATTTATTGCTTCAGAGAGCTGGCCATTATCGGTGTAAATGAAAACCTCATCAAAGGGCTTTTCAGATTCAAATAAATTTAAATTTATTTATCAGTGTTATTTAAAAGTGCTTTTATCCTGGTAATTACAAAGCAAAGACGGGTAGCCTGTGATCCACCATCAGAATATGGCCCCAGCATCTTTTAGCCCAGCGGGACACTCTGCTCAGATTCTACCTTTGAGAATTGACAATAAAAAGCTAAGATTCTTTGACACAATTTTGTCTTTTTTCAGCCAAGTACTCTTCGCTTCAAGCGAGAAATCTATTTTATTTTAGATAAATTTATATTATAGAGGTAAATTACCTAGGAAATAGGCTCGCAGGTAGGCATGCATATATACATAAATGAATATGCTCCCCAAACCCCAAAAGAGATTAAAAATGTTGCTCTCTCTAATTCTGCAGCCAACAGAGGCCAAATGATTTTTGTAACAAAAAGGGTATCTTTGTGCTTGCAAAGAAGGCTCTGATCCTTGTCATAAAGGAATAGCCTGGGTGTTAACTCAAGCTTAAAGTAAATCTTGGAAATGAATTTATCTCTTAATTACAATCAGGCCAAAAAACCTGATTTCCCCATATGGTTAAAAGCAGACCCTTTCCTTAAAAAATAAAATAAAAAAAATAAGGAAGATCATGATAAAGGTCTATCAAATTAACTATAAAGAGTGAATAGAGAGGACCTTTTCTCCTTCTCCTAATACGAATAAAATTTAGAATGATCTAATGAAAATGGATTGCAGAAGATTCATGAGGCCACTGGGATTCAGGCTATAACACCACTGGATCTTTATAAATAGGTACGGGTTTGTTATATGACTACCAGGCAAGTATTAATAAAATTGTAGGCTAAAACACTGAAGTAGGATGAAAATAAATATACTAGCTATACAGCGGAAAGAATACTACAAAGTAGGTGTGTCAGGTATGTGAAATAAACATTATGTAGCACTTAACCAACCAAAGATTTAAGATATAATGTAGCATTTCCCAAACTTAGCTCCACAGACTTCATCTGTGGTTGTTATTGCCTTGGTCACCACTTCCAATTAACAGAAAATAGGAATGCTTTCAGCTAACTATATCTAGGGATCCTGAACTTGGAAGGACTAAATTAACTAAACATCAATTTTCTCATGGTGGACAGCTAAATGCTTCTGGGAAACTCTGCACATGGTATCATAGTCACAGCTTAGGCAAGCATCGGATAATCTGGTTTCAAGCATGGTGGCTAGCACAGCTAGTAACTGTTCATATTGTAGATAGAACTCAACTTACAATTGTTCTTTTAAAGATGCTTTGGAGTTATAACAACACTGAAAAAGTGACGTATGACCAGAGATGGGTTCCTACCGGTTCTAACCGGTTCTTTAGAACCGTTAGTAATTCGGCGATGATGTCACGGAGTCGGTTCTGTCGTTGCCTCCGTAGGCGCCGCCATCTTGGGTTTTGCTTCTGCGCATGCGCAGAAGCTAATTTTTGCTCCTGAGCGTGCGCAGAAGCTATTTCTTGATTACTGCGGGCGTGCGGGTGCATGGCCTGAGCAAACCGGCAGCAAAAGGATCCGGAACCCACCCCTGCTTATGACCTATCTTTGAAGTTACAATAATTGTACCACTCCTGCACTCAAGTGACCACGTTTTATGCACTTGGCAACCTGCTCACATTTAGGACTGGTTGAAGTGTCCTGTGGTTACATGACCATTATTTGTGACCTTCTCAGCTGGTTTCTGACAAGCAAAGTCAATGAGGTAAGCCAAATTTACTTAACAACCATGTGATTCATTAAACAACCATTGTAAAAATGGGTCCCATCGCATAATGATTCAATAATGCATTGCTTAGCAACCAAACTTATGATCCCAACTGTGGTCATAGATCAAGGACTACCTATACTGTTTTCCAAGTGCAATGTGGGCTGATGACTACCACTTTTCCACATGAGGTTAAAATGAGTTTCATAAATTACTCATGGGTCCACGAAATAGAGCGTCGTGATTCCTTAAAGTAGCTTTCTTCCATGCTTGCTGCTAATTATGGGAACTGCAGTGCCAATATAACTACAGTGCCCCAGGATGGCTGCCTTATAGACCAAATGACTTAGCTGAACCAATTTGATCAAATGCTTGACATAGAATTGCTAATAATATGGAAATATTTACCGTATTTTCAGAGTATAAGACGCTCCGGACTATAAGACGCACCTACCTTTTTGGGGGAGGAAAACAAGAAAAAAAATCTGCCTCTGCCTCTTCCTCCTAGCAATTTGACTCCTTGCAGCAAACAGAAAACAGCCTGTTTCAGTTTCAGTTTCAGCACAGCCTGATTAGCACAAGGGGGAAAAAATCTGCCTCTGCCTCCCAGCAATTTGCCTCTTTGCAGCAAACAGCCCGTTTCAGCTTCAGCACAGCCTGATTAGCACAAGAAAAAAAATCTGCCTCTGCCTCCCAGCAATTTGCCTCTTTGCAGCAAACAGCCCGTTTCAGCTTCAGCACAGCCTGATTAGCACAAGAAAAAAAATCTGCCTCTGTCTCCCAGCAATTTGCCTCCTTGCAGCAAATAGCAAACAGCCCGTTTCAGCTTCAGCACAGCCTGATTAGCACAAGCAGCTAATTATCGGTTGGATTGGCCTCCCAATGATCAGCTGTTTCAGGCTGCAAAGAATGCCATAGCCTAACCCTCCATGTGCCTCATTTTTGGCGGGTGGGCTACATTCGGTGTATAAGACCCACCAAAATTTTCACCCTCTTTTGGGGGGAAAGTGCGTCTTATACCCCGAAAAATACGGTATCTACAATAGCTCTTTACATGATTGAATGTTTTATCAAGCAAAGCAAAATGTTTATTAGATTCTATACCACTACTGTCTTTTTTAAAAAAATTAATAAGATAACTTCATATCCTAAGAGCAATATTTTCCAACCATGAAAATATTAGTCATGTGTAGTTTGAAATCCTGTGTCGGGGGCAAATCAATTAGGTAACTCAATGTAGACAAATCTGATTTTTTTGAATCTCTCTATGCATCTCTCATCTTTTGGCTGAAGTACCCTGTTGTGGCCAGGTCGAGTCCAGTGCAATTAGCAGTCGATCCCGAGGATTCGGAGGTAGTGAGGGTGCAGTACAGAAGACCAGTGTTCCTGGCACCAGAGACGGAGAGTGAAGAGGACGTGGGGTCAGAGGCTGGCGAACAATTAGAACCTGATGCATCTCCTCAGATTAGTGACTCAGGAGAAGAGGGGGAGGCTCTTCTGGATGCCAGAGCACGCAGGTTCTCAAAGAGACATGAGTGGCTAATCAGGAGGAGACTTCCTCGTGAGTAGTAATACAGGGCTTGACCACGCCCTGAGGGTATTTAAGGGTCTGTCACGAGGGGCTTCATTGCAGAGAACAACCCCGTTCTGTGGTTTCAGCATTTTGCTCTTGTATCTGCAGCTCGGATTATCAACAGTTAACATTTTTCCTGTGATTAATGAGAGTTTGGATTTCCGCCAAAACCTCCATGAGGTGAGATAAGGCTCCTTAATTGCTCTCTGAGACTCTAGCCAAATACTGGGAAGTCTTTGTAAATGACTGATATTCTTTTCAAAAGACTCAACTCTGGCTAAGAATTTATTTGCAGTAAAAAGAATATTGTTCCCAATTCCTTCTTGTGCATCTTATTTTGGGGGTATACCCGTGGGGACAGAACATACCCCTTGGATTTTGTTAGTCTTGGAATGTTGTTTTGATTAAGCTACTGTCCTGGGAGACTGAATAGATTAATACCCCCGGGGCAGTGGTGGGTTCCTACCGGTGCAGTCTTGCCTGTCCATCGCCGCCGAGCCGAAGAAGCTGGCGGCATTCGCGGTGCGGGGCTTCCCCCGCCCACTTTCCCGGGATGCTGGGACGCTGCCATTTGCGTTCTTTTGCCCTCTGCGCAAGCAGCGCTTCGCAGAGGGCAAAAGAACGCAAATGGCGGTGTCCCGGCATCCCGGGAAAGCGGGCGGGGGAAGCCCCGTGCCGCAAACGCCGCCAGCTTCTTCAGCTCGGTGGCGACGGACAGGCAAGACTGCACCGGTAGGAACCCACCACTGCCCCGGTGAGAGAAAGCCCAAGCAATACACAATAGGGAAGGAGGTAACAGAAGCCACACCTCCATCGGTCAGCATGACTAAGGCAAAAACAACAAAACTAGTTACAGGGGGAAGGCAAGGGTGTGGGCCCAGCATGTGCACAGTGACTACATTGATCAGTAACACATAAAAGCAAGCATCTCTTCAATGGTGATTTTACACTCTGACGATGTTAGCAGGAGCTAATGAAAGCTTAGTAAATAAATTTTTAAAAGTTCCGGAGATCATGATGCATGCCCCTTACAGTCCTCTTAGGAATGGGGTGAGGTCAACAGTAGACAGTCTAAGGTTAAAATTTTGGGGGTTTGGGGATGAAACCACAGAATCAGGTAGTGCGTTCCAGGCATTGACCACTCTGTTACTGAAGTCGTATTTTCTGCAATCGAGTTTGGAGCAGTTCACTTTAAGTTTGCATCTATTGTGTGCTTGTGTATTGTTGTGGTTGAAGCTGAAGTAGTCATTGACAGGTATGCACACACACACATACATAGTTATATATGCATTTCAGAATTGCAGTGTGACCTTGCTGATAGCAAACATCAGTTAAATTGTTAAACGTAGAAACTAATATATAACTTCCAATTTCTCAAAACATACCAAAACTAGGGCCTTGAAAGAGGATATGTCTAGAAGAAACACCCAAGTTCTTTTTCATTAGCAAATACATTGAGATGAAAAACATGTTACAGGATGCTGACTGTTGGGGTGAGAATAAAATCTCATAGAGGCGATTTGGATCTTTGCTTGGAATTCAGACAGTTAGAAATAAAGCCAAGATTAAAAGTCTAATAGAAATATTTATTTTGGTATAAAAACAATAAATCCTGAATAATTACATCTTTGCTAAGAAAAACACGACCGTTCAGGTCAGAGTCAAGTCAAAAGTGATTAATGGTGGTTTAGGAATGTGGACATGCGTACAAGATCATATCACGTGTTCTGCTTGTATTGGAATATACCATAATATTAAAATAGGGGTGTATCACCCTGCATAGACATACAACTGACAATATTCACACTGTGACACTGACGAACAAAGCAGATGCTACATATTGAATTCTTAACAACGTATGGCCAACGAGGTATTAATCTACATAATCCATGTGGGTTCTTTCATGCAAGCCTGAAGAAATGAATAAAGGTGACTTTTCTAAGAATTTCTCTTGGCAGTCCAAAAACACCCACACAATGTTTTAAAAAGATTTAATAGCAGGAAATTTCCTTTTAAAAAATTTGAAAGGCATGGACCCAAATGAATATTGTACCTTTGCAAATAGCAAAATTCACATTAGACTTATCACATGTGTAGAATCAGGGGTGAAATTCAGCAGGTTCTGACAGGTTCTGGAGAACGGGTAGCAGAAATTTTGAGTAGTTTGGAGAACCGGCAAATACCACCTCTGGCTGGCCCCAGAGTGGGGTGGGAATGGGTATTTTGCAGTTTCCTTCCCCCAGGAGTGGGGAGGGAATGGAGATTTTGCAGTATCCTTCCCCTGCCACGCCCACCAAGCCACGCCCACAGAACCAGCAGGGAAACATTTTGAATTTCACATGACTATGAACATATAATGCTGGAATCACCTTACCCGGGGTGAAATGCATGTCAGGGCTGATGTCTAGAAATAGATTAGGGATTCTGCTCATTAACTATGTCTCAAACTTATAGAGTCCTTGGCTAAGCTGTGAGATCTCTAGACAACTGAGCTAGTCAAACCTGGCCTGGCCTTTTTTAGGCCATCTTTGGAGCTCATGGAACCACAACAACCCCGGCCTTATCTAACCATGTTGCTGATCAGCCTCTGGATTGGACTGGCTTTTTCATTGCAGGAATTGCAGGAACCCCATTTTCATGGATGGAATATGACCTAGTTAAGATTGGACTTTAAGCAGTACTTGACCACCATAGAGATGTTGATCTAGTTCCACTGAGTGCCCCATTTTACGACCTTTCTTGCCACAGTTGTTAAGCTAGTAACCCCGTTGTTAAGTAAATCTGGCTTCCCCATTAGCTTTGCTTGTCAGAAGGTCGCAAAAGGGGATCCCATGACCCTGGGACACTGCAACCATCATAAATATGAGTCGATTGCCAAGCATTTGAATTTTAATCACATGTCTATATGAATAGCGCAATGGTTGTAAGTGGAAAACAATCATAAGCCACTTTTTTTCAGTGCCGTTGTAACTTTGAATAATCACTAAATGAAGTGTTGCAAGTCGAGGACTACCTGTATTTTTATGATCTGCTGAGTTATGAGAACTTAAAAGAGTAGATTCATCTTTGGGCGGGGAGACAAAAGGCAATCCATTATGTATTCCTTGTGTTCTGCAATCTGGAATCTTATTCATTCTAAAAACATATCTTCAGGTTTTAAGTGTTTTTGTCTTTACTTTTCTTCCTAGATATTGAAATTCATTCTTAAATATAGTTGATGAATTCTGTTTACATGCAGAAAATACTATGTCTATGGAGATTCTCAGTCATCCAGGTCATGGTTGTCCCAAAGGTGCTTTTTCAAGAGGCAACTGGACTTTCTGGTTTTTCTTTGCAGACGTTTCGCTTCTCATCCAAGAAGCTTCTTCAGCTCTGACTGGATGGTGGGGAATGGAGTCTGCAAGGAGTATAAATCCTTCCATTCCCCACCATCCAGTCAGAGCTGAAGAATATTCTTGGATGAGAAGCGAAACGTCTGCAAAGAAAAACCAAAAAGTCCAGTTGCCTCTTGAAAAAGCACCTTTGGGACAGAAAACACTATGATTCATCTCAGATTTTTAGTTTTGTGAAGTAAACTTCTTTCTTTGACCTTAGTTAACTTTTTTCCTCTTACCCTTCTTAAAATAGGATGTCATTATGGTCATGTAACTGGCGAAACAGACAAACCTCTCACAGCTGGAGAGAATATTTAACAGAATTATGAAATGCAGATGTTTTCTTCTAGACTAAAGCTTCTTTCTTTTTTAAAAAATGTGGTGAAATTCCCTTGACAGGGAAAAAAAGTTAAGTGCCAAGAGTCATGTCCAGGTTGTTAATATATTTCTTCTCCAGATTAAGTATATTTTCAATTACAGATGTATTAAACAAGGAGATTTAATAGAACATGGATTAAATTGAATATGATGTGCCAATGGGAATTTATACAGCCAATGATCATAACTGAAGAAGTTATTGATAACAGTGGGAAGTCAGCAGTACCATTAGGCCCTATGTTGCAGTTATAAACAAGCCTTCTAATACTTTTTATGAATGTCTGTAGAAATCTTTCTACCGAATTTTGATTTACCTGGCTGAAATAGATAAACTGGCAAAGCTGGTTTTTTTTTTCTTTCATCTTCTTCATATAGTAAAATTACCTTGTAAAAATTCTTCATAAAAGTTACCTCATCGTGGAAAAAAAACTCATTTTCTAGACTGTTTCTTCCACTCCCACATAACATTTCGCTACTAAGCATTTTTCACATGAAGGTCTTTGACAATAATATTTTAGCACAAGGATAATGAGAGGAAAAAAAGATGATTTTCAAAAAAGAAAAAAAAACCCCATGAGATAACATGCATGGGTTGTAAAATGATGTCTTTGGGCAATGCAAATTCCAGTATCTAAAAGTCAGTACTGAAAATGTGTCCTCTACTAGGGCAATCCAAATTGAATGGAGTTATCTATATAGGCATATCTGCACATGTCTCCTTGCCCACATACAGTATAAATACTTTCAGATTCATCGCTGTATTTATGCCAATTTATGTTCAGTGGCATTCATAATATCAGCAGCAGGACAACTGAAGATTTTTGTTCCAATACCATCAACTATTTTTGTCACGGTGTGATTATTGTCAGTTGTATGTATATGCAGGCAGCTGCATCCCTATCTAATATAATGGTACATTCCTACCACGTGATATAATATTCTTGTACGCATGTGTGCATTCCAAAATCTCCATTCTTCCCTTCTTGACTTGGCTCTTGACCAAGAAGGTCGCATTTTATAGCAGAAATGTAAACAATCAGAATTTACTGTTTTTGTACCAAAATAAATATTTTAATTAGACTTTTAAACTTCGGCTTTATTTCTAAATGTCTGAATTCTGGGAGAAAGATCAATATCGCCTCTGTGAGATTTATTCTCACCTTGACCATTTTTTTCATTTTTAAAACATGGGATATAAGCAAGGCCCCTAAGTCTATCTGTCACATCCATCCATTTAATGTTTGGAGGTTGCCCAAGGTTGCCATCCGAGATGAACATGTTTGATATTTCCTTTAAAATGGATAAGAGAAATCCTGACTTTAATCAGTCTTTTGAGACAAAATATGTAAGAAATTTGCATGGAATTTCTAATATGGAAAACATCAACTCTTGTTCTTTTTTTTATGGAGCTGCGTTCTTCATTCTTCCTTGCTTTACCACTTCAAAATTATTGGCTTGATTTATACGTTCAAGGTCTGACACTGTTTTGCCACAGAGAACATGCGTTTGGTATGGATTTTTCGATTAGATAGAATGTTTTCCTAAGTTATTTGTTTTTCGCCTCCCAACTAGATATAAAGGACAGATGAGTAAGCCATTTCCTGTGTCTGCTCTTTTGAGACTTCAATAAGAGCCAGCAGGATTTATGTTTTTTACTTAAAGCTCCTTCTACCTTTGAACTTTCACATTAGACTCCTCTATTTAAACTCTTGTATTTGATGTCATTAACATCACAAACTTTTAAACTTTTACATGTCATCCAGCCCACGCTAAAGCATTATTTCTTTTATTCTTCATTATGTAACTGCATTGTCAGGGAAATAATGGATTTATTTCATCAATATATGTATAGATACATTGCTAAATCTTAAGTCCTTTTCTGTATTTAACAGATTTTAACAGATTAACAGAGTTGGAAGGGACCTTGTAGGTCATCTAGTCCAACCCCCCGCTCAAGCAGGAGACCCTACACCATTTCCGACAAATGGCTGTCCAATTTCCTCTTGAAAGTCTCAAGTGTTGGAGCTCTCAAAACCTCCGAAGGCAAGCTGTTCCACTGGTTGATCGCTCTCACTGTCAGAAAGTTTCTCCGTATTTCCAGGTTGAATCTCTCCTTGGTCAGTTTCCATCCATTATTCCTTGTCTGGCTTTCTGGTGCCTTGGAAAATAACCTGACCCCCTCCTCTCTGTGGCAGCCCCTCAGGTATTGGAACAATGCTATCATGTCTGCCACCTTCTCTTTGCTAGACTAGCCATGCCCAGTTCTTGTAACCGCTCTTTGTATGTTTTAGTTTCCAGTCTCCTAATCATCCTGGTTGCTCTCCTCTGCACTTTCTCTAGAGTCTCAATGTCTTTTTTGTAGTGTGATGACCAAAACTGGATGCAGTACTCTAGGTATGGTCTAACTAAGGCTTTATAGAGTGGTATTAGTACCTCCCTATACCTAGATTATATCCCTCTATTAATGCAGTTTAGGATTGTATTGGCTTTTTTGGCTGCCACTGCACACTGCTGGCTCACTGCACACTGTTTAGCTGGTTGTCCACTAAGACTCCAAGATCCCTCTCACAGTCACTGCTGTTGATTCTGATTTCACCCAGTTTATATGTATATTTTTGGTTTTTCTTACCTAAGTGTAGGACTTTACTTTTCTATGCCTTAAATTTCATTTTGTTAGATAGGGCCCAGTGTTCAAGTCTGTCAAGATCCATCTGGATAATGAATTAAATTGGTGCAGATGCAATGTGAAATTGAAATTATGACTTGTTTTTGATTTTGTAGTTTAAGGTGAATAATGATGTAAAATTAAGGGAATGTAAATATGTATACTAGATGAAGATCCGTCATGTACTTGTCTCTATGTTTTATGTATGTTTTGTCTTTTTACTTGTGTTATAAATAAAAAACTTTTTAAAAATTTAAAAAAAAGATCCATCTGGATCTTGAGCCTGTCCTCTAGGGTGTTAGCTATTTCTGCCAGCTTAGTATCATCTGAAAATTTGGTTAGTTCCCCTTCTATTCCTTCATCTAGGTCATTTATGAAGATATTAAAGAGAACTGGGCCTAAGACGGAACCTTGTGGTACCCCACTGCTTACTTCTCTCCATGTAGACTTAGACCCATTGAGGACTACTTGTTGAGTATGGTTAGTCACCAGCTGTGAATCCATCTGGTGGTGAAGCTGTCTATCCCACTTTTTTCTAGCTTTACAAAGAAGTAGGTTGTGGTGTACTTTGTCAAATGCTTTGCTTAAGTCTAAGTATATTATGTCCACATTATTTCGCTGGTCTACTAATTTAGTCACTGTGTTGAAGAATGAAATGAGATTGGTTTGGCATGATTTGTTCTTAACAAACCCATGTTGGCTGCTGGTTATTACTTTACTTGTTTCTAGGTGTTGGCAGATCTGTTTTTTAATTATCTTTTCCAGTATTTTCCCGGGAGATTTGAAAGTATTTGAAAGAAAGAGCAGACATCCTTTCAATATTATTTAGAAACTCTGTTTTGCCTCCAAGATAAATGGATGATCCTTCAAAGAAGAACACCAAGATGGTCATGGGTGATAAATACCGTGGCATGATGGAAGCAATATTAGGTTGAGCAAAATTTAACTCCTAAAGATTAATTAGAAACTTAACTCATGATATCCAGAAATCTTTACTCTGTCCTTCTGTTAAAGCGGGCATGGTTGTGTAAAAATAAATTTGTCCACCTTTAAGTTGCCTCTAGATTTTTTGTTTTATTTTGCTTTGTTTTCAGAATTATTCCTGCTAAGTAAATCTAGTTAAAACATCTTGGCTGATATTAACATAATGCATTAAATGAATAGCTCAGTTCTTTGAGACCAAAATCAATTTAATCTTCCTTCCTAGTTTTGACTCAGGAACCGAGGACAAAATAATGTCTCACACTGTAAGGTTGGGATTCCCTCATTTGTTGACTTGCTCATTAGCCATCCTGAACGTTTGCCAAAGTAGAAAGATGGAGCACAAATCTTCAGATGCTGCTTCTTGTGAAGGAACTAAATATTGGATTTAGCCTCTTGACCAGATCAGTTTTCTCTTCATTGATTTAGAAATGCCGATAGTAAATACTGTAGCTGTCCAGAAACATGACAAGTCAATGTACGGCAACCAAGAACAATGAAGATGTGTATAATTAGGAGTGACAAATTTTGTCCTTCAAAATCTGTAGCTGATACTGCCATTCAACAACATTGTTATGATTCTAGCATAAGCTCTGAGTTCTTATGACATTTGTGCTTTTCTCCTCTTACAACTCCACATAGAATAAAAGAATCATTTCCTGACCGGAACCACAGCTATTAAATGGCTCTCCCCTGGTCTAAAGGAGATTTACAAAATGATGAATTATTGAAATTATGGAGCATATGCTTTTTGAAGTGAAACTCAGTGTAAACATCAAAGCATTTTTGTAAGTATAGACTGCAAGTAGTTTAATTTTAAATTCTTGTTTATTCCATAGGTGGATTAGATTTATTTTCATACTTTAGAGGGAAGAGATGAAAGCTCACTGTGAAGTCTACATTCCCAGCATATTATGTGATTAAAATTTACAGCCCAAACTAAAAGTGGTAAGTCTGTACTAAAACATCATTTAGCATATGAAATACATGTCTATAAATGCATGTTCTTTCCTTCCTTCCGCAGGAGTCATTGTCCTGCTTAGAAAAACAAAAAACTCTTTAACTTTTAAGACAAGTGGAGGCAATAATGCAAATCTAGTTATCTCAGGGAAGCAAAGAGAGTCCTGTTTAAACAGCTGCTTTTAAATTAATTTCTCTGAAGTTAAATTCCAATATATTCTTCTTGGTTTTGCTCCTCAGTGAAACCATTTATTCTCAATTTTCTCAGATTCTTCAAATCCCTCTTTAGGACAATCATTTTTTGATCATGCTAGTTCCCATGTTGTAGTGCAGTGCAGGGGTGGGTTCCTAATTTTTTTTACTACCACTCTGTGGGCGTGGCTTAATTTTGTGGGCGTGACTTAGTTTTGTGGGCGTTGCTTAGTTTTGTGGACATGGCTTGATGGTTATGTGACCGGGTGGGAGTGGCTTGACGGTCATGTGACTGGGCAGGCATGGCTTCATAGTCGTGTGACTGGGCGGGTGGGGTTAAGTGGTCACGATCCTGGACTACTGCAACGCGCTCTACATGGGGCTACCCTTGAAGAGTATCCGGAGACTTCAGCTGGTGCAAAATGCGGCTGCGCGTGCTGTGGTGGGTATGCCAAGGTACACCCACGTGACACCTGTACTCCGCCAGCTGCATTGGTTGCCCATCGGTCCCCGGGTCCGATTCAAGGTGTTGATCACCATCTTTAAAGCCCTTCATGGCTTAGGACCAGGTTATCTCCGGGACCGCATTCTGCCTCACACTTCCCTTCGACCGGTTAGGGCCCACAGAGTTAGCCTCCTCCAGGTCCCGTCGGCCAAGCAATGCCGGCTGGCGGGCCCTAGGGGGAGAGCCTTCTCTGTGGCCGGCCCCGTGCTCTGGAACCAACTTCCCCCAGTGACCCGAACTATCCCCACTCTGCTGGCCTTCCGCAAGGCTGTTAAGACATGGCTCTTCCTGCAGGCTGAGGGTACAGCGTAATCCATTGAGCTCACCCCAAGTATGTATGATTGTTGAATGGTTATTGTATACTTTTAATATTACGGTTTTAATTTTTATATTTGTTTTTAAATGCATATTTATTATTGGTTTCTTGTATTTTTTGCTGTTGTACGCCGTCTGGAGTCCTCCGGGAGTTGGGCGGCATATAAGAATGCCAAATAAATAAATAAATAAATAAATAAATAAATAAAATCCTAGTTCCCGCTATGAGGATTCCTGCATCCGGACCTTTTACAAACCCCCCAAAGGATTAAAAGAAACCAGATTCCAAACAGCTCTGAATCCTTAAGGCAAACCAAATACAAGTGGTCTCGCTTAATGGCCGGTTGCTTAGCAAGTGTTCAAATTTAGGACTGACCTACTCAGAGCTACTTGACCTGTTTTTTGAGTTTTGACAGCCTTATGCAGGCACACATGTACGCCCGCCCGCACACATACACATTTATGACCAGTTACAACATCCGTGACGTCACCAGCCGGTCGCTACCGGTGCTATAGAGTGGACCGCACCGGTAGAAACCCACCACTGGTGCAGTGAGTATAAGGACATACAACTCAAAAGAGCCACATATTGCTTCTCTGGTTGTGCCTCCTTCCTTTCTGTCCTGTTCTTCCGCTACTTCTCATGTCTTTTTGATTATTTTATGTGTATCAGGGCCAACAGCTGCTTTATCTATACTGTAAAGTTTCAAAGAAAGAAAGATAAACCAACTGATAATATGAAAGCAGCCTTGAATTTTGACATCTCCAGGTCCTAGCATATCTCAAAAGACTTGGTTCAAGCTCTTTGGCAAGGACACATATCATCCAAGCATCCAAATGTACAAAGTGAAATATCCCTTTGGTGGGGAGCCCAGAAAATTGTTTTAATTACCTAAACTGTAAGTAGATTATGTGACTTGATGTTATGCGTTTAGGGGCTCTGTCGGTCTTTTGTAACACAAGTACAAGCAAATCCATCCATACATATAAAACATCCTGCTAAAATCCTGGATTTACTTACTTATTTATTAAGAATAGAATGCTCTGCACAGGGAAAGCCACTGTGGTTTATTCCAATTTAACCTTTAGGAAAATTAAAAAGGTCCTTTTGTTTCTTTTGGCTCCTGCTTCTTTTAAGACAAACTGTTAGCCCTTTTTTTATTTTGCATGGTTTTATAGTGTTTTCTTTGTTTAGTTTATTACAGGCTACTTTTGAAACATTGACAGCAAAAATTGAGGTCGGGATATTTAAACATACAAATTAAACAATATTTTGGACTTTGAAAGTCTGCTTTCTCTCAGTCCATAAATGAAAAGTAGAGCTTGCACCACTATCATTAGATCAGCACTGAGACAATAGCAGCCATTAACTAAACCACGTGGGCATCATCTGGAAAGTTCTTTATATTCCTGGGGGAAAAAATATTATTTTGAATGCGTAAACACTAGGGCCTCTTAAGCCAAAGAATACAATAGAGTAACTACTTAAGCCAAATATCATTAAATACTGAAAATAAACAGGAAGTGGATCCAAATAGAGACCATGTTTTTTCCCTGCTTATTTCATCTAGTCCAAAGGTTGTGTTCCCCCAAATTTCACCCTGAAAATACATTAGTCTCATCTAGTAGGAATACATATTTGATATTAGCATCATTTCAAGAGCATATTTCAGTCATATTTATTCACTCAAAGAACCCACAAGTTCACAATTCTACCTTTAATTTTCCAGCAGGACAGTATCTTCCAGCCTGAGAAGACATACTCAAGCTCTATCTCTGTATCCCTCCCTTCACCCACTTGACCCCGCCCTTCCCCTCTTCCATCAAGATACCCTCCTGTGTATCACTGGAATTTCTAAGTAGTGGCAGAAGCTTCACTGTGCAACCAATCAACCGTAGGGTTTGTATTGGTCCAGCAGAGGGAAATGGAGAAGAACCTAGAGTAGGGGTCTCCAACCTTGACAACTTTAAGACTTGTGGACTTCAATTCCCAGAATTCCTCAGCCAGCAGAGCTGGCTGAGGAACTCTGGGAGTTGAAGTCCACAAGTCTTAAAGTTGCCAAGGTTGGAGACCCCTGACCTAAAGTACATATCGTCTATCAGCCACAACAGTGGTGAAATCTAAAAATTTTCCCTACCTGTTCTGTAGGCGTGTCTTGGTGGGTGTGGCTTGGTGGGCATGTAACTGGTTGGGCATGGCTTGGTGGGCATGGTCATGTGACCAGGTGAGCTCAAAAACCAACTTTCACACTTCTCACACAAACAACACAAAAGCTACACAATTGACTCACACACAATGCAAAAGCAGCTGACTTCACACAAAATGGCCCCTGCAACAAGGAGGAACCACACAGAGTCACAGAGAGCTCAAAAATGAACTATCACACTTTGCACAAAAATAACACAAAAGCCACACAACTGACTCTTACACAACTGACTCCTACACAATGCAAAAGCACACAAAATGGCCCCTGCAACAACAAGCAGGAACCTCACAGAGCCACAAAGAGCTCAAAAACCAACTTTCACACTTCACACAAAAATAACACAAAAGCTACACAACTGACTCCTACACAACTGACACACACACACAATGCAGAAGCAGCTGGACTTCACACAAAATGGACCCTGCAACAAAGCAGAAACCTCACAGAGTCACAGTTCCAGGGAATAGGTAGTTTTTTAAAAAAATGCTTTAAAAAGTTAAAAAAGGTTCATCAGCTGTGACAATCAGCTGTGTTGCCCGTGGTGGAAAACTTTTTTTTTACTTTTTAAAAGCATTTTTACTACCAGTTCAGAGAACTGGAAGTATTTGTTACTAACGGTTTGGGCAAACCGGCCTGAACTGGTAGCATTTCACCCCTGAGCCACAACATTCCAGGGGTGTTCATGCTTCCAGTGAATCAGATATTCTAGTCAGCCCCTCCTGCAACAAGTATCCAGAATACGCTCTTGAGTTGTACATAAACAAAGGCAGGACATGAATCTATTTTTTTCCTCCTAGTAATAGAATAAAAAATAAATTATATACACACATATTGATATTGTTCTTGAATATATTTTCAATCCATGCAATCGCTGCAATTTTAAGTCTGTAAAGGAACTTTTTTAAAAACAGAAATTCTGTTTATATTTGTTAATGGAGATGAACTGCCAAAACTAAACCTCTAAACCTTTTAGGAACATTAGGTTTTATGAGTAATTCATCTACCAAATCCTCAAAGTAGCATGTCACAATAATTCTGGGTGAAATAAACTGCAATCATTTTTATATACTGCATCCATGGCTAATCAAATGCCCTTCTAATCCACACAGGTATTTGCACCATTGCTTAATGAGCAATGAAAGCCTTCATCATTGAATGGTTGACTTTACTTTTATGTCTTCATTCAAGAAAAACTAAGGGCCTTTCTCAACAATATGTATGTTGGTTGTGATATATTTCCTGATGTTCATTGGCCATTTTGATCTTGTTTCTGGCTCTTCAAATGTTTCATGGCATTCCTTGGCAATTTTGATCTTGCTTCTGCTGCTAAGTTTCTTCATCATTGTTTATACCAGTGTTTCTCATTTTTAGCAATGTTAAGATGTGTTGGACTTCAACTCCCAGAGTTCCCCAACCAACAAGTTGAAAAAACACTGGTTTAAGTGTTACTTTTAAAGGGTAAAGTCTGTTGAAACTTGAACTCTTGGATTTTCAGAAAGATCAAATTATGAAGCTTTGTGAGCTCCTGGGAGAAAATGAGTGAAGAAAAATGCAAAATGAGAAATGAAAAAACAACAACATCATTTTGTAAAATATAGGTCACATCTATTTAAGATGCAACTAATGGTGTCTTCAATTTTGTTTTGTTTTTGTTTTTAGACAACGTGTTCCTTATGTGCACACAGAAGGAAAAGCAAGCTTTGGAAATGTCTTATGATGGGAGCATACCTGTAATTTTTAATGGGGAAGTCACTGAAAAGGCAAGGGGCTTACCAGCAAATTCTTTACACCCAAATGATAAGCAAACTCTTCATGACTTGAACTGAAAAGTAGAAAATAAATGAGAATAAATGCATTTGGCTTTTGTTTTAAAAAATCCATCGAAACACATCCAAAAATCCCAGTTCCATTGCATTTTTCCCCATTTTTACTATGTCATATGTTCCTGTTATGAAACCTTCCCCAAAAATGCCTCAAGATGGAGGGAGCAAAGGCTATGACAAGCATATTTTTAGAGAAATTAGTCCCAATTTCTACCCAGAATGGCAGTGCTCCAAAACATTGGACTAGATGCACAAGGTCCATCCCCCACTTAGCTGTTGACTTCGGGCTATTAACTGTTTCTCAGTTTGCCCTAGAAGTCCAATTTGAGAGTAACATTTGAGAGAGGATAAGGTAGCTTCCACTGCCGGAGGATGGGATATTAAACACAAGAAATAAATCCTAAGCTTAGAAATGTTTGGAAGGCTACACTGTGAAAGAGCCTTGACTAATTAGCTCAAGAGCTAATTATGTTACTCATGAATCATGTTCTTCCCACCTTCCCACCCCAACTCTCAAGCTTGGATCACTACAAATTGCATCTGGCTTGATTCTATTCTCATTCTTGAAGGTTTGCCATATAAGGCACTCAAGATTCCAAACTCTTACAAGGCCTAGAAACTTCTGAGTTTTTAAAAATTATGTTCTGGAAACCAAACCATCACACAATATAGAGGAGATTGAAAGTCTACACACCCCTGTAAATATGCCAGATTTTTGAGATGTGAAAAAAATCAGACCAATATAAATAATTTTTCCACCTTTAATATAATATATAAACTGTACAATTCAATTGAAAAAACAAACTGATATATTTAGGAGAAAAAAAACCCTATAATGTGGCTGCATAAGTGTGCACACTCTTAAACTAACTTTAAGCACCTTTTGATTTTTTGATAGCATTCATTCTTGAGATAGCAGTGTATCAGTATGGCATATGTTGCCTTGGGAATCTTTACTCACTCTTCCTTGCAAAAGCACTCTAAATCTGTCAGATTGTGAGGGCGTTCTCCATTGGGTGTTGAAGCGAGCCTTCAGATAGGGTGATCCACAGCCAATCATATGAAGGACTGAGTCTACCAATCAGAAACTGAACCTCTGTCCGCCATCTTGGTTCTAGGCCCAGTTTTAGACTCAGTCATTCATTAGGATAGACGTGGATCTTCACTCTACTTTCTGAATCTTCAGAAAGTGGATCTTTCCACTGATGAAGTGGATCTTCATCATCCTCTGTGAGTTGATTCTATTGCCTTTTGCATTTATTTTTGATTTTTTCCTCATCCTCCCTCCTCGGCAACAAAGGAAAAAAAAAAACCGCCGCACTTCGCCCTTTGCAGCGCTGCGGTGCTCGGGCCTCAAAGGACTCGGATCAGTGCTTGCACCCCGTTTGGATCCTGGGGAGGGGGCACAGTGATTCCCCCCTCCTAAAGCAGCGCGGGTGGTTGAGGCACTCAGAGCTTGCTTGCCTCCTTTCTAGCCACCCGCAGCGAGCCGGATCAGCTGTTTGGCGCTCCGCTAGTTTTTTGTGCCATTTTCCTTGCCGGGCTCCGGGGCGTATTTGATTTTCCCGCCCTGAAACAGCCGAGTTGCGGCGGCCATTTTTTCTCCTTGGGCTCGCACCTCAGCCTCAAGGCAGACCCCTCACCCATCTCCTCTGTCTCCAAGCCGCCCGCCAAATGACAGCAGAAATCGGCCAAGCATAGCAAGCAGGCCGACTCTGCAGCTCCCGCTTCTGCCGAGGCCAGCTCAGCCGGATCAGCGCCAGCATCAAAGGCCTTAGAACGGGACGAACGGAAGCGCGATCGCGCACTCCGGAAGATGACGGATAAGGCGGCTTGGCGCTCGACCTCTCTACCTCCCCCGCAGATTCTTCCATCAATGGTGGGGGAGGAGGTTAACAGACTGGATGCCCCGAGCTCTGCCCTCCTGAACATTGATGTCTGGGAGGATGGCGGCCTAGTGGCTTCTCCACAGGTAGCAGCAGAGGAAGTGGCCTCTGCCTTTGGGCCTAGTCCTGCATCTACTGCCGGGCCCATGGGGAACATGATCCAATCCCAAGGCATGGCCTCAGCACAGGCTTAGTCTGGCCTACCTCCACCACAGCCAGGGCCTTCCTCTCAGTCTGGGCAGCCTAGCTGGCAAATGCTTGTAGCTGCCACTGTTCAACAGTGCCTCGCTGGCTTTCAACAAATGAACTGGCCTTCCCAAGCCTCTTCGGGCAGGGCCTCCAGTCGAGCTCCTTCTCAGCCCCTCGGTGGTGAGGATCTCACGGGGGAATACTCTGATGCCTCCAGTGAGGAGAGCCAACCGGCAGCGTTGGAAGAGGGTGAGTGTGACCCCACTGCTCTGTCAGAGGACGAAGGCCTCAAGCCGGAACAACCTCCATCGGTGGGCCTTTTTCCTCCGGCTCTGTTTAAATCATTGCTGCATAAGGCTAGGAACGTGGCTGGCCTTCCTACAGCGCTTGCGGCCGCTGACGCCTCAGCACCTTCTACCAAGGTTCCGGTGTTTTCGGAGCAGGTGCCAGAGTCTGATGTAATACCTGCGCCAAAGATTTTTCTGGATAACGTTCAGCGACAATATTCAGCCCCAGCTTCAGGTCCCATGCCATCAGCGCAGGATAAAAAGTTTTTCAACATTGCAGCAGAACTGGCATTGCTTCTAACTCCACCATTTGTGGACGTCCCGGTGGCAGCCCTGCACTCTCCGAACCCCATCCCGGGTGACTCCGAGGAGCTTTTGAAACTGGACGACCGACGCCTGGAACAGACCCTGCTGAAATCCCATCAGGCATCGGCCTGGGCGGTTCGCGCCTCCTCGTCTGCTTCCTTCTTTGCCCGCTCTTCTTTGCTGTGGTTATGCCAACTTCAGGAGCTGATCCCAACTTCAGAACTCCGGATCCACCAAGACCTCAACAAGGTCATCGCGGCTACCCAGTTTACGGCGGACGCTACCCTGAGGGCGGCCAGATTTTCCTCCAAATCCATCGTGGCCTTGACGGTTGGATGAAGAATTAACTGGCTTCATAACTGGTCTGCCGACGCACGCCAGAAATGGGGCCTAGTGACTAAGCCCATTGCGGGCCAGTCGCTTTTTGGAGAGGTTTTGGACCCACTTCTTGTTGAGTCAAAGGACCGTAGGAAGGTTTTACCCTCTTATAACAAAAAAGGATCTTTTCGACAAACTCCTTACTCCCGGTGGCCATTTCGTCTGGCCGACCAGGGTTCCAACCAGCCCCGAACCCCAGGTCAGTACGGGGCGAGACCCTACTATTCTGATAGATGGGCCAGGGGCAGACCCTATAAACGCCCATTTAGAGGCTGGGGATCCAAATTTTCCCGTCGCTCCAAGTGAGTCGGGGGGGGGGAACTGCCTATTGGAGGCAGATTGGCCATGTTTGCTGATACATGGGACCTCTCCACTCGAGACAAGTGGGTTAGGGACACTGTCCGATTTGGGTTAACGTTGGAATTCACTAATCCTCCTACTCCCAGTTTTGTTCCCTGTTCGGTTTCCAGGGAGCCATTCAAAAGGCTCCTGATGGAACAAGCTATCCAACATTTATTAGAAATTAGGGCCGTTGAGCTGGTTCCCAGGGCTCAAAAGGGTTTAGGGGTTTATTCAATTTTGTTCCTGGTTCCTAAGTCCTCGGTGATTGGCGCCCGATCCTGGATCTGAAACGACTCAACCTTTTTGTCAAATACCGCAAGTTTAAAATGCAATCCCTTCGTTCAATCCTCAGAGCAGTTCATCCCGGAGATTTTTTAGTCTCCTTAGATTTATCTGAAGCATATCTCCATATTCCCATTAGGTTTTCAGACAGACAGTACCTTAGGTTTTGTTTTGCCGGACGGCACTATCAGTATAGATCCCTTCCCTTTGGGCTCTCCTCCGCACCTAGAGTTTTTACCAAGGTCCTAGCGGCCTTGGAGGCGCGGCTACGATCCCAGGGTATTCGGGTCCAGTGCTATTTGGATGATATTTTGTTGCAGGCTTCCTCCCGTTCTCTCGCAGAGCGGCACCTCCAGATAGCACTGGACGAACTTCATTGTCATGGGTTTTCTGTTAACCTCAACAAGAGTTGTCTGATCCCCAACACCTCCATTTCTTCATTTAGGTGCAGTAATCGATTCCCTGGAGTGCAAGGTTTATCTTTCTTAGGAGCATCAGGATAGCATTCGGAGCATCATTGACAACATTTTGCGAAGCCCCAAGATTTTGGTGGCCCTGCTGGCTACTCTCCTGGGAAAGATGATCTCGTGCATTGACATTGTTCCCTGGGCACGTTTGCACTCCAGGGAACTACAGTGGTTCCTCCTTCCCTTCCAAATCCCGGGCAGAGGTCCTCCAACCTTCAAGGTCACCGTACCATCTACGGTCCGTAGATCCCTCCTCTGGTGGTCTTCCCCGGCGCTTTCTCAGGGGTCCCTGTTCCTTCCTCCTGACAGAGTTACGCTCACCACTGATGCTAGCCTTACGGGTTGGGGGGCCCATGACAATGGCCAATTGGCCCAGGGAACATGGTCCTCGGCTGAGGCCAACAGTCCCATTAATGTCCTGGAGCTCCGGACCATTTTCCTAGCGCTCAAGAGGTTCAAGAATCTCCTGTCGGGGTCCCACGTTTTAGTCTTGACAGATAACATTACGGCCAAATCTCACATGAACAGACAAGGGGGGGGCACGTTCTAAAGCCTTAATGCGGGAAGCCTTACGCCTAGGTCTCTGGGTGAGAAACGTCTCCTCTGGGTGAGTACATCTCGGGGGAGGCAAATAAGAAGGCAGATTGGCTTAGCCGCACGGAGCTGGACCAGTCGGAGTGGCAGTTAAACCTGGGGGTTTTTCAGGATATAGTCTACAGGTTTGGTAAACCCCTAATAGACTTATTTGCTACTCCACAGAATGCCCAGCTTCCTCGTTTCTTCTCCCGTTTCCCGTCCAGGGGAGCAGAAGCTGTCGACACCCTCCATGCTCCGTGGCCTCAGGTCCTCCTATATGCCTTCCCTCCACTTCCACTGTTACCCAGGGTCATTCAGAAGGTCCTAAGGCACAAGGCGGAAGTCATTTTGATAGCTCCACACTGGCCGCGGAGGGTTTGGTTCGGAGACCTCCTACTCCTCTCCCGAGCTCCACCTTGGAAACTTCCCCCGCTCCAGGACCTGCTCCGTCAAGGGGAAGTGGTCCACCCAGAGGTGCAGTGGCTGCAATTTACCGCCTGGCGGTTGAGCGGGAACTCTTGAGGCGAGAGAAGTTTGACGAGAACATCATTGATGTTCTTCTGGCCTCCAGACGACCCTCTACCAACCGGGTCTACCAGACTACCTGGAGGGTGTTTTGCGAATGGTGTTCGGGGGAAGGCATCTCCCCTCTACATGTCCCTATTCCTATGGTCCTTCATTTCCTTAGAAAAGGGTTATCTAGGGGTCTATCTACTAATACCCTTAGGCGACAACTGGCAGCATTGTCTTCGATTTTGTCCTGTCCTAATTTCCAATCCCTGGCTCATCTACCTTCGGTACACAGGTTCCTAAAAGGGGCATCCAACATCTGTCCACCTGTGATTCACCGCTTCCCTACTTGGGATCTCCCCCTAGTTTTGGAGTCGCTTACCGGTCCTCCTTATGAGCCCCTCCGGGAAGCCTCCCTTAGTTCATTGTCTTATAAGGTTGCATTTCTCCTTGCCATTACGTCTGCTCGACGTATTTCAGAGCTGTCAGCCCTATCGATCCGCAAGGATCTATGTGTTTTTAACCCAGATAGGGTAGTGCTCAGGTTGGATCCCTCCTTTCTCACAAAAGTTAGTTCAGTTTTTCACTGTTCCCAAGAACTTGTGTTGCCCTCCTTCTGTGCTCATCCCCGTCATCCTAGGGAGCGCCTTTGGCACTCGCTGGATGTCAGAAGGGCCCTAAAAATGTATTTAGACCGTACAGCGGCCTTCCGTAAATCGGAGGCTCTGTTGGTTGCCTTCCTTCCTCGCTCCATGGGTCTCAAAGTCTCCTCTTCTTTGATTGGCAGATGGATCCGGGCCATGATAGCTAAGGCCTACATCTTAGCGGGTAAGCTGGTCCCGGACAAAATTACAGCACACTCCACCTGTAGCGCGTCCACTTCCGCGGCCTGGAAGACTCAGGTTGAAAGCTGAAATTCCTCTTTGTATTCAGCATTTTAGGAGAGATCTTTAGGAAGGTTTTGTGCCAAAATCGACTTGGAACTGTTTATAATTCCCTCTACCTTGGCTAAAGCCCCAGTTCAAGTTGAAGAAAATCAGTCCTAAAACATAATACTGCCACCACCATGGGTATGGTGTACTTTTGGTGCGCAATGGTGTTTCTGCACCAAACCTACTTTTTGGAATTATAGTCAAAAAGTTCAACCTTGGTCTCATCAGACTATATGACACATTTTCCCACATCCTTTTGTCAGACATTTTGCAAAATGTAGTCAAGCTTGGATGTTTTTTTTTGTATGAAAACATTTCCATCCTGCCTCACAGCCTAGACATATGAAGAATATGGGAGATTGTTGCCACGTGTAGTATACAAATAGCAATTGCCAGAAATTTCTGCAGCTCCTTTAATTTGCTGTAGGCCTCTTGGCAGCCTCTCGGACCACTTTTCTTCTTGTTTTTTCATCAATTTTGGAGTGACATCCAATTGTTAGTAATGTCACTGTTGTGCTATATTTTCTTCACTTGTTGATGATTATCTTCACCATGTTCCATGGTATATCCAATACCTTGGAAATTATTTTGTTTCCTTCTGATAACGAGATCCATTTGATTCCCCCCCCAGAGCATGGCTTTGCAGTAAGAGGTAACTGAGTAAATGTCAGAAAAATCCTACTACAACAGCTGAACTTTATATCAGCTTGACCAGAGTCACTTTAATTGATGGCAGATATGTATTAGCTATTATTTATCATCAGTTTGAATGTGATTGGTTAATTCTGAACAGAGCCACATCTCTACTTATAAGAGGGTGTACGGCCTCGTTATTCTAGTTTTTTATTGTTGTTTTTGCCCTGAAAGATTTTAATTTGTTGTTCAATTGAATTGTAAAGCTCATGTGTTACATTAAAAGTGGGGAGAAAAATCTGAAGTGATTTATCGTGGTCTGATTTTTTTACATCTCAAAAACTTGGCATGTTAACAGGAGAGTGTGGACTTTTTATATCCACTGTATACTATAATATTCCATGTTAGAAAGACAAATCTAGAAGAACAAGGACCACCCACAGTCCTGCTCTAGAAACAGAATCATATGACTCATTGATTTGGTCTGTTTGTAAGTCTGATGTTGCTTTGAATAACACACACAAACTCATTTGCAGGACCATTTCCCGTTGTGAGAAATAGCAATCATATTGTGCAGAGGCAACAAACAAATGTTTTTCTGCCTGGTGTATGTGTGTTCTCTTTCAAAAAGAGGGCTGTCACACCAAAGGCTTTGCTAATGTATGTACATGTTTCAAGATTCCCTTATTACTGCAGCCAACAGGCTTGCAGGAAATGTCAAAATAAAGCAGAAGCAATTAGTCAGCTCTTGGAGTTTGACAGCAAGTACAGCTGGTATGTGTTTGTGTGTGTGTGTGTGCTTGTTGTTAAAATTCTATTAGTTCTTCAAATACATTTCGACAATCTGCATAACCCCAATTCAGACCACAGTGAACTGTGAATCTTCCCCATCAAAGCAGGAAAAAAAATCTCTGCCCCTTTTCATTCCTGCGTCCATTTATCACACAGCACATAACTATGAGTTTGTACTGGTTATAATTGCTGAATTGCACAATGAGGAGCTTATTCTGTTTTTAAAATACCATTCGCTGTAAAATGTGTCTTAGCCATTCTGCTACCTTACCCCAGCTTCTCAACTGGATAACTTACTGATGATACTTCCTGAGCACAAAATGAATCAAGAAATAGTTTACCCTGAGCCATCTATGAAAATGCTGAATTGATTGATCTAGTTTGTAAAATATTATTTGTTTTAACTGCCTTTGTTAAAACAAGACCCAGTTAGCAGTAGGCAACCAAAAAATATAATAAACACAATTATGTTCTGTGAAGCATGTGGAAAAAGTTTTGAAAAGATATGCTTGACCATTAATTATTGTCACACATAGAAAAAAATCGCACAAATTTAAATCTTTCCACAAGTTCCATGAATAAAATACAAAGAGCAAAATTCTCTCAACCCGACCAGAGGGGCTGTCTCTCAGAGGCTACAACAGAAAATTCAACATCCTCCATCTAGTAACTTTATTGAATCAATCATCCAAATATACCTAAAATCTTGGAGTCAGGTATTATCTGTAGCATACCATTGTTTGCCTTAAAAAAAATAGGTTGTGAGACTAGAAGGAAGAATAATATATGTATGTTGTTGGACGTCTTTTTTAACTTTTTAAAACTGTTTTTAAATAAGTTTATTGTTTAGTGTTCTCTTAAAATGTTGTACGCCGCCCTGAGTCCTTAGGGAGTAGGGCGACATAGAAGAACCTAATAATAAATAAATAATAATAAATAATAAATAAAAGAAAGGAGAAGAAGAATGGGAAGTGGTTATACTTATATCACCTCATCAGTAGAAATGATATTTCTGCCCTAGGACATTTATAAAGTAGAATTCAACCAAGGAGTGGAACAGCAAAGTAACAGCATTGGGGATGGGAAGTGGGAGTTAAATAAGAAACACATTTCTGGATGATTCAATTACCTATATTTTATTAACCTCTCAGTAGGGTTTGGTATACACACGGGGAGTGTGTGTGAAGGAGGGTTAGTTACATTTCATCATTGAATGGCAGTTCCCTTCCACAATGTAGTAAATGCATTGCAAAGAACTCCATTTGACTTCATTGAAATGTAATTAAAATTAAATGTAAATATGATGATCTTCCAGTCATGCATTTATTATATACTTCACTGATTATAGAAAGGATTTCAATTCTGTTGACTAGCAATAGCACTTAAATTTATATACTAAGTGCTATCGCTAGTCAAGTGCTTGACTAGCGATAGCATTAAACTTAGCAATAGCACTTAGAATTTACAGCCCTGTTTAAGCAATTTTACAGAATCAACAACAATCTGGGTCCTTATTTTACCAACCTCAGAAGGATGGAAGTGGCTAAGTGAACCTTGAGCAACTTGACCTGAGTCAACAAAGTCACCCCACACAGGAAGATAGGTAACATATGAATTTAATAAATAAATAAGTCAAGCTTTTGGAAAATCAGAAGAGCCAGGTTATAATCAGATCATCTCCGAAAAAAAATCTATGTGATTGCTAAGAGTTGACATTGACTTGAGAGCTCATAATCAATCAACTAATAGCATTAGCAATAGCACTTAGACTTATATACCGCTTCATAGTGCTTTACAGCCCTCTCTAAGCGGTTTACAGAGTTCAGCATATTGCCCCCAACAATCTGGGTCCTCATTTTACCGACCTCAGAAGGATGGAAGGCTGAGTCAACCTTGAGCCTGGTGAGATTTGAACAGCTGAACTGCTGAACTAGCAGTCAGCTGGAGTAGCCTGCAGTAGCTGCATTTAACCACTGCGCCACCTCGGCTCCTAATCCTGTATTTATTAATTTTATTTTTTATATATCCTCTTAATTATGGAATGCCTTCTGCTATCATTATATTATCGTGTCTTCTTGATTCTCTATCTATATATATAAATATTAAGGTGACCAGACGTCCCGATTTTGGCGGGACACACCCGCTTTTTCACCATTTGTCCCGCGTCCCGCCCGCCCTCTTAAAAAGTCCCGATTTCTTGAAAGAATGCCCGACTAGGGCATTCTTTCAAAAAATCGCCCTGAAAGGCAGCAGGCCTCTCAGCTCGGGCCGGCTGTGGGCAGCGTTGGCGGCGGGCGGGCGTCCCGCGTTGTTGACTCCTCCGGCGGCGGCTGGAAGCTGGGGGGAGGGGGAAGGGAGGCTGCTCCTCCTCTCCTTCCCCCGCCCCATCCCTAGCCCCGCCCTCGGAGGCGCCGCTGCTGTTGGGAGGGGTGAGGGACGAGGAGCCGTCGCCGCTTTGAATTTACGTCACGAGCGGCGCAAACAGCCCTTCCTCGTCCCCCTCCCCTTTCTTCCCCCTGTCGCCTCACTGCCGCCGTTGCCCTGGGGCCGGGCGGGCGACCGGGAGACCGCGGCGCTTGGATGCTTGGAGCAGGTAAGCTGCCGGCTGCTCCTTTCCCCGTCTCCCGCCTCCCGTTCGTTGCTTGCCAGCCCAGCCAAAGGGAAGGCGGGAGGCGAGGAAAGGCCTCCCGAAAGGAGGGGAGGCTTCGGGAGCCCGCCTCCCTTTCGGGCCGAAAGGGAGGTGGGCTCCCGAAGCCTCCCCTCCTTTCGGGAGGCCTTTCCTCGCCTCCCGCCTTCCCTTCGGCTGGGCTGGCAAGCAACGAACGGGAGGCGGGAGGCGGGGAAAGGAGGCAGCTTACCTGTCGCGAGCTGCAGGCATCCAAGCGCCCTCCTGCCTCCCCCCCTCCCCCCCCACCTCACCTGGACGCCGACATTTGCTGTTTTGCCCTCTGCGCATGCGCAGCGTTCTGCGCATGCGCAGAGGGCAAAACTCAAATGGAGAAACCCACCCCCGTCAATGGTGTCCCGCTTGAAGAAAAAAAATCTGGTCACTTTAATAAAAATGGCTGTATGTATGTATGTATGTATGTATGTATGTATGTATGTATGTATGTATGTTCCAACATAACTCTGGAATGCCTCGAGCAATTTCAATCAAACTTGGTGCACATATGACTTACTATCTGGCGAAAAATACTATGGGGGTAAGAAATCCCTAGCATCCCTAAGGGTGGCCTTTCGGAACAACGGTCATGTTCTGTACACTGAGCCTAGCTCAGTGTTTTTCTGAAGAGATTTTTATTTTATTTTTTCCTCCTGCCCTTCCTGTCTTGCATGTGCACCTTTATGGCCTAGGCCTCCCGAACACAGTAGGCCTTTAAGGCCTAGGCCTCCCCCACACAGTGGGCCTATGAAGTGAGCCTGATTAGGCCAGTGCAGAGGCCTTTGATTGAGCGTGCCATGGCTTCACTGCCAAATCTCGCAGGGAACAGCTTCGGCCTGTGTTCCCAGGATCATCTTTTGCCCCAACTCAGGCCTAGGCTTCCCTCACACAGTAGGCCTACGAAGCGAAGGGAACCTGATTAGGCTAGTACAGAGGCCTTTGGTTGAGCACGCCACAGCCTAAATGGATCGTCCATCCCCACCTCACAGCTTTGGCCTGTGTTCCCAAGATCGTCCTTCACCCCAACTCATTGCTCGAAGAACAGGACCACCCCAACTGAGGTGAAACAGGTATGGAGGCCAGAGAGGAGACCTAGCCTATTTCAGCAGGGATGGAGGAGGCACAGCATGGGCCAGCTCAGGGATTTATGTTCCAGTCCCAGGCCCAGTTTGAGGAAATGGTAAAAAAGGTGGTGGCAGAGGCAGGGGGGTGGCACTTCTAAATCCCCCACCTGTCCATAGGTTCCATAGCTGGGATTTGAACAAGGTCCTCAAGGCACTTATGAAAGCACCATTCGAGCCTTTGGCCACTGTGTCTTTGAGAGAGCTCTCCTTCAAAGTCCTGTTCTTGGTTGCAATCACTTCAGCTGGAAGGGTTTCAGAGTTGGGGATATTATCAGTCAACCCCAGGTTATGTGTTTTCCATAAGGATAAGGTGGTCCTGAGGTTAAACCCTGCCTTCATGGTACATTCCATGAATTCAGCTTTCCACCGGGTGCAGGAGCTCATTTTCCCATCGTTTTGCCCAAACCCTGTCCACTCTAAAGAATGGCTCTGGCATTCTTTGGATGTCAGAAGGGCGCTGCATTTTTATACCGAGCGCACCAGAGAGTTCACATTCCTTTTCCTGTCTAATACAAGATTGGGATAAATAAATACCCAGGCAACACCGGGTAATCAGCTAGTATAAAACAAAGAAAAGGAAAGTCAAAACTGAAAACAGTTCTTTCTTACAAAAAGAAAAAAAACAAGAAAAAAATGGAGAATCACCAGAGAGGTTTTTAAAAGCACAACGAAAGTGTGGTGTTTAAGCTAGCCCCCCCCTTTTTTCCATCCTTGCACAACTTATGCGTTTGGTGGTTTTTCAGGGTGAATATTGAACACTAATGTAAATAATAAATTACGATGTTGATGATGTTGAAAGAACAGGCCATTTGTGTCAATAAATCAATAGAGGGTGAAAAAGTACAAAGTGCCATCATGAATGAGCTATACAAGATTTTTCCCCCCGTGTTTTTTTTAACAGAGAGCTGCTCTTAAAATATTCATAAAGCAATCATTTAACTTGCCTTGTTATAGCACGAGATAGCTGAATACTAGGACAGGGCTGGTTCAGGATGTAACCTGGCTATTTCTCTAAATCTCATCAATTATATAATTTTAAAAATGCATCATTCCCCCGTGCCATAACACATCTTTCCTGAAAGTTATCACAAATCGGATTGCTTTTCTTGAATAAAGAATGTGTCAGCAAAGCACACGCTACCTGATATAATGACTTTGGGGAAGAAGGAACACATGCATTGGTAAATCTTTTAAGGTGTTTATGGATGCGGGAAAAGAAAGCAGAAATAAGTTAGAGGGTTGGGACTGATAGTCATGAAAGACTATTGACAGAAGAACATTGACTCAAAATAGGGTGGGTTTTTTTGTGCTAAAAAACAGGAGATGCAGATATCCAACTTCAGTAGAGAAAACAAGTACATCTTTAGTTGTGGAACACACCATTTCTCTCTCCCCCCAATCCCATTTTAACCACAAAGAAGACTTCAGAAGACCCAAAAATCTCATGGGAGAAGCCCCATTTAGCTTGATGGCAGTACTTGCGATCCCAAACCATTGATTTATCCTCTAGCCCCGTGATGGCGAACCTATGGCACACGTGCCACAGGTGGCACGTGGAGCCATATCTGAGGACACACGAGGCATTGTCCTATGTCAGCTCCAGCACGCATGCGAGCGCTGGCCAGCTGATTTTCGGCATTCTGGAGGGCGGGGGAGGCTGTTTTCACCCTCCCCAGGCTTCAGGAAAGCCTCCGGAGCATGTGGATAGCGAAAAATGGGCCCAATAGGGCTACCAGAAGTTTGCTTCTGAACGTCCGGTAGGCCATTTGGGCTGTTTTCCATCCTCCCCGGTGTAATGTCCTGGGGCTCCACCAGGGGGCTCCAAAAGGAGCGGGAATTCTAAGCGTTGTGATTGGTTGATGTTATGTTGTGTTCAGTATAAATACAGAACTGTCAGATCGGGGCCTGCTCCTGTCAGACGACTCTAGTTAGGAGGTTCAGAAGTTAATAAAGCATTAGTCCGACTCAAGCCTCAGCGTCGTTCCTCACGAATATAATACTGGCGACGAGGATGGGGGTCGAATCCACATCGAGTGACTCCAGCACACCTGAACGTAAGGAAAATTGTGAAAGCACTGTCAGGGACGAGTAATGGCCACCCAACATACATTCGCTCCCTTTAACCCGCCGAGGGAGACCTGGGCTTCCTATGTAGCCCGGTTCGAATGTTTCCTCATTGCAAATGAGTTCACCGAGCTGTCAGGAGACAGAAAGCGGGCATATTTTCTCGGATTTTGTGGGCCTGACATGTTCGAGACTGCCCTAGCCCTTTTCGCCCCTCGCTCGATTCATAGCGTGCCTTGGGATGAATTTATGGAGAAACTTAAAGATCATTACGCACCCCCTCCTTCTAGATGTGCTAGACGTTATGCTTTTTACCATCGGAATCAGAAGGAGGGTGAGACAGTGAATCAATTCGTGGCTGCCCTCAGGAGGGCTTCCTTAAATTGTGAGTTCAGCAATTTAGAAGACTACCTTTTGGATAGGCTTGTTTTTGGAGTCAGGGACTGCCGACTGAAGAGGCGATTGCTCGCCATGCACAACCTCACATTCCAAGTTGCACTTGATGAGGCTCGTGCTGCTGAACTGTCCAACCAATCCCTCGCTGAGATGGACATTAGCATTAACCCAACGCCCGTCCCCAATGCCTCTGTGACCAATGCCATCGCCGCTCTCCCAGAAGCATTAGAGAGGGAGCTCAAAATTGAAGAGGACGTTTGCCACATTTCTGAGGGTCAGAATAAGGGGGATGTGAGGCAAAGACCGCCTCCATCTCTCTCTCCATGCAGGGGCTGTGGGGGGGGACCATTTGAGGGCCCAATGCAATTTCCAGGACGCCATTTGCCGTCGTTGCGGCCGCAGGGGCCACCTAGCAAGGGTTTGCCGGATGGGTAGAGCCGCCCCCATTCAGAGTTATAGAGAGGCACCACCTGCAGGCCCACGGAGACAGCCCTGGGGGGGTCAGCCAAGAAGAGGCAGCTGTAATGCGATTTTCCCCTCCACTAGGGGGAATCTTGCTGTCATTCAGAAAACTCAGGTGCCCGCGGGTGAGAAATTCACAGTTACTGTGACGCTTGGCCACAAGCCGTGTCCAATGGAAGTGGACACGGGCTCAGCTGTGTCCATAGTCTCATGGAGCACCTTGAAACGCATTTTCCCTGGCATGTCAAAGAGCCGCCTAGAGCCATGCCCATTATTCCTTAGGGCTTACCAGGGGTCCTCCATCCCTATCCTGGGCAGGGGACTGTTTCCAGTCAGGTTCAAAACTTTTGCTGGCCGCCTGCCCCTTGTAATTGTAGATGGCCCCCTTACCAGTCTTCTGGGACTAGACTGGTTTCCAGCTCTGGGGTTTTCCCTGGAGGGCATTAACGCAGTGAAAGGGGAAGACATGGGGGCCACATTGGAACAGGAATTCCCCGCAGTATTTGACTGACAGCTAGGGAAGTATACTGGAACACCTGTGACTTTTAATTTTGACCCTATGGTTGCCCCTGTCCGCCTCAAACCACGGAGAGTGCCCTTGGCACTACTGCCAAAGGTGGACGCTGAACTAGACCGCCTCCTTGCACAGGGCATATTAGAAGCTGTAGATCAGGCGCGTTGGGAGACCCCCATAGTGACCCCTGTTAAGCCAGATGGCTCAATCAGGCTATGTGCAGACTATAAGTGCACAGTGAACCGCGCATTACAGTCCCACGCATACCCTGTGCCCATCGTGCACCACCTGCTGCATTCCCTGGGAGGGGGAAAAGTCTTCGCGAAGTTAGATCTGTCCCAGGCTTACCAACAGCTGCCTGTGGACGACCAAGCAGCCGAAGCTCAGACTATTATTACACATCGAGGCGCTTTCCGCTGCCGCCGCCTCCAATTTGGCATAAGCACTGCCCCGGGCATTTTCCAAGGGTTGATGGAATGCCTGTTACACGGAATTCCGGGCACAGTGCCTTATTTTGATGACGTTTTGGTCACTGCGTCATCACGTGAGGAATTAATCTCTCGAGTGCGTGCTGTCCTCACCAAATTCCAGGATGTGGGGCTACGAATTAAGAAATCTAAATGTGTGTTTGCGGCTAGCAGCGTAGAATTCCTCGGGTTCTTGGTGGACTCCACCGGAATACACCCCACAGCCTCTAAGATCCAAGCCATTGTGGACGCACCCAGGCCAAATTGTAAGGCGGAGCTGCAAGCCTTTCTTGGCCTCTTGAACTTTTATGCAATTTTCCTGCCTCACAAAGCCACAGTGGCAGAACCGCTGCACAGATTGCTGGACGCCAGGGCACCGTGGAAATGGGGCCCCCGTGAGGCACACTCATTTGCCGCTGTGAAAGGACTTTTGACAGCAAACACGGTGCTGGCTCAATACAGCACCCAACTGCCACTAGTGCTAGCCTGCGACGCGTCACCCTACGGCGTGGGCGCTGTCCTTAGCCACCGCTTGCCGAACGGAGAGGAAGCCCCGATTGCATTTTTTTCCAGAACCTTAGCTGGGCCGGAAAGGAACTACGGCCAAATCGACAAGGAGGCCCTGGCTCTCATCGCGGGGGTTCGCAAGTTCCATCACTATCTGTATGGGCGCCGTTTCGACCTCGTGACTGACCACCAGCCACTTCTGGGGTTACTCTCCAGCAACCGTCCGACACCCCAGATGATATCCCCAAGAATGACCCGTTGGAGCGTTTTCCTCGCCAACTACGAGTACCACCTGATCTACTGACCTGGCCGCAACATCGCGCACGCCGATGCCTTAAGCCGCTGCCCCCTGCCTATCCTGCTGGAGGACCCGGCACCTGCATCTACGGTCTTCCACTTGAACGACATCAACCTACCCGTCGCAGCAAGCGACATCGCCAAGTCTACGGCTCGAGACCCCGTCCTGTCAAGAGTACTGACTTGGGTGCTGAGGGGCTGGCCTGGGGACACTGTGACTTCCGAATTTGCCTCATTCAAAACGCGCCAATGTGAACTGTCTGTTTTACGGGGCTGTTTATTGTGGGGTGAGCGGGTTGTAATCCCCACGGTTTTTAGGCGAGCCACCCTCAACTTGTTGCATAGGGGCCATCCCGGGGTGGTCCGAATGAAGGCCCTAGCCAGGGGTTACGTGTGGTGGCCGGGGATGGATAAGGCCATCGAAGAAAGGGTGGCCAAGTGCTCCATCTGTCAGGAGAATAGGGCATCCCCGCCTAAGGCAACCCCGCAGGTTTGGGAAACCCCAGCAGGCCCCTGGTCCCGCATCCACGTGGATTTTGCCGGCCCAGTACAAGGCCAGATGTTCTTGGTGGTCGTGGACGCTTTTTCTAAATGGTTGGAAGTCCGCTTAATGTCCACGACCACCACTGACTCCCTGATTAGGTGTTTGGAGTCATTGTTTGCGACACATGGGTACCCCGACGTATTGATCTCGGATAATGGGCCTCAGCTGACAGCGGCCCGATTTGAGGGGTTCCTCGCCAACTTAGGCATACGGCATGGTCTCATTGCGCCATGGCACCCTGCAGGTAATGGCATGGCGGAACGCATGGTTCGCACAACGAAAGAAACACTTCGCAAACTAGGCCCGGGGGATTGGCGAGATAAAGTAGCTGAGCTCCTGTTCACACAGCACACTACGCCATGTACAGCCACGAATAAAACACCGGCTGAGTTGCTCATGGGGAGGCGTTTGAGAACGCAGCTCGATAGACTACACCCCCATTATTCCACAGAAAAGCCTCTAGACTCCTCCCGGCCAGGGCACTCGTTCCAAGTAGGCAGCCCTGTGTATGCACGCAACTATGCCAGCAGCCCACTTTGGCTCCCAGGGGTGGTAGTCGGCTCAAGCGGCCCGTGCTCCTATCGTGTCCTGTTAGACAACGGCCAGGAGTGGCACCGCCACATTGACCAACTGCGATCTCGGTGGGGGGAAACGGCAGGAGCCAAGCCACAACTGGCAGAGTCCCCCAACCCTATAGAGGGACTCCGACTAGGGGAGGAGGGGGCGCGACGAGCCGCGAGCCAAACTGCTCTCGCTGACTTACCGGGGCGGGAAGAAGCAGTCGTAGAGGAGTTCACCCCTCTCCCCGGGGAGGAGACAAGTCCGGCAATAGACCATGCAGACGGAGACCGCAGTCTGGGAGAACAACCTCAAGAGCTAAGACGATCTAGTCGGATCAGACGGCGCCCAGCGTACCTCGCTGAGTACGCATGCTCCAACTAAAGGGTAAGGGGTGTAATGTCCTGGGGCTCCACCAGGGGGCTCCAAAAGGAGCGGGAATTCTAAGCGTTGTGATTGGTTGATGTTATGTTGTGTTCAGTATAAATACAGAACTGTCAGATCGGGGCCTGCTCCTGTCAGACGACTCTAGTTAGGAGGTTCAGAAGTTAATAAAGCATTAGTCCGACTCAAGCCTCAGCGTCGTTCCTCACGAATATAATACCCAGGCTTCAGGAAAGCCTCCTGAAGCCTGGGGAGGGCGAAAAACAGCCCAACGGGCCTACTGGAAGTCCGGAGCCTTCAGTGAGGCCTGCATGCATGTGCGGGAGGAAGCGCGGGGGGGGAGGTGTTTCTGCACGTATGCGTGAGCGGAGGGCATTGCATTATGGGTGTGGGCACATGTACATGCGCTATCGCACACACGTGCGCCCTTTTGGCACCCGAGCTAAAAAAGGTTCGCCATCACTGCTCTAGCCACTCTTAATTGCATTGAAATCTTGGTTAGCTCCCCCTCCTCTATAGAAAAGATTTGGGAAAGTGGATGTGTGGTTGTTGTCTTAAGAATCTTTTGGAGGAATTACATTTAAACACAATAGCAATAGCACTTAGACATATATACCACTTCACAGTGCTTTACAACCCTCTCTAAGCAGTTTACACAGTCAGCATATTGCCCCCAGCAATCTGGGTCCTCATTTTACCCACCTCAGAAGGATGGAAGGTGGAGTCAACCTTGAACCTGGTGAGAATCAAACTGCTGAACTGCTGGCAGTTGGCAGTCAGCAGAAGTAGACTGCAGTACTGCATTCTAACCATTGTGCCACCACAGCTCTTAATTAAAAAAAGCAAGTTAAAATATGTTCAAACCAGCCACTTCTTTGTGGAGAAATGTGAAACAATATTAAAGATCTATTTTCTCCACAGGATTCTGGGTGTTGTATTTTTTTAGTCCTCCTTTGGAATTAACTTTATTTAATGTCTATTTGGGAAATAGCAGATCACCAAGTATGAGTGTGTGCAAAAGAACCAATTCAACTTATATAGGTAGTCCTTGTTTGTTTAGTGACCATTCAAAGTTACAACAGCACTGAAAAAAGTGACTTATGACCATTTTTTCACACTTAACACCATAGCAGCATACCAAATGGTTATGTGATCAATATTCAGATGCTTGGCAACTGATTCATATTTATGACAGTTGCAGTGTCCGAGGGTCGTGTGATCTGCTTTTGCAGCCTTCTGACAAGAAAAGTCAATGGGAGAAACCAAATGCACTTAACAACCGTGTTAGTAACTTAAGAACTGCAGTGATTCATTTAACAACTATGGCAAGGAAAGTCATAAAATGGGACAACATCAGAGGTGGGTTCCTCCCGGTTCGGACCGGTTCAGCTGAACCGGTAGGAAACCGCTGGTGACGTCATGGAGCTGGTTCAGTCGGTGCCGGTCTGTGGACACCATCATCTTTTTTAAAAAAAAAAATCTGATTTTTTTTCCTTCTGCGCATGCGCAGAAGCCAAGTTTTGGGCACTGTGCATGTGCCACCATCTTGTTTTGGGTTTTTTTTGGGGGGGGGGATTTTTTTGGATTTTTGGTACTGCACATGCACGCGCGCGTGAAGCGCATGCGCGGCCATGCGGCGTGGCCATGCGACACAGGAGGAAGCGAACCGGCAGTGAGGTAAGAACCCACCCCTGGACAGCATTCACTTAACAAATAACTCAATTAGCAACAGACATTTCGGGCTCAATTGTAGTCATAAGTCGAGGACTACCTGTAACACTGGACTCTAAGTATGACTAGGTCATATGTAAGCCATTTTTCTTCCTCTCTTGATCATGAAATCCAGGTTTTTTTAAAAAATCACCATGAATAAGATGGAAGCAAAGTTTTCAATGAAGCAAATAAGTCTTCTAATAAGGTTGCAAAGAACAATGTAAGGTCTAATCCGGCAATGTTCAATATCTGTTGAGAAGTTTATTATTGAACAAAATCATCTAGCAAATAATTTTTAAAAAACCATTCTTCTGAGGACTAAAGAGAAAAATTCTATGCAGGATGTGCTACTTGCAACTAATGAATGCTAAGCTGGCATTTATCAATTTCTCAGTGTTAAAGGCATAATTGTTTCATTTATATTCTTAGTTTGCTCTTCAAGTTAACATATCAAGAAAATATACATTTTCTTAATGTGGAATATCAGTTGATTAAAAAAGTATAGCAAGATAGAGATAAGCTGAACAATAAGGCAAATCTTCTGTTTTTAGCCTTGGGAATTATGCACCATTGCTTTTGAATATTCAGAGACCAGTTTGATATGCTTTCAGCAATTCATACATCATAGCAGGGGTGGTATTAACTTACCTTCGCTACCGGTTCGCAAACGTGAGCGCACGCGCCTCCGCACATGCGCATGGCCTTTGTGCATGCACAGAGCCTTGAAAACATGGATAAATGGGACGTCATTACATCCGGATGGGTGGGCGGAGCCACCCGCAGTTGCCACTACTGATTCGGCCAAACCAGATAGAACCGGCTGAATACCACCTCTGTATCATAGGTTTTATACTGCAGACTTTCTAGTGCATGTTCACTGATCAAGAACAAAGACAACATGAGTCATTTCTTCATAGAATTTGACTTTTTCTCTGCTAAATAAGAACCGCGGTGGCACAGTGGTTAGAATGCAGTATTGCAGACTGCCCACAGCCAGGAGTACAATCCTGACGTCTCAAGGTTGACTCACCCTTCCATCCTTCTGTAAAATGAAGAAACTAGATTGTTGGGGGCAATATGCCGACTCTGTAAACCAGGGATGTCAAACTCAAGGCCTGCGGGCCAAATTCAGCCCATGGGCTGCTTAGATCTGGCCCACAGGGCAGAGGTTGGTTCCTCCCGATTTGGACCAGCTTGCCTGAACCGGTAGCGACCTACTGGTGATGTCATGATGACATCACAGAACCGGTTCGGTCGGTGCCAGTCCATGGGCACCGCCATCTCTTTTTTTGAAATTTTTTATTTTATTTTATTTATTTTTTCTTCTGAGCATGCACAGAAGCTGAGTTTCTGGCACTGTGCATATGATCGTCACCTTGTTTTTGGCTTTTTTTAAAAAATATATTTTTTGGCACTGGGCATGTGTGTCCACGCAGTGCGGGAGGAAGCGAACTGGCAGTGAGGTAAGTTAGAACCCACCCCTGCCATGGGGATACCCTGGAAATAGCGAAGGTCTGGCTGCAGTGCTTCTGCCAGAGAAAATGGAGCTTGGGAGGGCCACACATGGCCCTTCCAGGCTCTGTTTTCAGCTGTGACAGCCTCCTGCAGCCCTCTGCCAGTGAAAATGGAACTCAGGGGGCTCCATTTTTTCTGGCAGAGGGTTGCAGGAGGCCGTCCTGGCTGAAAATGGAGCTTGGGAGCCATTTTTGTTGGCAGAGCGCTCAGGCCACAGGCGCCCCTGACATGAGTGACATCCAGCTGGCCATGCCCACCCTGGCCATGCCCACCCCAGCCCCCTGAGGTCAAACACAACCCTGATGCGGCCCTCAATGAAATCGATTTTGACACCCCTGCTGTAAACCACTCAGAGAAGGCTGTAAAGCATTATGAAGCGGGTATATAAGTCTATGTGCTATTGCTATCTGTATGTCTACATCGTTTGGTATAAGTCTGCCTCACAGATCTTTTACTATCGCATCAAGGGCATAAGTGAACAGGTTTGGAGTAAAAGGACTGATTATGAATGTCATGAAGTTTCAAAATTCTTCACAGTGGCAGATATACCACCCGCAGGATATTAATTAAGTGGCAACTTCAGAAATCGGTAGGAGACAAGACATGAACCTTGTATCTGCGGCGTCTGCTTGAAATGTTGTGCATTGGTTCTCAGTTTATATGGAACTCTTCCTGTAATAATAATAACAAAAAGCCATTTTGCCAGTCTTTGCATTGCAAACCCACATGCCTTTGTGCTAACATGCAAAAAAAAAAAGCTTGATTCTGCCCACGGTAGCCATTTTACATGAATGGCTTGTGAATGAAATGGAAGCGAACAGGAAATCTGATCAAATGAACTCAAGGTCTGATAAAGACTTTTGAAATAATATGTTTATAAATAAATGAGAACAAGAAACAGGTTACCTATAATTGAAACAGATTAAAAGGCAGAAACAAATACACGTGTAACATTAGAGAGATAATATTCTTGAGCCATGATTAAGCCTTGAAATAAAATCACTGTGGTGCATTATATGACAATCCAACAGAAGTAATTGAAAAGCAATACAGAGTAGCTCAATAGACACCATCAGGTCTGTGAGTGCCCATGTGCCCCTGGCATCACTTTAGGTGCCCTCCAAGCGCTTTGGAATAACAAAAAGCCTTGCTACAAACTCCACTCCTCCAGGGTGCGCATGCAACAGTGTCCCAAGACAAGGAGGAGGGGGCTTGCATCATGACACCACGAAACAGCTTGCATCACTTTGACTCTTACCCCTTGGGTTCCCCATTCCAGTTTAATTTTTTAAAACTCTTTTAATAAAAAAAATCAAAGAAAAAACTGGCATGCTGCAAGGGAATACATCTGTTTACTTGCAGCAATGCTTTTTTTTAGGGCAATGAAGTTCCCCTTTGAATGGTGGAAAGCATCCTAAGCAGAGGTGGATTCCTGCCGGTTTGGACCGGTTCTATAGACCTGTTAGTAAAAATAGGGACTGGTTCTCTGAACCGGCAGTACCGGCAGCCTGGCCATGCCCCCGAACCGGTCCCCCGGTCGCTGCTCGCTTGTTCACCTGATGTGTCCATTGGACGGCAAGCTGATGAGAACTGGGAAGCGGCTGGCTGGCAAAGAAGCCTCTCAGCTGCCTGGCCACAGGGCGTTGAAAAGTCCTTCAGCCAGTGAGAAGAAAGCTGCACATGTGCGAAGATGGTGGCAGTGACCGGAGGTCTTTTCGGCGCCCTGCACCAGCAGCTGAGTGGAAAAGAAGTCTCTCAGCTTCCAAGTTCAGCAGCAGGCTCGGTCCCTTCACAGGGTCACTTTTCTCCACACCTGACAAAGATCAAATGGCGCGGAGCAGCCTTTAAGGACAAAGTCGGCGTAGCCGCCTAGAGGTAAGAAATGAACCACTGAGGGAAGGAGATCTCTGGGATGGGTAACAAGTGTGGGGAGGCGAAGAGGAGAGAGAAGAGAGAGCACTGGGCAGGAGCAACAGGAGGAGGAGGGTGGTGGCTCTTCTCCTTCACTCCTGCCTGGAGAAGGATGCTCTCAATGCAGCTCTCCACCCTAACCTCCTCAAGCTCAGCAAGGAAGCCCGCTCATCCCACCAGATCTACCCAGGGGGAGAGAGAGAGAGAGAGAGAGAGAGAGAGGGAGGGAGGGAGGGAGGGAGGGAGGGAGGGAGGGAGAGAGAGAGAGAGAGAGAGAGAGAGAGAGAGAGAGAGAGAGAGAGAGAGAGAGAGAGAGAGAGAGAGAGAGAGAGAGAGAGAGAGAGAGAGAGCGCCCAGCAGCTCGGCCGAGCTGCCTCTCCCCAAGCTAGAAGCAGCAGCAAGCACCAGGCTGCCATCTCTTCCGGGTTAGCCTTAAACTCCACCCCACACCGCCTGCTCGTGCAATAATTATGACTGCACTTGCTCGTGCAATAATTATGACTGAAATATTTCTGCACTTATATTGGTTCTCACTGTCAGAAAGTTTTAGGTTGCTTCTCTCTTTGTTCAGTTTCCATCCATTGCTTCTTGTTTTGCCTTCTGGTGCTTTGGAAAATACATGCCCCCCCTTCTTTCTGGCAGCCCCTTAAAAGCCTGTTGCCTATCACACTCTTGGGCAAAGCATGTGAGCCATTTCCTCCTTTCAGTGGTCCATGAAAGTACATCTATAGTATGTGGATAATAAAGTTGAAAAAAGATGAACAACATTTTTACAGAACTATAGATACATTGAGGCTGGGTGTGACAAGGAATGGCTGGGAAGGGAGGGGCCAGGCGAGGCACCCCTTGATGTGAGTGACATTGAGTTGGCCATGCCTACCCAGTGACATGACCACCAAGCCTCGCCTGCTGAGTCACATGACCATGAAGCCACAACCGCAAAATAAGCCACGCCCACAGAACCAGTAGTAAAAAAAATTAGAACTCACCCCTGATCCTAAGGGACAAGTTTGTTTTGGCTGAAGGGATGTGTATGATTGGTTACTGGGAAAGCCCTACTGTGAATAGGTGCATCTCCCATGGCAGGTATTCCATGAATGTACCCAATCAGAGGTGTTCAAAAACTCAAGCATGTACCTGCATTATAACCCCTGCATTGTGGAACATGCTATTTCAGGGGTGTCAAACTCAAGGCCTGTGGGCTGGATCCAGCTTGTGAGGTGCTTAGATCTGGCCCATGGGGCAGCCCTGGAAACAGCCAAGGACCGCCCCGCAGCCCTCCCAGGCTCTCTTTTCGGCTGCAACAGCCTCCTGCAGCCCTCTGCCAGTGAAAACGGAGCCCGGGCAAGCCTCCATTTTCAAGGGCAGAGGGCTGCAGGAGGCCATCGCGGCCGAAAACGGAGCCTTGATGAGTGACGTTGAGCTGGCCACACACGCCTGGGCCCCTGAGGTCAAACACAACCCTGATGCAGCCCTCGATGAAATCGAGTTTGACACCCTTGTGCTACTTCATGAAAATATTATTAGCATGTGGGAATATAGGGGAAGAAAGGAATATTGGTATGTTTACTGCCTTGAGTTGCATATGAAAAAGGTGGGATAAATACCTTAAAAAAAACCCAAACAAAACCTTAAGACTTACTCTGTCCAGTCAATGGACAGGTACAATGAGAATGATAATTCAAGACATTTGGAGACTCACAGAAAAACACTAGTGTTTGGAATGAAGAATAGGTCTTTGAAAAACAAAGCATGGGCACAAGCAATGGTTTTCTTCATTTGCCTGGTGCGAGTAATTAACTAGAGGTTGTTCAGAATTGCAAATGTCAAAAGAACTTACTGGTTCTGTTTATAGAAAATATAGTGAGAAAGTAATCTGCTAATGTTTGCATGCAAGCTTAACATTTCTCCTTATCGGATGCTGCAATCAGATTTTATGGAGTGTTAGTACCTGTTCCTAACCACAGGAATCAGATCGGTCTTTCCAGAGTTTGCTTTGGCAACAACATATCTCCTAGAACATAAATATAACTTGCTGAAATTTGCATTTTTGGAAGTGTGGTTAAGAAAAAAAAACACAAGTTATTCTGAGACAGAATAAATTCCTTTCCTTCCTGATGGGCAAAAACAATCCTGAATAAAGTTGGATTGGAAAGGTGTGGGGTAAATCACTTTGATCGGCCCAAATTGGGCACATGTGGTGGAATTCAGAGGTTTTAGATCTGGTGAATCCAAAGCAAACCTGTCTTTGCTCAGCCCTGCCATGAAATTAGCAATATGTCGTTCAAATAAATTAAGTTCATAGTGGCCTAAAGAACAAAAAATGATTGCCTATGATCAATTTGATTGTTGCTGAGTTGTATAGGAATATAAATATAGGATATTTATAGGATAGAATATATGGGGGGAGGACGACCCTATATCTCAAGAATAAACCCTCCAGATGTTGTTGGGCTGCAACCCAATCAGCATTAGCCAACAGGGCCAATGTGAAGGATGAAGAAGTTGCAATGCAACAATACTGGGAGGATCATATAGCTACCCTGCTTCAGTTTTGTTTGTTTGTTTGTTTGTTTATTTTGTCAAGTACATGTTGGTAATATACATAGATAAAACATTGTTTGTATACATAAGATGGGTACTGATAAGCGGGAACATTAGGGCAGGGACGGTAGGCACGCTGGTGCACTTATGCACACCCCTTACTGACCTCTTAGGAATCGGGTGAGGTCAACAGTGGACAGTCTAAGGGTAAAGTTTTGGGGGTTTGGTGACGAAACCACAGAGTCAGGTAGTGAGTTCCAGGCATTTACCACTCTGTTGCTAAAGTCGTATTTTCTACAGTCAAGTTTGGAGCGGTTCACTTTGAGTTTGTATCTGTTATGTGCTCGTGTATTGTTGTGGTTGAAGTTGAAGTAGTCATTGACAGGAAGGACGTTGTAGCAGATAATTTTATGAGTTATGCTTAGGTCGTGCCGAATGCGACGTAGTTCTAAGCTTTCTAAGCCCAGGATTTCAAGTCTGGTTGCGTAAGGTATTCTGTTGCGAGTAGAGGAGTGGAGGACTCCTCTTGTAAAGTATCTCTGGACACTTTCTAATGTATTTATGTCCGATATGCGGTGTGGGTTCCAGACAGATGAGCTGTATTCAAGGATTGGTCTGGCGAATGTTTTGTATGCTCTGGTTAGTAGTGTGATATTACCGGAGAAGAAGCTAAGTAAGATTAGGTTAACAACTCTTGAAGCCTTTTTGGCAATGTTGTTGCAGTGGGCTTTGGCACTTAGGTCATTTGATATGAGTATTCCAAGGTCTTTGACAGAGTGAGGGTCGTCTGTAAGGTCTTGACTTTTCAGCTTGTATTTAATGTTCTGATTTTTTTTGCCAATGTGTAGGACAGAGCATTTGTTGGTTGAGATTTGGAGTTGCCAGATGTTAGACCATTCTGTCACAAAGTCTAGGTCTTTTTGGAGGATAGTAGTGTTGTCGGTGGTGTTGAAGAGTTTTACATCATCGGCGAAGAGAACGCAGTCGCTTGTAATGTGATCGCAAAGGTCATTTATATAGAGTATGAAGAGTGTGGGTCCTAGTACGCTGCCTTGGGGTACACCGCTGTTAACAGGAACAGGGTTTGACCATTTGTTGTCTGTTTGACAGGAACGCAGTTATCCAGTCATGTAGGGGTCCAGAGATGCCGTAGGATTTCAGTTTCAGAAGTAGTTTATCGTGAACCACTGAGTCGAAGGCTTTACAGAAGTCTATGTAAACTGCGTCTATTGTTTTGCCCTGGTCCAGTTTTGTGGTCCATATGTTTTTGCAGTGTAGTAGTTGTAGATTGCAGGATAGTTTTTTCCTGAAACCGAATTGTTTGTTTGAAAGTAGGTTGTTAGTTTCTAGGTGGAGGGTAATGGATTGGTTTATGATTGTTTCCATGACTCTGCATGTGATGCAGCATAGAGAGATTGGTCGGTAGTTTTCTACTAGACTGGGATCTCCCTTTTTGAAGATGGGGATGACCGTGGCTAATGACCATAGGTTTGGTAGGGAACTGGTCCTGTAGGATTTTTCAAAGATTATGCGTAGTGGTTCAGCAATGGCAGTGGAGATCTTTTTTAGGAAGTATGCACATAGTCCATCTGGTCCGATTGATAGAGAAGGTTTTAGGTCACGTAGTGCTTTTTCAACGTTGTATTCAATGAAGTCTATTTGTGTTAAATTGTTGTGAGTATTTGTGATACGACTAGGGAATTTTGGACATGAGCCGTTTCTGTTTACAAAGATTGAGCCAAATAATCTGTTGAAGAGGTTTGCTTTGACTGTTTCATCATAGCATTCTTTGTTGTTGGGTCCTTTTAGTGGTGGGAGAGGTCTTGAGTCCTTGAGTTTGTTATTTATGAAGTTGTAGAAGGCACGGTTAGATTTGGTGCGCAGAAGGTTTTCCTCTTGTTTGCTGTGGTAGTTGGAGCATTCCATCTTTATTTGGTGGCATATATTTTTGTAGCGGTTTTTGAAGTTAGCTACATAGTCTGTTTTGTTTTTTCGCCAGAGGGATTTTTTTTTTGGATTGAAGCTTCCTTATTGATATGGGTAGTTTGTTTTTCTTTGTTATGGTGGTTATTAGTGGTACGTGTAATCTGATAGTTCTTTTGACTTCGAGCAAGAAGATGTTGTAGAGGTCATTGGCAGTGTTACAGTAAGAGAATAGAGTTTGCCAGTCAAGAGTTGAGAGGTCGGCGTTTATGAGTTCATAGTTGGCTTTTTTAAAATTATACTTGGGTGTCCCATTATTAAGGTGATTCTTGCAATGGTGTAGATTGAGGCTAAAGTCTATCATGCTGTGGTCGCTGTTGGAGAAGGGTTCTTTTATTTGAAGTCCATAAATTGCGCTTTTGCTGTTGCAGAAAATGAGGTCAAGGCAGTTGTTGAGTCTAGTATTGTTCATTACTAGTTGGTCGAGTCCCAGATTGGTAACAGCGTTGTATAGGGTTGTATGGATGGGTTCAGTTGTGTATTCATTTAAGATCCAGTTAATGAGAGGTAGGTTGAGGTCTCCAAGAAAGATTAGGGGGTACGGGCAGGAGGTTGCCCACGTTAGCAGTGATGTTAATTTGTTCGCATGTGTGATGTCATAGTCTGGGGCTCTGTAACGAAGTATGAAACAAAGTGTGGTATTTAGGGACAGATCACAGACGATGGTTTCAGGAAGGGTGAGATCATGTGCAACTTGGATATTTTTTAGGTTTAATGTCTTTTTGTAGAATATAGCTCCTCTGCCTCCTCTGCGGGTTTCACGGTCGGACCTGAAGACAAGGTAGTTTCTTGCTGTGATGATAGAGTCAGGGGCGCGCTTACCTAGTCTTGGTTGGTGGTGTGTAGGATGTTGTTTTGTTGTTGGGGGATGGTTGGTTGGATGCTGTGGGATGGATTACGGGTCTTGTTTTTGATGCAATCAGCACGGTAATCTATGTATAGGTTTGTTTCACCTAGATCTAGCCGTCTTTTGAGATCCGCACGGAGTTCACGGGAGCGGATGCATTGTAATAGTGATAGATCTGGTCTAGATCTAAGTTTGCTGTGATTTGTATTGTTTCTGGCAATGAAGTTTATAGTGTGGATAAATTTCCATTTGCTGGGCTCGTTTTTACAAACCACTCTGCAGAATCGGGGGGCTACCGAGCCGTCGTTATTTATGTGCTCAGGGCCATCTCTGGAGACTTCGATGATGTCGTCAGGGGTAATGGTTTGTGTATGATGGCTGCTGATGATGTTGCGTACTTTGTTGATGTCAGGCTCGTCGTTTTCTTCTAGTCCAAATAGGATTGCATTAGGACATTTTTGCTCGCGCTCGATGGTGTCTTTGACTATAGTGATGTCAGTGGTTGGGTTTGTAGGTCCTTGTGGTTGTGGTTTAGGTAGTGGTTGAGGTGGTTGTTGGGTGGTGCTAGGTAATTGGTTTGCTGGGTTTGCATTTTGTTGTGCTAGGATTTTTTGTTCCAAAGATGTGAAACGTGATTCTAGGCATGATAGTAGTTGTGATTCTAGGCGTGCTTCTAATTTGTGCCAAAGTGTGTTTTCTAATGCATTTTTCAAAGCATTATTGTTTTGCTCTTTTTAGAAAAGAGGAAGATACGAGGGTGAGTCAAAAAGTAATGCCATTTTCTTTAGGACAGGTATAATTACCAACACAGGAACATGTAGCATACATCAAAATGAAGCTGGTCCTCTGTGGATCACATCCCTACTTCTCATCATAGTCACTGTTCTTTGAGCCACTTCTTCACTGCAGTTTGGGATAATAATCATCCATACTCACCAGATTTAGCGCCTTCAGACTATCATCTCTTCGGCCCCATGAAAGAGGGTTTGAGAGGCAAACATTATCCCAGTGATGAGGAAGTGAAAACTGCAGTGAAGAAGTGGCTCAAAGAACAGTCAACAGAATTTTACGAGGCAGGGATACATGCTCTCATTCGAAGGTGGAACATTGCTATTGAGAGAAACGGTGACTATGTTGAGAAGTAGGGATGTGATCCACAGAGGACCAGCTTCATTTTGATGTATGCTACATGTTCCTGTGTTGGTAATTATACCTGTCCTAAAGAAAATGGCATTACGTTTTGACTCACCCTCGTATGTTTGTATGTCTGTGTGTGATATATTACCATGTGGGTATACAGCAGAGAAGGGACAAAGACAGGGATCAGATCTGTGTAGAAGGTTATGATTTTTCTAATTTTTAAATAGAAATGCCAGGAATTAAACCAAGGACTTTTTGATGTGAAGCATGTGCTCCATCACTGAACTGAGCCCTTTTGATAACCGTCCACAACATCCATGCAGTTTGACTAAAATCAGCTGATAAGAGTGTTTACTTAAATGCTTTATAGTTCAAATGCAACCCAAGTATCTATTTATTTAATTGGAGGCAAACGAGATAGCACTCTCCATGTATTTGCTATTAATGAAGATCTATACCAGCAGCTTAGCAAACTCAACAACAACAACAAAACCCGCTTCTTTCAGTTGGAGCATGAATCTGCTTAAATTATCCATAAATATTTGTGGGCAGCTTGAATAAAAATAATTTCTAACAAATAATTACAGCTGAGATTAAGAGTTGACATATTGCTGCTTGGCAATTGCACAGCTGGGTCTTTAGCTCAAAGCATTATAACAGCTCAGTTCCTTGCTGCAGGGGGGGTCATTTATTTATTTATTTATCCCGCTGACCTGCTAGCGCATTTTTCAAGTTGTTTTCTCATACAAGACTTTAATATCTCACAGTTTTAACATGTTTACTTCCTCCATTAAATGTCAACACATGCATAGATGCTGTTGTGGCTTGGTGCTGTTGTGGCTTGCCAGCTGGCAGCAGACTCGGATAGTGAGGAGGTTGGGGAGGAAAATGGGCCAGTCCTGGAATCTGGGGAAGGCTCTGATGAGTGCTCTGTGTCGGAGGCAGAGATGGGGCCAGGGCCGTCCGACAGTTATCAGCTACCTTCGGAGTCGGAGATAAGTGGGGCTGAAGAACAGCTGGAGGGTATGGTGGCCCTGACAGCGCAGAGCTGTCAGGGCCACCATACCCCTTTTTGCAAACTTATACCATCTTCATTAAGAAGCAAAACCAATTCGGCTTAAGTATGAATAGAATTTGCTGGAATACACTATCGACCCCAAAACTTTAAAAAAAAATGCCATTACAGAATTTGATTAGCAAATAGGCAATCTGTGACTGTTTCACATGAATGTCAAGCGTATTAGACTGATCTTCAAAAGTTCCCTAACACAGAAGGACAGCAATTGTTTCACAATGGTATCTAAATTGGGAAATTGCCTATGCAAATGAAATAGCCTGCCATATAATAATGCAGTACATATGTCCAATAAGAGAACATCTGCCTTCTTTTCAAAGCCTTTGTTCCATTCTGAAAGCTCACTCCAGACAACCTTAGTTCCCCAAAGCCCAATACATTAACAGCAGCTCCTGAAAGAGCAACCTTAAACCATCTTTCCAATCCAGCATAGCAAATCTGCCAGAAGAATGTGAAACAGAGGAGGCAGCAATAAAACCAATTAACAAACCAATCCTCTACCTTTAATTAAAAGCAGAATTATTTGCCATGGGTCACTGTGAGCTTCAAACACTGCTAGGCATGTAGCTTACCACTCAGTTTTAAAATAATTTCAGTTATTGGCCTAGCTGAAATTGTTTCATGCTGCTGTTTTTCATTAAATCTTTTATTATATTTTGGTTTGAAAAGATTTATGATGTAAACTCTAAAGGTGCCTTGCAAAGAAATCTAACAATTTTCAACAATCTAAAAATCTGTAAATCTATCAGATGGACTTTAAATGAACATCCATTGAAAAATATATGTAGTTTAGCATATTCTGTATCACACCTACTCAGAACTTTTATCCTATGTTGAATGAATATATCTGGACCCATTTAGAGGTCACATTTGAAGCGATATTCTGCTCAGTTTGCTTGAATATAAGTAGATGAGATAAAGCAGGATTCATGATTATGTGAAATTCAGTTACAATATTGGACTCCAATAAATGAAGATAAGAATTCCTTTCTTGGCTTTGTTAATCAAAATGGCAAGTTTGGGACTGGAAAAAAAAATCAGGAACTTGGGATATGGGTGATAGATGCAATATTGTTCATGCACACATATTTTGCAAAGACCTTCCCTGAAGTTTTTAATGAAAAACAACTTATATTTCAGCTCATGTTGACCTCATTAATACATATAATTGCTGCTCATCTTGACACAATAACTAAATGCACTAAAGTTCAAAGATCTACCTGCCAAGTAATTATTGTAGAAAAAGAGGAAAGTTAAGCTTACCAGTTAGGCTGGTAAATTTTTGCTTTCTGCACACAAGATCTATACAATTGATCAGTCAACTTTCTATCCACCCATTCATCCACTTTAAAACTTTGCTTTTCAGCCAAGTTTGGTTCCACTTAAGATCTGTGCAAAAAGTAATAGAATCAGGGATACACTGATGGGCCATATTCCTGTTTTCCTAGCAGTTAATGATACTGTCTAGCACCTTGCTTATTCCATTGCAGTGGTGGCAGAAGAAGAAATAGTGGTAAAGAGGGAGCACAACTGGCAGCATTATATTAAAAGCATATACCTAGAGTAAAAAATTATATGTATAGAAATGATATTAAAATGATGATTTTAGATGAGTCACCGAGAATTTTAAAAGGTATGGAATATATTATTAGTCTGTTAAATTTGAGAGGAACTAGGATAAGAATCACTCAGGGTAAGGGAGAGAGGGAAAAAGGAGGAAGTAGAAAGGTAGGGCGAAGAGAGGGAGTGAAGGGAAGTAGGAAGGGGGAGAGAAAGGTAAGAAGGTAGAAGGAAGGGATGGAGATAGAGGGAGGGGAGTGTCTAGAAATGAAAACAGACTGATGAACAGTAGTATGAAAAAGGTGCAAAATAAAATATTGACTTATGATCGATTGGATGAAATATATAATTATGTACATCATTGATATATTGTAAGGTATATGCATTGATATTTGTATGGAAACTGTGGAGAAATTTTTTTTTAAAAAAAGAGGGAGCACAACACACACAGGGATACTGTTCGGTGGAAAGAGGTCCCATTCCTCTGTCCAGAGAGAGCACTCCCATTTCATTCATTCTGAATGTCTATGTGTCCTCAGAGCATTGCTTGGTGCTTGGAATGAGGACAGGGACAATGTGCAAGGGACGACTAGGGTAGCATCAGCAGTAATTGGCTGCTTTCAGAAAAAGACCATGTTATTTATTCTCTGCAATGATAGTGTATGTTTCGCATATAGAAGCCTCCATTAAGGCAGTTTGCTGATCATCATTAGTAGGTGTCAGAAGCCAGCCAGCTGCAGTCTGAATTAACTGGCATCTGGATAATGAACTATCAGAAACCCCAGCTGACATGGAATTGCAGCCCCCCCTAGCCCCCCCAACCCCCCCCTCAGTCCTTGATTAGTGGGAAATAGCAATCTGCATCAGTAGGGGAGGGCACTCTCTGGTAATAAGCCGGCCTAATGCCAAACGTTTTATTATACTTTACATTCATGATGTGTTTGCTAATGTCTCCCAGTGATCACATTCTCGTTTTTGGAATAAAATATCCTCCTTGGGCTAAATGCCCTAAGACTGGGGAGGGAGGGAGGGAGGGAGGGAGGGAGGGAGGGAGGGAGGGAGGAAGGGAGGGAGGGATTGTGTTAATTATTCAGCAATAGATATTGAAATTACCCATTTCAGGAAATGTTAGATTTGTTTGTAAAAGAAAAGTGATTAGGAAGACACAAATTACTTTCCTGGCTAATTCATCTCCTGTCAGAATTTTTTTTTAAAAAAAAGTTGGCTCTTATTTGGCTCCGAGTTTGACCTAGTTTTTAATTATTATTATTATAAGGTGCGAGGGTCCACCCGTCTCCTTCCAGTCAGGTTTATTGTTTTATATGTCTTGGTAGCGATTTGTTTTTAATTTTCCTTTTTATATCTCCCTGACCAAGGGTCGCACCCTCTGTTTCACTTCTCTCTCTCTTTAGAGGCTTGATTTTACTTTTACAATATCTCTAAGCTCTGCAGGATTGTTTAAAATTTGCTTTATGTGAGGAATAGACAGACGTTGACACGTTTCTTGAACAAACAAGTAAACAGTTTATTTAAATACAACTTCTCAGTAATTGTCAAATGGATTTGTTACAGCCACAAGCAGCTATTTAATTCTTTCTTTTTCTTTTCTTCCCCTCAGAGACTCTCTTTGCTTTCCTGACTAAATCTAAGCAAATCCAATTCTTCTTTGTTTCTAGGCCTATAGATAAGAGCATGTTTCACCGTTTATCTCTATCTACAAATTACTCAATATATATCAATCAATCTTGTTCCCTGATTCTGGATCCTGCTTCCCACAAAACTGCCAAGGGCCTATCTTTCTCTCCTGTTAACCTCCTTCTTGGACAGTTAAACTCAGGCAGAGATTCACTATAAACCTTCCCTCATGGAAGTTACACAAATCAGAGCTTTTCTCAGCTCTTCTCACTAAATCCTTCCCTCATGGAAGTTACACTCACTGACAGAGAGCTTTCTTCACAGCTCTTCTCACTAAACCTTCACTCCTGGAAGTTACCAGAAAACAGAGAACCCCACATCTCTCTCAACCAGGCCTTTTATAGTTCCTGGCCCTGCTATCTATGCTTCGATTGGCTGTCGCTTATGATGTCATCTATCCCACTCCCTTCTGGAGCACTGGGATAAACACCTCCCCCTTTCTACTTACCATGCATTTTAAAAGCTGTTTGGCTCTATACTTACTTGCTTAAACAGTTCCTTTTAACAACATTTTAACTTTATACAACAACTTACTATTTTACATTCAGTGCCTGTATGTGGGCACCACATAAGGTTTGACAATTTCATACATAGACATGGGAAGAGAGAATAGACAAGAGGCATGAAACTCCCAAAACATTGCAGTAATCCATTTTTGGACAAATACAATGTTTTTAATCTGTTACTTTGCATTCCAACTTCAGGCAAATGTATAGATTCCTAGAAACATTGGAAGTCATGGAGAAAGTTGAATTCCTGTTCCCTGATCTCCACCCACACAGCCTCTTGAGATGTTACCAGGAAGGTATATTGGTCCAATTTATACCAATTTATGTACCTTCAGTGGAGGCTTGGAACAACTGTCAAAAGTAATCCCTGTTCCATTATCAACAGCAACACAAGACAAGATGGAGTCTGCTAGAGAGTCCTCCCTTTGGTCAAAAGCCACCACCCAAAGTTTGCAAGAAACATGTCTTTAAAGTAAAACCATGCTTCTGAAAGCTTGAATGAATTAAAAAAAGAATTTTCTTCATTTAAAACAACATAGTTTTCTTATTCTAGATAAGCAATATTTACATGGATTTTCCAAGTTTGCAAGCATACGATCCAGGTTTTCAAGCACGGATCTTCCACATTTACAAGCATCCAGTCCTAAGAAAAAAGAAATGTGCCAATATTTTTATATAAAATGTATTGAAATTAAACAAAGGCCCACCCTTCTGTAGGTGTGCACAACAAAGCCTGTTCAAAAAGGGACAAGGATTTGATTGCACAGTCCCAATTGCCATCTTGACTCTTGTGAGCCCTCCCTCCCATATCCCTATCTGGGAGGTGCTTTGGGGTATTATTTCCCTTTGTTTTGCAGCCATGTGACTGGGTAAGACTCTTTTTTTGTTAATTTGTAATATTTATTGCCTATCTTTTCTCTACAGGGCTGTCAAACTCCCGGCCTGCAGGCCGGATGCGTCACGCGCTGGCCACACCCACGTCCGGTTTAATGAAGGGGGAAAAAGTCCCGATATATCACGTGACCCCCACCGTGACGATGTGAGTTTGACACCCCTGATCCAGGAGATAAAATTTCAGTCTTACTTCCACAATAGGAAGCAGGGGAGGTAATTGTCTCAAAGTTACCTTGTGAGCTTTCAGGGCTGACTATGGATTTGAACCAATGGCTCTTGGATCTAAGTCTATAACTTATTCATTGTAATCAGTTGCTCTCATCCATATCATGTGGGAAAATGCATGAAAATACTTTACAAGGTTATTTGTAATCCTTGACTTACAAACATTTGTTTTAGTGATCGTTGGAAGTTACAAGAGTGCTGAAAAAAGTGACTTACGACCATTTTTCACACTTATGACAATTGCAGCATCCCCCCCCATGGTCATGTGATCTTGGCAACTGGCATGTACTTATGATGGTTGCAGTTTCCCAGCGGTTTCCTTTTGCAACCTTCTGACAAGCAAAGTCCATGGGGAAACCTGGTTCAATTAAGAACGATGTTACTAACTTAACAACAGGGGTGAAATTCAGCAGGTTCGGACAGGTTCTGGAGAACCGGTAGCGGAAATTTTGAGTGGTTCGGAGAACTGGCAAATACCACCTCTGGCTGGCCCCAGAGTGGGGAGGGAATGGGGATTTTGTAGCCTTCCCCCAGGAGTGGGGTGGAAATGGAGATTTTGCAGTATCCTTTCCCTGCCATGTCCACCAAGCCACGCCCACAGAACCAGTAAGGAAAACTTTTGAATTTCACCTCTGCTAACAACTGCAGCAATACTATTTAACAACTGTGGCAAGAAAGATGGTAAAATGGAGCAAGACTCAACTACTGTCTCATTTAGCAACAGAAATCTTGTGCTCAATTATGGTCGTAAGTCAAGGACTAGCCAGTGGAACAGCTTGCCTCCAGAAATCATGGGCATTCCATCACTGGATGTTTTTAAGGAGAGTCTAGACCACGGGTGTCAAACTTGTGGTGTCACGTTCCCGTCATGTGATGTTTTGCAACATTTTCCCCCTTCACGGAGCTGGGGTGGGCGTGGCCTGTGCATGACGCATCTGGCCTGCAGGCTGCCAGTTTGACAGTTTGATCTAGACAGTCACTTATCTAAAATGGTATAGGTCAGTGATGGCAAACCTTTTTTGTGCCGAGTGCCCAAAGTGCGCTCATGCACCTCCAAAATGCAATGTGAGTGCACCCTGCGCATGTGCCCTGCCCACCCCCTCACCCAGTTTTGGCTTCCAGGTTGGTGTAGGAGACCTCCCATGCCCAAAATGTGGCACGTGGGGTGCATGCGGTGACCCCGCACCCTGTTTTGGCTTCCAGGTTGATGCAGGAGGCCTTCCAAGCCCAAAATGGGGCATGGGTGCGTGCATGCACACAAATCCCCAAAATACAATGCGAGCACCTCCATGCATGCGCCATGTGTCCCCCCACATGCGCCACACCCCTGTGCATGCGCTGCAGAGACCCGAAGAGCAGCTGGCCGGCGGAGGCACATGTGCATGCACGGTGGAGCTGGGCTGGGGCAACGGCTGATGTGCCTGCAGAGAAGGCTCTGCATGCCACCTGTGGCACACGTGTCATAGGTTCACCATCATGGGTATAGGTTCTCCTGCTTGAGCAGGGGGCTGGACTAGAAGACCTCCAAGATCCCTTCCAGCTCATTCTATTCTATTCTATTTTCAGCTATATTACTATAAAATAAACTCCAAGAAACATCAGAGGACAACAAATAATTCATCCCTTGCTAAGTGTTTTGATGTTTGCTGCACAGATTTTTTTAAAAAATTGCAGCAGTCTAGTAGTAACACAGCTTTTTGAGTTTCTTCCTTCTGAGGAGAATGTGGCTTGGCATGCAAAATTGTGCCTCAAAACAGTGGCCGAGTAAGCATATCACTTCAATCCTCAATTTCCCTTCCTGTCCAATGTAAATTTACATTCCTGAACTATATGGATTCCATTTTAGCCTATTTACCTTGCAGAATATAAAAGAAAATATTAAAATAACTTAGGCAGTTTTACTGGAGATTTCAGACTCAGGTCTCTGGATGCTAACTTTTCAAGTATACCACTTTTCATGGCAGACTTGCCAAATATTTATTGCAATTTTCAGGTGACAGTTAAAATTATCCATTCCTCTCAAGAGTAAACTTGTCATGGCACTATCTGTTTTTTATTGATAATGTAGCTGCCACAATGTGGCCCTTTGCAGGATGAGGTATGTAACTTAGGGGATTCTGGATGGTGTATTTTACTGTTTCAGCAACACACCGGCATGTTTTCTTGACACTTCTGGCTTGGGAGATATTATTTGATTTTATTTATCCTTCAAAAGTTTTATTCAGCTTTTGAATTGATTACCAAAATGATAAATAGGCATGAAGATGCAGAAAGGTTAGATGGATCAGATGAGAATGAGTTGTCAGACCTAGAGACAAGCGACTTCAGACCGAAGGAGTCATATATCATGCTAAGTCAGTCTGTGGCTTTTTTTTTTTTTTTTGGCCTGTGAAACCAACCACTGTCATTTGCAAGCCGTGATTTATATCTCAGTAAATTGTGCACCACCGGCAATTATTTATTTAATAACCTATATCTTTATATATTGACCTATATAAGTGGCCAAAGAAGCTTACAATAATGAAAACACAATGCAAAAATATAAGATATGATCATAAAACATTAAAATGAGAACCAAATTAAAATCGCAATCACTAAAATCAATTTAGTAAAAAGGACCTGGGACATGGCATTCTATGCCATCTTCCTAAACCCTGACAGTGAAAGAATCTAACTTCATCCCCTGCAGAGAGTGATCCAAACTCTCTATGCAAGGTTCCTACAGAAGAAATCCCTTTGGATGTTAATTTGTTGGGTAGAAATTTGTTGTGTTTTGCAATAGTGGCAAATATCTGTTGCTCGGGTGTAGGATAAAGCTAAAGGTTCATTCTCTGAGCTTGTGGGTTCAACTCCGCTGAAGATGTTACCTAGCCTGGTAACGTTCCCACAAGCTCAGAGAATGAACCTTTACTCTCAATTTGTTGTATAAATTAGGCATTATTCTGTACTGCAGAACTTTATAGATATTCCTGATCAAAAGAATCAAAATCAGATATTGGCTCTGCTTGATACAGCAGGAGATGACTTGGAAACTAGTCATGTTTTTTATTCTTAGGGCAGAACTTTGCTGGATCTATTTCTACATAGTGTTCCATAGAAGCTATGTGCTATTTCCAGATCTAACTGTGCCCTTACTACATATGCAGGCTTGGTTCTGGTCCTACTAAAGCCTGATGATCCATTTCCCAGGTACACCTTAAGAAAACCTTATTAAGTTTTAATAATTTGTCCCGCGGCATTTCAAAAAAGTCCCGCTTTTGAATTTGAATTTGTGCAAAGCGGGAAGCAGCCCGAGAGCTGGGACGGGCGCCCCACATGCTCAGCGGCCAAGCCGAGCCCTGCACACCCCTCTGCCTGCTGCCTCACCTGCCTCCTCCTGCCAGGCGGGGAGGGAGGGCAGTGAGAGGGGCAGCGGCCCCTGCCAAGCGCAGCACGGAGGCGGCGGGCAAGTCGTCCCCAGCACACCTGTTAATCCGGCCGGCCACGCAACTACAAGTGCGGTGCGGAAGCCCCTGGGGGCCGGGTGGGCGGCAGCGCCCCAGGCAGGTATAGGGCCAGGCCTGCGCTTGGAAGGGGCCACCGCTCTCGCTGCTCTCCCTCCCTGCCTGGCTGCAGATGTCTGCCTGCCCTCCGGAAGCAGTGCTGCCGCAGTTCACTTTTGTTTCGCGGCGGGAGAAGGAAGAAAGCAGGCAGCAAGAGCGGCAGCCTCTTCCAAGCGCAGGCCTGGCCGTCTCCCCACACGGAGAGCTGCTGCCCAGCTGGCTGGCGGCGGCTTCTGCAACGGAGGCAGCACGCGGCTGTGAAGAACCCTCACCACTCGCCCACCCAGAGCACCATAGCCGCGGTTTGCTTTCTTCCTTCTCCTGCCGCTGTCCCTCTCCGGGCCAGATGCATCAGAGGCGAGCCCCGGCCATGGCAGTGGTAAGGGCTGCGATGAAGGGAGGGTGTTTGGGGGGTGCACAAAGCTGCAGGATAAGAGAGACGGACCCCTCCCATCTTGCTCCCCTAGAAACCCCGCCTCCCGGTCAATGGTGTCCCGCTTTACAAATAGCAAAATTTGTACAGCAAAATGGTGCCTTCAAGCTCTGAAATAATACTATGGTCAATAGTATTAAAAGTTGTAGAAGAAGTGGCAGAACCTGAAGGTGGAGTTAAATGAGGAATCAGCCTAGCATATCTGCATAGCCACAAGTGGGCTAAGTTCAACCCTTCTTGAATTCAGTTGACCTTTATCTAAAACCAAAATAGTGCTAACTTAATGGCAAGCATGATGTCAGAACTGATGGGAGTCAATACAAGCAGTGTCTTACCAGTGGTATTTTATCTTGAATGCTGCCTTCAAAGCTATCTTTCATCCAATGTTCTGGTCTCTAAGTAAAAACCAAGGGTGTCTGACCTAAGCCGAGCTTGATATTGCTTGGGTCTAAAACTAAATATCAGTATTTAAGGCTTAATGTAGATATTTTGTAGGGTGTATTCCAAGTTTCCTCAAAAGAACTCAGAGTTGTGTGTGTGTGTGCGCATAATATTCAAATGTTTAGGGGAGATGGGGGTCCTCAAAAACACCAGAACCAGTCCACACTGCTGGTTGAGTGATGGGTGCATATGTGAGTTCTCTCTCTCTCATTTTCTCATTATAGTTTCCATGTCTTCTCTTCTTTCTTCCTGGGATAACCCATTTCTTTCAATCAATCAATCATTTTGCCTATGCCAATTACTCCTCCTTATTTTGGCTTAATTTCCTCCCTTTTGTCTTGTTTTGGGTTCAATAGTTTGATAAATCTATCATATAGCTAAAAGGAGCCTGGAATTTAGTTTTAGGGAAACAATGAAAGGAAAATACCCAGTAGCCTCTACAGCAGCATATAGGATTCTTATCAGGACATATGGTATAGAGCACAGGTGTCAAATTCGCTGCGTCATGCCATCACGTGATGTTTCATGCAGGGGCGGGTTCCTAATTTTTTTACTACCACTCTGTGGGCGTGGCTTATTTTGTTGGTGTTGCTTTCCGGCCATGTGACTGGGTGGGCGTGGCTTCTCGGACTGCTGAAGGGAGGGGAACTGAGATAGGTCCTGCCGCCCATTCCCCCTCCCCTCAGCAGCTCAAGAAGCCTCGAACATGCAAAAATGCCTAGGATCATCACTGCGCATTCGTGGCTTCTTGGACTGCTGAAGGGAGGGGAATGGAGATAGCTCCTGCCTCCCGTTCTTTCAGCATCTCACACACTCCCTCAGCCATCCTCCCCTGCTTGGACTCACTGTGGGGTAGGAAGGCAGCGCATGCACAGTGCCGGAAGCTCGGCTTCTGGGCATGCGCAGAAGAAAAAATTTTAAAAAATTTAAAAAAAATTTTTTAATGGCGGCACCCAGGCACCGGCAACCGATTGCACCGGTACTGTGACATCACCAGCGGGCCGCTACTGGTGCTATAGAATGGACCGCACCTGTAGGAACCCACCACTGGTTTCATGACGTTTTTCCCATTTGCGGAGCTGGGGTAGGCGTGGCCTGCACATGATGCATCTGGCCTGAGGGCCGCCAGTTTGACATCCCTGGCATAGAGGAATTATACTGTTATAAATCATATACAGTGTCGTGGAATCATATACAAATCTCTTGTATTGGTGGCATAAAATCCAATAAGAATCTTGCATTTTCCAATGCAAATATTCAATAATTATTGGTGATGCTATACATTCAACAGATTTTTTTTTCATTTCTAGTGGGAATGTGATATTTCTTATTTTTGGAAGAAGGCTGCTAACTAATTCTCATATATAACCAAACAGATTGAGTAGATTTGTCACATATATTGGATAATCAGAACAAAAATGGCAAAAGAATCAGTTTAATTGAATGTCTTATTTTAGCAGCTAAATTCATTATTGTTCATTATGATTGAATAATGGAAATATCTAGATTATTTCTCAGTGGAAAGATGGCATGATAGCATTTGGGCTGTAGCAGCGCTTGAGAAATTTTCTGATAAAATCCGCCGCTTGACAATGTAAGATAGCAAATCATTATTCTAAGAGGAATGGTGAGATTTTATTGATTATACAAGAGACAAGCATCTTTGTAACAATCTGTATCACAAATTGTGGGAAATTTTAAAACATGGGCTCATCGTTGTGAGTGAGAAAGGAAACATCTGTCCATGAAATATCATTATAAAGTTTCATCAGGAAAAAAAAATCAAAACCCAGAGATTGTCAGGAAAACTCTTGTTCATAAGGATATCCTTGAACCTGGAGCTGTTACTAACTCAGAGCACTACACTGCAATACTTAAAACTTGGAAACAAAGATGAAACAGGTTTAGATGCAAAAAAAAAGGGAAATTTTGCTTCCACCTGATAATACCAGGTTTCACATCTCTTGAGGTACCTAGGATTCAGTTGTAAATTTTAGGTGGATCTACCCATCTGCTACACAGTCCAGAGTTGCCATGCAACTCCCATCTTTTACCAAAACTGAAAGAATGCATTCATGGGCATTTGTATCACTCAAATGAAGAAATGGAAAGGGCTGTCAGGATCTGCTTGAAGAGATAAAAAGTGGAGTTCTTTTGTAACATTTTTAGAAACTTGTCCATCGTTGACAGAAGAGTATATCAAATGGTCATAAGTATGTGGAGGAGTAAATACAAGTAGCAAAATAGCTAATTCCTAAGATGTTTTTCCTGCTTTGTTTATTAAAATGTCCCTATTTAAGTAGAATTTATGGAGGTGGAAGCATTACTTTTCATTCAACCCTGTATGGGTATGTGTACAACTTCCTGGCAAGCAACAATAGCTCCGAAACACATAATTGGCATTAAATAAACATTAATTGACCCCAGCAGTAACTTGATCAAGTGTTTCAGATATAACAAATCTGGGTGACACAAGTATACGCAACAATCCTTCATCCATGGAAAATGGATTTATTCATACTTTATACTGAGATAAAAACTGAGAGAGAAGAAAGAGTTCTATGGTATGTGTTTATCTCTCTCTTTCCTTCTCTCTCATTTTCTCTCTCTGTATTTCTTCTCTCTACGGATTAATCCGTGGAAGGCTAAACGTAACGGCAAGCATGATATCAGAACGGATGGGAGTCAATACAAGCAGCTGGTATTTTATCTTGGATGCACCTTTCAAAGTTATCTTCCATCCAATGTTCTGATCTCCATGTAAAGATCAGGGGTGTCTGGCCTAGGCTGCACTTTATATTGCTTGGGTCTAAAACTAAATATCAGCATTTAAGGCTTATTTTTGGCAACCCCTGTGAAATGGTCATTCGACCCCCAAAAGGGTCGCGACCCCCAGGTTGAGAACTGCTGCCTTAGAGGATCTGCTGCTTATTCTCCCCACTTTTGCAGCTGCCATTTGCCTTTTGTGTCTAGAAGAATCACATTAGATGCTTTATTTAAAAAAAAAAAAACCACACAGGTGGAGCAGTTGACAGGAGTCCCATGAAGGGTGCCGAGCATTGTGAGATGACTGCCTAGGGCTCCTTGAGCAAAGCTGCTACGGCCCTCTCATCACAAGTGTCTTAATCGCTCTTTCTGGTATCAACTCCAGAGAACCTCATGGGCCACTTTTCTGCAGTAGGTAGAAGCCTCAGCAAAAGGGCATTGAAACAAGATGGAGAACATGGTTGCAGCCATTCCTATCTCCCTAAGGGTGTCTTGGAATGGGTGGTGGGTAGGTGATAAATTATAGTTGAAGTTGATAGTTGATAGTTGAAAATTATAGACCAATCTCCTTATGTTGTGCCACCTGCAGAGTCATGGAATCTATCATCAACCAATCCATTACCCTCCACTTGGAGACTAACAACCTACTCTCTCACAAACAATTTGGTTTCAGAAAAAAGTTATCCTGCAATCTGCAACTTCTACATTGTAAAAACATATGGACTACAAAACTCGACCAGGGCAAAGCAATAGACGCAATCTACATAGACTTTTGTAAAGCCTTTGACTCTGTAGTACATGACAAACTACTCCATAAACTAAAATTTTATGGCATCTCTGGCCCCCTACACAAATGGATAACTGCATTCCTGGCAAACAGACAACAAGTGGTCAAAATAGGATCAGCTCTATCAAACCCTGTACCTGTTAACAGTGGCGTTCCCCAAGGAAGCATTTTAGGACCTACTCTCTTCATTCTTTACATAAATGACATTTGTGATAATATACAAAGCAACTGCATCCTCTCCGCAGATGATGTTAAACTATTCAACACCACCGACAATACTACAACCCTTCAAAAAGACCCTGACTATGTTTCTGAATGGTCAAACAAGTGGCAACTACCAATCTCAAACAACAAATGCTCAGTTTTACACATTGGCAAAAATAATCAAAACACAAAATACAGACTTGATGATCATGACCTTGATGATGATCCTCACTCAGTAAAGGACCTCGGAGTACTCATCTCTAACAATCTAAGTGCCAGAGCCCACTGCAACAACATAGCTAAGAAGGCATTAAGAGTGGTTAACCTAATCTTGCGTAGCTTCTTCTCTGGTAACATTGTACTCTTAACCAGAGCATACAAAACATTTGCTAGACCGATCCTTGATTACAGCTCATCTGTCTGGAACCCACACTACATATCAGACATTAACACAATTGAGAATGTCCAGCGATACTTCACAAGAAGAGTATTGCATTCCTCTGTTCACAACAGAATACCTTACGAAACCAGACTTGAAATTTTGGAACTTGAAAATTTAGAACTATGCCGCCTTCGATCTGACCTAAGTGTAGCTCACAAATTATCTGCCACAATGTCCTACCTGTTAACGACTACTTCAGCTTCAACCGCAATAATACACGAGCTCACAATAGATACAAACTTAATGTAAACTGCTCCAAACTTGATTGCAAAAAATTCGACTTCAACAACAGAGTGTTTAATGCCTGGAACACTTTACCTGACTAAGTAGTTTCTTCCCCTAACCCCAAAAACTTCAACCTCGGATTATCTACCATCGACCTCACCCCATTCCTAAGAGGTCGGTAAGGGGCGTGCATAAGCGCACAATCATGCCTACCGTTCCTGTCCTAATGTACCCATATATTCATACCTCTTTTACTCTTATTCTTGCTTGTACTATTACATATATATTCAATCATGTTTTACTGTTTATACTTTGCTTATAATCATATATGCTTGACAAATAAACAAATACAAAATAAAAGAGATGTGGAAGTTGAGAACCATCAATCATAACTCGTTTGTTTAAAAAAACAAATCTTTTCTGGGGAATGTTTTCAATTATAGGTCATTTTTTCAGAGAAGTATCATCTGATTGTGATTCCTCAACACCCTCTTTATCTCAGAATAAACTTATGAAGTAGATTGGATCAAAAGACAGAGATGAATAAAGGATCTTCCTTTGAGCTTCATTAATTAGTAGGGAACCTGAATCTTGCAAGTGCATAACCAACTATAATGAGAACAGTATTCTGGCTGTATGTTGCCATATAGTAGGACTGGGCAGTCATGACCCACACACCTCATGCAACCCCACTCTGTAACCCATTTATAGACCCCAGGATTCCCAGATCATGCTGGTGAAATTTGGTAACAAAATGTTGGCAGCAAGATTTCAAGCTTTGCTTTTTATGGTTGCATATGGCTTCTAAATCTGCAAAGCTGGGCTGAAGGATAAGGTCCCACCATGGGATAGCATCAGTAGATTGACTCCTACAACTCTCTTGAATTTCAAGAAGCCACACTGCAGCCCCCCAGCCTCACAAATATTGCCCACCTCTGCAGTACAGCCACATGCTTGGGTCCAGTTGCAGAAATGTATGAATGCATAAAACATGGCTTTACAATCATATCCTTAGTGGTTTTGCAGGAAATATAATCATTTAAGAATGTAGGGGTTTTTTTTTTAAGGGCAAAAATACCTTTGCTATGTGCAGAGCTTGCAAGCTGAGCTTGATAGATTTCTTGACCTGTCAGCAAAAGGCACATTTGGAAGAAGTCACAGATGTAGAACGAGCTTCAAGATTTTAAAAGGGGAAGGAGTTTTCTGGCAATGCTGACACTTCTCTCTTTTAAGTCAAGTATCAGAGCTGTTCCTTCCACTTTTGCAGTTGAATCACAGAGAGTTCCATAGTTTTATAAAACCTAGTGATCTTCCAAAGTTAAGCCTGACAAAGCTTCCATGCCAAATGGGATTTATGTCCGAATGATCATAAACCAAAACCCACTGGTGCAGTTCTTACCATCAGCAAAGAATTCGATATGTGGCACGGGGATGACTAAACCTGACATCATAGTTCATACTTTGTCTATGTTATTTTAAAAAAGTGCTATGTGAAAGCTTTAGTTGACCAAAACTATGAAGGTCAATGATAGTCAGACCGGTTCGCCCGAACCAGTAGCAACCCTCTGGTGACATCACGATGATGTCACGGAACTGGTTCGGTCGGTGCCAATCTGTGGACACCGCCATCTTTTATTTATTTATTTAATTGATTAATTAATTTGGGGGGAATTTTTTTTGGGTTTTTTTTTCTTCTGAGCATGCGCAGAAGCTGAATTTCCGGCACTGCGCATGCATCGCCATCTTGTTTTTGGCTTTTTGGAAGGTGATTTTTTCATTTTTCCGGTACTGCGTATGCGTGTGTGCACTTCACGCACGCGCGCCCACCAGGTGCACCCACGTGGTGCGGGAGGATGCGAACCAGCAGTGAGGTAAGTTAGAACACACCCCTGATGATAGTCAATATCTTTGTGCCCCTTCTGATAACCACTGTGACATATGCAAGATTGCAACTCAAAGTGTAAGAGGAAACGATGATAAAAGAGCATGAATTAGTAATAAAATGACGGAAAGGAAATAGAGAAAGAGGGCATAGACCTAAAATCTCTAATCTGAAGTTTATCTTTCAAGATGACCTACTGTTGCCCACATTCATCTAGAAAGTACAGGCAGAGTATTGGTGCCACACAATCATATGTAGATTTATATATAGAAATGAGGGTCATCTGTCTGTCTCTCTTTTTCAATGAACTCATCATTTTTTAAACTTTCAAAGACCACACTAAGGTAATAGAAAGAAAAACATATTAAATACACAAGAAATATAATATGAACTGTTCTTCACTATCACACTTAACATATGTAGATGTTAAATAGGAAGGGCAAGATAATAGAACCCTGAAGTGCCCACAAAGCAGGACCTCAAGCTTGTCCTCTTTCCCCCACCAACTGGAAGCTTGAAGCCTTGAAGAAAGAGAAGAACCATGGAAACACAGTGCCTTCCACTTCCAATCTCCTAAACCAGGCCAGAAATATTCCATGATTGATGGTTTCAACAAGAAAGCAAGGATGGATACATTCCTCCACCCTAAACCTGCCAGAGATCATTTGTAAGTATGATCATCTCAGTAGTAAATCCAGGTCTGAACCATGACGGAATGCATTCAGATAAACCACGGGTGTCAAACTCGCCGCTTCACATTGCCATCACATGACATTTCGTGACGTTTTTCCCATTTGCAGAGCTGGGGTGGGCGTGGCCTGCACGTGCCACATCCAGCCTGCAGGCCACCAGTTTGACACCCCTGAGATAAACCATTTGTCAGAGGGCCCTCTGAATCTGGAAGCCAACCTCCTTCTCAACAACCTTTCCTAAAAAGATAAGGTTGGAGACTAGATGATATTTGTCAAGATCTGTTGGATCCAGTGTGTTATGTCCCTACATTTACATGTTAGCTGGAAGTTCTCAATCTGGTCCAGCCTATTGTCATCTACAGGTTGCTCCTGATTGGCCCTGGTCCAAGCCAGGGCTATCCTATTTAAACCCCAGCCACAGCTGAGGTTGTTGCTGTTGTTTCCCATCATGACCTAATAAAGAGCTGAAGCCACTCACTCGCCTCCTGCCTCTTCAGTATGAGAACCTAACACAGTGATGGTCTCTTAAGGAGAACCACTTCCTTCAAGGCACATGAAACCACCCCTCTTACAAAGAAGCATTCATACTGCCTGGACCCAACAATCTGTCATCACCCAAGAAACGGTAATCAAAATGGAAGTTATTTTCAAATATTTCTCTCTGCAAATTTGGACTCCTCCACTGACTTTCCTGGAATGAAATTTCAGTATGATATATAGAGGATTGCACTGTAAGTAATGTAATATTTTGCTATAGCAACAAAGCTTTGCAAAAACCAACACATATATACGAAATGCATATGAAAGACAAATGCTCTTTTATACCCATGCACATTTACACTAGAAAAGAAGTCAATTATAGAGTCAAGTATCTTATTTATATCTTACAAAAAATATCTTTCTCTTTCAGTATCATTTACATCTACAGTCTTCATTCCACTCTGCCTACCCACACAGCTGAAAAGCCAATAAAGGAGAATATTTGCAACTCAGGATTGAAACAAGGGGTCCTTGATGCTTTCTTAGCTTGATTCTTTTCTTGCAGACGTTTCATTTCCCAAACTAGGTAACATCATCAGTGCTAGTCATTAGCACAGATGGTGTTAACTAGCATTAATGATATTACCTAGTTTGAGTAATGAACTGTCTGCAAGAAAACAATCAAACTCAGCTGAAAAGGCTCTCAGAGTGTTGTATATATTCCAGATAAATCCCAGAGTTGTTTTGTACAAACAACAGGGTAGCTCATATATCAGTAACCAATTATTGCTGGCTTATTGAAAAGGTGGACTGCTTTTGTAAAAGGTTGGTTTAAATCAGGGTTATCAAACTGGCGGCCTGCAGGCCAGATGCGTCACCCACAGGCCATGCCCAGGGGAAAACATCACATGACGGCAACGTGACACCCATGCTTTAAATAGTCATCTTTCCCAGCAATGTTATGTCAATAGTTTCAACTGGAATTATCAGTTCAAGAGCAATTCCCTTCCTCCTGAAAGACCCTCACATCTAAACATGATTCTCCATTGTGATATCATTGCATTAACTAATCAATCCTTTAATTAGTTTTCCAGTCTTTCAAGGTGGTGTTTTAATCTTAGTTTGGATTAAGTAAAGTCCCCTTTAAATTAAAGTCAGCTCCTGGTGAGATCATGGGCACTTCCTGGCAACATCATGGTAATGGTTTGCAATTGCCTTTTTAAAACTGTTTATTATCTTCCCAGTCTAGCCAATGGCTATGTGATTTCCTAATATTTTTAGAACTTTGCAAATTCCCAGACTGCATGCCCATTGATCAAACTGGCCTGGTATTCTTGGTGTTGTAGCCCCAACTCATTTGGATCAAGGAAGGGCTCAAGAGAAAAAGGAGATTCAAATTGTTCCCAGAAAATATAGGCAGACTGAAAAAGAAAAAAGAAGGGTTTGACCAAGTATTTCTCCTTTATATAAACGTAATCATGGATGAAATTCAACACAACTAGAAATCTTTTTCCCCCCTTTTCATAAAGTATATTTTCACTCCCCGTTGGCTCCTCATGCAGAACATATCATGGACTTCAGGGTCTGTGATATCTGTATAAATATGTCACTTATATTGTCAGAATGCTATAAATTCTTTTGTTTTTCTCCACAAAAATATGGAAATAGCTTGGTGGTTTCACACAGTCAATGTGACTAACCAAATTAAGGAAGCCATATGCTGGCATCAGCTAACAAGACAGAAAATTATCTCAAGCCGAATGATGAATTCTCTGCTCATTATATGTGCCAAGACAGGCATCTGATTATCATGGTGTGTGGCCAGATTGATTTTTAAAAAGTCAATAATGAAGTAATCTTCCAGTTGATCTGTCCATTCATTGCATCAATAGGCTGGTTTAATTCATCAGTCCAGAACTGTGGTGTAATGTTTAAAAGATCGCATAAAGGAAGAGCCCCTGAAGTATTTTTTTTAAATAATACTAATTCATGAAAACAACATAAGCAAGCCAATCTTTACGTGCTCACACACAGCCCAAGGTTGCATACCACTGGTTGCATAAATATGAATTTAAATTTAAAAATAGATAATATAGAAGCATATTATATTTATGTCTGATGTCTGGATGTGGCAGGAAGTGCAAAATGTGGCAGCTAGGCTAACCGATGCCAAATAAGGGTTAATGCAATGCCTCTTCTGAAAGACCTGCGCTTGACGAGATTATCTGAGGGACAGCTTGCTCAGATCCTGAGGTACTGAAGCATTAAGATCGGCAGGAGAAGCCCTTCTGAAGACTTCCCACTGTCAGAGGCTCATCAATCTGTTGCCAAAGGGAGAGCCCCTCTCAGCTGTCTCCAGCCCACCCACCCCCGTTCCCTTCCCTTCTCTTTTCCTTTAGAAGAGCAGCCAGAATTCACACATCTCTTTTGCCAGGCCGTTTCATTGTTAATTAATGTTCACAATGGTTTGGGGTTTTTGTACTCCGCATTTAATTCACCGACTTTCAGTGCTCACCACAGAAAGACAGCAGATAAATAAAAGGAATAAATATAATAGATTGGAGGAAAGATCAGGTTCAGGATAGCAAGGGATATTTGGGAATTTTCAGGAGGTTCATGGGAGAGAAAGAAATCCACCGCCAACTCTGTGTTGTACCAACAAAAGCCATTTTCCTCTTACATTACTCAGGGTTGGGTGGATTTAAAGAGAAAGTGGACTGCTGTGATTTTAGATGTGCTGATTTCAGTGTTCCCTAAACAGTGGGAGATTCCAAAGGTTCCCTTGTCTAAACAAACAAGGTGCCTTGAGGTGAGATGGGTAGCAAATAAGTCTAATAAACAAAGCAGTAACACTTTGAAATTTCTTTCTTAGGAACAGTTCTGCTTTCTTGGAATGTGTAATGTTACATTGGCCTCCTACTTTGCAGCTTGCCTTTTCTATAGGAAGCCATAACTTCACTTCTCTACTGAGAAAAGTCCTTCAGTCACATAAAAAAAGAGCCCCATAGGATATTAATGGGGGAGGGGTTACACCAGTGACACAGGCATAGGTGTGCAGAGTTAACTGCAGCCACACCAAAAGGACACGTGCATTGTGTTGTCATGACACAAACTCTTTTGGAATTGCCTCACAAGTGTCACTTGGAGCAACTACAGTGGGGATGGAATTTCCATCGTGATATTGCAATGCACATTCTGTGTCTTGCTCTCCTTTGTCCTCACCATGGAGATCTATGAAAACATGCTTCTCGGAGGCACATTGGATTCTAGCACGAGGTAATAAATAATGTGCCAACCTAAAAATGGCTTCCAGTCCTCACTGAGACTTGTTGCTTTGCTTGATCAATTGCAGAGCTGTTCTTGAACCAATTTGATTGGGCTGAGGCAAAGCAGTTGTTACATTACACCATAGTTTCTGAAGCTTGGAAACTTTAATATATATGGATTTAAATTCCCAGAATTTCCCACCCAGCATGCTGTATAGAATACCGAAGTGTTTCTCCATGTTACTTTAGCAGTTGTGGTGAAGTATATACCGTATTTTTCGGAGTATAAGACGCACCTTTTTACCCCCCAAAAGAGGGTCAAAAACTGGGTGCGTCTTATACTCCGGATGTTAAAGCCACCGCTGCCCGCCGCCCGCCGCCGCTTTCCACTACTGCTTCCCGCCACCGCTTCCCGCCGCCGCTTCCTGCCGCTGCTTCCCACCGCCGCTGCCCACCGCCGCTTTCCCTTGCTGATGCCCCCCGCTGCTTTCCGCTGTCGATGCCCGCTGCCGATGCCTGCTGCCGCTTCCCACCGCCGCTTTCTGTCGCCGCTGCCTGCTGCCGCTTTCTGCCGCCGCTTCCCGCCGCTGCTTTCCGCTGCTGATGCCTGCCGCCGCTTCCCACCGCTGATGCCCGCCGCCGCTTTCCGCCGCCGCTTCCCGCTGCCGCTTTCCGCTGCCGCTTCCCGCCGCCGCTTCCCACCGCCGCTTTCCACCACCGATGCCTGCCGCCGCTTCCCGCCGCCACTTTCTGCCGCCAATGCCCGCCGCCACTTTCTGCCGCCACTTCCCACCGCCGCCCGCCGCCGATGCCCACCGCAGCCGGACCACAGGAAAGTCCCTGCCGCCGTTGCTGGCCGAAGCCTGCTCCTGAGGCAGCTAAGGAGCTGCTGCTGCTGCCCAAAGCGAGCCCACAGCTTTGAAGACCAACTTCCAAGTTTGAAGACCCCTGGGTTAGGAGTTAGGGGTGCAAGGGTCTTCAAACCTGGCAAGTTTAAGACTTGTGGACTTCAACTCCCAGAATTCTTCCTCCAGTCATGCTAGCTCAGGAATGACTGGAGGAGGAATTCTGGGAGTTGAAGTCCACAGGTCTTAAACTTGCCAAGTTTGAAGACCCTTGCCACCCCTAACCCAGGGCTCTTCAAACTTGGCAACTTTAAGACTTGTGAACTTTAACTCCCATTCCTGAGCTAGCATGACTGGAGGAGGAATTCTGGGAGTTGAAGTCCACAAGTCTTAAAGCTGTCAAGTTTGAAGTTTGTAAAAAGTGTATATGGTTGTAAAAAGTGTACATGGTTGTAAAAAGTGTACATGGTTGTAAAAAGTGTACATGGTTGTAAAAAGTATTCTGCTACACTGGTATTTTATTAAATAATATATTACTACACCATTTGGTTCAGAATACTTTTTTCTTGTTTTCCTCCTCTAAAATCTAGGTGCGTCTTATACTCCGGTGCGTCTTATACTCCGAAAAATACGGTAACTAAAATGGAGGTAGGATTACTTGTATCAGCAGTTCTCAACTTTCAACTGGTCATCTAACAACTGTTTGAAGTTTTGGTGACCTCAGAAAAACTTATGACTCATCCTTGAAGTTACAACCATGCACCACTATCACCCCAGAATTGACTTTACTTGCTTCAGCTGGTGCTCTGTGTTGTGACATTTGAGCCTTTTTAACCAGTCCTCTATCTCTATATTTCACTGGGACATCGTAAACCAATGCCAGCTAAGCCAGATCTGAGTGGGAGGTATTGCACTCATCTGTTTTTAAAGTGGAAACCAAAACAGTTATTCCATCATTAAGAAGTATCAGGTAGCTTCTGTTATCACTGAGGAATCTAGGAACTTTTCCTTGAAGATTTTTTTTTTATTTTGAAGGGAAAGCTGCTTGTTGGCTGAGTTAGCAGGAATAGTTAGCAGGAATCCCCTCTTTTTCTTTTCACCACAAAGGAGGAAGAGAACACAACTTTGGGATTGCTATTACACAGGGGAATATAATCAGTAGAGTTGATGGTAAGAATAAGGCCAGATTATTTATAAGAATAGGAATAACTTTTTTTCTTTCTGTTCAAACATGTCCAATTCTCAGAGACTGCCTGGAAGAGTCCCTGCAGTTTTCTTGGCAAGGTTTTTAAGAAGTGGTTTGCCCTTCCTTCCTTCCTTCCTTCCTTCCTTCCTTCCTTCCTTCCTTCCTTCCTTCCTTCCTTCCTTCCTCCCTCCCTCCCTCCCTCCCTCCCTCCCTTCTGCTGAGAGAGAATGATTAGCTTTAAGGCCTCTTGGCTGTATTCCTGAGGTGTAACTAGAATTCATAGACTCCCAGTCTATGACTGATGACTTAACCACTGCACCAAACACACACTCTTTTAAATAATGATAACTACGCCAGGGGTGAAATCCAGCAGATTCTGACAGGTTCTGGAGAACTGGTAGCAGAAATTTTGAGTAGTTCGGAAAACCGGCAAATACCACCTCTGGCTGGCCTCAGAGTGGGGTGGGAATGGAGATTTTGCAATATCCTTCCCCCAGAAGTGGGGAGGGAATGGAGATTTTGCAGTATCCTTCCCCTGCCATGCCCACCAAGCCAAACCACGCCTACAGAACCGGTAGTAAAAAAAATTGGATTTCACCACTGAACTACGCTAATACTAGCATCATCATTATCATCATCATGACAACACCTGAAAGAAACTGAAGGTTATGTGAAGAGTAACAAAGTTGGCCGTGGCTTCAAATTGGATTTATTACGAAGGTAGCAGGAAGATTAATACTACCACTAGCAACAAATAACATTAAAAAATAAAAAAATAAAAAAATGAAACAACAACAAATTTCTATTATGCAAAGAGAAAAACAAGAGTGTTGACCACCTAGTAAACGTCTGTACCAAAATTGGCCAGGCAGATCATAAGAGATGGCAAAATGAGTACACTGGGATTTTTTTTTAAGCAGGAGCCATGGTGGCACAGTGGTTAGAATGCAGTATTGCAAGCTAATTCTGCTGAATGTCGACTGCCAGCAGTTCAGCAGTTCGAGTCTCACTGGCTGAAGGTTGACTCAGCCTTCCATCCTTCTGAGTTTGGTAAAATGAGCACCCAGATTGTTGGGAGCAATATGCTGTCCCTGTAATCTGCTTAAAGAGGGCTGTAAAGCACTGTGAAGCAGTATATAAGTGTAAGTGCTATTGCTATTGCTATGTAAAAGGTATGGATTGAAAGACATGACCATAATATTTAAAAAGTGCTCCAGAATAATTATGTAAAACCCTTAGCTAGCCCCTGGCATAGGAATTGAAGGACGTTTATGACCGAAAGTTCCAGTGGGGAATAGCCCTCCCTAGCACACGAGGAGCAGAAAACCTTCCAAGGGGCTGCATAAATACATTGTGTGGACGGTCTGCGAGAGTCAAGCAAGACCTCCATGACGTCCACAGGGATCTGACGGCTCCTCAGAGTGAGCCGCTCAAGCGCCAGGCGGTCAGTTGCAACCAGTGAGGCTCTGGATGCTGCACTGACCCCTGGACCAGCGACCACTCTGTCGGAGGGATCCTCCATGGGGGTGAGACCGACAGGGAGACCAGGTTGGCATATCAAGCTCTCCTTGGCCAGTCGGGTGCCAGAAGTACCACCTCGGCTCTTTCCTCCAGAAGTTTCCGGATGACCTGCGGAATGATGGGGATGGGGGGAAAAGCGTAAAGCAACCCCTTAGGCCAGATGCAGCGGAGGGCATCTACTCCTTCCGCCCCCTGAGTTTGATACCGGGACAGAAACCTGGCCAGCTGGGCATTCCCCAGGGTGGTGAAAAGGTCCATTATTGGCTGACCGAACTGACCCACAAGTTGGCGGAAAAGATCTGGGTGCAAACTCCACTCAGAATGGTCTATCTGGTTCCGGCTGAGCCAGTCCGCCCTGATGTTGTTTACCCCAGAGATATGTTCAACAGAGAGAGACAGTAGGTGTTGCTCTGCCCATAGCCCCAACTGCATGGCCTCAGACATCAGCTGTCCGGACATAGTCCCACCCTGTCTGTTTATGTGGGCCTTGGTGGCCACATTGTCAGTAAGGACCATTACATGAGAGTTTTCCAGAAGAGGCCTGAACTGCTGCAGGGCAAGGAACACAGCACATAGTTCCAAAACGTTTATGTTGAGGGTCGTCTCAGTTAATGACCATGTGCCCTGTGCCACCTGCGCCTCCGCGTGTGCCCCCCCCCCCAACCCGATAGGCTGGCATCGGTGGTGACTATGATTTGTCGTGAGGGAAGGAAGCAGGTGCCCCTGTTGATTGCAGAGGTGGTCCACCAAATCAGTGACTTCCTGACTGCGGGCTGGAGTCTCACTTTGACTGGGGAATGGGCTCTTCCCTGACGCTGGTAGGGGAGAAGGAGCCCTTGGAGGTCCCTGGAGTGTAAGTGGGCCCATGGGACAATATGAATGACGCATCACCACCATGGACCCCATTGACCTAGCTTGGACATCCGCTTGAGCTGCTGATGATTGAGCAGCAGGTTGATTTTAGCTTGTGGGTGGAGCTGTCTGGAGTGTGGGGCTATCTGGTTCCAAATGCCAGAGGTAGCTAATGATAATTCCCTCGCATCCAGGGCACTCCTGTCCCCTAGGTTCCCCTTCCTGGGGGATGCTAGGTAGGAATGAGTAGGGTAGAGTACTCTGGATTGGGTAATTTCCTTTGTAAAAGGCATCATTTTAAAACTCAACTCCAATTTACAAATCATGTTCTCTTTGTCTTAAAGTTCAGTTCATGAAAAAAAAACCCTGATATTTCAAATACTGGAAAAAATTGATAGTTTGTATATAGTTCCAGTTATGCTGGGCTCACAGACTCCAGAAAAAAGCTTGGTTTTAAACTGTTACTGGAGTGAATGCTCACTGGGCTGATTTGTTCCTTTTATGTGAGATCAGTAACTTACTACTTCTAAATTCTGCTGAAAGCCCTTGTTCAAGCCATTTTTAAAATATAGATAGAATCTTCATTCTAAGTTGATATGTTTGGCTTGTTATTGTGATATATGAATACCTGAACATGCTTTAACAGGTACTCCTGAGGCAGACCTACAGACAGCTAGTCTGAATTTTTGTCAGCTTAATTCGAATAACAGTATCCATATTTATCAAAGGCCTCTGCCAACAAGGTAGGCCTCAAAAAGGCCTGGGTAAATTAGTAGGTCCAAACAGTCACTTAAAATGGCCACCGCCCTTAAATGAGGCCAACAAGATGGCATTTGCCCTTAGTTGGTCTTTCAAAATGGCCACTGCCCATATTAGGCCTTAAAAATGGCCGCAGACAAGAAAGGGCATCCAAAATGGCCACCACCCTTGATGTGGCTTCAAAATGGTCTCTGCCCACTTTTGGTATTTGAAACAAAATGGCCACGCCCTTAGTGCCTTCAATTCTGAGGGCAATCAAAATGGCTGCCACCTTATGGGAGGCTTCAAGATGGTCACCGGCACTCTCAAAGGCTGCCTGCACACTTACCTGGCTGAAGACAAGCAGAGCGATGCAGAGAAGCTCAAATGGAAGCAGACAGCCCAGGCACCAGAGACAGGTACAGACAGGGCCTTGGATCAAAGGAGCCTTGCCAGATTGCTGGCTCTTGTCAGCCATTGCACAGAAGGCAAGTTAAATAAAGGAGGCCTCAAAAGAAAAAAGAAAAAGAAAAAAATTTTTTTTTAAAAGTGGGTGGTCCTGTGTAATTCAAAATTTATTTATTTATTTATTTTATTTAAACGCTCTTATAGGCCGCCCAATCCCATGGGACTCAGGGCGGCGTACAGCATGAATAAGAAGCGTACATTTAAAAACAATAATCATAATTTAAATTAAAATATAATTAAAAAGAAAACATTATAAACACAACATTCAGGGGGAATCTGATTATCCTATTCACCCCATCTGTCAGAAGAGCCATGTTTTTAAGGCTTTACGGAAGGCCAGCAGGGTGGGGATGGTCCGGATCTCTGGTGGAAGTTGGTTCCAGAGGGACGGGGCTCCCACAGAGAAGGCCCTCCCCCTAGGCCCCGCCAGTCGGCATTGTTTGGCCGACGGGACCCGGAGGAGGCCCTCTCTGTGGGACCTAACCGGTCTTAGGGAGGTATGTGGTAGGATGCGGTCCCGCAGGTAACCTGGCCCTGAGCCATGTAGGGCTTTAAAGGTAACGACCAACACCTTAAATTGCAACCGGAGACTAATTGGTAGCCAATGCAGCTGGCGAAGGAGAGGTGTTACGTGGGTGTATCTTGGTACACCCACTACAGCTCGCGCAGCTGCATTCTGTACCAACTGGAGTCTCCGGATGCTCTTCGAGGGTAGCCCCATGTAGAGCGCGTTACAGTAGTCTAGCCGTGAGGTGACAAGGGCATGAGTGACTGTGAGCAAGGCCTCCCTCTCCAAGTAAGGTCGCAATTGGTGCACAAGACGGATCTGTGCGAAGGTCCCCCTAGCCACAGCTGAAAGATGTTGATCCAATTTTAGCTGTGGATCTAGGAGGACACCCAAATTGCGAACCTGTTCTGAGGGATTCAATTTTTCTCCCCCAAGAACCAAGGAGGGACAGTCGACATAGTCCTTGGGAGGCAATATCCAGAGCCACTCAGTCTTGTCTGGGTTGAGCCTGAGTCTGTTCACTCCCATCCAGACCCTCACATCGTCCAGGCAGCGGCACATTACATCAACTGCTTCACTGAATTGACACGGGGTGGAGATGTACAACTGGGTATCATCAGCATACTGCTGATACCTCACCCCATGTCGTCGGATGATCTCACCCAGCGGTTTCATGTAAATGTTAAACAGGATGGGCGAGAGGACCGAGCCCTGTGGCACCCCGCAAACCAGGGGCCTAGGGGCCGACCTCTGTCCTCCTGTCAACACCGACTGCGTCCTGTCAGAGAGGTAGGAGGAGAACCACCGTAAAACAGTGCCTCCCACTCCCATCTCCCCAAGACGACGCAGAAGGATACCATGGTCAATGGTATCGAAAGCCGCTGAGAGGTCAAGTAACACCAGGATGGAGGAATAACCCCCATCCCGGGCTCGCCAGAGATCATCCATCAGTGCGACCAAAGCAGTCTCCGTACTGTAGCCGCGCCTGAAACCCGATTGAAAGGGATCCAGATAATCAGTATCCTCCAATAGCCGCAGGAGTTGGAGCGACACCACCTTCTCAACAACTTTACCCAAAAAGGGTAAGTTGGAGACTGGACGGAAGTTTTTTAAATCCGCTGGGTCCAGGGAAGGCTTCTTGAGGAGGGGCCTCACCACCGCAGCTTTTAAAGGCTGTGGGATGGATCCCTCTCTCAAGGAAGCGATCACAACCGCCTGGAGCCAGCCGCGTGACACCTCCCTGCTGGCAGATACCAGCCAGGAGGGGCACGGGTCCAATAAACAGGTGGAGGCGCTCATCGCTCCTATGGCCTTGTCCACATCCTCAGGAGTGACAGGCTCAAACTCGTCCCATATAACAGGACTAAGACTCGCCCCTGTCATCTCGGCTTGCCCTGTCCAAATGGAGTCCAGGTCTGTCCGAATCTGAACGACTTTATCCGCCAGAAACTGAGAAAATTCCTCAGCTCTGCCCTGCAAGGGATCTTCAACTCCCCCCTTGGCTAGGAGGGAGCGAGTCACCCTAAACAGGGCGGCTGGGCGGGAGTCGGCGGACGCAATAAGAGCGGAAAAATGCGAGCATTTTGCCACCCTTATCGCCACTAAGTAAGACTTAATGCAAGTTCTTAAAAGTGTCCGGTCAGACTCAGCTTTACTGGCTCTCCATCGTCGCTCTAGGCGTCTCTTTAGGCGCTTCATCTCCCGGAGCTCCTCAGTAAACCAAGGAGCCCTCCGGGATCCGCTACCACAGAGAGGCCGCAAAGGCACAATCCGATCTAAAGCCCCCGTTGCCGCCCGATTCCAGGCAGCCACTAGAGCCTCAGATGAATCGTGTACCAGGGAGTCAGGTATTTCCCCAAGTTCCCTCTGAAATCCTTCAGATTCCATTAGGCGCCTGGGGCGGAACCACTTAATCGGCCCCGCCTCCTTGCGGTGGAGGAGTGGTGCCATGAAATCCAACCTCAGAAGGAAATGATCTGACCACGACAAGGGTACTGTGACTAAACCCCTCAGCCTCAGATCATCTCTCCACTGCCCCGAAAGAAACACAAGGTCAAGCGTGTGACCTCCCTCATGAGTCGGACCCTGAACTACTTGGGTCAGGTCCATGGTTGTCATGGAAGCCATGAACTCCTGGACTGCCTCCGAGGTTTCACCGGGCGATGGCAAATTAAAGTCCCCCAGCACCATCAACCTGGGGAACTCAATCGCCAGCCCTGCTACCGCCTCGAGCAGAACAGGCAGGGCCTTTGCAACGTAGCTAGGAGGCAGGTACGCTAGCAAAAGGCCCACCTGGACCCCTAAGTCCAACTTCAGAAGGAGCGTCTCACACCCAACAATCTCCGGGGCAGGGCTCCTTCGAGGATTAAGGTTCTGGCGAGCTATAATCGCCACTCCTCCACCCCTTCCCTGGGGTCGCGGCTGATGCTGAACTGAGAACCCGTCCGGGCACATCTCGGAGAGGGGAACCCCCCCTCCTGGCCTCAGTAATACATGCCAGGTCCGCCCCCTCTTCCAGGATTAAATCCCGTACAAAATGGCAGCCACCCACGAGGCACTCCTAAAATGGCTGACTGTCCCCTGAGGCAATTAGTTCCAGCAGAGGAGAAAAGAGTCTGCTAAGACCTAGCCACTAACTGTCAGTTTCTGGGTCCCCTGGAGTAATGTGGATGGCAGAGATCATCTTGCCTGGGAGGGAGGGCAACAGGTTCAGTGGAGCTGAAGTTTGGCACAGAACTAGCTGTGCTAAGTCCAATAGACTGTCTCTCCATTCCTGGGACAGGTACACCTTACACTTCAGTGAGTCAATAATGGCCCCCAGATGAACGATTCTGGTGGAGGGAATGAGTTGGCGCTTGGTCCGATTGACCAAGGAACCATGATGAGTGAGGGTAGTGAACACCACCTGGACATCTCTCTCAGCCTGAGAAGGAGAGGCAGAGGAGATGAGGATGTCATCCAGGTAGCACTGGACCCTGATGGGAATAGACCGTAGGTGGGCGGTCAGGGCAGCCAGGACCTTGGTGAATGCCCTTGGTGCCGAGGATAGGCCGAATGGAAGTGCCCCATATTGATAATGCACCCCTGCATAGCACAACCATAAGTATTGGCGGTGAGATGGCCGAATTGGGATGTGGAGGTAAGCCTCCGATAGATCTATGGATGTGAGTAGATCTCCCTTCAGAACACTTGCCAGAATTGATTGCAGGGTGTGCATTTTGATTTTGTTATGTCTGATGGCAGCAGCCATGCGGTCCTGTGCTTCCCTGGATTGAAGGGGATCCCCCCTGGTGACCTGTCTCTTGCGCCCCTGAGTGGGACCCTCGATGACCGGCTGGGGACCCCAGACCTCAGGTTCAGCTCTGCCCAGTGAAACGTTGTCCAGAGACAGCGTGTCAGGTGATCAAGCTGGGTGCTGGCTACGGTTCTGTGTTGGAGCAGATAGCGAAGCCCGATGGCTCCCTGAGGCTGGCTGACCAGATGACTTTGCTGAGGCCTTGGACTTGTGTGGTCTGGCCGTCTGGTCTGGGGATTGTGCCCTAAGGGGAGAGCGATCCCTAGATGGGGAGGTTTGGGTGGCCCTTGAGGGGCTCCTGTCCTCCGTATTGGCCCTGTGAGACTTTGTCTTGGCCTTTACCTTTGATGGCTTGTCTGCCATTGCTTTCCTGTGAGAGGAAAAAAGACAAGGAGAGGGAACAAAACAGGTCACAAAGGCTTTTGGCCCTGTGGGTGTGTCTGAGTGAATCCAAAATGGCGGCCGGCCATGAGGTCTATTCAAAATGGCGGCCGCCTCCCCATGAGGTAAGTATGCCCAGGGTTGACCTCCCTCTGGGGCTCACCAGACCCCTCAACCCCTTTGGGGACCCCCTCGGGACACAATAGTGGCTTGGGGGGGGTTTACCCTCTCTCAATAGGTAGATGCAGCAGACGTTTGTTTCAGGCCTCCTGAACGGCCGCAAGCGGTTGTGACAGGAAAGGCTCCCTCAGCTCGCAGAGTCAGTCAGCAGCAGTCCATCCTCTTCCAAAGGCTCGTAGGCTGCTGCTGTTTAGCGAGGATGGCTCCAGACCCCCTGTCTTGCCGCAAGCAGCTTGCAGGAAGGGCTGACAGGCAGGCAATCGAGTTTTAAAGGTCTCAGCCGAGCCGTGGGTCAAGGCTCCGATCGGCAAGTCTCTTAATTTGTTGACCTCTCTGCCTGTTTTTGGAGGTTTATTTGCCTTATAAGAGATAGTTAACCCCTTAGAATTGGGGGACTACTCGTTGGACCGCTAATTGCGCTTATTAAGGAACAGAATTAAGGCCAAATATGGGCAAGTAGAAATTGTTCAAATGCAAATAGAGCCCAGGCCTGCGCAAAAACTGTCACGAGGCAGTGAGTAAGGCCTTCCTCACGCGGTCATCCAGGATATTCGGCAAATAGCTTGCCAGCCTCGTGCAGAGCCCAATTATAGGTGGTGACAGGGGTCACCACAGTCCCAGGTGGTCAAATTTGGGACCGTTCCCACTCCCTCCAGGCTGGAAAAGGATGTTATTTCAAAGGTGGAATTAATTTGCTGATGGATTGGGCCTCGGCTGGAGGGGCGAGCAGCAGCCGGCCTAAGGCCTAGCTGCCTCTCCCAAGGCTAGAGAGCGATGGTACCTGGGGCTCGTTAGGGAACTTACAGTTCAGGATTCCAAGATTCAGGAACAATTAAGGATAGATACTCGGATTTTTGATGAAAAAGGCACTAGTCGTTGGCTATGATTGAGTCAAAAGAGGGGGAACTAGGCCTAGAGCCACCTTTTATACTTTTCCAGACTCAGTCACCATTGGCTAGAAGGCTGTGCCAATACCCAATCTTGGCGGCTAGCTCCACCCACGATGGAGAATTTTTTTTTAAGCAGGAGCCATGGTGGCACAGTGGTTAGAATGCAGTATTGCAAGCTAATTCTGCTGAATGTCGACTGCCAGCAGTTCAGCAGTTCGAGTCTCACTGGCTGAAGGTTGACTCAGCCTTCCATCCTTCTGAGGTTGGTAAAATGAGCACCCAGATTGTTGGGAGCAATATGCTGTCCCTGTAATCTGCTTAAAGAGGGCTGTAAAGCACTGTGAAGCGGTATATAAGTGTAAGTGCTATTGCTATTGCTATGTAAAAGGTATGGATTGAAAGACATGACCATAATATTTAAAAAGTGCTCCAGAATAATTATGTAAACCTTCCACAGGGTTTCTTAATTCCAACATCAGACCAATCCCTAGAAAAAAGTGTATCAAATATTATAGTAATAGAAGAAAAGCAAGTTTTACTCATAGGTATAGCCACATTAAATGGTCATAGAGTAGCTCAAATACAACCAGAAAAGCTTGTAAACTGCTGGGAATTAATGACTGAAATTTAGAGCTTTATGAAATAAAGCAACAAAATCTTCCATAAAATTATTACAGCATTAGAAGGTATAACAATAGAATTGTCAAAGCAGTTGAAAAAATTAGAATTATTTGACCTCACATTTAGTTTTCCTGAAAAGCTTTGCTCAGTACAATAAAATTGGACAATTCTTTGTCTTTGTCTTTGAGATAAATCCTAAATTATGAGTATTTGCTGAGTATTTTTCAGATGTATGTGTGTGAATATATCTTCTTCTGTGAATACTCTCCCAAACTTAATGTCAGAACAAATTGTCGCCTAATGTAGAAGATTATCCAGATCAGGGTGAAATCCTCCCGGTTCGGCCTGGTTTGGCCAAGTAGGTAGCGGTTGCGGCGGCTGGTTCGGAGAACCGGTAGCGATGGCAGTGTGAGGCTCTGCCCGCCCACCTGGACATCATCACTTCCTGGTTTTTAAAAAAACTTTTTAAAGCCTTTTTCCCTGCCCCTTTGCCTGAAAGAAAGAGAGAGGGGGAGAGGGAGGGAGGGAGGGAGGGGGAAAGGGAAGGGAGAAAGAAAGAGGGAGGTGTTAGAAAGAAAAAATCAGGACTCACTTTCCAGCCGGGAGATTGCTTGGCAAAGAAGAAGAAAAAATGCTGTCACTTTAAATCAGGAGTCTCCAAACTTAGCCGCATGACTGGCTGAGGAATTCTGGGAGTTGAAATCCACAAGTCTTAATGTTGCAAACTTTGGAGACTCCTGCTTTAAACTGAAAAGCCTTTGGAAGCTGCTTGGAAGTGAATTGACATTCGAATTGCAGAAGCGAAGTGACATTCTGGGTTAGCTGAACAACAAACTGGATAAAAGGAAGGATTCATATATGGTTCTATGTTTTTGAAGTTTTGGGGTTTGTGCAATATGGGCTTTGTGTTTCTAAAAGGGTTTGGGTGATTCCCATTGTGGCTAAATGATTTTTGTCCTGTGTTGGGTCTTGAGTGTGGGGCTGCTTATTCTGATTCTAGTACTATGTTTTGTTAGCTGCCAAATCTTACCATGGGGAAATTTCAAAATATCCCGTCTTGAATGGGTTTTCTAGGGATCTGTTTGCCTGCTTGTGTGAATGCCAAACGTCAGGCTTCCACTTTCTATACGGTCTTTATCTCATTATCTCTATCGGGCAGGAGTGTGGAATGAGCTTCAGGCAGGTTCTTTGCTAGCAGCTTGATTTTTCCTTGTTTTTCTGTGAGCCTTATGACTAATATTTTATTTTGGGGGGGTTGATTCCCACAGAAAAGAGAGAGGGGGAGGGAGAGAGGGAGGGAGGGAGAGAGGGAGGGAGAGAGAGAGGGGGGGGGGAGCGGGAGAGAGAGAGGGAGGGAGGGAGGACCACAAACCTGGCTGGCACTAGACACAGCTTCAGAGGATGCTTTGAAATAGCACAGCAAAGGCTGGAAGGGACCTCAGAGGTCATCTAGTCCAACCCCCTGCTCCCTGGCAAAATGGACTGCTAAATTGGCCGCACCCACCCAGTCACATGAGAACCTGGCCACACCCACCCAGTCACATGATCACCTGGCCATGCCCACCTGAAGCCACACCCACAAAATAAGCAATGCCCACAGAACCGGTAGGGGAAAATTTCACATTTCATCCCGATCCAGATCTGTTGCTTCTTAGCTTTACTATCTCTTTGTATATTATGATGATCAAGCTCATAAATCTTTACGTATGTTTCAAACATAATATAGGGCCTTAGAATAATTAAAATAAAATTCATGACAGTGATAATGACAATGTCTCCAGTATGTCACACTGGGCTTCTTATGTTCTGGGGAAAAAATAGCTAGATACAGTGGTCACAGATTATTGCGTAGGAGGTTTTCAGGTTTCTTTTTTCTTTTTTAACAAATTGAATTGACTTTTTCTTGCACTAGTTAGCAATGCAAGAACTGAAGTGCTATATTTTCTTTCCAGGCACCTGTAGTTAATTTACATGTCTGAGATATTTTACAGCATGCTTAACCTCGACACACCTCAGTGCATTTGAGGCTGCTGCATATTCTGGTCTACAAGAAAGCAAATGAAATGTATAATGAGGCGAAGCACTAAGGCAATGCCAGAACAATATGTGTAGTATCCAAACCATTTATAAATATGAAGACTCTTAGAGTTACTAAGGTGTCAAGACTGGTGACAAGCTACCTTCTTAACTGCTCCTTTAGAGATCTTGTAATAGAGCTGTCTACTGAATTGCCAATGGTATTAATAAAGAGGACAGAGGCCCTAATTATCTAGTCTTATGAAAATAATTAGTATGTGTTTTAATATTAGTAGCTCGGGTTAGGCTGTTGGTCTGAGCTCCGAGCTTGGCAATTTGTTTGCAAACGTTTCGTCACCATTCAAGGAGACATTGTCAGTGTGCTTTGAATTGTGCTCGTCTGTCAGAACAGGCCAGTGTTCTGACAGACGAGCATAATTCAAAGCACACTGACAATGTCTCCTCGAATGGTGACAAAATGTTTGCAACCAAATTGTCAAGCTCGGAACTCAAACCAACAGCATAATTAATATGCTTCAAAACACTGCTCCATCTGAGATTCAACAATAATTTGGGTAGCTGGAGCTAGCCCAATTAACTGACAACAAGCTAAACTTGTTTGCTCGTATCCAATCCTTCGTAGACCAGGGTCTTCCATGTTTGTAACAGCTTCACATTTATTTCCCGCTTTGATAGTTATCCGAGAAGAAACAAGCATGGGTTGTTCTGACCAAGGCTTCCTGATAAATAATACAGCACAAATGGAGTCCCAAAAACCTCTTCTATTTTAACGGCTGTGAATTATGTTCATTCCCAGCCCTAATAAGTCCCAAACAATATTAATGAGTCCGACAGTAGTCTTTCGGAAGAAGGCATATAAGCACACGAACCTTTATCTTTCTTGACATGCTGCCAAAGACCAATTAGCAAGGAGTTTTGCAAGGCCAAACAGAAACACGGAGTCAGAACTGAAATGACACGAGTTGAACAAAGTTGCTTCCTGCAATAAGCACATCCGTTTGCTATGGGAGGGGCCAATCATCTCCAAGCCTTACTCCTGAGTAGTCCTTCTCCTCTGTAACTGTTCTTGCCTTCTGGCAGCTCTGCGCATGCATGCATTGGGAACAGGCTCCCCCTGTTCCTCTGCCTCACTCATGTCAGCCTCTGGAGGCTCTGGAACGAGCACAGACCTCCCAGATGGCCCTGGCTAGATCACTGCCTCTGGCACCGAGCCTTCTCCAGACTCCAGGCCTGGCCCATGTTCCTCCCCAGCCTCCTCGCTGTCCGACTGGCGGACCACAACATGGGTATAGAGAGGCACTGAAACAAATTAAGTGTGAAATGAGGGGAACAATGTTATAATGTATCAGAGCTATGGATTTTTCTAATCCAGTAATAGTAAGTTGAGTCATCAGTTTCATTATCTAGGAGATGGGACTGTCCCATGATAGAGTTACCCTATCAGGAAGATGCACAGCATATAAATTTTTAGTCTGCTTACTCTGACACTGGCATTAAATAAATGCTTACTCTGACACTGCCATTCAATCTAATGTCTGAGATGAGTGTTTTTTCTGATCTTCCATCTAGTTTCCTTCTTCAAACAAACAGCAGAAAAAACATTCTAAAAATTCCGAAGAATGGGTTTTTTTTATCCAAGCCACTGTGGAGTAGTGGTAAAAGTGAGGGACTTGGATTAAAGAAGATGAATTTTAAATCACCATTATATTATGGAGGTCCTTGAATGACTTTGGCCACTGATTCTTCCCAGACAACATACCACGCATAGTTACTCTTGTAAAAATAAAACGAGGATGAGTCTCTTGCACTTTAAATTCTCAGAGAAAAGACTAGATATAAATATAATAAATAAAAATGTAAAAATGCTTGAGAATTTTTTAAAAAACCAACTGCATGAACATAATTTCTTTCCGTATTTATAGGAGAATACCTCTTCAGCTACCCTTTTCAATGAAAGACTGGGGTTTTATTCTACTGCCTCTTGTTGAACAAATTAGTTACCCTTAGTTTACTTTTATTCTTTTGTAAAATAATTGCTGGGAATGAGGGAGCAAAATAATGCTGTGAAATAAAAATGACAAAGGATTGACATGGCCTGAGATAAGCTTTTGGATTCATTTTTTTCCCCTTCAGGCACAATCTTTTGTTCCTGAATATCAAAAGAAATCCGATCACTGGTTTCACAGACAGCAAAGTCAGGTCTTGTCTTTAACTCTTGATTGTTTCCTTCTTCCATCTGGGTCAACTGAAAGTTCAAGAAGATTCAAATCTGGGTGACTTCAAGCCAACCTCTAAAGTGCTAGGACAAATGGATTATTGTTATTGGCTTTCCTCAATAAGATTCGAGTGGCATTAGGTTAAAAAGTTGGACCTTAGTCCTCTTTCTAAAATTGTGTGATCATTCGATCAAAATTTAAAAAAAAAGCTTTTTCATATTTATTGTGTCTCTTAGAATTGAGGAAGGGTACAAGCTTGAGAAATTAGGGACCTTTAGCCATCTAAATTCTTTCAACTGAAGAAGAAAACAGTGTCCCATTGAAATTAACAAAAGTAAATAAATACGGCATCTAACCTGGTGACTGACTTGTGTCCGGAAAGTTGACAGTTTTCCGGTCAATCTGTAGCAGCATCTTCTGTTCCACAGATTCAGGTGGTGGTGGGGGGGGGGGGGAATGGGGAGAATGGTCAGACAGCCCATGGTTGTAAAGCTCTTATTAATGGATGTTTGCCATACTGATAGGATCAAAAATCAATTGATCTTTCCACCTCTGAGTCATACTTACAACAAATTGCATTGAGTCATTGGTAGCTGTTTCCAGCTGGGTAACAGCACCTAATGCTAAGGACATCAATGACCTCAGAGAGAAGGTGACCTGGTATCAATAGTTGATTCCCTTGATGTACTGTATTTACATCTGTATTTGCTCAAGGGAACCTATATGGCAGCCTTCCAATATCTGTCCAAGAAACAATGAGATAAGGTGGACTGCACAAGAATCCAAAAGTCAGTCAGTGGACAGTTGAGGCAAGATCCAGTCCAATGTGGTGGCGCAGTGGTTAGAATGCAGTACTACTGCAGGCTACTTAAGCAATACTACAGCTTCAGTAAGGGCTGAGAAGCAATAATCCCACAATCCTATCCTCTGCAGAATCATTTTTTATTTGGCATGATAATTACTAATTAAGCCAAATGCTTTGTAAGAACCTTCATACCAAGTTGTGGCGCCAACAAGAAGTATCTCACATCAGAACGACATCTTTGAAGTTGCATTAGTTTTGGGACTTCAAGACAGTGTTAGAGATTAACTCCAGGATTTGAGGGGTTTTTTTTATCTGATCAAGCATGAGAGTTTTCAGTATTGGAAATCATATGTACACCTACTCTGAAGTGTTTCCACAAGAATGTATTCCCCCCCCCTTTTTTTGAGCAAAAAATGTGTGTCGTAATCAGACAGTCTTCTCATATTCAAGATCAAAGCCTACTGGCTGAAGTCCTTGGTTGCCATGGGAACATTAGGAAGAGGGTGAGTTTGTTCTATTCCTTTCATTACCCTCATACTCTCGATCATCAAGTTGCATTATTGATTAGGAGGTATATACACTGACCAAATTTTGGGTAATGCAAAAATGTTTTTCTACCTTTTTTAAAAAGAAAAAGCACTTTCCCCTTTCAATTAAACTGCAATGCCTTCTCTACAAATTACTAGTTTGGGCTTTAATGATCAATGGTTTGCCATTATTCATTATAACCTGAATGAAGTGTCCCACTAGTAGTTCCATTAAATAGATTATACATATTCTTTTATTTAATAGAACGGTTCTCGGATCAGACTTACATTATCAGGAAGAATGTGGTTTCTGCTTTATTACAATGCCAAGCTTTAATGAAAGTGGGTTAAGCAAGCATAGTTGTAGTGTAATTCCAAAATAAGAATCATATGGATGGATGCATCCCTCCTTCCCTTCTCCCTCCCTCTAGGCTGTTAGTCCTCGATAATGAAGAAAATGCAAGGGAGGTTTGCATATAGAGTTTTCTGGAATCAACATGGAAGCATTGTACTGAGACAGAATTATACTGGTAGGCTATTTCCCAAAAATATATTGGGAAAACCATAGTCATAACAATAAACCAAAATAGAGTGACATTTAAAATTCATCAACCTTCCAGCATGGGTAGTGAAGGAAGAAAACAACCCCAGATATGAAATGAATGAATATATGAAATTCATAAATCAAGATAACAGAGAGTAGTGAAGTTCCAGAAACTCAAAATATAAGTCAAGACCAGAACAGGTTTCTCTCTCTCTCAAAAGGAGAAGGGACTGATTTTGCTTTTTGTCCTCTATTTTCTATCATAGGAAAGTAGAATCTTTTCTGGTTGATTTGTACCAGGTGAGGAACCTCTGCCCCAATCCTAAAATTAGGATTAGTGAATCAGAAGAAATTAGTTATCAGAGAAAACATGGAGCTAGATACAGTTGCTCTAATATACTTTTGTTAATTTATATTAGGAATTGATTTGAGTTGCTCTTTGTGTGTCTTCCTCTCTGTCTGTCTGTGTCTAAGATTCCAGCTACTGGCAGGAATCTTGACTTCTTTTTGTTATTTCCCCTTGTCCCTTTAATGCTAACCTGATTCCTTGATATACATGATAAGCAATTATACCTTCTCATTAAATTAGTGTATTCATTCTATCAGGGAAACAGCCCCAGGACTCTTGGCAACACTGATGCTATAATAAAAAAGAATAAAAGCAATCTCTTCCATTTTCTCTCTCTCCAGAGTAAGACAAAAGGGAAAAATTATCCATAAATACAAGGGATGGTAGCAGCTTATCAGATGGTGGTTGATACCAACAAAAGGAAATGGGGGAAAGGACTTAGGGATCCATGCTTGTAGGAGGCAGAGGGGTCACTCACCAAGTTCATGCTCCATTACAATAGGACTTCGCAAGTGATGTAGTTCTCCAGTTCGTTAAGTAGCAGAGTTTATAGGTGAAATATTTTCTGGCCTGTAGATACTTGAGTAATGGTGCTGCAGGCTATAATGTAAGTTATTAAGAGTACAATATGTCTAAGTAGTCAGGGAATGTGTCTGTTTTCTGCCAGTTCCCTTAACTAGAGGAAGCTTGAAATCCTTGTGTAGGAGTAGAAACAACAATGCAATATCTCCGGACTATGAACATTTTGCTTCCCATTCACTAAACTCTCTAGCTATCTTGATGTGATTTGTTAATAGTCCTTTAGTTTTTTAAAAAAAATGAAAAGGGGCTCTAAAGAGCATTTTAATGTCAGTAATATATGTCAATCTTAAGCAGCGGGATTTAGTTTTATGGCATGGATATAATTAGTACACAGGCACATTTCATTGATTATATGTCACTCCCTTATGTACAACCAGAAATACAGGAATCTCTGAGGAATAATTACAAGTAAGAATTATATGTGTGGTGTCTTCTTGCTTTCTCTAAATGGTGTTCTTGTAACAGAGTTTGAAGGCATAAGAAAGAACTTGGTAATGCAGAGGTTTGAACGTTGGATTGAAACTGGAAAAAAAAGATATTGACCTCTATTCAGTTTAAAAGTCTATCATGTTACTTTGGACCAGTCAGTCTCTATCAGCATCACCTACCTCACAGAGTTGTTGTAAGAGAATTCAAAAGGACAAAAACTTTTTTAGAGGAAATATTAAAATGAACAGGAGAGTTGGAGGTACTACGGGAACAAGAGAAGTATTATGTGGTCCTAAAAGTAATGTTTCCCCCCAAAAATTCCCCCTTTCCCTATTCTAAGGTGACCAGATTTTATTTTTTGTAAAGTGGGACACCATTGATGGGGGGGGGGTTTCTAGGGGAGCAAGACAGGAGGGGTCCATCTCTCTTATCCTGCAGCTTTGTGCACCCCCCCTCAAACACCCCCCATTCATCGCAGCCAGGGGTGGGTTCCTACTAGCGCAGTCTTACCTGTTCATCGCCGCAGAGCTGAAGAAGCTGGTGGCGTTCGCGGCGTGGGGCTTCCCCCGCCCGCTTTCCCCGGCCGCTGGGACGCCGCCATTTGCATTCTTTTGCCCTCTGCGCATGCGTAAAGCGTTCTGCTTGCACAGAGGGCAAAAGAACGCAAATGGCGGCGTCCCGGTGGTCAGGGAAAGCGGGCGGGGGAAGCCCCGCACCACGAACCCCACCAGCTTCTTCAGCTCTGCGGCGACGAACAGGCAAGACCACTGCTGCCGCTCTCACTGCCCTCCCTCCCTGCCTGGCAGGAGGAGGCAGGCGAGGCAGGAGGCAGAGGGGTGTGCAGGGCAAATTCAAATTTTAAAAGCGGGACTTTTTTGAAACGCCGCGGGATGCGGGACAAATTATTAAAAAGCGGGACTGTCCCGCCAAAAGCCGGACGTCTGGTCACCTTACCCTATCCCTATAGGGCAGGAGTATCAAACTCAAGGCCCACGGGCCAGATCTGGCCCATGGGGTGTTTAGATCTGGCCTGCAGGCCTGCCCTGGAAAAAGCGAAGGACCAGCCCATGGTGTCTCTGCCAGTGAAAATGGAGCTCGGGAGGGCACCACGCAGCCCATCCGGACTCTGTTTTTGGCCGCGACGACCTCCTGCAACCCTCTGCCAGTGAAAACGGAGCTCAGGGAGGCTGTGCACGGCCTGCCCAGGCTATGTTTTCAGCCACGATGGCCTCCTACAGCCCTCTGCCAGCAAAAACAGAGCCAAGGGAGGAGAGGGCTGCAGGAGGCCATTGCGGCCAAAAACAGAGCCTCAATGAGTGATGTCGAGGTGGCCACGCCCACCCTGGCCACACACCCTTGCCTGCTCCCCCAAGGTCAAACACAACCCTGATACGGCCTTCAATGAAATTGTGTTTCATTGGAGCTGAGGTGGCGCAGTGGTTAAAAGCAGCACTGCAAGTTCAGCTGACTGCTAGTTCAGCAGTTCAGCTGTTCAAATCTCACCGGCTCAAGGTTGACTCAGCCTTCCATCCTTCTGAGGTCGGTAAAATGAGGACCCAGATTGTTGGGGGCAATATGCTGAACTCTGTAAACCGCTTAGAGAGGGCTGTAAAGCACTATGAAGCGGTATATAAGTCTAAGTGCTATTGCTATTGCTATTGTTTCACAGCTCTGCTATAGGGTGCTTTTTAAATCAATAAGAGGACTCGAGGTCTGACTTATGGATGCTCCCAATAAACTTTATATGAGCAGCTTCTCTCCTTTCCCCTTTATTTCTTCCTTTTTTCTTTTCAATGCTGAAATCCAGATGTTCTTCTGAAACAAATAGTCTTCATTTCAGTAGGCAATTCAGCATGTAATTTGATGTAATGCTAGATAAAGGGCTTAAAATAAATGCTGTCCCTGGAAATGAGGGATTTCTTAGGCTTAAAAGGGCCTTGGGGAAAGATGAAGTCAGGGGACTAATTTCTTAAACTTTTTGATCCATTGAGTCTTATGGACTCTACTCCCAAACAGGCATTGTCTAAAATCTAAATTGAATCCAAATGCAATGAGATCAAGGGATAATTTTAAGATATGATCTAAACATCATTAGTTTTTAATACAGCTCTGCAAAAACTGTTCACCTTGTATTATAGCCGTATCTTCATTCTGAAAAGAGGCTGGCTTGCTTGGCCTTAATGTGGATTATCACCCAACCTGACATCTAAATTCTGAAGTACAATTTATAAAATAGCCAGTTTATGATCTTCCAGTATTCAGTTATCACTCTGATTGGAGGAAAGACCTATCACTCACTGAATCCAACATTACAATGATTTTGGATACATGTTTATAGTTTCCAATGTACGTATTACATTGTCAATATGCAAACATTTTGATAAGGAGCCTTGGTGGCGCAGTGGTTAGAATGCAGTACTGCAGGTTACTTCTGCTGACTGCCGGCTGACTGCAATTTGGCAGTTTGAATCTTACCAGGTTCAAGGTTGACTCAGTCTTCCATCCTTCCGAGGTGGGTAAAATGAGGACCCAGATTATTGGGGGGGGGGGGCAAATATGCCGACTCTGTAAACTGCTCAGAGAGGGCTGTAAAGCACTGTAAAGCGGTATATAAGTCTAAGTGTTATTGTTATTTCTAAACTGTTCAGAGAGTGTTGTAAAGCAGTATGGAGTGGTAGATAAGTGCTATTGCTATTAGTGACACAGCTTAATGGCGGGTTTTAAATATATCTCAGGGCAAATTAAAGCTATCTGTGCTTCAGGTGAGTTTTAAAAAATCATCCCACATTGTCCCATTTCATTCTTGATGTGGGATTTATGAAAAGTCATAGCACAGTCCTAGTTTTAGATATCTCTTATATTAAGTATGGAAAAAATGATGAAAGCACCCATTCCATATTATGTTCATGCATTAGTTACAGACATATGCTTCTTTTAATCTTGGTTGAGCAAGTCTTCCATTTTTCTGAAAGTTAAAAAAAGAAGCCTTCTACACTTTAACAGACCTTCAGCCTGGATATTATTCTTTCTTTGATCCTGGTGACCTCTTAGATTTGATGGCATCTTCCCTGATCTGCAACAAGCTTTCCAGCTATGCTTTTATTATCATGGCTTTGGCTAGACTCTCTAGCATTCAAGAAAGAATTGACCCTCTTGACTTTCCTTTTATATTAATTTCTCAATGTTGAGAAGTTTCAAACAGATTTTTTTAAATAATTTCATTCTTCATCTCATTCAGCCTGCCCTGTATTAAATTTTAGTTGAGGTTAAGGTCATTTGAGTTTTGTTTATAACTCTGCAGTGATTCTGTAGAAGTCTCTGCCCTATTCAAGGGGCCTAGCTGCTTTAATATTATGTTGTTTTTGACATACATATTCACAGTATACCCAACCCCTGTACTTTCTACTGAGTTTATAATAGCAATAGCAATAGCACTTAGACTTATATATTGCTTCATAGTGCTTTACAGCCCTCTCTAAGCGGTTTACAGAGTTCAGCATATTTCCCCCAACAATCTGGGTCCTCATTTTACCGACCTCAGAAGGATGGAAGGCTGAGTCAACCTTGAGCCTGGTGAGATTTGAACAGCTGAACTGCTGAACTAGCAGTCAGCTGGAGTAGCCTGCAGTAGCTGCATTTAACCACTGCGCCACCTCGGCTCCTGGGTAATTATCAAGAGGTGTCTGCATTCAATTGACTCTCTCCACCAATGGAGTGTCTCTTTGTTCTTCTTTAAAGCTATGCTTACCTACTAGCCCAGGAGTGTCAAACTGGCAGGCTGCGGGCCAGATGTGTCACATGCAGGCCACACCCACCCTGGCTCCACAATGGCAAAAAATGTCATGATACGTTGCGGTATGTCACGTGACACCATCGAGTTTGACACTAGCCCATCTTAGCATTGACATGTAACCAGAATACATGATGTTCTATCTATATGATGCTGAAGTCTCCATCTGTAATTACTCTCTTTCTCTTTACCCTTTATTTTGTGTGTAACCTGGCTGTCATTCTCTAGTTATGGCCTGTTTTTCACTCAGTTTGGCAAACAAGAACAATGTTTTCATTCCCATTTCATAAGGTTCATTTTTGCAGGTTTGTCTTATCCCAAAATGTTCCCTGGTGCATATTAAATCTCCACCCTGGATTGCCACATCACTGAAGCATTCAGGTCTCTCAGCTTCACGGCTCTGCCTGTCTAGCTGACCTTACATATAATACAGAGCAACTAGCATTTCATTTTAACTTCTCCACCTATCTACTTAAGTGGGACTTCCAAGGTTTAAGACTCCATTTCCCCCACAGGACTAATAAGAATTCTCTCACAGCAATATCTACTAAGCTAAGTTTCCATTCACACAGCCACACCCAGAAGACTGCAGAAGTGTATGAACTTCACATTCTTTACAGCTTGTTTCCTTCATGATCATTTATATAGTGTTGCGACATCCAACTGGCTCAATTTATTCCTTCACTAAACAATAGTGAAGATGCCATTTGTCTTCAAATGCACCTTTCAATATGGAAATTGAATAGGACATTTGAATGACTCACCGAAGAATGAGTCATACAGCTATGATATAAGCTGGACTTTTGACAACTGAATTGTTTTATCAAAACCCATTTGGTGAGCAGTTGCCACACTCAAAATGGGGAAACAGAGACTGCAAACAATGCAGAACAAATGAATGCATGTGTGGAATGCAAAGGTGACCAGGATGTTGGAAGAGATTGGCTCTTCATGGCCTTTTCTCGAGTCCCCCAATCCCAAGTAGCTCCTGCTTTTCGGAAGAACTGTGGGAGATGAAGCAATTATAAAGATACTTTGAGTTATAACTGCATAAAATCAAAAGTGAATGTGACCAAGGACTGGTATGACATTTGAACCTACTCATTGATGACAATAGCATCAAGCATAAATTCTCTGCATTTATGGCAAACTCTGTTCAGAGTGACTTTATTTAGGTTGGGAACAATGTGTACCATTTTATAGTGGATTCACTCTTACCTGAGTGGAAGGTTTGATTTGATAAGGAGAGGTACCCACTAATTTGAGGTAAAGTGTCATCAATATGTACAATGTGCAGACCATGTGTCTACAGTACCACTCTAGACTGAAAAGGAGATACCACCGATTCTTGAATTGGTTTCTGAAATTGTAAAGAGTTAGATGGAAAGAAAGCAGCTCAGATTAAATACTATCAGAATAGTACTGCTGTTCCTTAGTAACTAGGAATAATAGTCGCAGTAGTGACTCCTGACAGCATCATGCTTTTCCTGAAGGAGCTGATCCATAACTTGGGGTCCTCCTGGATTCAGCTCTTGCTGCAACAACAGATGGAATCTGAAGTCAAGAGGGACTTTATTCTGCTGTGGCTGGCTTACCCATTATGGCACCACTTATACCAGATGTTCTTGCAACATAATATTATACTTTGATCATCAGATGACTGAGCTATAATATTAAACTCAAAAATATGATTTCTGAACATGATTTAGAATAGCCAATATTTCAGAATGAGTGATGTTATAGGGTGGTAGATTCCAGTAGCATAACAAAATATTTTCAAAATTCTGTAGCACTGCACAAGTTTGTAAAAGCTTTCAGCCAAAATTCACATTTTGCTCCCAATGGACTTCCTAAAAAGACAAACAGTAACATCAAATAGATCTCTAGCATTCATCTTTCTCCAATTAAAAATCCACCAAAAAAGTATGTCAAAGAAAAAGAAATACATTCCTCAGAGTTCCATGCATGTAGCACTTCATTTTTTAAAAAGAATATACTTCTGGGAAAATTCCCGTTTAAAAATGCATCATAGATTTTTATGTATCTGAAAATAAAAGCAGGGTTTATTCGTACTAAAAGGGACCTTGAAAGTTATATTAACATTTATATAAGGTTAAGAAGATGCATGCAAGCTAGCTAATATTATAAGAGGTAGTGTAAAAAATTGTGAATATAAATAATCTTCAAAAAATCTATTGTTAAACTAAATCCATAGAAAATATTAGTTTCTGGAAATCTGCTGTACTGTAAGCTGTAGATAATAAAGTGTATGGGTTGTTCTACCATCTCTATATTTTACACTCATATTCATAAAATCAGCAATATTGCTACTTATCAAACATGTTCTTCCTTACAATGTATTCCAGTTTTTAGAATTTATCAAGACATCAAACATTGAGGACAATTTGTATATGGGAGATGGCCAAATTAGTATACAATAAGAATGACAATTCAATACCTGAGGGCCAGCAATGGATTGATGATTTACGTCATGTTCAACATTAGAATTAAACTTTTTTCATAGGAGAGACAAGAAAAGGTGTTTTTAAAGCATTTTAGTCTAATATTTTAGAGTTGTTTGAATTTCCATCATAATGCCACTATCCTTGCAACTCTCTCTCTCTCTCTCTCTCTCTCAGAATGCTTTGCGCATGCGCAGAGGGCAAAAGAACGCAAATGGCGGCATCTAGGCGGGCGGGGGAAAGCGGGTGGGGGAAGCCCCGCGCCACGAACGCCACCGGCTTCTTCGGTTCTGCGGCGACCAACAGGTAAGAGCGTATCGGCAGGAACCCACCTCTGGTGTGTGCGTGTGAGAGAGAGAATTAAAAAGAATGTTTGAACTTTTAGAAACATTTTAAATAACTTCTCTCTCTCATTCAAGTTTTCATATTTTAGTTCTGCCCAACAACAAACTACTTATTGAAAATCTCTCTTAAGTACAACTACAAAGCCAAGGCATTAAAAAGTTGGCCTGATCTCATAGTCTGTTCTTTCTTCTGTGGTGTTTTACCTCACAAAATCTCTGGAAGAGCATTAACAGCTGCTGGTCTGTGAGTCTTCCATCTGGGTGAGCGGTTCTGATTAATGAGCAGCTGTGACTTGGCCTGCCCAGGGTGAATACATCTTTTACTCCCACCATATTATCTCATTTATGGACATTGTGTTGGCCCAGATGTCCCACTGGATGTTTCTGGAGAGATGAAGTCAAAACATCAAGCTCAAATATGTTCAGAACTCATAAACACATAGAATCAAGTTCCTTTGATGAGACTGGAAGCCACTCCTCTGTTCTTTGTTCTATACACCTAAATGCTTGTCCTTGGAATCTTGAGTCACTCATTGCTCTTCTGTAGCTATTTATATATCATACTATTTGTAGACTTTGGCTTGAAATAGGTTAAGTACATGAGTCATTTACTTCTGGCTTGAGAGTCCAGCGTTCCAAGAAAATATGATGTGAGCATTAGACTTGAGACAAAACAATCCAATTAAGCCAGTGCAGTGTGAAGGATAAAGCTTGGCCAAATCATGCAAGAGTTGACTGGTTACAGCTTGCAATACTGGATCACAATTCAGTTTCTGATGAATGGCTTAAGACCGTATACCAAATCATCCTACTTCTGATTTAGCAGCTGGTTAGTTTGGTTGCATTTTTCTTTATTACTTTAAAAAAAAAAACAAGGATAGTGTTCTGGCTAAATTAATTTGTTTTAATTTTTGTAATTTTAATCCATTTTTATAATGTTAAATGTTTGTGTATTTTATCGTTGCAAGCTGCTCAGAGTCACCTTGAAGTGAGAGACAGGCAGGTAACTAATATGATAAATAAATAAATTGGAAAGGTTTTAATAAAGGAGAATATGTGTAGCTCATTGTTGAAATGGGGAGCCCTTGGTGCTCTCTGAGCTTGGTTGTTTTCTTACATTACCCAAACTAGGTAACATAATCAGTGCTAGCCTAGCTTATTTTGAATTTCTAGAATGTGAAATGTTTATATAGAGACAAATATTCACCATATATAGACTCATAGAGTGTCAATGTAACTTTATTGTTATTTATTCAACTAAGAAGATAGAAGATAGAACATTGGGCTAAAATTCAGATTATCTATGGCAGGGGTGTCAATCTGCCGGCCAGCAGGCCGAATGCATCACGTGCAGGCCACGCCCATCCCAGCTCCATGAATGTGAAAAACATCGTAAAACATCATGTGATGGCAATGTGACGCCACAAGTTTAACACTCGTGATCCAGAGGTGAGTTCCTCTCGGTTCAGATCGGTTTGCCCGAACTGGTAGCAACCCGCTGGTGATGTCATGATGACATCATTGAACCGGTTCGGTCAGTGCCGGTCCGTGAGCGTCACCATCTTTTTTTTTGAATTTTTTTCTGGTTTTTTTTTTCTTCTGCACATGCGCAGAAGCCGAGTTCCCAGTACTGTGCATGTGGTCACCATCTTGTTTTTGGCTTGGGGGGGGTATTTTTTTGAATTTTGGGGGGATTTTTTTCCGGTTTTTTTTCTTCTCCATATGTGCAGAAGCCGAGTTTCCAGCACTGTGCATACGGTCACCATCTTGTTTTTGGCTTTTGGGGGGGGATTTCTGGTTTTTTTTTCTTCTCCACATGCGCAGAAGCTGAGTTTCCAACACTGTGCATGCAGTCTCCATCTTGTTTTTGGCTTTTGGGGGGGGGTATTTTTTTTAATTTTTAATTTTTTAAATTTTTTTCTGGTTTTTTTTCTTCTGCACATGCACAGAAGCTGAGTTTCTGGCATGCAGTCGCCATCTTGTTTTGGGCTCTTTAGGGGGGGTTATTTTGGAATTTTTTGCTACTGCAAATACGCTCACGCGCGCAAAGCATGCCTGCGCCCATGCGGTGCACCCATGTGGCGTGGGAGGAAGCAAACCAGCAGCAAGGTAAGTTAGAACCCACCCCTGTTGTGATCTATGGGGTCCTTGGTGCTCTCTAAGCTTGGTTGTTTTCTTGCAGATGTTTCATTACCCAAACTAGGTAACACCATCAGTGCTAGTAGGGGTTTGCTCAAAAGGTTCTCTCAAGAACCCTCCCCCCCCCATAAGGCTCAGTGAGTCAACCCATACCAAAGCATGTGTTCTAACTTTTGAAGCGCTACATGCTGTCATAGCTGTAACATTAGTTGAGCATGTAACTTCCTATTTATTACCAGGTAGTCCTCATTTAACAATTGCCTCAGTGGGCAACTGTTTGCAATTACAATGGTGATTAAAAAGTAACTTTGCAACCAAGGCCCACATTTATGACCTTTGCAGCAGTTCTTTCATTCAGGTGTTTGACATTACAATCAGTTCACGCAAGATGTCCTCTGCTTGAACTGTTTTTATTTTCTCTCCCTTCCTTACACAGCAGAGAGATTGCCTAAACAAGCTATTTTTCTCAACAGTGCAGCCCAACTATAAAAAGTATTAACTACATGTTAACAAGCTCAGCTCTGTGACCTTAATTAATTTATTAGAACCATCCAACTTGGTAGCTGCTACCTGAAACTGACAAAACTCTAATCCATTTCATACTGAAGGCAATTTTTCCCTCCTAAGCTGCTCCCTAGGTGAAAGACCAATGTTAGTGCATTCCTTTCAATGTGTTTTCCCCATTACGTGTTTACTTTTTTGTAAACCCTTCCACGCCAATGAATGTAAATACAAACATTAATTCTCTTTCTTGCTAATTATCCCAGCAGAGAGTGAACATTCCTTTTTATTGTATACTTTATTTTATTCAAAACAAGGTTAAAGTGAACATTCCTAAGGGCAGGGGAGAAAGGGGCTATAAGATTTGCCCCTTTACCTGGCTTCCTTATGAGTAGAATTCCAGAAACCTTTCCCACCAACCTCACCTAACTGTTTGGGGTCATGTCTTTCTAATGCTGTAAAGCAGGGCTCTCCAAATTTGGCAACTTTAAGACTTCTGGGTTTCAATTCCCAGAATTTCCCAGCTAGCATAGCTGGCTGAGGAATTCTGAGAGTTGAAGTCACAAGTCTTAAAGTTGCCAAATTTGGAGGCCCCTGCTGTAAAGCAAAGGAAAGCCGAAGTAAAACCAGTAGCCCAGTCACATGATTTTTCACTTAGTGACTGCTTCACTTAACCAGATTGCTGGTCCCAATTGTGATCATTAAATGAGAATTATCTATGAGTGCATCTTTTGAAACCTGCAGGTCGTCTTCAACTTCAACTTCTTCAACTCTTTTATATTAGCAGTAGTAGAGTGTCTTCTTACAGTGTAAAGGCAATTCCATTTGTTATAGCATAAACTGTCATGGGCCAGAATGTAGGTAATCAGATACATGAAATCTGGCAGATTTATATCCGTGTTTAAATATGCATGGTGGATTTTTACAACTGAGCTAGGGAGTTTGTTGCCATCCAGATGTTACTAAACTTCAGACTGAAACTTCTTCATTGGCCGTGTTTGCTACGGTTGCTGGGAGTTATAATTCAAGATATAAAAGGCTACAGATTCTCATAGTACGTCAGAGAAGTATGTCCAGAAAGAAACCTAATCGAAAATAAACAGGCCATCAGAAAATATAGAATATCATCATCATCATCATCATCATCATCATCATTTTAGCCATTGTCTATCCACTGCAGAATGAAGGCCTCTTTCACATGTTTCCAACAAACACACATACACACACTGAGAGAGAGAGAGAGAGAGAGAGAGAGAGAGAGAGAGAGAGAGAGAGAGAGAGAGAGAGAGAGAGAGAGAGAGAGAGAGAGAGAGAGAGAGAGAGAGAGAGAGAGAGAGAGAGAGAGAATTACCGTATTTTTCGGAGTATAAGACGCACCGGAGTATAACACACACCTTAGTTTTTGGGGAGGAAAATAGGGGAAAACAATCTGCCTACCAGGTATTCATCTGGCTAGCGTCCTTAGTCTGGTCAGCTTCAGCACATTATTTTATCCCCTGGTTATGACTTAAAAAAACCTTCTTCTGAGAGAGTAACAATGAAAGAGCATGCAAGCCAGTAAGAGCTCGGAAGATCGTTAGCACCTGGTTAGGGCTAGAAAAAAACTTATTCAGAGGAGCTTCAGCACATTATTTTATCCCCTGGTTAGGACTTTAAAAAACCTTCTTCTGAGAGAGTAACAATGAAAGAGCCTGCAAGCCGGTAAGAGCTGGGAAGATCGTTAGCACCTGGTTAGGGCTAGAAAAAAACTTATTCGGAGCAGCTTCAGCACATTATTTTATCCCCTGGTTAGGACTTAAAAAAACCTTCTTCTGAGAGAGTAACAATGAAAGAGCCTGCAAGCTGGGAAGAGCTGGGAAGATAGTTAGCACCTGGTTAGGGCTGGAAAAATGCTTTGAAAATGCTACATTCAGAGTATAAGACGCACCCAAATTTTCAGCCACTTTTAGGGAGGAAAAAGGTGCGTCTTATACTCCAAAAAATACGGTATATATTTACACAGACTTTGAGATACACGTTAAAAGGAAGTTAAATCTATCTGTAATGAACTGTGTATATCTGGACAATTTATTCATTTAAAGTTGCATTTAGTTTTGCAGCCTTAGCCAAAGTTTTACTAGCCACTTAGGAAACCAAGCACTGATGTTGGTTGCTGAATCTATGCTCTACTGAGAAAGGTCCTGCTCTATGCTACTGCTAATTAAGGGCCAGCCATGTCACAAAACAAGACAAAATTCCCTGTTTTTAGCAATATAATGAGGTCTAATAATATGTCTTGGCTTAGCACTCTACTTGCTTCAGCACTACTTTTTTTTACTCAATATTGAACTCACACAAGAGCACTGGCAATAATATGTGAAATATGAGGCAATTGTTTTATACAGTTTCCATTACTCATCACTTGAGATAAGTGATTTCTAGAAGTCCTAATCCTAATTCATAAAACTTCAGAGACTACTGACAGGAAAGTTACTGGTGTATTTCGTCTGAATGATGGATGGGGTTTAAGAACAGGCTTATAATAGGAATAGTTCTTGAAAGATTTGTGCCAGTACAGTATTTACATTTTAGAGAGCAGATTGTAGAAATATAGCTTGGAAAAATGATGTTTCCCAACTTCTAACCAATACAATCTAGCCACAATGTGTAGCTTTAAAGGACTACATTTACAATGGATACAGTCCGTTTGGTCATTTTGCATGCAAATAAGGTTTTATTTAAGAGGACAGATTAAGGATTATTATACAAACCTCAACTTCTGCCTTGCTTTATTACAGCCTTGTACATATGGAGGATACCACTTTGTACCTTAGAGGTTGACTCCAAAGAGTTTCATCCAAGTTTTTACTATATCCATGTGTCCAGGGGTGGGTTCCTACTGGTGCGGTCCACTCTGTCATTCCGGTAGCGGCCTGCCAATTGCACAATTTGCATGCAATGGCTCCGGTACCGTCTTCGCCGGTCCGTCACGCGATGCCATCTTTTTTTTGAATTTTTGGTGATTTTTTGCTTCCTGCGCATGCGCGGAAGCAAAATCATGAAAGGGGACATGCGCGTGTAGTGAGTGTGCCCCGCGCAAAACGTGATGATGCGTGTGCAGCGCACCGGTAGGCAGGTAAGAGGAACCCGCCCCTGCATGTGTCCCATTCTTGATCTGATCCAGAGTCAAAGAAGGGAGATGATTTTCAAAAGTTCTTTTTTTCATCCTTCTCTCTGCTATGTGTCATCCTATTTTTTCCAGGGCTACCATATCTCACCTGCAAGATTCCAGTCAGCCACTAGGTAACAGCAAAAAACAAACAAGCAAAGCACTGAGAATGTTGGCTTCTAAGATTCATCTGCCTTTTGCTAGCCCAGACATGGTAGTCTAACAAAATTCTTGGCAGATTTTGAGGTCCACAGAGGATGAACAAGGAATCAAATAAAAAAGCATCTTCCATCTTCTTCTTACCTAAAGAAGTGAAGCACTGGATCAGTAACCTTCTATAACAGAGGAGACATTACTAAGTGCAGCCTGTTATTTCCCTTTAAATCAAATGTACAGGTAGCCCCTTCTTACTGTCCAGAATTTGGACTGGAAACTCTTTCACTATATGTTGTGGGTCGCTAAGCAAAACATGTGGCCGCTCTAGGCTTACAACCTTACTTTCACTTCCATCGCTGTACAAACGTTGTGATCCACCAGCCTTGTCCAGCCTACCAGCTTCCATTTTGCAACCCCCAGTGCTCACATTTTATGGTTCTTAAACTTTCTACACTTCTCAAGTAATGAATATATGCTTAATGATTATATTTATGAGATGTTACTTCTCCAAATGGATTAAAATGATATGGGAGATTACAGTGGTGGGGTTCAAATATTTTAACAACTGGTTCTCTGCCCTAATGGCCGGGTGGGTGGGTGTGGCCATGGTGGGCATGGCCAGGGGGTGTGACAGGCAGTACTCTGCCTCCTACACCCCCCTGGGAGCAAAAACGGGCCATGGGGGGATGTGCTGTCCCTCTGCACCCCATTTTGGGCCTAGTAGCCTCCCTGCAGCCTCCTGGGAGCGAAAATGGGCCGTGGGGGGCACGCCACACTCCTATGCCTGTTTTGGGCCTAGTAGGCCTCCCTAAAGCCTCCTGGGAGCGAAAGCCACAGGGGCCAGCGGCGCACCTCCGTGCCACATTTTGGGCCTAGGAGGCCTCTTTGCAGCCTCCTGGGAGTGAAATGGACCATGGGAGGGGGCACACCACCCCCCACACCCCGTTTTGGGCCTAGGAGGCCTCCCTGAAGCCTCCTGGAAGTGAAAATGGGCCACGGGGTGCACTGCCTGTCTCCTGGGAGCCAAAATGGGGCACGTTGGAACTCCTGGAAGGGGTGGGGAGGGGCAGGGAAGGGCCAGTCAGCAATTTAATTACCGGTTCACCTGAACCAGCCCGAATCGGCTGAAGCCCACCACTGGGAGATTAGGTGCAGTACGTTGCAAGCTGTGGTTTATTGCCTGAGTGTACTGTATATCTACCATTGGTTCAAGAAGTATACCTGGCCTAGCAGAAGCCATTTTATAGGATTTATAAAATATAAAATCAGTCTCTCTCTACATACAAGGCTTCTGGACCCCAATTTGCCTCATTACACTGGGGGAGGGGAAGATTAAAAATTTGGGCCCACTCACTTGGGATATTCTGAAGGCATCAAACAGGGATGTTTGCAGGCCATTTTGTTTGCACATTTGATTTATAGCTTAGCATGTTTTATGACAAAGCACAGTTCAGTGAGCGAACCAGGTACCTGACACAGAATACTGGAAATAAGGAAATTGACTGCTGACTATTCTCCTCAACTTCTTCCCTGAAAGCTCCAATGTATTGTTGAACCTTATTCATTTCAGCCTTTTCTTTTCAAGACAGATGAGACGAATTGAGTCATTGGACACAAGATGGGTGGCAAATAAATTTAGTAAATAAAATAAATCCCAGATTTCATCATATATGGTAAATTCTCATTGGAATAATCTCGGATATAGAAGCACAAACACCATCTAATGAAAGAGGTGGAGTATAAAAAGGAGGTTAAACTTTCATTATCTAGGATATTGTAGTAAATAGCTCAATGACATTTTTCACTTTGAACATTCATCTAATATAAAAGATGTGTTAATAGAACGCTATTAAGAATGTTCATAAGTGCCTCCTAATATTGATGGCAAAAGATTAATAATGATGAACTGAATGAATGAACTTTAACATTTGTTTAAAGGAGTATATTTACTCTTCTGAATTTCAGTTCCAACAGTCTTTTTATTTTCCATATAATAAATGAATGGACCATATACTTGGATTTAAAGGAAAATGAAACTTTGTTTCTTCAAACAGAAATGGTAGAGTGAGTGGGTGGGTGGAATGTTTTTCTACTGCATTTTTCTTATTAGAAAAATAACATGATTTTAGGCCAGTTAATCAGGCATTTTAAAGGCATTATATTAAAAAAGAAAATTTCAAAATAAGTGCCCCCTTTTGTCTATTCCACAAAAGTCTTTCCTGTAACTTTTGCATGCATTGTGTAAAAAATAAAATAAAGAGGACTTCCGGTTTGGAGCGCTTCATCGCGGACGTCCCTTCGTCGGACGCCTTTCCTATCTTTGTTAAAAGCCGCCAGAACAGCTGTCTGGCGGCTTTGAAATCTCTTCCCCGGGCAAAGGGGAGAGATGAGAGCCTGACAGGTGGGGTAGAGCCCCCCCCCAGCGCCCTAGGAGCCATCTGGTAGGGCGCGAAGGGAGAGCTCCCCATGCAGCCTGTCTCCAGCTCCGAAGATCAGGAAACCTCTACCTTTGCGGAGCTAGATGTCGTGACCAGCCGCTGCTTCAAGAATGGGATTTATAATTATATTTAAACTACAGAAGCAGACAGAGAGAAACAGGCGTGAGATGGGCAAGTACTGAAACCTCTTTTTTCTTTTTTTTTCAACTCCTGGGCAAGCTTTCACTTCGGCAAGGGAACAAAGGAAACAAAGTAACAACATGGCGATTGAGAAGTGAAAGTGACTTTCGTTTTCCCAGAGGCTTTTTTTTTTCTTTCTCTCTTATGGAAACTTTTAATTTGGAAAAATGGTTTTTTCTTTCTCTGTCTCCTAACCCTGGATTAAAGTTATAATTGAAAAACTTTCAATAATGAAAGACTACCTGGTTTTTAAACTGGAAAGAATTTTAATCAGGCACCTGGCTTTCTTTCTTCTTTGTACTCTTTTGAAACACCATAATGGCTTCAAAATCTGGAAAGATTGTTTTGACTAAAAGAAATGACTACCCATCTGGATATATTTCTAAAATGCAACTTAATACTGAGTTAACACCTCCACAGCCTTTGACACCTGAAAATTTATTAAATAATTTAAAGATTATGAAACATGAACTTACTCTGGAATTTAATCAGAAAATAAGTGAGATAGACAAAAAAATGCAGGCTGCTTTGAAGAATATGAATCAACAACTCAGATTTGATGTGTTAGAGGTTTGCAAAGGTTTAGCAACAAATATTGAAGTTTTGGCAGAACGTATTGAAACAAATAAACAAGCTTTGGCAACCTCGGTGAATTATATAGATAAAATCCAAAATGATATTGCAAATTTTGAAAAAGAGGTCTTGATGACACAGTTCAGGTCCATGGAAGTTGCTATAAGGGTCAGAGGTTTGAAAGAAGGACTATATGAAAATTTAAAAGGAAGGATGGTTGATGTATTGGATCAGGTGTCTGGAATTTCTAAAGTGGAATTGGCTACACAAATCGATAAAATATACAGAATCAATTCGTGGTACGCTAAACAAAAGCATTTACCAAGGGACATTGTCATATATTTTACCACAAGAGCTTTACGGAATAGAATTATACAAGCAACGTTTAACAATAATCTCATGGTGAATGGTCAGGAACTAAAGATTTGGAAAGAAATCCCCTCTAAAATGCTTAAAGCCAGAAAAAGCTATACTTTTTTGATTGATGAATTTAAGAGATTAAATTTACAATATAAATGGGAAGCGCCAGTTGGAGTAGCAGTGAAATTTTCTGGAAAAAGATACCGGCTCAACACGATAAAAAAAGCTACTGAATTTTATGTTAATGTTTTAAAGGCTGATATATCCAAGATTCCAGAGGAAGGATGTATGAAAATAAAAGAGGAGGAGGAGGGGAAGCCATCTTTGCTGGATCAAAAGGAAAGAGATTCAAAAACCCAAAAGGAGTGCCAGAACCAGACAGCTGGGGAGAAGGAGATGGAGGTTTGGGATCAGATGGGAGACGAGTCCACAAATTCGAATTTACTGAACTATTAAAAGATGAACTATCAAGATACAAAACGATGTGATGTTGAAATATATTGGATGGATGGAGATTAATATGATTGCATTTTTCCTTTTCCCTATTTAATGATTACCTAAGCAATATTTAGCTAAGTTTTATATAACTTTGAGGTTACTTTTAATGTTAATAATATTAGATATATATAGTTTGTTGAAGATTTGTTTGTTTATTCCTTTTTTCTTTTTCTTTTTTTTTGTTTATTGAAGTTAGTAAGTTAATTTAGAATAATATTATGTTATTAATATCGTGATGAAATTTAATATTTGATGATTACTTATGTAATATTTAGTTAAGTTTTATCTTAGAGGTTATTTTTAATGTCAATAATATCACTTTAAGATTTTTGTATTTTATATTTAGTTATTATTTATATAACACTTACTCTGTATAAGATAGAGGATTGAAGGGAGGAGGTAGGAGGTTTGTTTGTTTGTTTTGTTAAAGAGATTTCTCTTTCTCTTTTTTTTTTCTCTTTTTTGTATCTTTACCATTGTATATAAATGCGATATATTATTAGTGTATAATCTGGAGTTGAAGCTTTTTAAAAATAATGTTCTTTTTTTTCCTTTTCTTTCTTTTTATTAACAATTTAAATTTATTATTATGCCCTGTACTATCTCTGGGAAGTCCGGGGGGGGGGGAGGTGGGGAGGGAAGGGGGTGGGTTTGGGGGGGGGAGAAAAAAACAAAAATGTTTGTACTTTATATTTAATATTTTGCTACTACTTATGTAAGTCTGTACTAATAAAACTTTTTGAATAAAAATAAAATAAAATAAAATAAAGAAATGAATTCCACCCACACCCACTTGTCTTAGAATTACTGTAGGTCAATTGACTTAAAACGGATTAATGAATAAGAGTAATCAACCAAGGTATTTTAATCAAACATCCGTAGCACTGATACAAATTTTTATAAATTATTTATTTCAGATTACAAGACAATGTTTTGGGAAAAGGGAGCACAATTTACTTCCAACCTATTATTCACATAATCACCTTTTCCCCCACCTCAAAACCTGGAATTTATCTTCCTCCAAAACCTCTGACTCTATTCGCCTTGAAATTTCACATGTAAGTGGCTTTGCAAATGAAGGTTCAGTCCCAGGATCAAACTGAGGTGAGTCCTGTGATTGAGAAATGCCATTTCAGGGCAGGTTTAGAAATAATTGTGTTTTGCCACTATACGGTTCAGGAGGATATCTGAACATTCATTGCAGGGGATGTTTGCTCACCCTATTTTGCTTTTCCTGGGATCCCGTTGTAGCACTGCGCTGGCATAATTGGATAAAGGAGTCCAATAGCAGAACTGCCAGGATGTCAACATTATAGCAATATCAATAGCAATAGTATTTAGACTTATATACTACTTCATAGTGCTTTACAGCCCTCTCTAAGCGGTTTACAGAGTCAGCATATTGCCCCCAACAATCTGGGTCCTCATTTTACCAACCTCAGAAGGATGGAAGGCTGAGTCAACCTTGAGCCGGTGAGATTTGAACAGCTGAACTGCAGCTAGCAGTCAGCTGAAGTAGCCTGCAGTGCTGCCCTCTAACCATTGTGCCACCTTGGCTCCATTACATACATTAGAAGTATCACAAGTATCACAAACCTTTGTTACCACGGCACAAAAATACTAGCAATGTATTTGCTTTTATTTTTGTAAAGAGGGGAAAGAAATATGTGCCTAAACACAGAATTGGAAGGATGACACACAACACAGAGTTACTAGATAGCAAGTGTACTCTGTTTGGCTGCTTGGTTGTTTACCAGAACTCTGGGAATGATTAGGAAAAGAGGCGACATTGCATTTCAGGAAAGCATATTATTTTGAATTGTTTATTTATTTTATTTATTGGTGTTGCTTATGAATAAGCTTGAGATTCCTGGCTGCAGATGAATATTTTTTTTCCACGTTGCTCTGCTTCACACATGTGGAATGCATTTGTTTCTTAAATACTGTATATGGTTCATGCTTTGCATAAAACATTTAATAGAACAACAGTGTACGGCGATTCAGATCCCTGGCCATAAATAGGGTCTTAATATGACAAATAAAACTGTTATTCCTCCATTTCCCACTATGCTCCTGCGAGAGAAGGTCTGACTTTATCAAAGGTAAAAACTTCATGGTTCTTAAAGTCATTTGCATTCAAAATGTCAACGTACTTTTCTATAGTGAAGTAGAAGGCAAAAGAACCCTCTAATGGTGATTTTCTACTGTGTTAACAAGGCAATCCATTGGGTTTGTTTTTTTAAACTGGTCCAAGTATAAATATGCAGCTCATCTTCACAACTCTCCTTATGTTGTTACACACAAAATCTGTCATTAGTGTATTTGCTTCCATCTTTCTTCTACAGCTGCCATTGTCTTTCAGAGACAAGGAATTGGTGGCCCTCCAGAAGTTATTTAACTATCACTTCCAAGAAGCCCAATCAACACTGATAATGACAACAGATATTGGGAGTAGTTCAGCAAAATCTGGGAGACACAGATTCCCAGTTCTATCCTGCACCCTTGTTCCACTTCTTTTTAGTTAGGTTTCTTAGTGCAGATTCTAACCTACAATCTAATTTTACTGGCTCTTTTATGATCATGTGGATAAGGATTTTTAAGTCCTTAAACTTTTATTTAAAACTTATTTCACCAAGGACTGAATAAAAGTTACCTAGTGCTATTATTTGTTGATCCAAAACTTCATAAGAGCTAAAAGGAAATCAACAAGCAATTTCCAAAAGCAACTAGACAAGGAAGTACCAAACCTAGTAGCCTTTCAAAGGATCTGACCAAAGCTTGAGCAAGATTCCCTCCCTTTCCAGCACTCTGAATCTGCCAGAGACTAATGTCTTGCATTCTCCTTGCAAGAAGCAGCTGTCTGGAGCACTTGTGGGCAATCTCAAGTCCTCTCCTTGTCTGGAGAAGAATGATGAAAGACCCAGTCTACTTGATAGCTCGTCTTTCCACCATGGTCTTCAGTTCTGCTTTTCACGGAGCCATCTTCAGTCTTTCATTTTTTCCCTGAAGGTCTCGGCAAACCATTTTCTTCCTGTTTATTGGATATTTTAAAGAATGTTTAAAATGGTTAGCAGTCAACTTTGTTATGTTGAAAGTGTAAAATGACAGAGGGAACATATGAATATCTGATTTAATAGCCTATGTCAGTGATGGCGAACCTTTTTTGGTTCGCGTGCCAAAAAGGGGGGGTGCGCACGCTAGCACGCGCACACGTGCCCACACCCATTTCCTCCCCCCCACGCATGCGCACAACACCCCCCCATGCTGCCCCCTGTGCATGCGCACATACCCCCACCCCCACGCAAAGGCCTTACCGGAGCCTAAGACGGTAAAAAACGACAAAACGGGCAAACCGGAAGTTCAGAAAAATGTACTTCCGGTTTGTCCATTTCATCATTTTTTGCATTCCGGGGCTTCAGGGAGCTTCCCTGAACCCTCCGGAGTGCAACAAACAGCTCACCGGCAAACCGGAAGTGTGTTTTTCCGCACTTCCGGTTTGTCCGTTTCATCGTTTTTTGCATTCCGGGGCTTCAGGAAGCTTCCCTGAACCCTCCGGAGTGCAAAAAACAGCTCACCGGCAAACTGGAAGTGCTTTTTTCCGCACTTCCGGTTTGCCGGTGGGCAACGCTCACGTGCCCTCCGCTATGGCTCCGCGTGCCACTTGTGGCACGCGTGCCATAGGTTCGCCACCACGGGCCTATGTTTACTAATGTGGTTTGGGAAGAATAGTAGGTTTTAAAGTTCTGAATATGATTCTGAATACAGAAAATTTGGAATCTATCATCATATGAAGAACTATAGATTTATCAAGCACTCTTTTATAATGGAAAGACAGTGCCATCTCAGATTTACAATCTTGGATCAATAATTTATGTTTGCTCTCTGCTTTTGAACTGTCTTTTCATTGACATAATGGAAAGATTGATCAATATTGCTCTATGCGGTCAAGGTTGAATACTGTGTTTAAAAACTAAGCTAGTTTTTACATGCATGATAGGCTTTAAGTGCGATATTTACCTTTTTTCTGTTCATTTTTATTTTTCTTCTTTTGTAGCTTTCTTTTTGTATGTTAAAAATGACAAATAAAAACAAATGATTCAAAGTTTCCTATTTCCTGGTACACTTCTCAATAAGGCAAGGCGACAAGATCAGGGCATCAATATTTTCAATTTGACTTGTAGCAATGGAAGGATTTTAAAAAAATGGTTCACAGCCAATCTATAATGTTAATAAGATAGAAGTCATGCACCTACCCAGCCAACAGCTATTTTTTCTGCTATGTATTCTCCCCCATCTCTCTATACAGGTATTCTTCTTTCTCTATGAATATATTTTAATAGTTTCCCCTCCTCCAATTTTTGAATTGTTAAAACATTCAGCCTGCTAAAAACTGAAGTTCAATTGTATTTTACATTTTCAGGTTTTAAATAAATGATTATCTTCACCACTACTCCTGCTTCAATAGAGGAAGTGAATCCATTATATCATACTCCTTTGTTTATCAACAAAGACAAATAATTGTTGGGTTCCTTGACTAAAATATTTTGAAACTACATATTTTTAATGCTGGATGTGTTTTATTTAAACAGCAAATCAGGGAAACATTTGCAAGAGTTGTTACATACTTAGATTAAACAGGAAGTCAGACCATTAATTGCATACCTCAACCATGATATTATTTTACTTAAGTGATGCCCTTGAACTACTTTTCAAGTTGCTATTCAAAGGTCCGGCTATCTACCACCACTCTATTCTGGGACATGGAGTGGAGACAGGTGACTCGATTGTCTAAGACTGCTTCCTGTAATATGGCTACCCTTAGTGGCAGACAAAGCTTTGAAACAAGAATGTCAACTTTGAGATATGGAGCTATCTTTTTGGAAATGCTTCACCATCTATATATTTATACATTCAAAGAGGCATAAAAATTAAGCAACAGGGCATAGTTTAGATAACATTCCTCCCCATATCCAAATCCTTCCACAAATTGGTTAAAAAGTTATAAAGGAATATGTTGAACTTTTTTTTTAAAGTGATCTTTAAAAAAACAAACAACCCCATAGATAGCCCTGCTACTTAAAAAAAAAAAAATCAAGTAACTTCCTCTCAAAAACCATTTGATTAACTTAAGCCTCCTTGTGCAATTCTATTGGTGCATTTATTTATTAATGCATGAATGAGAAAAGAATCAGAGCCTTTATACTTCTCTGGCATTTAATTCTGAGGCTGATCTGTCAACTCTTGTTCTGTTGATAGCATTCTAATGCTTAGCACTTAGCTTTTCTTCCCAGTCCTCCAGATTTCTATAGCCTTGCCTTTATTTTTGTCTGTATTTTCTCTTCCAAAGAGATTATCCCTGATTCTAAATTGGCAGTAGTGTACTTCCAACTTTAACTGAACTTTTTAATACTTTGGCAAAAAAAAGTGTGTGTGTGTGTGTGTGTGTGTGTGTGTGTGTGTGTGTGTGTGTGTGTGTGTGTGAGAGAGAGAGAGAGAGAGAGAGAGAGAGAGAGAGAGAGAGAGAGAGAGAGAGAGAGAGAGAGAGAGACCCTTTTTTCTACATTTGCCCCAGTGAGTAATTTGCACTGAATGAGAGGCTTTAATAAGTAAGTTCTAATTGTTATTGTTACCATTCACGCTAGCCTGGACTGACACTTGTTGAATACAAGAATTTTGCAAAGAACAAAATGCCAGCAATTGCCACAAACATCCCAGCAGAACTTCAATGCTAGAAGGAGAGAAGCCACTTTGATGTAAAAGAGCAAGGAGGTTTCAAATGTTCCAATCTCAGAATTTTTCCACTGAAAAGGGGAATTTTGAGAGAAGAGAGGGATTTGTTCTGTAAGTTTTGTTTGGGTCAAGTAAAAAAAAAATACAAGCTTGTCCTTTCTTTATAATAAAACATGGCTGATTGAAACAAAATTGTTATAAGAATTCCAGCTGTCTTTAAAGCTATGATTGGCATCTCTCTTTTGGAGGAGATGGGCTGATATGTCATGATTTCTAAAAACTTTGCCAAAAAGTTTTTCTGCTTGCTGGTTGGTGAATTTTGGGAGTTGAAGCCCACACATTTTAAGGTAGCTGAGGTTGAGAAACGCTGAGCTAGAGGACTGTACTCCGGGCTTTGCAAAGGAAAGAGACGGCCATATTCCAAAAATGGGTGGAGGAGGGTCCATTTTTATAAGAGAGAGTTTTAAGGAGTGAAATAAGTGCCTTGATTAGCCTCTTCACCCCAACCCAGTCTCCAAAAAGAATGAATAGAGATATGATAGATGATAGATAGATGGATGGATGGATGGATGGATGGATGGATGGATGGACAGATGGATGACAGATGGATGACAGATGGATGATAAAGAGAGAGAGAATTAAAGAGATAGCTAGAGATACTGTGTTTCCCCGAAAATAAGACCTAGTCTTATTTTCTTTTGGGCTCCAAAACAAGCACTAGGGCTTATTTTCAGGGAAACACAGGGTGATCAGCCTGGCTGGGTGCACCGCCCCCCAGCACGCACACAAGAGCCAGCAAGCACGCGGGGATCAACGGTATCCAGCAGCAGCAGCAGCCTGCCAGTCCCTTGGTCAGTGCACTCTGGGGCTGCGCAGAGCAAAAGGCACAGAGTGGAAGGCAGGCAATCCCGACGCATGGAGTGGAAGACAGTCGATCCTGACATAATGCCCGGGCTGCAGGCAAGCCAAGAGACACAAAGATGAGCCTCCCATGGCCAGCTGCTGCTCCAACCCACTGCCACTCAGCTTTCCCGTGGCCCAAATGGCGCGTCTGGATCGCCTACCTCCCCCTCATGCCTCTGCCTGCTGCTGGTGCCACCGTGCAAAGATGAGCCTCCTGCAGCCACCCACCACTCTGGCCCACTGTCATTTGGCTTTCCCGTGGCATAGATAGAGATAGATAGAATGATAGATAGATAGATAGATAGATAGATAGATAGATAGATAGATAGATAGATAGATAGATAGATAGATAGATAGATAGATAGATAGATAGATAGATAATGTACATACATGCATACATGCATACATACACGATAGTATTATTTTCCCTCCCTGCTCTGCCACTACCAAAACCATGCCTTAATTGCCTCAGAGCATTTATTTTATTTATTTATTTATTTTATTTAAATTGATTTATATGCCGCCCAACTCCCAGGGGACTCTGGGCGGCTCACAACATGTCCAGTCCATTTATCAATATAAAAAAGAGACACAACAATTAAAAACTACAAAAATTAAAAAGAGCATCTAACATTCATAATCAAGGGGGGAGATCCATATCTGGTCTGGTTGGTCTCACTTTCACCCCGCCTGCCGGAAGAGCCAAGTTTTTATTGCTTTACGGAAGGCCAGCAGGGTGGGGATAGTCCTGATCTCTGGAGGAAGCTGGTTCCAAAGGGAGGGAGCTCCCACAGAGAAGGCTCTCCCCCTCGGCCCCGCCAACCGGCATTGCTTGGTCGATGGGACCTGGAGGAGACCAACTCTGTGGGCCCTAACTGGTCGTAGGGAGGTATGCGGCAGGATGATTTCAATTGGTGCTGGAGTAATTAAAATTTCCCTTTACTACCATGATGTGTGCTTCTGGGCCTTTAGCCATCTGATTTGCAAAGATTTTTTCTATAGAAACCACTAACAGCTATGCCCTAATACTTTCTTTAGCCCTTCATTTTCACACAGATGCTTTTGGCACATTTCCCCCCTTTGACATAGTAGATCCCTACTAGCAATGGCTTTTACTTGTTTGTATATAGTTAACCTTAGGCTTGAAAGTCGGCTGGTCGTTCTCTCTTAGCCCAACTCACCTCACAAGGTGGTTATTATGGGGAAAATAGGAGGAGGAAGGTCTGCTGGATATGTTCACCACCTTGAGTTATTTATAAAATAATAAAGGCTGAATAAAAATATAAAATAATAAAATAAAATATAAACTGAAATGAAACCTATATCTGACACCCAGTTGGAAGCAATGGAGTGATCTGTGGAAATGAACAGCCTGACATAAGGAATGTGGCAAACCAACTTAATGGAATTTTGAAAAGCTGCCTTTTTGCCAGCTTTCTAATACACAATATGATGACCAGACAGTCGAATATTACCCAAAAGTTTTAATAATGTAACATTCTGCCAGTCTAAGCAATTAATTTTCCTGAATAGCAAAAACTTGAAGTAACCTACTGGATTTAATTTCATAGGTCTTTGGCTGATTGCCAAAAACTGCTGTCCTTTTTATTAAAAAAAAAACCAGAGCTATTGCTCACATTATCATCTAACTGAAATGCATTAAAAAAAACTCTTATCCTAAAATTCCACTGAACAAAGATTAGAAATATAGATGGGCACTTGCTGAAACTTACACATATACCAGATGGTTAGCATTTGGCCTGGAACTTTATACAAGCATTTTAAGAACTGCTGAGCTAAAAGTTTCCTTAGTGAGAACTTTTAGGTTGAACTTTGGGGATTGTGTGTGCTATGGGGCTGAGGGTGGGGGAGAGAGGGAATTATTCCAAAGGGAAAACAAAATTCATCTAATGAATTTGGAATCGCTTACTGGTTGCACTGGTGGTAGTTAATGTATTTACATGTAATTGTGTTTGTGTGCGACACTATCCTAGATGAATGGTGAGGAGTCCCATTTAACATTTTCGCAAGATAATGTGGGCTGCAGCAGATAAGGCAATAAGGCAAAATGAATGAGGCAATAGATCATATCTTTTTTTTTCCCTTGACTCTACAGAAAGAGAAATCCTTTTTTAAAAAAATATGTCGGCCAGCATAAGGATTATTCTACTACTCTAAGCATTTCCTGCCTCAAATTAGTGGGAAACCTTATTACTATTTTCATCTATCTTTTTTTGCATGCACTCAGTATAGTAATAAGGTAGATGAGGTAGATGAACATCCACTAGATTTTCTAGCCATTTAAATTATTTCCAAAGTGTTTTAGGATTAGAACCATCATGAACCACATGGCAGGGAAGAGATAAGGCTTTGACATTTGGGATCAGTACCTGCCATAGTTCCACTAGAACATCTTCTAGTGGATGTTCATCTACCTCATCTTGCAAAAGAGACAACACACTACTTCTTAAAACCACCAAGAAGCCACTGCTGAAAATACCGCTACAACCAACAAGGACTTTAATATCCTCAGAAATCAAAACACTCCACACTTGAGCATGGAGAAGCCAATTTACAAAGGCTATTATTGTCTATCCTGTTTTAAACAAATACTCTCCGATCTAGTAATCCATGCATAAATCAGTATGTGAGGATTTATACAGAGGAACCATTGAACAAACAATTAGTTTGGGCACTTCAAAATCACAGTCACTTGAATATCTTATTAAGTTTCTCCTTAGTGATCCACTAAAGCTTCTCTCCTACTAATCTGAATCCAAATCTGACTGTACCTTCAATATAAAGTATTATGCAGCATTTTTGCACATTTATGTTTGCGCTCTGAGAGTATACCATTTCAGTGGGATTTGGAACAATATGCCTGATAGGTTTTCAGACACCAAAGTAGAACTTGTTTTGCAATTCAGCTTAGAAAAAAATGTCTGATTATTATTTGAGGGACAAATATCTATGGAGTTTCTCAATCATCCAGGTCATGGTTGTCCCAAAAGTACTTTTCCAAAAGGCAATTGAACTTTCTTGGTGTTTTTTTTCCCCTTTGAAAACGTTTCACTTCTCATCCAAGAATTCTTCAATTCTGAATGAAAAGTAAAACGTTTTCAAAGAAAAGAAAAAAACAAGAAAGTCCAGTTATCTTTTGAAAAAGGACCTTTGGGATATTTGAGGGACAGCAGGTTTCAGAATGTATTTCCGCAAAGGAAATGGGAGAGAGGAACTCTTTCAATTCCTCATTGCTAAAGATACTGGCTGCATATTTTGATTTATGCATGCCAATTAAAAGATCTTTGGACATTCTTTCTAAGGCACATATCTTTCCAGATGTTTCTGCAATCTTTTTTTTAAAAAAAAAAAGCAAGCAAGCAAGAAAGAAAATACACATTTGTTTCCTATTTATAGACACATGGTGAGCAGGCATTTTGCCCAGGCAGTAATTTTGTTATGGGTTATCGTGTTTTCTAAGCAATCTTAAATGTGCTACATTATGTACCTGGGAACATATGGTATAAGGTTAGCTAGCTATTCTGTGGGCTTTGTGTGTGTCAGAAACACAACATCCACATTTTCATCTGCGTGAATAACTTGCTTAGTGCTGTGCTATTATGTGAAAGTGATGCCTGCGTGTCGGAGTAAGAGAGAGGCAGAAAGAGAGTGAGAGAAATGGAAGTTCCTTTGCGTGGGTGCCTCTGCCACCGCTGTGTTGTACAGGGGGGGAAAGCAACAACAGAAAACACACATACTAACAGAGGCCAAATCCAGCTAACTTCTGTATACTGTAAATTTCACCTCACAATATTGTACAGCTCGGAGCTGCAGCATGCCAAACACGCAGCGCCCCCTAGCTTAAAAAACAGCCATCCCAACTCCTACTACAGCATAAAATTATTTTATACAACGCTGAGGTCGCTTCCAGGGAGAGAGAATCCGACTTCAGGATTTACAGGGGTTCGGTGCTGCTTGTTTGCAAGCAGCTAAAAAAATCCACTTCTCTAGAAAATCCCGTGGGAGAGGATTTCCTTTTCCTCCACTTGAGGAAGAAGGTCATGCTGTTTTCCCGCTCTTTGTTTTCCTTATGGAAGTCTCACCGCCCCCTCCCGCCCGGTTCAACCTTCTCATACAGGTAATATCCAGCCTCCGTGATCGGCACACCTGGTCCATCGCCAGTGGGTTACTTGCAAGGGGGCTCCCTGTGCTCTCATATCTTTATGCATCTGGAGTTTTGTTTTTTACTTGGTTCCCCAAACCCTTTTTCTGATTGCAAAGCGTACTACACATTCCTGCTGAGCGTGGTTCTTCCCCTCTCCCCCAAATTTCACAAAGTGACTGAAAAGGGGAATTTGTTTTTCTCACGCACAGAGTTTGCAGAAAGCAAAAGCAGGGTGAGAGATGCTGCTACCTTCTCCACAAAGTCAATCAGAATAGAGCTGGAAGGGTCCTTGGAGGTCTTCTAGTCCAACCCCTGCTCAAGCAGGAGTCCCTATAGCATTTTGGACATGTGGCTGTCCAGTCTTTTCTTAAAAATCTCCAGTGATGAAGCACCTACAACTTCTGAAGGCAAGCTGTTCCACTGGTTAATTGTCCTCACCGTTAGGAAGTTTCTCCTTAATTCCAGGTTGCTTCTCTCCTTGATTTCTATCCATTGTTTCTTATCTTGCTTTCTGGTGCTTTGGAAAATAACCTCTTCTTTGTGGCAGCCCCTCATATATTGGAATACTGCTATCATGTCACCCCTAGTCCTTCTTTTCTCTAGACCAGTGGTTCTCAACTTTCCTAATGCCGCGACCCTTTAATATAGTTACTCATGTTGTGGTGACCCCCAACCATAAAATAATAAAATTATTAGGAAACTCACGAGTGGGTTCTAACTTACCTCACTGTCAGGCGCTGCGTGGCCGCCCCTCATGGGCACATGTGCGCTTTGCGCGCGCACGCATGCACAGTGCCAATTTTTAAAAAAAATGCAAAAAGAAAGCCAAAAACAAGATGGTGATGCAAGCGCAGTGCTGGAAATTCGGCTTCTGCGCATGCTTATAAGTTCCCATGGTACAGATTTTTTTTTTTTGCAGTAGTCTATTTGTATGTGGGTGGACCCGCCTGGAGATGGATAGAAGATTGGTGTCTCGGTTCAAAAGACCATTGGAAATATGTGTTTTCCGATGGTCTTAGGCGACCCCTGTGAAAGAGTCATTCGACCCCCAAAGACCCCCACAGATTGAGAACCGCTGCTCTAGACTATCCATGCCCAATTCCTGCAACTGTTCTTCAAGTGAACAAAACCACTTTTTTTTTAAACCACAGGCTTTGGAAAAGACCAAGACGTAAGAAAAAAAAACCTCTTTGGTCAGAAACCCATTTAGCTAGCCTTAATGGCGGAGGAGATGCCTCAGGCTCATAAAACCTCAGCTCCTGAGAGACCCACAAAGTGGACGAAGCAAAGAGATTTATGGCCCTTTTCTAGTGGACTGCATTACAAGAAGCCGGTGCACTTTGCACATGTGAACCTCAAGTGAATAGAGAGAATTTCCTGCTCGTCTGGTAGAGATCAAAGACCTTTGGGCAGGGAGGGGGACTGTAACAGAAGAAGGCAAAAGGCATAGGTGCTCATCATATATTCCTTGGCAGATGAAAGGGGGCCCCAGCAAGAATAAAAGATGGGAAAAGAGTGTGTTTGCAAGATATCTGGGCATGGGTTGAGAATTAAGAAATCGGGACAGAATTTAATGGACTGGAGTGTGATTCTCCAGTGTGGTGGACAATCCATGTGGTTATTTGGAGTTGATTATTGATTATGTGCCATTGAGCCATTTTCCACTCCTAGGGACCATAAAGATAGATTTTCTCCACGATAGCTTTGGAGTTGAAGAACTTTACTGGTTATTTAACTGATTCATACCTCATCTCAATCCAGTGGGACTGTACAAAGTTTTCAGGATATATAATAAAATATTTTATTATGTATATAAAATATAATAAAATATGAACATACTAGTGCAGTGATGGCGAACCTATGGCACGGGTGCCACAGGTGGCACGCGGAGCCATATCTGCCGGCACACGAGCCATTGCCTAGCTCAGCTCCAGCGCGCATGTGCGCACCGGCCAGCTGATTTTTGGCTCGCACGGAGGCTCTGGGAGGGCGTTTTCGGCTTCCGGAGGGCCTCTGGGGGGACTGGGAAGGGTGTTTTTGCCCTCCCCAGGCTCCAGAGAAGCCTCTGGAGCCTGGGGAGGATGAAAAATGGGCCTACCAGGCCCACCAGAAGTTGGGAAATGGGCCATTTCCGACCTCTAGAGGGCCTCCAGGGGAGCGGGGGAGGCTGTTTTCGCCCTCCCCAGGCATTGAGTTATGGGTGTGGGCACTCGCGCATGCGCGATAACACGCGTGCATGCACTTTCGGCACCCGAGGGAAAAAAGGTTCGCCATCACTGTAGTAGTGCAATAATATAAGAATATAAACAGTATGTAAATATAGTAAAAGTTCACCCATTTATGCTCTGCCTTCCTTGTCCTATGCAGGCTTGGACTCTCAATCCCATCACCTCCAATTCAGCATGTTGAATGACCAGAAAATAATTGGACGTAGAGCCTGGAATTCTGAATTCTGAAAGTCGTCAGATTAGGGACACTGGGGTTCTTCCTGGGGTGTTTTTAAATCCCTTACTACACCATGCCCTTGTAAGTTATGGTATACAAGATGATTTAGACACTCTATGCTCTAGTAGTGATAAATATTGTGTAATGGGCTGAAGAATAATCTTCAGCAAGAGGAGGAAGAGTCACAACTAAGACAATAGTCAGATAAAGGAATGTGAGTCCAAGGCAGAAATCTAATTTGAGAATTTGAGTTTTCCTGAAGATTAAGAGGAGAGGGAAGCATATTCAGACCCTATTACTGTAACTTATAATAATAATATTAGCATTCATGTCAGTAAGCCGCCAAAATTGCGTTTGGTGAGATGGGGAGCATACATGTTTGATAAATAAATGTATAATTTTGGTTTCTCACAGGACTGACATATTGGGACAGCTTACAGCAGTGGTGGCGAACCTTTTTAGGCTCGCGTGCCAAAAAAGGGGGGGCGCTCGCGCGCGCTCGCATGTCCACACCCATTCCCTCCCCCCCACGCATGCGCACAACACCCCCCCATGCTGCCCCTTGCGCATGCGCACACACCCCCACCCCCACGCAAAGGCCTTACCGGAGCCTGGGACGACGAAATGGGCAAACCGGAAGTGCGGAAAAATGCACTTCCGGTTTGCCGGTGAGCTGTTTTTTGCACTCCGGAGGGTTCAGGGAAGCTCCCTGAAGCTCCGGAATGCACAAAACTACAAAACGGACAAACCGGAAGTGCAGAAAAGTGCACTTCCGGTTTGTCCGTTTTGTAGTTTTTTGCATTCCGGAGCTTCAGGGAGCTTCCCTGAACCCTCCGGAGTGCAAAAAACAGCTCACCGGCAAACCGGAAGTGCGTTTTTCTGCACTTCTGGTTTGCCGGTGGGCAACCCTCATGTGCCGGCCGCTATGGCTCTGCGTGCCACCTGTGGCACGCGTGCCATAGGTTCGCCACCACGGGCTTACAGTATATCGTGGGTTAAAGAGAATGATAATTGTAAACTGCTATTGCTTCTGTCTTAGATACCAATAAAGGAGAATATTTGTAGCTCAGGGTTGAAAGGAGAGAACCTTGGTGTTCTCTGAGCTTGCTTGTTTTGTTGCAGACGTTTCATTACCTAAACTAGGTAACATCACCAGTGCTAGTAAGGAGTGCAGTTTATTGTCAGTTTGTAGTGGCTTACCCTGTCAGTGTTGCAGGTTCTTTAGTTGGACTGTTGGACAAAGTAGCCATCAATAGACACATAGAATAACAGAATAACAGAGTTGGGAGGGTTCTTGGAGGTCTTCTAGTCCAACTTCCTGCTCAGACAGGAAACCGTATATCATTTTAGACAAATAGTTATTAATAGACATTAACAACTTCTATAGACTATGCAAAAGAGACAATCAACCAGCCAAAAAGGGAACAAAAAGACCCAAGCACCTCTCCACCAGCAATCAGCACCCAGATCAGCATAGATTAACTCCAAAATTAACATCAGACCAGAGGTGGGTTTCAGCAGGTTCTGACCAGTTCTGGAGAACCGGTAGCGGAAATTTTGAGTAGTTTGGAGAACTGGTAAATACCACCTCTGACTGGCCCCACCCCCATCTGTTCTCTGCCTCCCGAGTCCCAGCTGATTGGGAGGAAATGAGGATTTTGCAGTAACCTTCCCCTGGAGTGGGGAGGGAATGGAGATTTTGCAGTATCCTTCCCCTGCCATGCCCACCAAACCACGCCCACAGAACCGGTAGTAAAAATTTGTGAATCCCACCACTGCATCAGACCAACTATCAAGTAAACAATACCCCAGTCAAGAAGCTGCCAAAGAAGCCAACAGCAAACAGCCCAACCAAAGAACCACCAAGACCATCCCCACCAACACAGACAGGCAAGACACCAGAATATAAACTGACAGCAAACCGCACTCCTTACTTACCAGCACTGATAATGTTACCTAGTTTGGGTAATGAAACGTCTGCAAGAAAACAAGCAAGCTCAGAGAGCACCAAGGACCCCATCTTAGATCCTTCAATAACTAAATGCCCTCTCTTACGCTATGCAAAGACATATAATAACTATATAGTTATAGTTACTATATAGTTACTATAATAACCATTGTGTCCCTAATGTAACTATGATAATATAATGATAATATATATGTGGATAATACAGTTGTAAAAGAGTAAAGACGACTGTACATATTCATTGCTGACAATTGGGGAGGGCAAAAACTATGTCTAACACAGCAGCTTGATAGTTTTGCAGTTGCAAAATCTGGGTCACTGTGTACATTTTGGCAGGCTTCAGTATTTGGGAGAGAGGTTACCTAACAATTCTTCACCATGGACCGAACTCTGCCAGCTGAAAGAAAGAATTTCAATAGCTTATGATAAAGCCTCGTATCTTGTGGTTAAATCCTTCTTTTAAAACCAACTGGAGCTTTGCCCAATTAGTCCTGAGTAGAAGCTGTTGTACTCGAAGATGGTACATTTCCATCAGAAAGCGCCTTGGCATACATTACATTAAAGCAGCAATTGAGCATTTTGGATTAGGAAGAATTTACTTCCCGAGTCTTCCAAATCTATCTGGGGAGCTCCAATCACGACAGTTTACAAAGGGGACTCCTGGGGGTCCACAAGTTACCTTATGATAATTCTACGCTGCTCTTGCTTGGAGTTTGGGCAGCTGCCAGAAACTTGAATCACCCTTTCCTGCAGTCTGTATACAGGATGCTTCAGATAAGGCGGGAGGCATAGGAGAGAGCCGTCCCTCAAGTGGCAAGCAACCTTAACTAAACCAGTTCTAACTTAACAGAATAGACTTTGTGTGTTTGTAGACGCCCTTTGAAGGCAACCACATTTTTTTGTGTGAGAAGACCTGTCAGCTCTTCCTTCCTGAAGCCTCCATTGGAACACATCCCTGGCGAAACCAAATCCTCCCACACAAAGGAAACCACAAAATGCTTCTTGGCTGATGTTGTGCAATGGAATGCAGAACAAGCAATCCTGTAAACAGGCTTGTCTAAATAGCTTCAATAAACCATTAGGGCTTTTATCTCTAAAGAATAAATACTCTGTGGAAATGAGCCGAAACTTCAGTGTCTCTATTCACAATCGTTATATGTGCCAAGTTCTATCCCTACGCATAAATGCTTAGGAGCATAGATAAAAGTAGTCCTCAACTTACAACTGTTAGTTTACTGACTGTTCAAAGTTACAACGGCACTCAAACAGTCACTTATGAGTGTTACGAGTGTCCGTTGCAGCATCCCCATGATCACATGATCAGTATTCAGATGCTTAGCAACTGACTCAGATTTATGACGGTTGCAGTGTCCCAAGGTCATGTGATCCCCTTTTGTGACCTTCTGACAAAGTCAGTGGGGAAGCCAAATTCACTTAACAATTGTGTTACTAATTTAACGGCTGCAATGATTCGCTTGACAACTGTGGCAAGAAAGGTTGTAGAATGAGACAAAACTCACTTAACAAATGCCTCACTTAGCAACATAAAATTCGGGCTCAATTGTGGTCATAAGTCGAGGACTATCTAGTGATAGATGCATGGGCTGGATGATAGTTTTCTGGAATCTTAGTTTGGAAACGATTTTGTGCATCCCCATGTGCTTCATTTTAATTTGTTACTGAATGAACCCCTTTTCTGGATTGGCAAAATACATTTGATCATAAGCACAACATGCAAAGGAACAAATTATGCAAGCCAAGTTTAATACTAAACAAGTTTAGCATGCAGTTTGAATGCAGCCACTGAGTGTTTAACTGACCAGGCAAAGCATGGTGTTGTGTTTTTGGCTGTCAGGTCTTTATCATCTTGTGTTTTATAAGTAAAGTTAAAATGGCAATACTATACAGCACAGAAATGTTTGCTTAAAAATATAATTCTCATCCTGCTTACAATCTTTTTGAACTGTTGCCTTCTGGCAGAAGATACAGAACAATTAAAACTCGGACCACACCCTTTCTGAATAGTTTTTATACTAGAGCTATAATTGCACTTAATAATGAATTGAAAGGTCAGTGAGCTGTTGGATAGTATTACTTGGTCTGTTGTGTGGATGTTTGGGTGGTTCAGGGTGGGGAATTTGTGGCGGGTGGGGCGTGTTTTAGGGATTGCTATGTGTGTTGGGACTGGTCTTGAAGCGTTATGTGAATTTCGTTGTATGGGTGTACTGTGTATATACGTACAATGACAATAAATTATTCTTATTCTTCTTATTCTTAATTCCAGTGCTAGAATTAAATAATTTCTAATGATCAGACCAGCGAGATATTTCTCTTGTGGTTAACAAGACCTGCAGTGATTAAGATGAATACCATGGGTTCAGGGGTGGGTTCCTGCCGGTACGCTCTTACCTGTTTTTCGCCGCAGAACCGAAGAAGGCGGTGGTGTTCGCGGTGCAGGGTTTCCCCCGCCCGCTTTTCCCCGCCCGCCTAGACGCTGCCATTTGCGTTCTTTTGCCCTCTGCGCATGCGCAAAGCGTTCTGCTTGTGCAGAGGGCAAAAGAACGCAAATGCCAGCGTCCAGGTGGGCGGGGGAAAGTGGGCAGGGGAAGCCCCGCGCTGCGAACGCCACCACCTTCTTCGGTTCTGCGGTGAAAAACAGGTAAGAGTGTACCAGCAGAATCCCACCCCTGCATGGGTTGCTGCTGAGAACCTATTTTTAATCCTAAAGAATAAGTGTATCCTACACAAAATTGTTCCCTAAACTGATGCTTTCCAAATGTGTTGGCTTCAATTCACATCATTTGTGAGGGATAGGATCACTTATGCCTACCTGTGGGTCAGATGTGGGATCCAGATGTGATTACTTGCTTTAACATCATATGGAGTAAAAACAAAGTCTCCTTAACTGCATTTGTATGGATACAGCTTCAAGCTAGAAACTTTACTGATAATAAACATCTTTTCTTTTCATATACAGATTTTTAGAGATGTGCCTTCCAATCCAAGTTTGATAATGACTAATGGTATCTTTATAAAGCAGCTAAAATGGTCTGAGTAATTTTTTATTGCTTTAACTAATTTATATCCCATTTTTCTCCTGGCAATTAATACACAAGATGTCATTACAAAGATGGAAAAGACAAATGGGCTCTGCTCAGCATTTAATACTCTAGGGATGGCAAACATGCAACTCTTGAGATGTTGCACCACACTATAAAAAAGACATTGAAGCTCTAGAGAAAGTGCAGAGGAGAGCAACAAAGATGATAAGGGGACTGGAAACTAAAACATACGAAGAGTGGTTGCAGGAACTGAGCTTGGCCAGTCTCACGAAGAGAAGGACCAGGGGTGACATGATAACAGTGTTCCAATACTTGAGGGGCTGCCACAGAGAGGAGGGGATTAGGCTGTTTTCCAAAGCACCAGAAGGCCAGACAAGGAATAATGGATGGAAACTGACCAAGGAGAGATTCAACCTGGAAATAAGGAGGAACTTTCTGACAGTGAGAGCGATCAACCAGTGGAGCAGCTTGCCTTCGGAGGTTGTGAGAGCTCCAACACTTGAGACTTTCAAAAGGAGATTGGACTGCCATTTATCCAAAATGGTGTAGGAACTCTTGCTTGAGCGGGGGGTTGGATTAGATGACCTACAAGGTCCCTTCCAACTCTAACAATAATCTAATTTCATCACTGGCTATGGTGGTTACTCAACATCAAGAAGCCACACCAATCCCCACAAGACAATATTTTTCTAGAATGCTTTGGTATCTTATAATTGAATATATACATTTTTGATGTGCTAGGCATAATAAATTATTTTTACTTTGAGCAAGTATTTGCAAGACTTTGCAAAGACAGACAGAGAGAGAAATAAGCCCTAAGATTATGTCATTTTCAATAGTATTTGCTCAGCTATATGTAGCTATTTTTTTCACATAGCCTAGTTACAGGGCAGCAGTTTCAGTGCTGGTTAGTGCTTGGCTTGTGACAACTTCAAGCCAGCTTCCTTATACAACTATATTTATTATCAGATACAAATCAAAAACATAGTTAATAGAATATGAAGCTTAAATATCTACTTTTTAAAGGGGCCTGTTTAATTCTGCTCATTATTTTGTAAAAAAATTGCTTCCAGGAAATGTTGGATCTTATGCTTTAATAACAAGTGGGCGTCCAAAGCTAAGAGACTAGAAAGAGCTCAATTTTTTTTCTCTTGAACTCCCTCATCTTCTGACTGAGCCCAGGAAAAGTCAGCCTTGCTTGTAAATTTCACCTAGCTTTGCCAAGAAATATAAAAGTAATTGAGTGTTCAGGTTCCTTTTTTAAAAAAACAACCTCATTATTTAAAGATAATTATTAGAACTGTGCAACCCTTTGATAAATTGCTTTGAATTCATGATGCTGAGGTTGCCCAATAAGAGTGGAGTGACATAAATTCCCTTGCCTGGATAAATCATGGGACTTCTGGGCCACAGTCCAACAAACTGTGGTGGCTTGGTGACCCAACGGACCTCACTAAGGCCAAGCACAGCCATCTTATATGAGCCTAGAACCTGTTAGCATACTTTAAGGCTCTTCAGAGGTTGCCAGTCCAAGTTGAGAAATCTTGAGCTCAAGAAATGATTGAAACTGCTCTGATGGCCTCTGGGTTAGTCTAATTCACTCTGGTTGCAGCCTTCTATTACTGAGTTTTAAACTGGCTATACAAATACCCTTTTGATCAAAACTAGATAAAATTTGGAAGGAAGCACATTCAGAGTCAAGGAAGCATGTTGCAGTTCTTTGAAATGGGTGCACGCCAGTGGTGGATTCCTACCAGTGCGGTCCACTCTATAGCACCGGTAGCAGCCCGCTGGTGATGTCACAGTACCGGTGCGGTCAATTGCCGGTGCCTGGGTGCCGCCATTTTTTTAAAAAAAATTTAAATTTTTTTAAAATTTTTCTTCTGCGCATGCCCAGAAGCTGAGCTTCCGGCACTGCGCATGTGCTGCCTTCCTATCCCACAGTGAGTCCAAGCAGGGGAGGATGGCTGAGGGAGCTCGTGAGACGCTGAAAGAACGGGCGGCAGGAGCTATCTCCATTCCCCTCCCTTCAGCAGTCCGAGAAGCCACGAATGCACAGTGATGATCCCAGGCATTTTCGCACGTTTTAGGCTTCTTGAGCTGCTGAGGGGAGAGGGAATGGGCGGCAGGAGCCTAGGATCATTGGATGGGGAGAAGCATTCAGGCCGGACGGAGCTTCCTAGAAGAACCGCTGCCACGGTCTTGCTGCTCCCACTGCGGGGGGCTGCGTTGCGGGTGGGCAATGCCCCCCGCTTCTTCAGCCGCTGCCAAGCTCCCGAGGCCCAAGCCCACCCGGTCACATGGCTGGCAAGCCACACCCACAAAATAAGCCATGCCCACAGAGTGGTAGTAAAAAAATTAGGAACCCGCTTCTGGTGCACGCAGTTTTGAGCTACCTGTCTTTCAAATGCCTATAAATTCTATTCACTAGAATCAAATCATAAATTAAAATGTACAAGAAAGCTACGTTGCTATGAAGAGATGAAGCATGACAAATTTCAGAGATCAGAGCTGGCAAGTTGAGGCAAGTTCCTTTTTTAAAAAAATTTACCCATTGCTTTTTATTTTGAGACAATATAATTACATTTGCAGAGGAATTTGGATCCTATAGGGTTCAGAAAAGCGTAGTTATGAGCTTTAATGTCTTTGCCTGACTGTGATAGAGCTGATTATTGGAGGTTAATAGTAGACATATAAGAGATTAACTTGTTGTTCATTCCATGAAGAGAGCAATCAATCACTCAGCTTTCAAAATGTCATCATACAACTGTTATGGATGTGATAACTAGAAAACAATGAAGTGTAGCAAATTATGGGCCTCGTGCAAGATATCTATAGTCTTCTCAAGAATGTTATACATAGTCTTATCACAAGAATTGCTCAGATTTTACAATAGTCATGCCAAACTGAATCCAATAGCACTTTCCTTTCTTCCCTTTACAACTCTGGAATTTTACCAGAACAACTGAGTTCTTTTTTCTATTTTTTGCATGTGTTGTGGAATTGCCTTTTACAACAGGAAGAAGTTCAGGATGAGGATCTTTGAATAGGGTGGGTTAATCTATTATTTTTATCCTGGGTAAATAGAAATATGTTTGATCATTCCACGTTGCCCTAAGACTCTTAACTTTGACAAATTTCTGGAACAAAATGTAACCATATATGGTCCAGTGGTGGGATTCAATTTTTTTTACTATGGGTTCTGTGGGCGTGGCTTGATGGGCGTGGCAGGGGAAGAATACTGCAAAAATCCCCATTCCCTCCCCACTCCTGGGGGAAGGATACTGCAAAATCTCCATTCCCTCCTCACTCCTGGGGGAAGGATACTGCAAAATCTTCATTCCCTCCCCACTCCTGGGGGAAGGATACTGCAAAATCTCCATTCCCTCCTCACTCCTGGGGGAAGGATACTGCAAAATCTCCATTCCCTCCTCACTCCTGGGGGAAGGATACTGCAAAATCTCCATTCCCTCCTCACTCCTGGGGGAAGGATACTGCAAAATCTCCATTCCCTCCTCACTCCTGGGGGAAGGATACTGCAAAATCTCCATTCCCTCCTCACTCCTGGGGGAAGGATACTGCAAAATCTCCATTCCCTTCCCACTCCAGGGGAAGGATACTGCAAAATCTCCATTCCCTCCCCACTCCTGGGGGAAGGATACTACAAAATCTCCATTCCCACCCCACTCCAGGGGAAGGTTACTGCAAAATACCCATTCCCTCCCCACTCCAGGGGAAGGATACTGCAAAATACCCATTCCCTCCTCACTCGTGGGGGAAGGATACTGCAAAATCTCCATTCCCTCCCCACTCCTGGGGGAAGGATACTGCAAAATCTTCATTCCCTCCCCACTCCAGAGGAAGGATACTGCAAAATCTCCATTCCCTCCTCACTCCTGGGGGAAGGATACTGCAAAATCTCCATTCCCTCCTCACTCCTGGGGGAAGGATACTGCAAAATCTCCATTCCCTCCTCACTCCTGGGGGAAGGATACTGCAAAATCTCCATTCCCTCCTCACTCCTGGGGGAAGGATACTGCAAAATCTCCATTCCCTTCCCACTCCAGGGGAAGGATACTGCAAAATCTCCATTCCCTCCCCACTCCTGGGGGAAGGATACTACAAAATCTCCATTCCCACCCCACTCCAGGGGAAGGTTACTGCAAAATACCCATTCCCTCCCCACTCCAGGGGAAGGATACTGCAAAATACCCATTCCCTCCTCACTCGTGGGGGAAGGATACTGCAAAATCTCCATTCCCTCCCCACTCCTAGGGAAGGTTACTGCAAAATCTCCATTCCCTCCCCACTCCAGGGGAAGGATACTGCAAAATCCCCATTCCCTCCCCACTCCTGGGGCAAGGATACTACAAAATCTCCATTCCCACCCCACTCCAGGAGAAGGATACTGCAAAATCCCCATTCCCTCCCCACTCCAGGGGAAGAATACTGCAAAAATCCCCATTCCCTCCCCACTCCTGGGGGAAGGATACTACAAAATCTCCATTCCCACCCTACTCCAGGGGAAGGTTACTGCAAAATCTCCATTCCCTCCTCACTCCTGGGGGAAGGATACTGCAAAATCTCCATTCCCTCCCCACTCCAGGGGAAGGTTACTGAAAAATCTCCATTCCCTCTCCACTCCAGGGGAAGGATACTGTAAAATCTCCATTCCCTCCCCACTCCTGGGGAAGGTTACTGCAAAATCCCCATTCCCTCCCCACCCCACTAATCTGATTTCCAGCTCCGTTCTCCTGTGCAGGGCAACAAAAGAAGACCAAGCTGATCAGCTGGGACTCGGGAGGCAGCGAATAGATGGGGGTGGGGCCAGCCACAGGTGGCATTTGACGGTTCTCCGAACTATTCAAAATTTCCGCTACCGGTTGACCAGAACCTGTAATGTATTGAAAGACTTGAGAAGTTCTCACTCCAGTCTGACCAGGGATTTGCATAAGCGTAACCTAATTGGCTGCCTGCTAGCCAAGCTCCTATTGGCTGCCAGGTTTGCCAGCGTAACCTGATTGGCTGCCTACTAGCCAAGCTCCTATTGGCTGCCAGGTTTGCCAGCGTAACCTGATTGGCTGCCTGCTAGCCAATCTCCTATTGGCTCCAGGTTTGCCGGCTCCTATTTAAACCCCTGCCAAAACCCTTTGCCTTGCTGAAGCATGTACTGACCAAATAAAGAGCTGAAGTCACAACCTCGCCTCTCGCCTCTTCTGTGGGAACTCAACATCTGGCGACGAGGGTGGGATGTTTTTAGACAAAGACATTCCAGGAACCACGAGGTGCCAAATTTGAATCCGGAACAAGGGACGGACGTTAAGAAGCCAAGATGGCATCATCGCCTTACCACCCGCTGACACCATTCAACCAAGGAAAAGAAAACTGGGAAAATTACCTAAAAAATTTCGGTGTTTCCTGGGGGCAAATGACATGAGCGCACTCTCGGATGACAGGAAAAGAGATATGTTCCTGACTCACTGCAGACCAGATGTTTTTGATACGGCTATAGTGTTGCTGGAGCCAGCTACAATAGAAGGGACCACGTGGTCCACACTACAGGAGGTACTGAAGAAACACTATGACCCCGCACCTTCCAAAGTGGTGAGCCGATACCAATTCTACGATCGTCTGCAGCAAGAACATGAGAGTATAAATAGCTATATGACTGCCTTGCGGAAAATAGCAGTCTACTGCAAATTCTCAAACCTAGATGAAGTACTGTTGGATCAGTTAGTGTGGGGAGTTCGAGACGCAGCGCTACAAAAAAGGTTGCTAGCGAAGGACGATGGCCTTACATTACAGGTGGCTCTCAAGGAGGCCACAGCACCCGAGACGTCTGCCAAGGCTGCCGATGTACTTAGAAGGAAGTTTCCGCAAGGCCAAGTACGGGCATGTTCCGAGGTCAATGAAACTCGCGCTCAGAGTCCCATAGAGGAAGCCGAGGAAGGTGAGGAGGAAGTTTTCCGAATGGAACACAGACCGGGCCGGAGGTTAACCCCTTGTCCCAGCTGCGGGGGACCGCATCCCCGAGCATCATGCCAGTTCCGGGACGCAGTATGCCACCGATGTGGAAAGTTCAGCCACATAATAAAAGTTTGCAAGGCGCCGCATCCCCCTCCAAGAGGGCAAAACAGAAGCTCCTATGGGAACGATGCCAGGAGGGAGGACAGAGGGCAGTATAGACGGCCCAGCAATTTCACTCCATCTGCGGGAATGAATTGCATCCGAATCAATCAACTCGATGGGGACGAAAAAACCCTGACGTTCATCACCTTACTGGTGGAGGAAGCACCTTGCCGAATGCAGATAGATACGGGCTCATCTATCACGATTGTTTCCTGGGCCACAGTGAAAAGAGCCATGCCTAACCTCACTCCGGAGCAACTGACCACGCAAAGACTAAAAATCGCAGACTGCCAAGGGAACCGGATTCCCGTGATGGGAATCAAACAAGTGAAAGTGCAATACAAAGACCAGGAAGCAAGTCTCCCGCTAACAATCGCAAGAGATCACATTCCAAGCCTACTAGGGCATGACTGGAGCAAGACATTGAGAATCAAGCTGACCAGAGACGACAAAGAGATCAACGCGACAATTGTCGATGGCTGTGACGACCTGCTGCAGCAGTTCCAGGAGGCATTTGACCCATCTCTGGGCAAGTATGTGGGCACCCCTATATCTTTTAGCTTAGATTCCAGAGTTCAGCCAGTAAGGTTACGCCCCCGGAGGGTCCCCTTCGCTTTAAAACCCCTCATTGATAAAGAATTAGATAGGTTAATAGCTCAAGGGATCTTAGAGCCGGTAGACCACGCTAGATGGGAAACCCCCATAGTGCCAGTGTTAAAAAGCGATGGGTCTGTGTGCTTATGCGCTGATTATAAATGCACATTAAACAAAGCATTGCAACCAAGTGCATACCCGGTGCCAGTGGTACAGCATTTATTACACACGCTGGGGCCGGGCACCGTTTTTGCTAAGCTCGATCTCGCGCAAGCGTATCAGCAACTTCCGGTCGACAGCGAGACCACTCTAGCACAAACCATCGTGACCCACCGTGGGGCTTTCAAATGTAATAGGTTGCAGTTCGGTGTTAGCGTAGCACCAGGGATTTTCCAAGGAATAATGGAACGGGTATTGAATAAAATTCCAGGGGTCGTTCCCTATTTTGATGATGTATTAATCACCGCACGGGACAAAACCCAATTGAGGGAACAGCTGAAAGAAGTACTCTCGAGATTCCAAGCTGCAGGGCCCTGGGCGAAGCTCAGTAAATGCCAAATAGTGGTCCCCGAGGTTGAATTCTTGGGGTATAGAGTAAATGGGTCCGGATTACACCCCACAAAAAGTAAGTTTAGGGCAATCAGAGAGGCTCCGGTGCCCACCAACAAGACAGAGCTAAAGGCTTTCTTAGGGCTTCTTAATTTCTACAGCACGTTCCTGAGAAATAAAGTGACCGTCGCGGAACCGCTGCACAAGCTGCTCGCAAATAACATGTTGTGGGTTTGGGGGCGCTCACAAGCACAAGCTTTCGAGGCAGTGAAAAACTTATTGTTACAAGACAGTGTCTTAATCCAATTCAATGAAACTTTGCCGGTGGTACTAGTATGCGATGCATCGCCTGTAGGGGTGGGGGCAGTGCTTAGCCACAGACTTCCGGATGGCCGTGAGGCCCCCATCGCATATTTTTCAAGAACCCTCTCGGCAGCAGAGAGGAATTACAGCCAAATTGACCGAGAAGCACTAGCATTGGTGGCAGGGGTAAAGCAGTTCCATGAATACTTATACAGGTGGCATTTTGAGCTGGTCACTGACCACCAGCCCTTGTTAGGGCTATTAGCGGCTAACAAGCCCACGCCGGACGCCATGCCCCCAAAAATGCTTAGAAGGGCCCTTTTCCTGGCTGCTTACTCCTACACACTGACTCATAGACCCGGTAAACACATGGGCAATGCAGACGCGCTGAGCTGCTGCCCTTTGCCAGATTTAGTGGACGACCCCACTCCGGGCCTTCCAGTCCTCATGATAGACATTGACAAGCCGGGGTTGATTACAGCAAAAGACATTGCAGCAGAGACGGCCAGAGGCGCCGAGCTCAAAACGGTTATGAACTGGGTTAAGAGGGGGTGGCTAAAGGGGCCATTTGAAGCCAGTCTCCAACCATATGTGAAGAGACAACATGAACTGGGGGTGCAAGGGGGGTGTTTGTTGTGGGGTGAGAGTGTCCTCGCTCCTCTGTCACTACGAGAGGATATTCTAAGGGGGCTACACGAAGGGCACCCGGGGATAGTTAGAATGAAAGCACTGGCACGAAGCTATGTGTGGTGGCCCAGCATGGACAAACACATAGAGGACTGGGTCGCGGGGTGTACTCCGTGCCAAACGTCTAGACCCCTACCCCCAAAAACCCCAACCCTCGTTTGGGAGCAGCCCAGGGCCCCTTGGTCACGCATACACTTGGATTTCACGGGGCCGTTTCACGGGCAAACATTCCTAATAGTAATAGATGCTTACTCGAAATGGCTAGAGGTAGTCTTAATGCACAACATAACAACAGAAGCGGTTATCCGAGCCCTAAGGAAGTTATTTGCAACACATGGGTTACCGGACACACTGGTATCCGATAATGGGCCGCAGTTAACATCAACAGGGTTTGAGGGGTACCTAGCAAATCTAGGCATTAAACACACATTGATTTCTCCCTTTCAGCCGAGCTCCAACAGAATGGTAGAACGGGCAGTAAGAGCAGCGAAAGAAGCCCTGGGTCGGGTGGAGCAGGGAGATTGGCAAGCACGCATAGATAAGCTGTTAGCCACACAACACATAACACCAAGCATGGTTACAGGGAAAAGCCCTGCAGAACTTTTAATGGGACAGAAACTCCGGTCCACCTTAGATAGGTTGCACCCAAATTATTGCAATAATAAAGGAATGTCCCAAACAACGCAGATTAGGGGGTTCAAAATAGATGACCTGATATATGCAAGGAACCATGCAGAAGGACCGCTATGGGTTCCTGGAAGGGTCCTGGAAATAACAGGCCCAAAGTCCTATATAAGTGAGTTGGAGGATGGCCGAAAATGGCGGCGCCATATAGATCAATTAAGGGGGCGCCGACCGTTGAACACTGACTGGGAGGCCCCAAGTCCTAACATCTCGTTCCCAACAGCTACAGCTAGTTTCCCGGAGCCGGAGTACTTTGCTGACAGTCCGGAGGTGCCCTCCAGCGATGACTCGGATTCCACGCCTGCTAAATCCAACATCGAAGTTGAGGAATTCCAGAACAATCCACAGACAGAGCCAGAGAGCAAAAACATGTCCTCCCTGGCTCCAGCCAACGCCCCGACTGAACTGCGCAGGTCAAGTAGGCTGGCTAAACGTCCTAAGTATCTTGAAGACTACATATGCAAATGAGCTGAAGGGGAAGGGATGTAATGTATTGAAAGACTGGAGAAGTTCTCACTCCAGTCCGACCAGGGATTTGCATAAGCGTAATCTGATTGGCTGCCTGCTAGCCAAGCTCCTATTGGCTGCCAGGTTTGCCAGCGTAACCTGATTGGCTGCCTGCTAGCCAATCTCCTATTGGCTCCAGGTTTGCCGGCTCCTATTTAAACCCCTGCCAAAACCCTTTGCCTTGCTGAAGCATGTACTGACCAAATAAAGAGCTGAAGTCACAACCTCGCCTCTCGCCTCTTCTGTGGGAACTCAACAGAACCGGTCAGAACCAACTTAATACAACCTCTGTATTACACCTCTGTTTGACATTTAACAAGCTTCATCACGTTATAGGGGCTACTATTCTGGCAGATTTCACTGTTTGAAATAGAAAAACAGGTTATACACATTTGCTGTTTTTCCTAACTACAGTATATCGAATAGGCAGAGTAGAGGGATTCAGATTTCTGAATCAAAATCCAGATTCAGACCCAAGATGAACAGGGGGACTTCTGAATCAATTTAATGCAGTTATTTTCAGTCACAATCTAATTTTTTTTTCCAGTGAACACACATGCCTGATCAATATGAAATCAGGGAACATTTTTAGCAAATTAAAAAGTTTCATATGATCTGAAATGATTCTCTTGGGATCAGAATATCAATTCTCATTCTGTGTTGTTGTACATCTGAAATTTGTCTGCTACACTGATATTATAAAGGTAAGGTAGGATCAATATTTTTATAATAATAAAATGACATCTTCAGGTTATCTGAGGTTATGAATTTATCTTTAGTCCTAAATTACACTGGCTGTTAATGTACCTCCTACAAACCCATGATTTGAAAATGTATTGGAAATAACTGTTTCTTAGCAATAAACCTTTAGCTGTGCTACATGATTACTTAATGTTTCATGAAAATATACTTTAAAGATCAATGACTGCTATTTATAGTAAACCCTCATGCTGTCCTGATGCCTAAAAGCCTGTTATTTGTTTGCTTTATTTTAAAATATATGTCCTGATTTTCCCTTCTCCACCTAAACCCCCCCCCCCCACAAATAATATGCTTCTATCCCAGGGCAGTAACTATATTGAATTCTACTGTATAGTGCAATATTAATGCAATATCGGTTTTCAATTCAATTGTATAAAATGCGAAGGATGTGTGTTAGTGTTTTATTTTTATAGTTATAATGTACACTGAAGATGGCATTTAATTTCGTTGTACGAGGTGCAATGACAATAAAGTAAACTAAACTAAACTAAATGTCCAAAATCAATCTATCCTTTTAGTTTTAGGCAAAAAAAAATTCATATTATTTGTTCTGCTTAATGTCACAACATTCAATATTATCGTATTAAAAGCATCATTATTGGACAATTAAAAGTGGTAACTTCATACACACTCCTTGAGTCCAGGCCTCTCATCTTTTTATAGGAAGGTGTGTCCTAAGCTAAGCATACACAAAGTGTGTTTTTAATCTAGAATGTGCTATTGTAGTGAGATTCTTCTGCAGCTCCTTGTTATGTATTCTTGGGGGAAGACAAAGAAATTTTGTTTCAGTTTTCTGTTAATAAATCAGAGATATGGTCTAGTTAATTTATTTAAAGTCAAGTCCTTCCATGGTCTCCAACTGAGGCAAAGGAAGGAAGCCCCAGACTGGGACTGTTCTAAGACATGGGGCAAAATTTGTGCCCTATGTGCTGTGGGGACATTTGAAGTAATCTTTAAACCGGATGAAGGAGAGTAGATATCTCTCATCTTTTCTGTCCCTGATTGAAATCATCTGGTAAGCTCCATCTCTGAGATCTGATCTGAAACTTCCAGTGTAACACAAAGAGGGCCATAGCAAACTGTCTGGTAAGGGACAAGAATGTAATTGGCCATGGGGAATACAGTATGCCATCCTAAGAAAAGACTGGTCAAATTAATTAACCAATCCTGCCTTAGTGAGGTCTGCACAGTGCTGCAGAAGTTTCTGAAAGCTGTAGAAAGCTTCCGCAGCCCTGTGCAAACCACATTAAAGCAGCGAAATGGATCACTTGGCCATATGGCGCTATTCTGGAAGTGACAGCGGTACCGAAATATAATCCGGGCAGCTGTTTTCAGAATCATGCCATGCGGCCACACAATGAAGCGAATGTGACATGATAGCAGTGTTCCAATATTTGAGGGGCTGCCACAAAGATGAGGGGCTCAAACTATTTTTCAAAGCACCACAAGGCAAGGCAAGAAACAATGGATGGAAACCAATCAAGCAGGGAAGCAGCCTTGAACTGCTAAGGAGAAATTTCCTAACTGTGAGATCAATCAGTGGAATGGCTTGCCTTCAGATGTTGTGGGTGCTCCATCACTGGAGGCTTTCAAGAAGAGACTGGACAGCCATTTGTCTGAAATGCTACAGGGTTTCCTGCTTAAGCAGGGGGTTGGACTAGATGACCTCTAAGGTACCTTCCAACCTTGTTCTGTTAAAAAAAATAGAAAAACCTTTCATAACCGCTTGTATAAAATGCCTAGTGGAGATCCAGCTTCATGTCCATTCACTAGTTAGTGATGGCCCAAAATTCATCAAAAGAAGATCACTGGACCTGCCAAATGTTGAATATGCAGAGATATAATACCCAGTCGCTTCCAGTGGTTCTTAGCTGCAAATGGCATCCGCCAAGCGTTGACAGCCCCTTGGCACCCCGCTAGTAATGGCCAGGCTGAGAGGGCTGTGAGGGCTGCCAAAGAGGCCCTGGGTCGCTTGGACAACCCAAATTGGCAGGACAGACTCTCCCAATATCTGTTGGCCCAGCATGCGACACCATGCCCCTTATGTAGCGTCCTCGGGAGCCTTGGATACTGAGAGCGGCTCAGCTGATTGGCTGAGGTTCCGCCGGCTCCGAGCGGGAAATTCCGAGAGCTGCCATTGGCTGCCGCGGCTGACAGCTCCGTATAAATAGCTGTCAGACCGCGGCTGAGGCAATTCTGCTGTTCCTGTTCTTGTTGTGGTTATCTGTTCAATAAACCGAGTTTCTTCGAGACAAGCCTCCGCCTGTCATTTACTGTGGCGCCGGATCAAACAAGTGGCGACGAAGGTGCAGACGATTTCCGTGACCCACCTAGCTGCCAAATCCGCGCTCAGGAGCTTGTCCGCGGCCAATGGCCCGCAACGGATCCAGCCCTTCATCCTTCACGGCCTTCTGCCCAACTGAGGAAACCTGGGATGCCTACCTTGAAAGGTTTGACTGTTTCCTTCAGTGCAACGACCTAACTGATATTACTGATGCCCGCAAACGGGCTTTCTTCCTCAACTCGTGCGGCCACCAAATGTTTAACACCGCTAGGGCGTTAGTGGCTCCCGCAATCGTCAACTCTGTCCCTTGGCCTGATCTGCTAAAAATCCTGAGGGATCATTACTCCCCCGCACCTTCCCGCATAGCCCGCCGTTTTGCTTTCCAGCAACGGCTACAGAAGGAGGGGGAGAACATCACGCAGTACATGGCATCCCTCAGAAATGCTGCTTTAAAGTGTGACTTCCCTAACCTAGACGATTCCTTGCTGCAGCAATTGGTCTGCGGGGTCAGAGACATCCGCCTGCAGCGTCGCCTTTTGGCCAGGACGGAGCTGACCCTCGCTGTGGCTCTCGATGAGGCGCGCGCTGCAGAAATGTCAAGCACGTCAGCCGCCGAGATCAACAGGTTCCAGCCCATCGGAACTCAGCCTGCGGGCATAGATCCTGTCCATTTTCAACGCGAGGAACCCATCTCCGAGCCAACAGAGGACACCGCCGTATGCCGCATCCAAACAGCCGCGAGGAACCGCCGCCCTACACAAGCCTCACAGCCGCCTGCGCCCCAGCCTTTCCAGGCGCCGCCTTCCCGCAGGCCTGGCATGCCTGTCTGTCTCAGTTGTGGAGACCGGCACCCCAGAAGCTCCTGCCGTTTCAGAACGGCCACCTGCCGCCGCTGCGTCCGCTACGGTCACCTTGCCCGCGTTTGCCGGTCCAGCCCTGCCGCCGCTGTCCCTTCAGCACCCGGCCGCCGCCCTCAAGAAAACCAGCACGACGCCTGCTTCGCGATGCACCTGCCTGATGATTGCCCTGCTGAGGAGGTCTACCTGGCTTCTGGTGGGGGCGGGCATAAAAAATTTTTTCTCTCTGTTTCCATAGCTGGGGCACCTTGCACAATGGAAGTAGACACTGGGTCTTCTAGGACAATCATCTCCTGGGCCACCCTGAAACGCCTGGTGCCTTCCTTCTCCCAGACTGCCTTAAAACCTTGCCTTCTCAGACTTAGGGACTATCAGGGCAATGCCATCCCAATCTTGGGTCAGGCAACCCTGTTGGTCGAAAAGGGCTCTTTTGCTGGCCCTCTGACGTTGGTGGTGGTTTCTGGGTCCCTCCCTTCCCTACTAGGGGTGGATTGGTTTGATGCGCTGGGACTCTCCCTCTCTGGGATTCACACCACTGTGTGTGAGGACTCCTCTGACCTTTTCCATGAATTTGCTGATGTTTTTGATAACAATCTTGGTACCTACGTGGGCACCCCCATATCCCTTAACCTGAATCCAAACGTTGCTCCCATCCGCTTAAAGCCCAGGCGTGTCCCCTTTGCATTGAAACCTAAGGTAGATGCGGAGCTGGATAAGCTAATAGCCCAGGGGGTTTTAGAGGCCACCGACCATGCAAAATGGGAGACCCCCATAGTGGTGCCCCTTCGCCCAGATGGGTCTATCAGGATTTGTGGGGACTACAAGTCTACCCTCAACAAGGCCTTGCAAGACCACCCCTACCCTGTCCCTGTCGTGCAACACTTACTCCATTCTCTGGGAAGGGGCAAGCTCTTCGCCAAACTGGATATGGCCCAGGCTTACCAGCAGCTCCCGGTGGATGATGCCACCGCCGAGGCTCAAACAATAGTTACCCACCGGGGAGCTTTCTGCTGTCACCGTCTCCAGTTTGGCGTAAGTGTAGCCCCTGGCCTATTCCAGAATGTAATGGAGCGGTTACTGGGGGGGCTACCCGGGGTAGTTCCCTATTTCGACGACATCCTGGTCTCAGCCCACGACAGGCCCCAACTCCGAGTGAGGGTTCGAAACGTCCTACTACGTTTCAGGCAGGCTGGCCTACGCTTAAAGAAAAGCAAGTGCCAGATTGGGGTGCCCAGGGTCGAATTCTTGGGCTACTCCATAGACTCTGAGGGAATCCACCCCACCCCTTCCAAAGTACAGGCAGTTAAACATGCCCCCGCCCCTACAAACAAAACCGAGCTGCAGGCTTTTCTGGGGCTTCTGAATTTCTACAATGTTTTCCTCCCCCACAAGGCCACTGTCGCGGAGCCATTGCATCGCCTCCTCGACGCCCACCAACACTGGCACTGGGGCCAGGAGGCACAGAAGGCATTCAACCAGGTCAAGCAACTTTTAATATCAGACGCTGTCTTGGTACAATATAGCCCAGACCTGCCCCTGACTCTTACAGCCGATGCCTCTCCTTATGGCATCGGGGCAGTTCTAAGCCACATCCAGCCCTCAGGTAAAGAGGCCCCTGTCGCCTTCTTCTCACGCACGCTCTCTACCACTGAGCGTAATTACAGTCAAACCGACAAAGAGGCTCTCGCACTCGTGGCTTCCGTAAAGAAGTTCCACGATTACCTCTATGGCAGGCCATTCACGCTGGTCACAGACCACAAACCCCTGCTAGGCATCCTGGCGGGGGATCGCCAGACCCCACAATTTATTTCCCCCAGGCTCTCCCGGTGGGCGGAATTCCTGGCCGGGTACTCTTACAAGCTAGCATACAGGCCTGGCCTCTCAATCACAAATGCTGATGCCCTCAGTCGGTGCCCTCTCCCCATTTCTGTCCAGGATCCTGCTCCCACCTCGGAGGTCATGCTCATAGAGGACCTAGGCCTTCCAATATCAGCCTCAGATATTGCCACTCATTCCTCTGGTGACCCTATCCTCCGCCAGGTCCTTGACTGGGTGAAGAGGGGCTGGCCATTGGGTAAGGCAGACCCCTCGTTCCAACCTTTTCGGGTGCGACAGTTAGAATTGTCCACTAACAAGGGCTGTCTCCTCTGGGGTAACAGAGTAATAATTCCTCCTTCCCTTTATGAACCCATACTAAGACAACTCCACGATAGCCACCCTGGCATTGTTCGCATGAAGGCGTTAGGTAGAAGCTATGTCTGGTGGCCAGGCATGGACCAGGCCATCGAGAGGTGGGTGGCTCAGTGCCCGGTTTGCCAAGCATCACGGCCGGCACCCCCCATTTCCCCACCCAGAGTTTGGGAGAACCCCAGGGGTCCTTGGTCGAGAATCCATCTTGATTTTGCCGGCCCGTATCTGGGAAAGCAGTTCCTGATCCTAGTGGATGCCTATTCGGGGTGGATGGAGGTAGAATTAATGCCAACCACTACAGCTGAAGCCTTAGTACACATTCTACTTAGGTGGTTTGCCACCCATGGCCTTCCAGACCTTCTGGTGTCAGATAATGGCCCTCAATTTACGTCTGCCCACTTCCAAATGTTCCTGGCGGCCAATGGCATCCGCCAGGTCCTGACTGCCCCCTGGCACCCTGCCAGCAATGGCAGGGCGGAAAGGGCCGTTAGGACAGCTAAGGAAACACTCAAAAGGCTCAACACCCCCAACTGGAGAGACAGAGTGTCTCAATTCTTGCTGGCCCAGCACTCCACTCCTTGCCCCATAACTAATCGTAGTCCAGCTGAGGCCTTAATGGGCAGACGCCTAAGAACGGTACTTGACCGCTTGCATCCTGACTACTCCCCAGAAAGCCAGCACCCCCAGATTGGCCGGCCTAGGTTATTCAGGGAAGGCCACTTGGTGTTTGCTAGGAATTTCGGGGGGGATCCCAAATGGCTGCCAGGCAAAATAACTGAAGTAACGGGCCCCTGTTCCTACAGGGTCGTGCTAGCCGATGGCCGAACATGGAGGCGGCACATAGACCAGCTGCGGAGCCGGATGCTGACTGTCTCAGCTCAGCCGCCTGAGGTGGATTTCCCTCCGGCCGCGGCCACCGCCGCACAACCACCTTCCAGACCAGTTCCCCCGGCGACTCGCGAAGCGCACGTCCTACCTGCCACGTCAGGGGTTGCCGACCTGGAACCGCCGGGGCCATTTGCCGCTCCGCCGCCTGTAGAGGCCGTCCCCGAACTCACCTCCAGCTTGGAGGCCGCTCCTGCTTCCGCCTCCCAGGAGATCCGTCGCTCGACTCGCACGCGCAGGCGCCCAGCGTACTTGGACGCCTACGTATGTGCTTGTCAGGTGGGGAGAGGTGTAGCGTCCTCGGGAGCCTTGGATACTGAGAGCGGCTCAGCTGATTGGCTGAGGTTCCGCCGGCTCCGAGCGGGAAATTCCGAGAGCTGCCATTGGCTGCCGCGGCTGACAGCTCCGTATAAATAGCTGTCAGACCGCGGCTGAGGCAATTCTGCTGTTCCTGTTCTTGTTGTGGTTATCTGTTCAATAAACCGAGTTTCTTCGAGACAAGCCTCCGCCTGTCATTTACTGTGGCGCCGGATCAAACACCTTAACCAACCGTAGCCCAGCAGAGCTGCTGATGGGGCGTCGCATTAGGACGGTGCTGGATAGGATGCACCCCCACTTTGCCCCTAAAGGCCAAATGCCCCAGGTTGACCCAGCTAGGGGGTTTTCGGAGGGAGACTGGGTGTTTGCGAGAAACTATGGGGGAATGCCAAGGTGGCTGCCAGCTAGGGTCATACTTATGACCGGCCCCTGCTCTTACAGGGTGGAGTTAAGAGGACGGCTGCATCTGGAGGTGGCACATCGACCAACTCTGAGGCCGCAGTCCACCTGCCACCGTCCCGAACAGCGGGCCGCAAACACCACCAGCCTACGCCTTGCCAACCACACCAGCCCAGCAAAACACATCTACCGCGCTGTCCGACTCGAGTACCTTACCTTTGGAACCGATGGCCGACACTCTCGAGGACCCAGGAATCTCGCAGACGCCAGGCCAGGCTACAGGTTTCCAGGAGCAGCCCACCGCGCAAGAGGCTGCCTCGCCCTCTCTTTCCGGGCTCCGGCGCTCGACCAGGCTGCGCAGGCGCCCTACGTACCTTAAGGATTACGTATGCAGAAGCCAGGAAGAGAGGGGTGTTGAATATGCAGAGATGCCAGCAACAGCAGGCGTCTCTCATGATTGGCTGCAGCCGAGCCGGCTGCCACGCGGGAAGTTTGGTGAGCTACCATTGGCTGCTGTGTCTGACAGCTCCATATAAAAGAGCTGTCAGGGCGCGTCTGAGGAGATTCCGTTCCATAGTTACTGTTATCGCTGCTTGCCTGTTATACTGTTAAATAAAGGGGTTTTCCTGAACCTTCGCTTCCGACTCGTATGTAACACCAAAGACAGCTTTAAGTTGTCTTATCTATGTGCTAGGGAAAAGACAAGAGCAGCATTGTGAGGACATGGCACGAACATGTTTGTACAAGAGTTGTGGGGATATGAAAATGAGCCTCAAACAGCATATGTGATATGCATGGAATTCAAGAAAACTCTATGTCCTAATATTTTTTTTAAATATGACCCCATACCTTTTTTTTTTTTTTTTTTTGCAGTCTGCTGTATTGTGAAGCATCATTTGCAGCACATTAGGATTGTGGTGTAAGCCTTAAACATTAAGGGAATTAAAAACCCTCTCCAAAATCTAGTAGGAAAACATCTTGGCCCATTGTTGCTCCTTTTCAACGCCTCCCCTTGCATGTGGCCTCCTTCCAAATGGCCCTCAGACGTGAAAGGTTGCCTGCTTTTGTGTTAAGGATAAACTCTTGCTTCCTTAAAGAGTTTATATTTGCTTTCCAAAAGACATCAACTCACTAATACCTACTGAGACTGTAAGATGGAGAACACTGCAAAAGTAAAACCGCAAGATGCTTGTTACATGTGTATTTTCTCAAGAGAGCTAAAGAAAGATTTATTATTTCAAGGCTGGCAGTTTAATTGCTGAGCACCAACCTGCTAGCAGTTTGGCTGGCAGAGACAATTAAGCCTACTGCTAAAGGACCTTTGTGCCTTTAGACTTCAGCTGTAATGTCTGGCTGAGATTTTGTACAGCCTTTGCATTCTGTTAAACCAACCCAGTTGTTTATTTGTTTCTGTTTTTCCCATATACATTTGATTTCATTCTTGTTATCCTTTTTATATGAATATTTGATCAATTGCTTGTTGTTCCTTAAACAAACCAGATCTTGGTTGCTATCCTGACTTGCTGTTGATAGTTTGGTGTGCTCAGACTACATTCATTATTGAACAGAACAAAAATATTTTTTATTATTGCTTATTTTAAGCACAGTTCTTCATCCTGAAGGAGCCTAAGGAGGTATACAAAGAACAAAAGCAGTCTTCAATAAAAACAATAAAACCCTATTCTAGAGCAAGACAATAAAAATAATGCCAGAATTAAAATAGAGCTTATTTAAAGGGGCACATTTTACTTTGCAAATTACGAAGTGAACAAATCTTGAGTTTTATAATTATTAAACTACGATGAACAAATATTATTAAGCAACTAAATTAATTTAAATTCAAAATTCATCAAGGGAAAAAAAGATATAGAATATACGATAGAGAGAGAGAGAGAGAGAGAGAGAGAGAGAGAGAGAGAGAGAGAGAGAGAGAGAGAGAGAGAGAGAGAGGTACTGTACTATAAATGTGTCTTATTATATGTGTAAAGTATTACCATATTGTGGTCTATTACTATTGAGGTAAGCCATAAAATCCATTCAAATGTGATAGAATTGTGATTCCTGCCTCTGATGTCTCATTATTTTAACTCTGTATTTTTTCTAATATGGCAATTGAAGAGGCCCTGTTAGTCCACATCTTAGTTGTTATGTCATCTACAATTTTCCAATGTTGGGCAATTATTATTTTAGCTACTAAAATTAATAATGATAATTTCCTTATTTTTTAAGCTTGAGGTTTGGCCCTGTAAATAAATGCAGTAAGCCTAACTCTGGGGCACATTCAATTCTTTTTTTTAGTAATGGAGTAACTGATCTCCCCACCAAAATTGTATAGCTTTATCACACAACCATCATAAATGAAAGAATGATCCTTTGTTTTAATAACCTCTCTAACATTTGGAAGAATAATTTTGATATTTATTTATTTATTTTATTTTATTTCTATAGCCGCCCATCTCAAACAAGTTAATCTGGGAGGCAAATAATCATACAACAATTTAAAAACCCAATATAGTACAAAATTAAATTTATATGAAGTCAAATGCCAGTGATGTATAATCTTCCACTGCTGTTCTTGCATTGAAGGTAAGTGTGAATCTACCTGATTTCCATAATTCCTACCAATTTGTCTCCTATATGGATTTACCAATATCAGCATCCCAAGTTTATTTTAAACCACAACCACCATCGGGTGGATCTCCTACTTCTAATTGCAATAATAACCAGTGAATTTTTGAGTATGAATTTCTGCGAGTTCATTTTTGTTGTTCTGAATAGTCTGAATAGTCAAGTATTAAATTCTTGAAATTGATATAATACTGTATTGCTGAAGTTCTAACTCTTTTTTAAAAATAATCTTTATTCGTTTTTTTCGTTAAAAATACAGAAAAAGAAAGAAAACTAACTTACACAACAAACAAGACAGAACACAAACACAAAATAGAACAGAGATTACATACAATTACACATAATATACTTATCCATTTTAACAGCTTTTTCAAAATCTTGCTATATCCAATTTTATATTACCTTATTATTTGGTTTCTTTTAACCTTTATTCTAAATCTATCTACCGGTAACTCTGAAGCTCTTAATGTATCACCTATTCATTGCTCTACCTGAAGTTTCTTGAGAGGTTCTCTATCACTGTTAATATATTTTGGTCTGTAAAGTTTATATTCTCTCAAAAATTCATTTCAGCCAAACCATAATGATTATCTTGATCTATTTATTTATTTTATTCATTTGTATCCCACCTTTATTACTTTTATAAATAACTCAAGGCAGCAAACATATCCTATTTCTCCCACAACAACTACTCACAAGGTGAGTTGAGTTGAGCTGAGAGAGGGACTGGCCCAAGGTCACCCAGCTGGGTTTCATGGCTAAGACAGGACTAGAACTCATTATCTCCCTCTTTCTAGTCTGATTTATATACTATATGTTATTAAAGAAATTAAAATTATTTAAAAGAGGACTTTCTACTTCTGAATCACAGTGTGAGCCAGATCACCAGGCAAAACATGCCAACTAATTTTAATATGCATCTTGAATGGTAACAGAAGAAGTAATATTTTAATGAATCAATCTATACTTTTTGAATTTATCTTAACAATTTGCATATTGATTGACTGAGATGTGGTCAACATTTTGGACAAATTTCAGGAAGTGCCCCTTTGGGCATTAGATTTCCAGCAGATGCCCAAGAATACCTTCTATTGACTCAGTATTTGGCTTATAATGTTTAGCCACACAAATTTCCCTACTTAATTATAAAATAGTTCCTCCTCCTACATACCCCATCAGGTAATGGCATTGACTTCTTTCTTTCTTTCTTTGCTTTTCAAAATGATTTTTTTAAAGCATGGTAAGATCTCTGTGCCACAGATTTTAGGGAACTTTTAGCCTGTGGGCCAAAGTACTTGCCAGTGACATAATCTTAATGGAACTGCTGGCTACTTTGGTCAGCAGCAGTAGTCACATAAGGTATGCAATGGTCCATCTAGTTCAAAGTTAAAGCCTAGCTTTGGTGCAGTACAAACAACATCAGGAGTCAAATTTAGGACAGATAAAGTATTTATTTCTGGCATCCTTCTGTTTAGCCAGACCCTGCTTTTCAATATCCTGTTTCCTCAGTAGAAAAATATGTAAAAAAGATGGCAACTGAGAGGATTGTCTTGGGTATTTACAGGTGCTGTGCCTTGGTGTTTTATGGCCATGCTTTGATAATACAATTTTTGGGGGCAACTTGATTCAAGTTACCTTAGTCTGGCCTAGCTGGTGGTTTAATAGTCTTTTAAGCATTTCATCATAAAATGGTCTAGAAGGAATTAAAGCATTTATTATGCTGGATTGAAATATTTCATCAGCAAACATCCTCAGTTCCTGTCCCCTTGTTCCTCACATTATTTTCTAACATCCCCCCCCTTCCTTGCTTCAGAAGAAAAAAGAGCAAAATGAAACCAAAGCCCTCCAGGCCGAACTTTAATTTGACTTGCTAACACCGTGACCAGCTAAAATGAGCGCTCCCAAAGTGGAACCAATGAAATCACAGCATCCCTTGACTGCTGCCAAGGTGGAACCAATCAAACGGCAGCAACTCTTGATTGCCCTCCCCAGGTCCGTTCCCATTCAGACAGTAGACATTTTACAAACCAAGGAGGGCTTGACAGGATGCTTGGTCTGCAAATCGAGAAGATTTCAAAATGAGGCTTTCAGCCTAGCTGGTTGACCTTATAAATTTTGTAAGCCAAATGGTCGCCAGTGTAAATAACTATCATTTTTCTTGGTGTCAGAATGTTGTAATAACAGAGCTAACATGGTGGCATATGCGCCCCAACACACACAGACACACACACATGAATCTGAGACTGTATGGATTGCTTCAACACATAGACTCCAGGAGAATACCTCATCTGTTTTACATTTATTTTGCAGCCTATTCTGAAGGCTAATGGAGAGCTTTGGGCAATGCTGTTAACAGTACAGACTAAGTGATGGAAATCCCAATGGGAGTTCTACTTCCTCAATCTTATACATGTCTGTAGGGCAATTTCAAGTTAATAATCTTTCCTGAAACCACTTTATATGTAATGTGTCTTCTCCCCCACCGTCCCCTGCCTCCAAGCACCATTCCCTCTTTCCCAAAGGAAATTTCCTCAACCTTATTGCAAACACATATCACTGCAATTGGTCAAGAAATAATAAAAAAATTACATTACAGGTTTGTGGGGGCTTCTCTGTCTCTTGGTTATTAAAATGAAACAGGACAAGGTTGCTATGAATATTTTAACAGGTGCCTTTCGATAAAAATTAAAGAGGAAACAGGCACTTGGTAGAAAGGAATTGTTTTAATGGTAGTCCATTAAAAACACAGACAGCTTGAACTCTACTAGAACTCTAGATCTCAACATTATAAAGGCAATGCAAGCTAACTGGAGATCATGGTTACTAATAAAACCCTGTCTTTGAATCAATTGTCTCTTTGTCACTTCTACCCTAGAATGCTGCTTCTCTCATCTCTAGATAGAGCTACCTGTAGGGAACTCTGCAGTTTCAAATTCTGAGATATAAAATAACCCATTTCTTATTAAATTGGAGCCTGTGATGCCATATAGATGATCAATATGTTCCAGTTGACTAAAAACTCTGGGAGTTGTAATCCAGTAGGACAAATGGTGCTGGAATAGAGTGGCATAGTTTATATAAACTATAGAAAGCTTTTTTTAATGTATCCGTTCTAAAACAGAGTGACAGGCTACTTGCCTGCTGAAGTTAATCTTAGAGTCATTTTCCTGCACTGGTTTTCCTAAACTTGATGTTAATTCATCAAATGACTTTATAGAGATACATTTGTCTATAACAGTGATGGCGAACCTATGGCACGCGAGCCACAGGTGGCACGTGGAGCCATATCTGCCGGCACGCAAGCCGTTGCCCTAGCTCAGCTCCAGCGCACATGTGTGCGCCAGCCAGCTGATTTTCAGCTCACGTGGAGGCTCTGGGAGGGCATTTTAGGTTTCCGAAGGGCCTCCGAGGAGGCAGGGGGGCATTTTTGCCCTCCCCAGGCTCCAGGGAAGCCTCTGGAGCCTGGGGAGGGCGAAAAACGGGCCTACCGGGCCCACTGGAAGTCAAAAAATGGGCCGTTTCCGGCCTCCAGAGGGCCTCTGCGGGGGCGGGGGAGGCCGTTTTCGTCCTCCCCAGGCATTGAATTATGGGGGTGGGCACTCGCACATGCGTGATAGCACCCGTGCATGCGCTTTCGGCACCCGAGGGAAAAAAGGTTCGCCATCACTGGTCTATAAGATGGAAAGAAAATCTGAAAAACACCCTAGCCACCTGTGTTAGAGCAGGTTCACTGCTACTATGCCCGGTTTTATAGATTAATAAACCAACTTTTTCTAACCAATCCAATCTGATGGCATTGCTGATTATTAGGATATCAAGAGATGAAGCACTGAAGCTTTATGTAGCAAGCTAGAGAAATCATTTTTAGCCACAACTGCTAGTTTCTGTTAATATATAGTTTTGCCAACAGGCCTATTTCTCACTTGAGATTTTATATTTGGCCAGAGAATCCTCTGGGCAGAATATATATTTCATTGTGACAATATGCATTAAAATGCAAATGCGGGTGAGGGGATTGATTGAATATCTAAACACAAACAGGTGAGAAAAAATTTGAGTTAAAGTGACCATTTTAGTTCTTATCATTCGGTTCTGGAACCATCCTATATATTAAGAAATAAGTGGAATATGTTGATATGTTCATAATAAAGATGCTTTCAAAAATTCTTCCACAATCTATTAATCACGAATTTTACTATTCTTTTAACCATCAAATATGGTAGAATTGAAAGACCAGATATATGATCTATTAAATATTCAATAGCTCTTAGTATGACTAAAATACAGTTTGCATATCTGAGACTTTAAAAAGTCACATATTCCACAGAAGACTTCAGACGATTATCATTTTTTAAATCAAATTTTACCAAATAGCTTTCTGAAAGGAAGAACTAGAGATGTAAAACATTGGAACCTGATAGATTTGTCTATCTAACCCAAAAGGCTACAGGTAGTTGTCGACTTACAATCAATAATTTGAGCCGAGGTGTTGCAGTCGTTAGAGTGCAGTACTGCAGGCTATTTCAGCTGACTGCTAGCTGCAGTTCGGCAGTTTGAATCTCACCAGGCTCAAGATTGACTCAGCCTTCCAGCTTTCCAAGGTGGGTAAAATGAGGACCCAGATTGTTGGGGGCAATATGCTGAACTCTGCAAACTGCTTAGAGAGGGCTGTAAAGCACTGTGAAGCGGTATATAGGTCTAAGTGCTATTGCTATTGCTATTCATTTAGTGACCATTCAAAGTCACAATATCACTGAAAAAAGTGACATGACTGTTTTTTACACTTACAACCATTGCAGCATCCCCATGGTCACGTGATCAAATTTCAGAGGCTTGGCAACGGACTCATATTTATGGCAATTGCACTTTTCCTGGGGTTACATGATCACCTTTTGAGACCTTCTGACAAGCAAAGTCAAGGAGGAAGCCAGATTCACTTAACAACTGTGTTACTAACTTAACATCTGCAGTGATTCACTTAACAACTGTGTTACTAACTTAACATCTGCAGTGATTCACTTAACAACTGGGGCAAGAAAGATTGCAAATTGGGGCAAAACTCACTTAACAACTATCTCACTTAGCATCAGAAATTTTGGGCTCAACTGTGGTCGTAATTTGAGGACTACCTGTATCAAAAATTAGTTCTGAACAATTTAGGTTGAACCATTCTAGAATCAACAATGTTTAGTATTCCTGATCATTTTTATCTGTGTTAAATTTAAATGCTACCCGGTAGACAACTTTAAAATGAACCAGTTGAATATGCTTGTGTGATATGTGCGCATTTTGTTCAGTTCCTTTGTTTTCAATCTACGTTCAAAAATGTCTTCTTAAATGAAAAAGAAAAAAATGACTTTTTAAAAAAAGCAGATGGGGAGAAACATGAGATTTGCTCATACCATACTAAACCGCAGTGCATTATTATAAACATCTTTAATAACTCCCGAAACAAACAAGCAATTTTCCTTAGGGTTATGAGTATTTTATGAACACATATCCATTTAAAAAGAAGGCATTAATCAAAATGGAACTGGTTCACCCTTTGTTGAATAAATCTAAGACATTTTAACTTGTCAGGTCTCGCACTGAAATGAATGGGACTTGAATAACTTCCTATAGACTGTGGTGGCGATCATTGTTATTACTGAAAATCATGAGGCTATAAATGAAGTCCCCGAAGAACTAATGATATCAATTCATGTTGCAGTCAGAAATATTGGTTTTTCTTTTTGACTTATCAAAATAGCTGGAGCAGCATCTACTCTTCTCAAATAAATTTTGGAATCTCTTAGGATGTCATATTCAACAGATCTATAACGTAACAGACTTTAGAGGATTTCCATTTTAAACAATCTAACTTTTTTTGTATTTTTTATTAAAGAAAATACATAAAAAAGAGAATAGATAAAAAGAAAAGAAAAGAAAATACAATATGGGTAAACCAGGATTTTAAAATGTCATGGGTATTATGGTTTTCTAATATAACATTTATGCACACACACTCACACACTCACACACACACACACACACACACACACACGCATACGTTAAAGGATAAGAATCACGATTGAACTTAACTAAAAGTGATTATCAAAAACTATGGTCAACATGGAATAAATCACCAGAGTTGAACACTGTAAGTTTGGTCCATGTGACTAAAAATCTCTTCTGATTTAGGTATCTCACACAGATGAAGTATAGATTCTGTGCATATATAAGCCTAAATTTTGAACTGGTACTGATCCATGTTTCAGATTATAAAAGATTATTAGAAATCGCAACTGGGACTGGCAATTCAGTCATTAACAAAGTGGCCTCAAAGTGAAATAACATCTGTGCTGTGATCTTACTTCAGCTTTCCTTTGCTTTATGGACCTGCAAATGTCATAAATGCTAGAATTGGTCGTAAAGTTGCTTTTCATCACCATCATAGCTGGGAAAGGTCACTAAACGAGGACTAGGTTTCTATAGCTTGGTTAGCCATCCTTCCACTGCAGAGATCAGAGGAAGTGTCTAATATCATTGCTGAAATTTTCCAAGGTAATACACAATCCAACTTGCTGTCTTTGTGCCTACGTTGGTTGTTAAATAGTGGTACGATCATTTCATGAAACATTCTAGAGAACTACTCTGTAGGGGAAGAGCCATCTGCTGTGGTGTAAGCTCACTGGGCATTTTTACTATTGCAAATATATAAATATATATACAAAGTTGGATTGCGATTCAAATATTGGATTGTGTATGTATGTATGTATGTGAGTGTGTGCATGTGTATATAATATACACATGCATACATGCATTACACACACAATCTAAAAACTAAGTCCAATGTTTCAATCACAGTCCAAACTTTGTCCACAACCTGCACAAAGCAGATTGACAAAGATATTTACATCAGGGAGACAACAGAATTTGCTTCCACAAATCCTTCTCTTCCATCTCTTCAAATTGCTTTGGGCTCATTCTTACAGGAGAAAGTTCCTCTCAGTTTTGTTCCCAGCTCTGGCTATCATCCTTTCAGGCTGCCCAGCTTCAGGCCCACTGGGAGATTGATTGCAGGGTTCAGTGAAGCTGCTCAACCTAGAAGCCCCTCAGTAGGCATCTTGCAAGCTTTGCCACCTACTTGATGAGCAGATGAACTCTGCAGCCTTTGCTGAAATTTCCAGCTTCCAACCTGCACAGGCTGTGGAAAAAAAGATGAGAAGGGATCTAAAGCAGAGAAAGCTAAACCAGTGTAGTTGTTTCATTTCACACTCGCAACTGGGGGATTGTCTTGCTTTGTTAAGCAGCTCAAGGGACTTCTACACTCCGACGACCTTCGGTGAAGTAAAGCACCTCTTCAAAGCTTTGCGCAGCCTTCCTACAAAGCACTCTAAAAGGAGACAACTGCTTTGTGCTATTCAAAGATTAAACAAAAGCTTCCCTTGTTGGGTGTCAGAAAAACCTGTTTTTATACACCTAGGAGATCCTGCATTACAGCTGAGGGGAGATGGTAAGAAAGAAGCAAAAGCATAAATATTGGTCTGAGACTATTATCTCTGAACCAGGCCAACATTCCTCGTTTTTCACTTTGCACAAAAAAGTAGTACGGTATATGACTCCATTGGAATACTGTATGCAGCATCTGTTCCTGTAATAAGGATGTTATAATCAACACATGTTCAAGGATACTAAAACCAAATCTATTTCTGTGAATAATATATAAGCATAATTATAGTCTGCTAGTTTTGCTTTCCTTTTATGATATAACATTGCATAGTTTACAATATACACTAGTGTTTTGAATGTACTATTGCCAATACTTGGAGTATATGCAGGAAGGGAGTGACTTACTATAAATACTTCTGGGGTTCTTTTTCAAAAATGTATATTTTTTGTACATATGTATAAAAAATGACCTTATAGCACATTATATTACCTAAACAAACAAGAAACACAAGGAAGAGGAAGGAAATTGCAAGCTACACATAAATACAAAGGGATCAGTGGTTGTTTATATCATTTTAAGCAATGAATTACAAATCTAAACATTTCTCCTTTCTCCTTTAAAATGAGAGTAAACAAGAGAAAAATAGATAAATGAAAGAATATATTTGAAAATGTTTTGTTTTATTTAGGATTCTGAGGAAATATATCAGACATATACATCACCACCACCGCCACCACCACTACTACTACTATATTATTATTATTATTATTATTATTATTATTATTATTATTATTATTATTATTATTATTATTATTATTATTATTATTATTATTATTATTATTATTATTATTATCGCCGCCCTGAGTCCCTTGGGAGTTGGGCGGCATATAAGAAAACCGTAATAAATAAATAAATAAATAAATAAATACTATGTCACCCATATGTTCAGACTGGGTTTGGCATTTTTGTGTACTTATCGAGTCTACCAAGGATCTGGAATAGGCAGATTTGGATATTTGATGGTGTTACAGATATTGTCGCAGGATGGAAGCTGTTCAAAGTAAAGCCGCCTTCTGCAATTGACTGATAGCAAATTTGTCAATGCCAAATTTGTCCAGGTCCTTGGTAGACTCGATAAGTACACAAAAATGCCAAACCCAGTCTGAACATCTGGGTGACATAATAATAATAATAATAATAATAATAATAATAATAATAATAATAATAATAATAATAATAATAATAATAATAATAATAATAATAATAATAATAATAATAATAATAATAATAATAAGTAATGTAATGTAATGTAATGTAATAATATAGCATAGCATAGCATAGCATAGCATAGCATAGCATAGCAATGTAATGTAATGTAATGTAATGTAATGTAATGTAATGTAATGTAATGTAATAATATACTCTAGATACAGAGAGAGGGAAAAATAAAGCCCTAATCAATATTAAAATGGAAAGAATGAAAATTAGAAGACAGAATACAATGGCAGGCTGGAGGAAGACCTACAATACTAAGACCTCAACCTTCAAAATAATAATAAGAAAAGAACAACCATGGCAAAAGAAAGCCAAGATAGTGCCAATAGTAAAAGACAGCCCAGGTGAACACCATCCATCAGCATTATCAAAATGATCATTAGCCAATTGCAAAAGGCAGCTTTACTTGGAACAGGCTTACAACTTGCAACAGTACCTTTAACACCATCAAACATCCACATCTGCCTTTCCCGCCCAGGTCCTTGGGAAGGAATCAAGGTGACAGAAATGCCAAATCTAGTCTAAACATCTGGCTGATTGTATAACCAACCATCATCATTATAACTGATAATTTATTAAATGTATATGCTGCCCAACTCCAAGTGACTCTGGGTGGTCAAAACAGAAAGATTATGATTTTTAAAATTACAGTAGTTTGGTTTCTTTGTTCTTAAATTAGTTCTTCTTTGTGGTTTGCAGAAATTTAAGAAAGTATAATCAGAGATACAATTATGTAATGATGGGGATGGATTGATTTACTCTTAAAATAAAGAGGCAGCACAATAATTATCAGAAGAGTCAGTTTGCTAAAACAATCACCCTTTCACTGAATGCATGAAGGGCAATATATTGTATATATCAATCTCAATTCCTATATTCAGCTAAAGATAGGAACAGGTTCTACTAGGAAAATCTGGTTTAATCTGAGAGAGAGAGAGAGAGAGAGAGAGAGAGAGAGAGAGAGAGAGAGAGAGAGAGAGAGAGAGAGAGAGAGAGAGAGAGAGAGAAAAGAAAGAAAGAAAGAAAGAAAGAAAGAAAAAAGAAAAAAGAAAAAGAGAAAGAAAGAAAGAAAGAAAGAAAGAAAGAAAGAAAGAAAGAAAGAAAGAAAAAAGAAAAAGAGAAAGAAAGAAAGAAAGAAAGAAAGAAAGAAAGAAAGAAAGAAAGAAGAAAAAGAAAGAAAAGAAAGAAACTGAAATTGGAGATTACATCAACATTTCTCAATTCATTCCTGGCTTTGACATTCAACCTGATCATGATTACCTGCATTTTACCTGGTGTTGCAGCAGAAAAGAAAGGTTGGTGTTCTAAGCAGTAACAATTCTAGCATCAATCTCAGTGACTTTCAAAGACAATTAAGGTCAGTGCTTTTCATGCCTCCATTCCAATATGGCACTGGATACACCAGCAGAAACCATGGCCAGTTCACACACACACACACACACACACACACACATACCACACAGCTTTTCACTATCTTCTCTCACATTCCACTCCATGATTTTCCCACACTAGATGAAGCACTGATTAACTAGGTTAATTAGGCCAAATTATTAGGCAAGGGTAAGGATGAAGCAGATATACATCGAAGTTTAATTTATAGTACTTGGTTCAGGAATAATAGGAATGGTCACTCTCCAGTTCTTATATTCATTGCAAAGTAGGATATGTTATGCGAGTGAGGTAAAGGTCAATATCTTTTTAACTCTGTGATGCATTGTTGGGCAATTTCATGCAATGACATGGATATTTTAAAATAAAATTAATGTAATTTGAAAATAATATACAATGTATGTGTTAGAGAGTGAAAAGAAAGAAAGGAAAGAAAAAGAAGAAAGAGAAAGGAAGGAAGGAAGGAAGGAAAGAGAAAGAAAGAAAAATAAAGAAAGAAAGAAAGAAAGAAAAATAAAGAAAGAAAGAAAGAAAGAAAGAAAGAAAGAAAGAAAGAAAGAAAGAAAGAAAGAAAGAAAGAAAGAAAGAAAGAAAGAAAGAAAGAAAGAAAGAATAAAACTATCAGTGCACTATCATAGCTGGAATTCATACATGGCTACAAGAAAGCCAAAAATCCTAGAATGTAAATATGCAAAAAAAAGAAGGAAGGAAAAGAAAAAAGAAGGAAGGAAGGAGAAGAGAGAGAGAGAGAGAAAGAGAAGAAAGAGGAAGGAAGGAAGGAAGGAAGGAAGGAAGGAAGGAAGGAAGGAAGGAAGGAAGGAAGGAAGGAAGGAAGGAAGGATCAAGATTTCATCTGAACACTTGCGAGTATTCAGAAATCCCGAGATTTCAGATACATTTTTTTAAAATCTACATTTAATTTTGTAAATATAATGGAAGAATCCACAATGCCAGGAGTAATGTTTTTTAAAGCCAATGAAACATCAATAATGTTGAATTGCATTCAGCATAAATACTAGGGCTACAAAATTAAGGCTGAATATATGCGCACAAGCCTGTTCCTCCCACAAGCCTTTGGGTGGAGCCATTGAGGTAAGTGTTTTGGCCCTAAACATGCAGCTGGACCCATCCATAGAATGGCTGATGATTACTAGGACTATAGCTTTTCATTCAGGACAATGAGCCTTATCGGTGAAACTACACTCCCAAGATGTGTGTTGAAAAATAACACCTAATAGAATACTGGACAGTGAGAAGAGACTGCGGCAGGAGAGAGAGTAACTCAAAACGTTCTGGCCCTTTCAGCATGTCAAAAAGGCTCTCTTGCTCTGCAGCAGCTCTGAGCACATGGCTGAAAACATTTGCAAATCTTCCCGCCGTTTGCCATTGGGAAGCCTGCCTTAAGAGAGCCAGTAAAAAATCCATTCAGCTGCAAGCATTTACGATGCTCCCCCTCCAGTCTTTTGTACCTGACATGCAAAGCTATTGAAATGAGCTGGACACGGGTATGCACACCCTCCCCCTTGCTTGAAGGCTGAGCGCTGGTGTGTGCCAACTGTAAAAACCTACAAAGAAGAGAGAACCAGACCTTTCAGAGGGGAAAAAAAATAGAAAGAGAAAAAGAATTTAGAAAGAGAAAAATAAGGAAGCATGCACTTTGGTGTTTTCCCATCTTCAAAAGATCTCATTGCTGATCTTTTTCTGCTGGATTTCTAGACTTCTGATTTTCTTATGACTGAATTCCCATCAGCGTGCTTCTGATAATTCAATGAAGGTAGAAGAGAATCATGTAAGACAGTGCAATTACCTCAGTTTCCTCTGCTACTGTATATAAAATCCCTGTTAGCTAAATACTCACAGAATACAAGCTGGTATAGGCAGAGGGTTTAGTTCCAAGGTCATTCTTGCACTCATATCATTGACCAACTGCTGCACAAATCTCTGTATGTTTTCCACTTTCTATAAAAGTTGCCTCCTAAAATAGTAGCTGAAGCCCAACCAGACCAATTGATGGCTTGTGAAAAGGGGCTTTGCCTGATGTTTTACGAGGAAACAAAAACAGTGGAAATAACTGCCACAGCAATAATATATTATATATATATATATATATATATATATATATATATATATATATATATATATATATATATATATATATATATATATATATATATATATATAAATCAGGAATTTTACTGCTTAAAAAACAATAGCTCCATTGGTTTAAGTAAATGTTCAATGTGAAAATGACAGAAACTCAAAACAAAGCAGCTTACTTGCAGAAAGACACACACAAACACACACACACACACACACACACACACACATACACACACACATTTGGCTACAGGCAGGTTACTTGTTCTTGGGCTCAGCTCTTGATCACAGTATGCCTTCAGGCAGGAACTGATTGCAAACCAGCGAAGCTGTACAGTATTACTCATTTCTCTACTTAATCCTTTCTCTGAATTTTATTCAGCCATTTGCCCAACAATAATACGATCTGGGGTAGCCATGAAAGCTTTTCAATCTCTGTCCTGACTTTCTGCAAGTAAGCTGCTTTGTTTTGAGTTTCTGTCATTTTCACATTGAACATTTGCTTAAACCAATGGAATTATTCTTTCTTAAGCAGTATAATTCCTGCTCTCCTGCAGGTCTCATCTCCTGGATTCCTTTCTTGTTCCCTTCCTCCTCTCCCACTCCCTTTTCTGACATCACTTTTTCATCACAGACATCCATTCCTAATCATATGGACAAAATATGTATCCTGATGCCCTGACAAAAGCATCCAGAGCAGAGGTGGGTTCCTGCCTGTTCCTGCCGGTACGATTAATAGCTGTTGTTCGGCGCAGAGCCGAAGACGCTGCTGCCGTTCACGGCATGGGAGCTTTCCCCGGGCGCTTTCCCCACCCGCATGGACATCGCCGTTTGCGTTCTTTTGCCCTCTGCACATGCAGAATGCTTTGCGCATGCGCAGAGGGCAAAAGAATGCAAACGGCGGCGGCCATGCGGGCGGCGGCAGCGCCCAGGGAAAGCCCCCGCGCCGCGAACGGCAGCAGCGTCTTCGGCTCTGCGCCGAACAACAGCTATTAACCGCACCAGCAGGAACCCACCTCTGATTCAGACTTGTATCAAAATCTCATTGGCAAGTATCTACAGTAAGTGGCACTCTTTGCATCAAAATGTCACACATCCCTATTGCCCTTTCAGCATCACTGTGTGTTCATTAATTCATGTACTTACTCTGCTCAGATGCTACCCGTTCCTGGAGACACTGGGTAGTGAACAATGTCAACCTAAAATAAAATAATAACCACCAAACCCCAAGACATATCAAAAGAATAAGATTTAAAAAGTTTAAAAAACAGAAGATACAAACATTATGCACCCTTAAACCCTACCTATTTGATCCAGTTGGATACTTGGATGGGTAAAGGTAGAATTTGAGATGTGGGAAGCCACACACACCTCAGAAGAATGAAATATTTGGGGGCATATTGAAAAAAGGCAGAATATTATATTTCCCAAGGGAGATATGGAGAAACATGTTTTTAAGAGGCAGAAAGCCACCCCCACTTTCCTTAATAGTCCACATCAGATGTTAGCACTTAAGAGATAAAGAGCTTATTGAAAGAAGACAAGTATCTAGATAGTTCCATTCATAAGCAAATATACTCACCCAAGAGCCAAAACAGGACAAAGCCATTAAGCCACAATAGGAATTGCCCAACAGCCTTTTAGAACACAAGCCCCTTCATTGCATCACCCTCAGAGCAGCCCAAACTTCAACCAAACTTAGCTCAGACAAACACCTAGGATTTGTATTTCCTCTTTGCCTATAGAGCCAGCTATGACCCCTACATAACCCCTATATGACCCCATAGGAATCTGACAACAGCCAATAGAAGACATGTTCTTGCACAGAAACAGGAAGCTCAAATACAAAGTCCAAAAGAAGGTATAAAAACCACCCACTCTCAACTCCATTTGGGTCAGTTGCCCAGAACCACAAACCCATGTGATTCTGCTTCATCAATAAACCATATTTCCAATCAGCCTCCATGTTTCCAGTGTCTTTCTCCCAGCTTGGAACTGAACCAGTTGGATATTTCTTCCCACAGAGATATCAAAGTCCACAACTAGTACGTTTCAGCTCATCCCGACATTGATTAGCAGTGAATGTAGCTTCTGAAACCATAGTGTGGGATCATCCAAACATATCAGGACACTCCCATCACTGTCCAGGCCACCAAAGTCTGTGCCAGGTTCTCTTCTAACCCAGCTTGCCTTATTCTAAATAAATAAATTCTAGCTCAGCTATTATAGCTTAATTACTCAACTGTGAATTTCTTAGCTGAGATAATCTCTGAAAATCCTTAGGTGCACATAAAGACCAGAGGAACAGGAAGGAGAGAAAAAGCAGCAGCAAAAAATAGGAAACAAGGTTTGCTTTCAGATATCTCAGGTAATCATTCACTGCAAGAGAAGAGGTACAAAGCTAAATCAAAACAGAGGAAAAATCCAAACTCTCCATAGGCATTTACAAGCATGTCAAATGCCATTTCTGTCCTGTAACCCAGCCTGAAATCTGCCAGTTAAGGCCCTAAATAATCCATTTCCTCCAGGAAATGCAAGGCCATTGGTTTCTCCATAAGCTTTCCTTGTGTAAGAAAGCTTGGAAAGGCTTCTTGAGCAGTAGCGATATCACAGGCTCCTTTGGAGGGGACAAAAACACCCCCACACTCAAGGAAGCATTGATTCCTGCCAAGATCCAACTTCCTACTACCTTGTGAAAGACCTTAATCCAGGGGTGTCAAACTCAAGGCCCGCAGGCTGGATCTGGCCTGTGGGGTGCTTAGATCTTATACAAGTGCTGTGGCCTAGAGGTAGAGCTCTTGCCTCACAATCAGGAGGTTGTGAGTTCAATCCTAGGTAGAGGCAGATGTAGGGTCTCCTGCTTGGGCAGGGGGTTGGACTAGATGACCTGTAAGGTCCCTTCCAACTCTGTTAATCTGTAATCTGGCCCACGGGACCGCCCTGGAAACAGCAAACAGCTGCCGCTGCCTCTGCCAGCAAAAACAGAGCTCGGGAGAGCCATGCGCAGCTCTCCCAGGATCAGTTTTCAGCCACAACTGCCTCCTGCAGCCCTCTGCCAGGGAAAATGGAGCCCGGGCAGGCCTCCCCAGGCTCCGTTTTCACTGGCAGCAGTCCCTCATGGCTGAAAACAAAGCCTCAACAAGTGACTTTGAGCTGGCCACGCCCCTGGCCATACACCCCTGGCCATGGGCTCCCTGGGCCCCCAAGGTCAAACACAACCCTGATGCGGCCCTCAATGAAATTGAGTTTGACACCCCTGCCAGAGTAAAATTCAAATTTTTCCCTACCGGTTCTGTGGCCGCGGCTTGGTGGGCATGGCAAGGGAAGGATACTGCAAAATCTCCATTCCCACCCCACTCCAGGGGAAGGATATTGCAAAATCTCCATTCCCACCCCACTCTGGTGCCAGCCAGATGTGGTATTTGCCAGTTCTCCGAACTACTCAACATTTCCACTACCGGTTCTCCAGAACCTATCAGAACCTGCTGAATTTCACCCCTGCACCCCTGCCTTAATCTATCATGAGGGGCAGGCAGGATCCAACTGAGAAGTGTTGGAACAAACACCAAGAGAATCCCACTCACTTCTTCAGACATCACAAATTCAAAATAAACCCAAATCACTTCACAAGAAAAAGCCTTAGTCATTTCCATTGGTCCGGTCCAGGTAGAATCTGAGTGGTTTTGTCTCCCAAATGCTCCAAGAATTATTTCATCATTCCTGCTTGGATGTCATTTAAATGCCCCATTCTGGATTATCTGCCTTGCTTCCCATGTCCTGCAAACCTCTAGCTCCCATTGGCTGAGCTGATCTCATATACCAAATCAAAAGCAAGCCAACCACATTGGGGTTTAGTTTGTGTAAAACCAACCATACTTGTTTGTAAAGCATTGCTTAAGACATACCGTTATATTGGAATACTCAGCAAAATGTAGTTTAGTCAGCAAGTCTATACTAAAATATAATAACCCCCTCCAATGCCTACAAGCAAGCACAACAAGGGCCAGGCTTTCTAGATATTGGAATAAAATTGAGCGCTTTTGGTTGGTGGGTGAATGTGGAGTGAAAACTATTTTCCACCAATCCATACAATTCAGGGGTGGGTTCTAATTTACCTTGCTGCTGGTTCGCTTCCTCCCGCGCCGCGTGGGCGTGCCTTGTGGTCGTGCCTCGTTGGTGCGCGCGCATGTGCTTTGCACACACGCACACGTGCAGTGCCAAAAAATAAAAACAATTCCCAAAAAAGCCAAAAACAAGATGGTGACGCATGTGCAGTGCCGTAAACTCGGCTTCTGCAAATGCGCAGAAGAAAAAAAAACCGGGAAAAAATTTCCAAAAAAATTTTCCCCCCAAAAAAATATCCAAAAAAATTTCAAAAAAAAGATGGTGGCATCCACGGACCAGCACTGACAGAACCGGTTCTGTGACGTCATGGTGATGTCACCAGCGGCTTGCTACCGGTTCGGGCGAACCGGTCCAAACCGGGAGGAACTCACCTCTGATACAATTGTATGATAGGTGCACAGGCTCTTTTTTAATGGAAGTTGGGAGCAATAGGCCCAGGACTTTCACACAGAGGGGCTAAAATGTAGACTAACATTTGAAATATATGGATGGTTTGATAGAACCAGAACTGGAATGCTGAGAAAAGAGAGGATGTTAAGTGAAGTTTAGCCAGTTTGGTATAGTGGCTAAGACATCAGGCTAGAAACCAGGAAATTGGGAGTTCTAGTCCCACCTTAGTATGAAAGTCATCAGGGTAACCTTGGGCCAGTCACTCTCTCTCTATCCAACCCACCTCACAGGATTGTTGTTGGTAGGAAAATTGGAGGAATAAACTGTATGATGTGCATTCACTGCCTTGAGTTATTTACCAAAATAATGAAGACAAGATATAATTATATTAATAAATTAATATTTTGATCCCAGGTTTCCTGGAAACTTGTTCACCAATTTAGGATGATTGAGTAGGATTCTTAACTAATCTATAGTTGAGGGAGCAAAATTAATTACCGTAACAAAATTCTGGGATCAAATCTTAAATATCCTCTTCAGTTAAAATTACTTTATTCCATTCATTCTGTTCAAACCAGTGCCTACCTATTTGGCACATTACAACCATATGGTTTCATTTACTCTTACACCTGGCTACATTTATTTCTTATGAAAGATTCCTGGCTGCCTTTATGTGACCTGTTCCCATGATGGATAGAGTTAAATAGGTTTCCTGCTCTCCCAGCTCCAAATAAATAGCATAAAACAATCCAGGAGTCTGGATTGAACCTACAAATAAAAGCTAAGGAAGGCAGGGATCATATTTACTGTTTCCCATTAGCATCCACTTCAAAAGGAAAGTAATAAAAAAAGCCCTTCAATTGCTAACATAACGCTGCCAAAAAGCAATTAAGTTTTACATGAAACCTTTGTTTAATGGCTGATAGCAACTAAGAATTGCTATTATTTTTAAAACCAGAAAACGCTGCAGTTCCAAGCAAGCTCTCAAGTGCATAGAAAGTCTCTGTGTTTAAATCTTTAATACATCTATGGGACAGTTGCTTATGGACTGCAGCTGAGCATGTAGTTAAGTTTAATCCAACTGTTTTACTACTGCAGGGCTCTGCAGCGACATGTCCTCACAAGTCACATCAAGACGGTTTGAGCTATCAATAAGCATCTTCTAAATAGGTCTTGTGGTAGTACTGAATGATTAGCATGTTTTACTTGGCTCCAAGTACGACTGATAATGGTCTTGGATAACTCAGTATTATCTAATATTTATACTGTGAAGCTACCAGAAGAGTTATATGTAGAAAATGCCACCTAATGTATTATAACCAATGCTTTGTTTTTATTGATTAATCAATCCACAGAATGTCTTGGGGTGTGCATAGAAAAAATATATTAGTTTATTATGTAATAGTACCCCTAACCCTAACCCCTTCTACTTTTTTTTCCCTTACCTTTACCAATCAAGACAGATTGGCATCTCCTGCCCCACATGTTCCCACCAAAGATTGATGTGGCAATGCTTAATTTGTTTTATGGGTCATCTCAACAAATGTCAAGCTACAGGAAGCTCCTATTCATAAGAAAACACTAATGCGGAAAACATTAATGCAGTCAAGTTAAAGTGTACAGTTACTGAATGGTTAAAAAAATAAGACCAAAGAACTGACTACTGGCTTCTGCATTTATAAGATAGACTGCTTTTAACCAGTGTGGTTGAGAGGGATAAAAAATTCAATTGTAACCTTCAGTTAAAGCAATTTCTAATATATGGGTAGGACAGCCACATCTACCTTATCAAAAGCTCTGACATAAGAATCGTCAGCATAACTAAGGCCTCCCTTTTCTTGTCTGGGATGGAAGGGTTGAATATTACATCCTTCATGATTTAGGGACGCTTTGAAAATTATTTAGATCAGTTACACATTAACTGTTTGAAGCAGGAGAGCTTTGTCTCATCCTTTCTCTATGCATCCAAGCATATCACAATCAATTCTCCCTTATTTACTCTTCATGAGACCAAAGTTTCTGTAGTAAAGGAGATAAGTAGTGGACTTAAAAGGATTTTTTGAGAATAATCTTAGTAAGAAGTAAGAAAAGTAAGAGTGGTTTGGTATGCTAGTAAATCTTTTAGAAGAGGATGTGCATACAATTTGAAAACAAAAGGCAAGAGAAAATACAAATTATTTTCTATGAAAACAGAAAAAAGCTATGGAAGATTATTTCAATATATGATTACTGTGGTGAGATTACTATATGTACAAAGATGGAAAGAGTTGGTACTCTATAGAGCAGGGGTGTCAAACTCGATTTCATTGAGGGTCGCATCAGGGTTGTGTTTGACCTTGGGGGGACAGGGTGGAGGGGACAGGGTGGGCGTGGCCAGCTCAATGTCACTCCTGTTGAGGGCGCCTGTGGTGGCCCGAGCACTCTGCCAGCGAAAACAGGCTCCCGAGCTCTGTTTTCTGCTGCCACGGCCTCCTGCAACCTTCTGCCAGTGAAAACGGAGCTCAGGAGCCCGTTTTCACTGGCAGAAGCACTGCGAGCCAGTCCTTTGCTGTTTCCAAGGAGGCCCCATGGGCCAGATCTAATTACCCTATGGGCCTTGAGTTTGACACCCCTGCTATAGAGGACTGGCTAGTGAAATTAATGGAACTAGCTGAAATGAACAAATTTACTTCTGTCATTAGAGAAAGGCTTGGTAAGGTAGAGAAGGTAAACTCCTATGGACTTCTTGTTAAAAATTAAAAAAAGAAAGTGATTTATGGTTTTGATGATTAGGATGGAGTATAAAAAGAAAAGAGTCATGATATAACTTTACAGAGAGAGATTAAAATGTAACTGTGGTTATAAGTGCTGTGAAGAATATCAGAAGCTCCTTCTTTATATTTTTATATCATTATATCATTCTCTTTTTTACTGCTTTCTAATCTTATTGCACTTTTAGTTTTTTCTAAAAAAAAATTTCCTTTTCCTTTTCTCTGTTTTAATTTAGTTTGTATTAATTCTCATTAGTGGTCTTAAAATGTTTAACAAAAATATTATTATTTTTTTAAAAAAAGTGGTAAGGAGATAAGTAATGCAGAACCTTCAGCAGGAAATCCAAGGTTACCTCCCATACATCAAAGTCAGGCATCTCAATAGCCTCCCTTGGAGGGATCCTTCGAAGGCTCGGTGTTCCAGAAAAATCCTCCAGGGTATTGTAAAATTGCAGCCTTGGTTTAGGAGAAAGTAAGCAACGAAGAAAAAGCATTAAATGTACCTCTTGTGAGGCACTCTGAGTTTTCCCATCATCTAGGTTTCTGGCCAGAATTGTTTTGAAGCTTGATCCTAGAGATACAGTATATCACAGAAGTGAGTACATCCCCTCACATTTTGTAAATGTTTAACTATATCTTTTCATGTGATAACACTGAAGAAATGACACTTGGCTACAATGTAAAGTAGTGAATATATAGCTTGTATAACAGTGTAGAATGTAGATAGTATAGCCTTTATTGTCATTGTACATCATGTATACAACGAAATTGGTTAGACATTAATGGCTGTGTGTTGCATTACTTTGAGGGGACAGCACATTTACACTGTTATACAAGCTGTATACAAGCTGTATACTCACTACTTTACATTGTAGCCAAGTGTCATTTCTTCAGTGTTGTCACATGAAAATATATACTTAAATATTTACAAAATGGGAAGGGATGTACTCACTTCTATAATATACTGTATAAGGCATGTTAGTAATTATCTTCTTTTTTAATATATCTTTATTAGATTTTCACATTTTACATATCACAATAGTTCTTTAAGCAGGTCTACAGCCTTTTGTATACATTGTTTTTGTATTTATACAGTTTATATATTATCTTACAATATTTTCTAGTTCTACATCTTCATCCCACACTTTCTCTTCAACTTTCTATCATCAGTCCAATCATACCACTTTTCCCATATTCCATAATAATCTGAATCTTTTTGTCTGTTAAGTTCTATTGTTAATTTGTCCATTTCCACGCATTCAAATATTTTTTTAATTATCAGACTCTCAGTGGGTGTATTTTGGTTTCTCCAACATTGTGCATATGCAATCCTAGCAACAGTTGTAATATGTAAAATCAAATACTTAATATTTTTGTCATATTGTCTTTTAAACATTCCTAATAAAAAGAGTTCTGGCGTGAATTCTACTGTTAACTCTACTACTTCTTGTAACCAATTATGTATCCTCTTCCAGTATTTCTTCACTTCCGGGCACAACCACCAAGTGGGAAGGAAGGTGCCTTGCTCTTTTTTACATTTCCAACAGGTCAAATTTAAATTGGGGTATATCTTCACTAGTCTTGAGGGGGCCAGATGCCAGCGATAAAACATTTTGTAATGGTTTTCTTATAAGATACCAATTTTGTCATTTTATAATTTCTATTCCAAATTTGTTCCCAGTCAGCCAAATGTATGTTATGTCCCATGTTTTTCGCCCCTGCTATCATTGTCCCTTTCACTATATCTTCGGCCCTGTCAAATTGTAATAGATAGTTATATATTTTGGTAATCATCTTTTCTTCTGGGCCTGTCAAAAGTTTATCTAATTGTTGTGTCTCTGTCTCAATTCCGATTTCTTCACTGTCTTTTTTATATCTTGATTGGAGTTGTAGGTATGGCCACCAATCTATAACTATGCTCTGTTTTTCCAGCTCTTCTCTACTTTTTAGTTTCCCCAATCCATCTAAAATATCTTTGTATTTAATCATTTTACTCATATCGATCGTGTTTGGATAGATCATCGCTTCCATGGTAGACAGCCAATTAGGAATTTTCAAATAATATTTTTTCTTTACCTCCTGCCATATTTGCATCAATAATCTCTAATCATATGTCTATGGAAATATTTTTGTGGTTTATTTTCTTTGTCCCATAGGAATGCGTGTCATCCCTTTTGTAGATCGTGACCTTCCAATGTCAATATCCTTCTATTCCTCAGATTAATCCATTTTCTGATCCATACCAATATTGCTGCTTTATAGTAAGTAATTACCTTCTGAGCCACAACATGGATGTTATTAGAATGAACCCTCGACACTATATACAAGAGCCAGTGCTTCTTGCTATCTCAGTACAGAACCTCACTTCCTTTTTGTCTGTGCCTCAGTCATTAGCTATCTGGAGCGACAGATTGAATGAAGAGGCAACCTACTAATTCAATAGTGTAATCAAGACTACAGAAGAAAAAAGTGTAAAAGCTTTCAAATTGCATTAAGAAAAAAAGCACACTGCGGACAGTCCTCCATGTACGAGCTTTTAAGTTACAAAGGCACAAATCTGTCCACAGCTCCAACCTAGAAACTCCTAGAAAGTGAGAGAAGGCAGGAAAGGGCCAGTTTAGGGCATGCCATGAGCCGCCTGTGGAAAAGATGGCTGTATCCTATGCCCGAGGGTCAGGGGCGTGTTGCTCTCTTACCTTGCTACCGGTACGCTGCACGCGCATCACCATGTTTCGTGTACGCATGCTCTCGCTACGCTCGCACGCTCCCTCATGTGATTTTGCTTCCGCACATGCGCGGAAGCAAAATCATGCTGAAATCTTGTGAAAGGACGTGCGCGCGCGCGATTTATAGCTATGATACTATATTTCAGAATTGTTGGGACAATATCCTTGTAAAATTCTTCACAAATAAAATGGTCTTTTAGGTCAAAAATGGGCATTTTAAAAAAAAATGTTGTTACAGTTCTTTCTTTTTCAAAATTTGATTCTTTACTTCCACCAATACACAAGAGATTTTCCAAAGGTCCTGTGGTTTATGTTACCTTAACTGAAGGTTTGCAGTTGATGGCCCTGTTATATATCCTTGCGCCAGCAATACTATAAAAGTTGTTCCAGAAACTGCCATAAAGTAATCTGTGTTTTAATTGGATTCTTGATTCATTCTGTCTGCCAGCATGATCCCATCATGATCCCATCATAACACCAGGCTAGCATGTTCTGGTAAAGAAGCCCAACTGAAAAACTGATGGCTTACTGCTAGAGAAGGCAGAATAGGGCAGTCCATTAGTGGTTGGTGATCAATTCTCCACACCCAGCTACAGGCCAGGAAAGACTCACATTTATTGGGTCATTGTGTAGGGCTCCATACATTGCTAAATGTTAAAGCAACCTGAGCTCATAGTGTCGCAACATCCAAATACAGCTGAAAATTGTCAAAAGTCCAGCTAATTTTCCAGTGGACACAGATGGATTGAAAATAGAAAAACTCATCTAGAAGTGGCCTTAAGTTACTCTCCTAGTACTGAAATAAACTTTTAAGCAGAGAAGCACTGATCCACTTTTTCTGTATCCACTTTCAAGTACTGAAAGGGTGTTTTATTCATTTATTGAAATACTCATGTCTTACATTATATCAGTAGATCCAAAAGTAGAATATGATAAAAAAAATCAGGCATAAAATAGTTATTCTAATTCAATAATCCCTGAAAAGTAGGTCACTATATTATCTCCTTTATAGTCACTGAAAGATAATTCCAGTTTTCTTGTGACAAGATGTTAATGCTCTACCTTTTGTATTATTTATCTATTCTGTGTGGAGCTATACTTTAACAAAGCCTGGCCTTATTGTTGTATATTACTTTAAATCAACAGTGGCTGCTTTTGTTGTGGTTGCCATGGGAAGGAGGCTTCGATTGGCAGCTGGCATGGAGCACAGTCAGTGACACAACTCAAGAATTGGGAGAAAATAAGCTTTAAACTTTGAAAGAACATTGCTGAGATGACTGAACAGAGCAGACACCACTGGGAAATTGTGGGGAATTTTTAAGTGACAGCAGAGCCAAATTAGGAGATTTCTAGATGAGGTCTAACCAGAAGAGGAGTATAGGCCAGAGGTGTAATCCCACTAGTTTACTCCAGTTAATTGACTTTTATTTGTATTTCTCTAAGGTATGCTACTGTTCTGGTCAGTCTTCAGCAGGACAGGGCAGAAAGTCCTTACGAAGAACAATGTCACAGTCCCTCAGAAGATGTTTAGTGATGCCAGGACAGAAGTATCCGGACCAGGCACAAGATGGAGTATAGCCACCATATGCCCAGATAGCTGAGGAGGGAATTCCAGTTCCCACTCAGCTTACCCTGCCACTTTTCTCCTCAGGAACCTGTCGCTTCCTAGATAATATTTCTGAGGTAACCTTTAAAATGGCTGAATCATTCAGGAGATCAGTAGCAATAAAAGGAAACTATGTGTAGTGGGAAGAGAAAATGACTTTGAGGGACAGCAGAAAGAGCTGCTACCAAGACAACCATCAAATAAAAAACTGAGTCTAGGGCAGAATTGCAACTGGAGAAAATGTTGAGACCAGCCCCTCCTTAGTTCTCACAAAGATGGAGGGAGGGAGGGAGGGAGGGAGGGAGGGGGGAAGCACATTCAGACCTGCAAGATTCTGTTACCGGTATAACTTTATAATAAAATCAAAGGTAGTCCTTGACTCTCAATCACAGTTGGGACCAGAATTTCCATCATAAGTTGTTGTGGTGTTGAGTCATCACATGCCTGGACCCAATTATATGGCCATTTTTACCACAATCATAACTCAAGTCATCACAGTCATAAGTTGAATAATGTGGTCATAAGTGCAAACCCACTTTATCGATGGCAATTTTTGCCAGAAACTCTGCAAAAACAGCCACAAATTATGGTCACTTGACCACAGGACACTGCAGCCAGTTGTAAATGCAAATCAGTTGCTAAACGGGATTGGAATTTTAATTACATTATTGCAGAGTCATGGTGATAGTAGTAAGTTTGAATTTAGACCATAACTGACTTTTCCAGAGGCTGTTGTTAATTCAAGGTGTTATTAGGTGAATAGTCATAAGTTGAGGACTACCTGTAGTATTAGCATGCATGATTTTGGTATCTTAGTCTGGCCTACTTTTGAGGGCTGACACTTGATCTATTGCATTTAAGATTGGGTGGAATAGTGTTAAGGCTGGAAGAGGTATTTTTATTTTATTTTCATTGTATGTGTGGTCTTCAAGTCAGTCCTGGCTCCTGATAACTACCTGAACAAATCCATGCCTTTACCACTTCCAAAAATATTACGAAGAAAACTAAATGGATTTGTTCAGGTAGTTATCAGGAACCTCCTCCTTCCTAGGACTGAGAGAGAGGGACTGGGCCAAAATCATCAAGCTGGTCTTCATGCATGAGGCAGGACTAGAATTCATGGTGTTCCTACACCTTGAATCAAAGTGGATTCAAGTTCCTACACCTCCGAATCAAAGTGGATCTCATCTTAATCATCATAGCTAAACATATTCAATCTAAGGAACTAAGCACACTCATCCTTCCAGTTGACAAGAAAAGCTATTTCCCTATGCAAATAGCCAACTTAATATCGTATTTTGTTCCTGTAATAATTTTATCCAGGGGTGGGTTCCACTTACCTTTGCCACCGGTTCGCATCGCGACGTTTCGTGCCCGCGTGGCCCCTTGTGCAATTCTGCTTCTGCGCATGCTCAGTAGCTATAATCAGCCTGAAACACAGCTGAGGAGCTGATCAGCTGTGCTTCGGGCAAAGGAATAAAGGTAAGTATAAACCCGGAAGCAGGTGGGAAGGCCCTTTTTCAAGCAGCAGCAGAGGGAAAAAAATTCTGAAAAAAATCCAAAAAAAAGATGGCCGTGCCCACAAACCGGCACCGACCGAACTGGATCCGTGACGCTATCATGATGTCACCAGCAGGTCGTTACTGGTTTGGGCGATCCGGTCCGAACCGGGAGGAACCCACCCTTGATTTTATCTCAAAAAATAGAACAATATACCAAACATCTCTCCTCTGTCCCCAGAACTCTTCCTGACCAATCAGAAAAGCTGATTTGAAATACAAAGTAGAGGATTCAGAACCAGAGACTTCTCAGGACCATTGTGCTCCTGAGTCCTTCTTTCCTTTCTCTCTCCTGTTGCCAAAGAAAATATGGTTTTTGTAAGGCAAAGAGCCTATTATTTCTTCCTCTTATCCCTTCATTCCATACTTATAAATTTGTGTATTGTGCTTTCCTACTTTACAAACTCTACATCACCAATGCACATCTATGCATACGCAAACTCCAAATATCAGGATTCCTAGCTGAGATATCTGTGACAGATCTGGGAATCTTGCTGGATACCAGAAGGCCCATGGAATGCACAGTAACCTAGCTACTAGATGAGGACGGGATGTTTCTTCAGCAGATTTACAGAGCTAATTGGAGCTGAGCAGACCACTGTCCCTGACCACACCGTCCCCATCTCAAGACAACTGACGTGCCAATTAGTGTGTTAGGAGAAGAAAAGTACCATTTCCAGGCTGGAACAACTAAAGGCATCTCTCGTATCTCCAGCAGTGGCCTGGAGATGAAATGGTGGTGCCATCATAAGAGCATGTCCAGCAGAAATGGTTAGCAAAAGCTGGACATGAGGATGACCCCCACTTCATACCTGAATTCCACATCTTAGGCTGATTTTCCTTTAATCATCTTAATGCTCAACAGATTGGAATAAATCACCTGGAAGATCTCTGATCCCAGGTCAGTTTCAATTACCCTCCTTCAAAGCTCCCCTCTTGCCCCCTTAAAAACATTGCAGGTGGAATCTGTCTTTGTCTTAAGAAAGCAGTCAGCAAATAAAAACCAGTCCCTGCCATGGAATTGCTCTGAAAATTTACTCAAAGATTAAACTTGATGGTAAGTTTAGTAAAAGCTATATTTTTAAACAGTAAATAAATAATAGACCATCTCTGATTCCTCTTTGCTGAATTCTTTAAGAAATAACAATGAATTGAAGATCATTTAGTCTTTTTGCCTAATAGTCACTATTGTGTGCGAACACACATGGTTTTTAAGGAAGGAAAAGAAAAGCTATGGAAAAGGCTTCTGTTCTTCATTAGAGGAGCGATCTTATGTTCAGGCTGAGGTTTACTAACTGTTGTAAATTACAAGTGGTGGCAACACCCATATCTCAGAGAAACAACAAAGGGGATTTGGCAGCCTGTCCTTCCTTGTCAGAAGATGCATAAGCTAAACCCTGCTATCAAGGTTTCATTTGGTGATCCAAACTTGTCTATAAATTAAATATTCCTCAGACAATTTAATTAAGGGAGACTATAAATTGCAAACAGCCAGAGGGAACATGCTAAATATTTCCCCGCTAAGAATTATTTTTGTGCACTATAAAATATTTAGCAGATGGCTAAGAAACCAGCCTATTATTAATTTCCTAGAGCTCTAACAACTCAAGAGCAACAAGTTTAAAAGGACATAATTTGCTAATGAATGGCACAGCCCCCCCACAGTACCCATCAAAGTGCTTTCTACCTACCTTGACGTGCCTTTGCTCTTCATCTTAAGAGCAAGTTGGGACTACGGTATTTCTAGCATTGTCCTGCTGTGATAATGGTGTTTCTATAGCATGATGTGTTTTAGTAAAAAGTCTCTTCATTCCTTCTCTGAAAGGCAGCCATTAATGCACTAATGTTTTGTTTGAAGAAGTTAATGATGTAAAAGAACCTTTGCTGTGGGGAACCAATAATTTTCCTCATTAATATATTAGAAATCTGAAAGCTACTGGCAGGACACAGAAATCAATGAGTTATAGAATTAGATGTTGAGATAGATTGATAGGTACTGTAGTTAGGATAGATAGATAGATAGATAGATAGATAGATAGATAGATAGATAGATAGATAGATAGATAGATAGATAGATAGATAGATAGATAGACAGACAGACAGACAGACAGACAGACAGACAGACAGACAGACAGACAGACAGACAGACAGACAGACAGATGATAGACAGACAGACAGACAGACAGACAGACAGACAGACAGACAGACAGATCGATCAACATCTCATCCCATGCTATCCGTAATATATATGTACCTTTTTATATTAATTACAGATCGCATGGGATGATAGAGAAGAGGCAGCTCAGGAACTTGGTTTAACAACTGAGACATCAACCAAAATGGGTTGAGTGGAGACATTGATGAGATTCTTCTGGCTTATTTATTTAGTTCCTCCCACTTTTGTATTTTTACAAATAACCCAGGAAGATGAATATAACTAACACACCTTCCTCCTATTTTCCTCACAACCACAACCCTGTGAGGTGAGGTGAGGTGAGGTGAGGTGAGGTGAGGTGAGGTGAGATGAGATGAGAGAGAGTGACTGGCCCAAAGTTACCCAGTTGGCTCTCATGGCTAAGATGGGAACTCACAGTTTCTAGCCTGGTGCCTTAAGCATAAGACTAAACTGGCTCTCAGTGTTGACAACTGTAAAACGTATCTTCAAAGTAAAGGTGAAAGTCTGTAAAGATTCTCAGTCATCCAGGTCATGGTTGTCGCAAAGGTGCTTTTTCAGGAGGCAACTGGACTTTCTTGTTTTCTCTCTTTGAAGACATTTCGCTTCTCATCCAAGAAGCTTCTTCAGCTCTGACTGGATGGTGGGGAATGGAAGGATTTATATTCCTTGCAGACAGCTGGTCATTTGCATCCTTTTTCAAGGTCATTGAAGCACTTGGATGTTTATCTATCCTCAGGAAATAGGTAAATAGGATGTTTATTTGTGTCCTTATCTGTGTCCTCGAGAAAAAGCACCTCCTGAAAAAGCACCTTTGGGACAAAGTAGAGGTGAATTTTGAGAAAGCAGGCTGGTTTTGTGCTTTGCCTCCATCATCCTGCCACACTGGCTAATATAAAGCCAGGATGCAAAGGATAATGGGAGCTTTAGACTACCTAGGGTTTCTGCTAGTTACTATGCTAGAGTATGATAGAGCCCATCTCCAACTGTCTCAACTCTTGTCCTGCTATTGGAGCAAGATGAAATCTGGGAAGAGAGAGTGAGGCTGACTATGCGCACCTCTCCCTCACTTTAATCCAATTCACGCACAAGTCTTGACATCCCCCCCCCCGATACAGCCCACAACCTGATAGATGTCAAGGTCCTCTTCAAACACGATGGACGAACATCATCATGATAGAGTCATGGAAAGGTGGAAGGGAAATCTCCTCAACCCTCTAAAAACAGGGATGTCCAAGTCCAACCTTGGAAAGTTTAAGGCTTGTGGACTTCAACTCCCAGAGTTCCCCAGCCAGCATTCTGGCAGTTGATGTCTACAAGTCTTAAAATTGCCAAGGCTGGACACCTCTGCTCTACAAGTACCCTCTATGCCAGGGGTGGGTTCTACTTACCTTCCCCACAGGTTTGCTTCACGACAGAAGTGCACGTTTTGCGCACACACTTCGCTCGTGCACGCGTCACTTCCCGGAAATGCCCCTCTGTGCATGCGCAGTACTAAAAAAAACGACGAGAGAACCGGCTCGGGGGCATGGCAGGCCTGGGTCACTGCCGGTTCCAGTGACCCAGGCCGCCAAGTTACTAACGGTTCTATAGAACTGGTCCGAACCGGGAGGAACCCACCTCTGTTCTATGCTCCTTCTGGCCTAATCATAAATTCAACAGAAGATTGTGTGCATTCAGCAGTGAAACAGCTGACAACTGCTAGCAGGTTACTGGAGAGTTTTGTCCTATTCTACTGATAAAACTTTTAAAAACCGCTAAGCTTACTTCTTTCATAGAAAACTATGTTTTTACACTAAATAACAAATAAATAGAGCTATCAACATTTTTATTCACTGTATACACATATCTCATCATACTAAATAAAAACACTTTCCCAAAACTCTGCATTTTATATGCAAGTTGACATACAGATATGTAAGTTGAAGACTTACAACTTCAACTGAACCCAAAATTTCTGATGTTATGTGAAACAGTTGTTAAGCGAATTTTGCCCCATTTTACAAGCTTTCTTGTCACAGTTGTTAAGTGAATCTGGCTTCCCCATTAATTGTGCTTGTCAGAAGATCACAAAAGGTGACCACATGACCCCGGGATCCTGCAACCATCATAAATATGAATTTTGATTACATGAGCATGGGGATGCTACAACCAGAAATGGGTTCCTCCCGGTTCAGACCGGTTCACCCAAACCGGTAGCAACCTGCTGGTGATGTCACGATGACGCCACCAAACTGGATCGGTCGGTGCCAGTCCGTGGGCACCACCATCTTTTTTTTTTGCTTTTTTTCTATTTTTGAGGGGGGAGTATTTATTTTTTTCTTCTGCGCATGCACAGAAGCCGAGTTACCAGCACTGCGCATGCATCACCATTTTGTTTTCAGCTTTTTCTTTTTAAAAAATGTTTTGGGTTTTTTTGCACTGCGCATACGCATGCACGCAAAGTGCGCACACCCACGAGGCATGGCTATGCGGCGCAGGAGAAATCGAACCAGCAGCAAGGTAAGTTGAAACTCAGCCCTGGCTACAACAGTTTTAAGTGTGAAAAATGGTCATAAGTCACTTTTTCAGTGCAGTTGTGACTTCGAACTGTTACTGAATGAACTGTTGTAAATCAAGAACTACCTGTAATAGGTAGATTGGCAATTAATTGCAGAATCCAATGAATGATGGTTGCTTTGAGATGTAATAGATGTTGGTTAGCATCACTTTTCCTACATGATCCTTTCTATCAACTCTATTAATGAACAATTCTACAAAGTCTTTCAACAATTTCCATTTACTCCAATGATTCAAACTGGCTGTCCATTTGCATTATAGAGTGTTCTTAATGGATGTATTCCTGCCTGTGTGTATCTGTGGATAGGTGGTGATGGGGGAATGAGTTGGCTGTAAATAATATGGTTTATTCCTGACAAATTACCCCTCATTATGGATTTAGCATTCAGACTTGCCATGCATTTCCTTTATTGGATGTTCCCTAAATATATTCAAATTCTAAAGTACATACAGTACAGTGGGTTTCTGTACTTGAAAAAAATTACAGGTAGTCTTCGACTTACGACCACAATTGAGTCCAACATTTCCACTGCTAAGCAAGACAGATGTCGAGTGAATTTTGCCCCTTTTTACAATCTTTCTTGCCACCGTTGTTAAGCAAATCACCACAGGTAAGTTATTAACACAGTTGTTAAGTGAATGTGGCTTCCCAATGGACGTTTCTTGTCAGGCGGTCTGCGAGGGTCCACCTATCCCCTTCCAGTCAGGTTTATTGTTTCATATGTCTTGGTAGTGATTTGTGTTTAATTTTCTTTTTTTATATCTCCCTGACCAAGGGTCGCACCCTGTTTCACTTCTCTCTCTTTTTAGAGGCTTGATTTTACTTTTACAATATCTCTATGCTCTGCAGGATTGTTTAAGATTCGCTTTATGTGAGAAATAGACAGACATTGACACGTTTCTTGAACAAACCAGAAAACAGTTTATTTAAATACAACTTCTCAGTAATTGTCAAGTGAATTTGTTACAGCCACAACCAGCTATTTAATTCTTTCTTTTCTCTTTATCCCCTCAGAGACTCTCCTTGCTTTCCTGACTAAATCTAAGCAAATCCAATTCTTCTTTGTTTCTAGGCCTATAGATAAGAGCACATTTCACCGTTTATCTCTATCTACAAATAACACAATATATCAGTCAATAAAGTTCCCTGACCCTGGCACCTGCTTCCCACAGAACTGCCTAGGGCCTATCTTCTCTCCTGTCAACTTCCCTCTTGGACAGTTAAACTCAGGCAGAGATTCACTATGAACCTTCTCTTTTTGGAAGTTACCACACAACAGAGCTTCTCTCAGCTCTTCTCACTAAACCTTCCCTCATGGAAGTTACTACAGACAGAGAGCTCCACAGCTCTCTCAACTAGGCCTTTTATAGTTCCTGGCCCTGCTATCTATGATCCGATTGGCTGTCTCTTATGATGTAATCTATCCCCCCTCCCTTCTGGAGCACTGGGATAAACACCTCCCCCTTTCTACTTACCATACATTTGAAAGCTGTTTGGCTCTATACTTACTTGTTTAAACAGTTCCTTTTAACCACATTTTAACTTTATACAACAACTTACTATTTTACATTCAGTACCTGTATGTGGGCACCACACGGTCACAAAAGGGGATCACTTGACCTTGGGGACACTGCAACCGTCATAAATATGAGTCAATTGGCAAGGGTCCAAATTTTTATCACATGACCCTAAGGATGCTGCAACAAGTTGTAAGTCACTTTTTTCCCGTGCCATTGTCACTTCCAACAGGGCTAAACGAATGGTTGCAAGTTGAGGACTAACTGTATTCTAAAGCAGTTTTTTTTTAGTATTGGCAACTTTAAGATATATGGACTTCAACTCATAGGATGCTGCCTGAGGAATTCTGGGAGTTGAAGTCCACACATCTTAAAGTTGCTAAGTTTGAGAAACACTGTTCTAAGGTACGGTAATGTTTATGAGTATTCCAAGACATCCAGAACCCCCTCCAGCCACAGACAGACAGGTTAGTTTCTGTCTTCTTCTGGGAGTAATATCTAAAAAGACATTCCCTCCTATTATTTCGATTTTCATCCTAGCTATTCCTCTTCATTTTTGGAGAGCTGAGATCAGAATTTCCTAACCTTAGAAAATACCATTCATGGAAATTGACAAGAGGTAACAGGAGAGATCCATTTTCATGTGTTTCCCCCCTCCCAAACACAAACCCTATCTCCAGTCTTGGAAAGGGAACACTAGCCAATCCAATGGCCTCAGTATAATTTTAAAAAGCAGTAAATCAGAATGATTATAATTATATTCATATCAAATCTTGAAGCCCAACAGCAAACAGCAGGGAAGATAAACCACATTAATCAGTAGGAAAGACATACAAGGGGAACAACATTATATGTTGTATAAGAGTCATTGCTGCAACTTACATAGTTTTAAGTGACACAATCCATTTTTTGATATATGAAAAGCACAGCTAAGTGAGAGCTAAGTCCAATTCCTGGAACGCAGCCATGAGCGTGTGTGTGTGTCAAACACTCTGCTTTTCCCCTCCTTTAAAGCAAGCCATTCCTCCAAAGTAAAGCTTCACTATATGCACAAGAGCATTACATTTTACAAATTATTTTCCAGGTTACCATAGAGGTAATATAAATAGAGTTAAATGCATCATTAACCCAAATCTATTCCTACGAGTATATCTTGCCCAAGAAAAACATTCCTTTGGGTTACATTTTCACCAGTTATCTAAATATAGAGATTTTTTTTCAATAATAATGACATTTGGGTCATGAGTCACCTAATATTAATGATGTTTAAATCCTATTGAGAGCAGCGGTCTTAACAGGAACCGTATCAAGCTTGAGGGGCCTTACAAAGCCCATGTCTGAGATTTCTTTGCTCTGTCCTGCAGTCTGATTTTCATGAAATTTTATCACAGATCAGGCAGGAGTTAGGATAAATGACCACACTGGAGACCAAAGTTGCCATCTACCGCAGTGTCTAATGTGCATTAGGAGAAAATCAAGATGGCATCTGCAGCAAATCAATATACTAAAGAGAACCTACAATGTATTTATTTATTTATTTATTTATTTGTCAAACATGTACAGGATAGTAGTTGTTTGTATAAACATAAGTAAAAAGTACCGATAAAAGAGGACAATAGGACAGTAGGACAGGGACGGTGGGCACAGTGGTGCGCTTATGCACGCCCCTTACTGTTAGATTGTGGGCAAGGATCACAGGAGACAGACTTCAGACTTATTTGCTCACTCAAGCAACCAGCAAAACCCGTTCTGACAGCTAGCTCTTTTATAGAGGGCTGTCAGACACAACAACCAATAGTGTTTGACCTGGGTGAAAACATACAGTTCAGTTAGAGTTCAGATAGAACATAACAAATCAGAGTTCAGTCAAAGGTCAGCTAGACATAACAAGTTAGGGTTCCGTTAGAGGTCAGTCAGAACACAACACTTACAGATCTCTTAGAAATGGGGAGAGGTCTACTATAGACAGTCTAAGGTTAAGGTTTTGATGGTTTGGGGAAGAAACCACAGAGTCAGGTAGTGCATTCCAGGCATTGATCACTCTGTTGCTGAAGTCGTATTTTCTGCAGTCAAGTTTGGAGCGGTTTACACTAAGTTTGACTCTATTATGTGCTTGTGTATTGTTGTGGTTGAAGCTGAAGTAATCATTGACAGGAAGGACTTTTTGATATATGATTTTATGAACTACATTTAGATCAGATCGGAGGCGGCGTAGTTGTTAATTGTCTAATCCCAATATTTCAAGTCTGGTGGAATAAGGTATTTTATTGCGAGGAGTGGAGGACTCTTCTAGTGAAATATTTCTGGACTCTCTCAATTGTATTAATGTCTGATATGCAGTGCGGGTTCCAGACAGGTGAACTGTATTCCAGAATTGGTCTAACAAATGTTTTGTATATAAGAGAAGACAGTCTCAGCCAGTCCTCCGGAATCATGGGCCCGAGTTTCCCCATCACATTCTGATGCCCATGACCTCCTGCTTAACTGGTTACACAATCTTAGTGTGAATATAGTATACTGGATGATGTCATGGGCCTAATCACTTCCCTTCGGCCATTGGCTGTCTATGGTGACTTGAGAGAAATAGTTAAATCGCTGCTTCCTCTTTGCATTATGAGTGTCCATGGAGAGGAGCAAATGTGAACTATTGCATGCAATGTTGCAATGTAAACCCCGCCCTTTTTGCATTTCCATTGTGATGTCGCATATAAGTAAATAGGGTGCAGAGCTTGCATCATGACATCACAACGCATGAGCTGAGGTGGCGCAGTGGTTAAATGCAGCACTGCAGGCTACTGCTAGTTCAGCAGTTCAGCTGTTCAAATCTCACCGGCTCAAGGTTGACTCAGCCTTCCATCCTTCCGAGGTGGGTAAAATGAGGACCCAGATTGTTGGGGGCAATATGCTGAACTCTGTAAACCGCTTAGAGAGGGCTGTAAAGCACTATGAAGCGGTATATAAGTCTAAGTGCTATTGCTATTGCTATTGCTTCATCATTTTAACAATGGCTTGCTTCAGATATCTCTCTTTATGAAACTAATTGTGGAACTGTTACAGAGTTAATTCCCAGGTCCTTTTTTTAATGACCAAAATGCTAGGAGTAAAGTATAAAAGTACAAAATTGAGACCATTCCAGTTAAACTGAGACATGTGGCCACCCTGCCACCGATTAAAGTATCCCAAAGCTTTACATTATATTTATCTACTGTGGGGCTTGACTAGAAATCTTTTCTTTATTTTTTTTTAAGCTCATTTTTTTCACTGGGGGCCCAGGTCAGCCTAAGTGAAAATCTTCTCCAATTTTATCTTCACAACCGTTGTGAGGTAGGTTAGGCTGAGAAAAGGTGACAGGCCCCAAATCAATGAAAGAGCCCCTTGGCCAATACAAAGCCAGGAGCTGTAGAAAAATCAGCTTTTATTCACATAGTGCAATATTATATGTGCAGATTCGGATGAGTTCAATTCAATGTGGTTTGTTTCCTGGTAAAAGGATAATAAGACTGCAGTCTTTGTCAACAATATTTAACACCAGAAGCAGAATTAGACAGCATCAATTTCATCTGCAATTTTGCAGCTGCTTTTGAAAATAGACAACAAATCCTTCATTTCTGCTTCATTGCTCTAGCTTACAGATTGCTGCTGTTTGGGACCGGTTGTATCTTATTATTTTATTTATTTTATTTTTTTTTTCCAAAAAGTTTTATTAGTACAAAATTACATAGATAATAGCTAAACATTAAATAGAAAGTACAAACATTTTTTTTAATTTTTCTCCCCCCTAACCCACCCCTTTCCCTCCCCCCCTCCCCCCCGGACTTCCCAGAGAGAGTACAGGGCATAATATCAATAAAATAAATTTAAATTAAATTAAAAAATTTTGACTTCCACCTTATTTTTTTAAAACTTCAACTCCAAATTGTACACTAATAAAAATTCCTTCCTCCTCCTTTCAATCATCTACCCTTCACAACATTTCTTCACTGTTAACTAAGAATTAAATGATTATTACATAAATGATGACTAAATATTAAATACAAAAACCTTAAACTTCATCATAAAATCAATCAGTATATAAATAACATACTATTACTATATATCAGATTATAAGCACTAATTCCAAACTTTAAATAACCTTCCTCCCAAAAAAAAAATGTTAAATCTAATTGTAATATTTTATAACTGGATAGATAACAATTCCAAATCTTTCTCACAATTAAATAAAACTTAAATTGATATTACACAAAAAATAACTAAATAATAATACAAAAACCTTAAACTTCATCATAAATTCTACCACTCTATTAGTAACATAATGTTACTATGTATTAAATTATTAGGTTCAAAAAAGTTCTAAATCTTTAAAAAGAATTAATAATACTTTGAATAAGCCCCCCAAAAAAAACAAAAGAAAAAAAAAAGAATACAAGAAGTAAAGAAAAGAAAAAAAAATTAAGGAAAGAAGGGAAAAAGAAAAGTACAGTCATAATGGCAACCATCTGTCCAATAAACTTCAACACTGCATCTTGTTGTATCTTGATGATGGTTGCATCTTTTTGTAACTTGATAATTTTGTAGTTGTCAGCTCGCCTCCCATCTGACCCCGATCTTCCATCTCCTTTTCCACACTGTAGACATCTGTCTGGCTCTGCCAATCATTTAAATTTTGTAAATCTGTTTCGATTTGAAGAGGAAGGGATGGCTTTCCCTCCTCCTCCTCTTTTGTTTTCATACATCTTTCCTCTGGAATCTTGGATATATCAGCCTTTAAGACGTTGACATAAAATTCAGTAGCTTTCTTTGTTGTATTAAGCCGATATCTTTTTCCCAGAAATTTCACTGCAACTCCTGTTGGTGCTTCCCATTTGTAATGTAAATTTAACCTTTTAAATTCATCAATCAGAAAGGTATAATCTTTTCTGGCTTTGAGCATTTTAGAGGGAATTTCTTTCCATATCATCAGTTCCTGGCCATTCACCTGCAGGTTATTCTTAAACGTCGCCTGTATAATCCTATTCCGTAAGGCTCTTGTAGTAAAGTATATTACAATATCCCTTGGTAGGTGTTTTTGTTTTGCATACCAGGAGTTGATTCTATATATTTTATCAATTTGCCTGGCTAGTTCTTCTTTAGACAGTCCAGACACCTGCTCCAAAGCTTCCACCATCCTTCCTTTCAAATCTTCATATAATCCTTCTTTCAACCCCCTGACCCTTATGGCAAATTCCATGGATCTGAATTGCGTCATTAACACCTCTGTTTCAAAATTTGCAATGTCATTTTGTATTTTATCTATGTATTCTACTGAAGTTGTCAAAACTTGTTTGTTTTCTTCAATGCGGTTTGCCAAAACTTCAATATTTGTTGCTAGACCTTTACATACCTCCAACACATCATTTCTAATTTATTGGTCAATATTCTTTAAAGCAGCCTGCATTTTATTATCTATTTCACTATTTTTTTGGTTAAATTCAACAATAAGTTCATCTTTCATAATCTTTAAGGTACTTATTAAATTTTCAGGTGTTAAAGACTTTGGGGGTGTTAACTCAGTGGTAAGTTGCATTTTAGAAATATAACCAGATGAATAATCCATTCTTTTATTCAAAACAATCTTTCCAGATTTTGAAGCCATTTTAGTATTTCCAGTGGTGAACAAAGAAAAAGCCAAGCCTCTAGTTAAAGTTCTTTTAAATTTCTTTTAAAATTCTTTCAAATTCCAAAGCCAGATAGAATTTTATTTTTAAAAAATTGTCAATTATTATTTAATCCAGAATCGGGAGACAGAGAGAGTAAAGCCAACTTTCAAAATCAAAAATTTCCATAAGAAAAAAAGCTGCTAGGGAAACGAAAGTTACTTTCACTTCTCCTCCCACTTTCTCCGATCGCCATGTTGTAGCCTAATAACTGTTACTTAGTTTCTTCCGAAGTGAAAATCAGCAGTGGAGTTGAAAGAAAAAAAAAATCTGTACTTGCCCTTTAAAATCCTGTCTCTCTCTGTCTGCTTGTTTAAACAATTAAGTAGTTGTAATCCCATTCACGAAGCAGCGGGTGGTCACGGCATCTTGCTCCGCAAAAGCGGAGGTTTCCAAGTCCCCGGAGCAAGAGACAGGCTGGCTGGGGAGCCCTCACCTTTCGCGCCCCTGGCTGACACTTGGGGCACTAGGGGGGGCTCTACCCCACCTGTCCGGCTCTCATCTCTCCCCTTTGCCCGGGGCAGAGACTTTCAAGCCGCCAGACAGCTGTTCTGGCGGCTTTAACGGGGAAAAGGAAAGGCGCTCAACGAGGAGCGTCCGCGATGCAGCGATCCGGAACCGGAAGCCCTATTTTATTTATTTTATTATATTTATTTAGCATTTTGGGGGGGAAATGCTGTTGATGAAAAGCCAGGCAAATTAGTACGTCCAGGGCCAGCAGATGGAAGTAGTTAACAGAGAAGAAGAGGATGAGAAAGAAAGTTGAAGGAGATGAAATATCAGTTCCTTACATCAAGAACCTATAAACCAAACAAGGGAACTTTCAAGACAGATGTTCCCCAAGGGAATATTCCCAAACTCTCTTCTACCTCATTCTGTACCACATTAAAGAAGAAATGATAAGGTTGGGATGCATCTGCAGGAAAGAATGCCTGATAATGTCCATGCAGAAATAGCTACTCAGCATTGATTTGGAAGTCTTGTTTCCATATGAGGTATGATATCTTCATTGTCAATGAGTGTTGAATTCAGATTTCAAAATACATCACGTTCAATCTTTAGCTTCTGGGAATCTTACCGAAGGAAAGTGAGGCGTGGCTTCCAGCAATTTATTGTTGCATGATTTATTTTATTAACTGCCTTGGGAAGGATGGTTGCCTAGTGACCTAGAAGTCTTTGAACTAAGGCACATAATAAAAACAATTGGGTGTAAACCAGTGGTGGGTTCCTACCGGTGCGGTCTGGTGCGTAGCTCTGGTAGGGAGCGGCCGATTGAGCAATTTGCGCGCGGCCGCTCCGGTGCTGTCTTCGTCGGTCCATCGCACGCATCACCATCTTTTTAAAGAATTTTTGGGCTTTTTTGCTTCTGCGCATGTGCGTTAATTAATTAACTCCATCATTCTTATGAGAAATTATATTTAAATGTTTTAAAAGGTGTTTTTAAAAATTAATTAATTAATTGACTACATAAATAAATAATCATGTTCTTAGGCAATTTTTTTGCAATTTGGGTGATAGCTAGTAATCAATGTAAGCCAGCACCACATCTTGTGGCCTTGGTATAAAACATGAGATTGAGATCCTTTCTTTGCTATGGTCAAAACATTCAAAATGTTTCTTTCTTTTTCCTGACAGAAGATAAAAAATCAAGCTGTGTTAAGTTCTGTTCCAATGGAAACACAGCCAACTTAAAGTATTTGGAAATAATATTACCAGTGGGACAGTTTTCTGGAGAAGTTAAAAAATAAAGCACATTTTCTGTTTCAGTCATATTGCTATTGTGCCTTTTTGAGGGGAAAAAGTTTATAAAGTAATCTAAATATTCGTATATATTTAACCTTTAACCTATATCTCCAATTAATGCATGTTAATACAATAAAGCATACATCACAGACTTTCAATTGGCTCATCCCTAGAAAACTCTTTGGTATATTTTAGTTCAAGGTATCATACAAAACTTTTGACTGTTAATTGTGAGTCTTGTCAAAGAAATAGCACATTCCATAATCAAAACATTGCATATATCACTAGTGACTGTAAGCTCCAATTTTCTGCACATTTTTGCATCAGTGTCCATTTTGTGATCAGCAACCTGCTGTAGTTATTAAAAGCAAGGATTTTTGTTTTGCTTCCTTTGATTTTACAGATAATTCAGATGCTGATTTTAAAGTTCTGGGTTCTCTAGTTATCTCTTCAATTGTTTTTGTTTTGTTTTGTTTTGTTTTGTTTTGTTTTGTTTTGTTTTGTTTTGTTTTGTTTTGTTTTGTTTTGTTTTGTTTTGTTTTGTTTTGATTTGATTTGATTTGATTTGATTTGATTTGATTTGATTTGATTTTTATTCCAACAAGTTTCGCATTCACCTGGCCACCATTATGTCTCAAGCCTGCATTATCTTCCTGCCATTTCCCACAGCGTGAACTGCTTTCATGCTTTTCTGACTTGTCTAAGATTCTCATAAATCATCTTAATACAGACTCTTTAGATCTCATATCCAAGTGCTGTTCTTTGCCGAGTATGTAGCTTTGTGCCCAGATTGCTCCATTTCTATGTGACAAATTAAATGCAATCCATCCTTTTTATATATATTGCATTCTTTGCTCTTTTTTTTTTTGTTCCGGTATAGGAGAATACGTTCCTCCTTTTGAAAAGTCAGCATGGTGTATGATTAAGGTGCTGGATCGAAGGTGACAAGACACAGGTTCCAGTCCTCCCTATGGCAGGGAAGCCAGCTGGGTGACCTGAGGCCAGTTAATTAATGAGACGCTCTACAATAAGCCAGCTGATACACAAAACCCCTTGCTGCATTATATGCTGATAGCTTTGCTGTGAGCACAGCGCAAAAACATGCATTTCTAACACTATTTCCCTTTCTTGGTTTTTTTTCTCTCCATTTATATATGTATAGCAATAGACACTTGGAGGAGGATGAAGTAGCAAACAGTTTGAAGAACTTATCTATGTCGAATAAGAGCATAATGCTATTAATAGAAGAATGTAAAAAAGAATCAGAGACAGAATCAAGAGACTGAAAACCAGTGTGGTGGTGTGGCTAGAATATTTACGATTTATGATTTCCGTTTCAAAGCTCCCTGACTTTAGAGCAACCCTGGATAGCTTACAGATAAAAATTAAAACAAAACAAACAAACAAACAAATCAGGAGACAGCTAACTGGAATTAAAACCTAAAAAGCCAACCTGCCAAGAAGCAGTGAGAGAGTTTGACTCCCCACACACACCAATATTAGCCCGGGGCTTGTGGAGACCAACCAGTCTTAAGCAGTTTACAAAAAGTTAGACTAGTGGGAGCAATATGGATCTCCAGGGAGATACTATTCCATATCACCGAGAAGGCACACACATCCTAGGTCCCATACAATGGCATTGCTTAACAGATAGGACCTGGAATATGCTCACTCCAACTGATCTGTTCAGATGGGCAGAAAATTGTGGAGACAGTCCCTCAAGTAAATAGGCCCCTCTGCCAAGTAGAGGTTTATAGGTGATAACTAGCACCTTGAATTGCATCCAGAAGCCAACAGGCAATGAGTGCAACTCCCAAACCAGCAAGGACATGTGTACATACCACAATATGTACACAACCCATAATTGCCACTGTATTCTAGACTTGCTGTAACTTCCAAAAACTCTTCAAGGACAACCCCATGCAGAGTGCATTACAGTACTCCAATCAAGAGATGAACGAGGCATTAATGAGTACTTGAAGGCCCCATAAGATTACAATCTGGAAAATGTGGGGTCAAATCTTTTCTCACCCATGAATCTTAGCCCCTGGCTAGGGGCTAATCTATCTTGCATCAAAACCTATTGCAAAGGGTTCTAGTAAGGATAAAATGGTAGGATAGCCATGTATGCTGTTTTGATTTCACAGAAGGAAAAGTTGGATATAAATAAATATACAGCACTTGGATAAAGGAGCAAGTGCTAATGTGCTAAGTGTATTATAGAACACACACACATATGTATGGGAGATGTACAGTACACCCCTTCCCATCTCACACACAATAAACTCTTGATTTGTTAACCTTGATGCAGTAAACTGCAAAATCTGAATTCAGATGTCATCGCAAACAACAAAGTTCTTTGTTCAGCAAATCAATTCAAACGGTATTTCAGTATTTTTTTTTGAGAGAGAGAGAGAGAGAGAGAGAGAGAGAGAGAGAGAGAGAGAGAGAGAGAGAGAGAGTGTTTTCAGATATATTTTTATAATCTCATTCTCTAGGCTCCCTCCAAAATATATTTTGGAGAACCAGGTGACCTCTTGGAGTAGTTTTGATACCTGTGTGCAGAAGCCCCAATAATAAGCACCAATGCATAATTGATAATCTGATTTGGTATTAGATGTACTGTAGCTCCAAATTTAGATGCGGGGGGAGGAAAAAAGAGAAGGGGAGGGGAGAAAGGAGAGGAGAGGAGAGGAAGAAAAGAGGAGAGGAGAGAAGAAGAGAAGAGAAGAGAAGAGAAGGGAAGGGAAGGGAAGGGAAGGGAAGGGAAGGGAAGGGAAGGGAAGGGAAGGGAAGGGAAGGGAAGGGAAGGGAAGAAGAGAAGAGATAAAGAGAGGGTGAGCTGGAAAATATAATTTTAGTTAGGCATCAAGAATTCTGCCCAACTACAGATTCATATTCATAGCTTTCATATTCGGATTCCCTTCGATCTTCTATTCTAAGGCTGAAAAACAATCTGAATCAGGTGGTTGTGATAAAGGAAACAGACAGATAGCAGAATACAGATTTTTGTTGTGTGACAATGAGAAGGTCAATTTTCTCTCTGTTCCAGGCACACAAGGAGAAAATGATTTCTAATGTAAATGAGATTCTCTAATCAAAATATTTGTGCTGCTTCTGAAAAAGGATTTGAAAAGCAAATCCAAATCCTTCAGCTATGGAGAAAATATGTCTCTTTTCTTTTTAAGGGAATTGCCACTGAGAGGCAATAAAAGCAAAGGTTCATTGCTCCCTGAAGCAGTAGATACCCAGAAGGAAGAACATACAGAAAGGAAACTGCCGGTTAGTGGTGAAATTATAGGTTAGATAAGATTTGGGACAGAGCCTAGCCTCTTTCTAAATGTATCTCAGCCCACCATATTTAGAACAATCAAGGATGTTCTTCCCAATTGCTTCAACTGAATGCTGTAACAGAAGAAACAATATTAAGGGAGACAATTTTTCAACATCATCATTATTGATGATTGTTGAATTGATTGTTGTTTTGTTGATTGATTGATTGTTGATTGTTGTCAACACCTGGAACACTTTACCTGACTCAGTAGTTTCTTCCTCAAACCCCAAAAACTTCAACCTCAGATTATCTACCATCGACCTCACCCCATTCCTAAGAGGTCGGTAAGGGGCGTGCATAAGCGCACAATCGTGCCTACCATTCCTGTCCTAATGTACACATATATTCTTACCTCTTTTACTCTTATTCATGCTTGTACTATTACATATATATTCATTCATGTTTTACTGTTTATACTTTGTTTATAATCATATATGCTTGACAAATAAACAAATACAAATACAAATTATCATCATCATCTGAGGTAGGATATTAGTCCAATTCTAGCCTCTAAGTCATGATTTTAAAACCATAAAGACTTGACAAAGACACAAAAGAGTAGATTGATAGATTTTGTTAAGTAATTCTGTACTTCAAGCAGAATTTCACAACATATTAAGTCAGAACAAAACACATTACAAATATGGATCCAGAGTCATCTACCACAGTCTATTTGAAGCCATACTTATATACAGGTAGTCCTCAACTTATGACAGTTTGTTTAAAGATGGCTCAAAGTTATTATGGCCTTGGAAAAAAATACTTTACGACTTATACTTACAACCACTATACCATGTGGTCACGTGATCACAATTTTGGTACTCGCCACCAGCTCCCATTTACAACTGTTTGCAGCATCCTGTACTCATATGATTGCAATTGCAACCTTTTTTGCTAGTTTCTAATAAATGATGGTTTAAAAAAATCAATTTGAGAAGCTGGATTCATTTAGCAGTCACATGATTCACTTAAAACCACGATTCAGTTAACAACTGCACAATTCACTTAACAATAGCAGTGATTCACTTAACACCCCATGGTATAAATTTATATAAATATAAATTTATATACTATAAATGATCATAAATTTGAGTTCTGCCATGTGAATTGCTTTACAATTGCCCGAACTTACAAGAGAAATTCCAGACCCAATTGTAGTTGTACTATAAGTCGAGGGCTACCTGTATTTCCAAACTCACCTGTATTTCCAAAACTCACAGAAACACAATACAAGAGAATCCTTGCTCCTAAAGCAAATACCAAGTTCTTAGAATAGTCCGCTACATTCTCAACTCAAAATGTTTGGAACAAATGGTATTCCAGAATGAAAAAAGCTCTATTAAGACTCTTGGATTCAAATCCCCTCCTTCTCTTCTCTCCCAAACCTGCCTAGAAGGTTCCCCCAGTTAGATTTATTATGCTTACTTTTCAGGCTACTCTATCATGATTACCCTCAGACCATGGTAGGCTCTCTCATATTAAATCATAGCCCTGTTTGGATGCTGCTTGCCTCAAAGCAAAAAGATCCTGCTCAGGCAATAAATGCCTCCTGTGTTACAGATTCCCCAGTTCCTGTACATTCCAAATGTGTGTGTGTGTGTATGTGTGTGTGTGTGTGTGTGTGTGTGTGAGAGAGAGAGAGAGAGAGAGAGAGAGAGAGAGAGAGAGAGAGAAAGAGAGAGAGAGAGGGAGGGAGGGAGGGAGAGAGAGGGAGGGAGGGAGGGAGGGAGGGAGGGAGGGGGAGAGGGAGAGGGAGAGGGAGAGAGAGAGAGGCAGGCTACAAAGTCCTTCTAAAGCTACAGGAGAGGAACAAGCGAGTTACATTGCAGCTGCTAAGCTTCAGAATCCTTCTTGGCTCTGGGACACAATTAACAACCCCCTTAAAGATGGAAGTTCGGTCCAGTCTGCAAAATATCTGCAGAATTTTGTTTCCAGAGTATTTTTACAATGGAATTATCAAATAATCTAGCTGTGACTTCCTCTTGAAATGTCATTCTGGAGTGGCCTTTCATGTCCATATTTGATGTCAAGGATTTCATCTCACAGTTGGAAAAGCCTTGGGAGGATGTGTTATCCCCCCAAAAATTAAGTGAACAAGGACTGGTGGATTTTAATGCTGGATATCCTATTAACATCTCAGCACATTTTCTTACTCAATGGAGCCAGGCCATTGCTATCCTGTTGCAGAAAAGCCAAGGAGTTGGATTAGACCTTGCCAGTATTAGATCTATCAGCATGCTTAATACAATCAACAGTATGTTGAATATTTCTTTTTAAAACTATTGGACTGGGCTGAGAGATCCTCACCGAGGAGCAGCCAGATTTCAGAGAGAACCCATCAAAGCGGGTGACCGTGAGTTCTAGTCCTGCTTTAGCCATGAAAGCCAGTCATGTGAAAGCCAGTTCCCCCCCCCCAACTCTCTCTCTCCCCCACCCCAACTCATAGAGTTGTTGTGGGGGGAAATAGTAGAAGAAAGATGTATTGGATATGTTTACCTGCTTGAGTTATTTGTAAAAGTAATAAAGGCAAAATATAAACAAACTCCCAACCTTGTCTGGTTTTCTAACATTTAGCTGAGAAATGCTCTTCCAGCCCAGAGGCTCCTCTATTGAAGCCTTCGCTGATTTTAAATCTACCTTTGTTTTAAATTTCATGGGAGAATGTGGGAAAAAAACTCAGGGGATTTTCAAGAAATGAAAGACTTCTTCTTCACTGTCAGACCCTCTCTTCTAACACCGCTTTGAGAGTTAGATGTTCTTCCTGGAGACATCTCTCTGCAGCCAACACTAAACAGAGAAGGGCTGAAGCTGGGATGGGCTTCAAAAATTTCAGCAATGGGTTATCTGCCTGGTTGCTGTGCTGGGTGGGTGTGGCCATGGTGGGTGTGGCCTAGTCGGCCTTTTGCACCATGGCAAGGGCGGTGTTTTCGCCTTCCCCTGGCTCTGGAGGCTTTCCTTGAGCTTCTGGGAGGGCAAACGCTGCCTCCCCCAGCTTCGGAGGCCTTCCGGAGCTTCCAGGAGGCCCGTTTTTCTCCCTCTCTGAGCCTCCATGTGGGCCTTGCACTTACCTTGCATCCAAAATGGGCTGCGTGGAGACTCCTGGGAGGGGATAGGTGGAGTGGGTGGGGCCAGCCAGGGGTGGGATTTGGAGGTTCTCCAAACCAGCCATAATGTTAGCTATGGGTTCTCCCGAACCTGGGTGAACCCGTAGCAGCCTACCCCTGGATGTATTAACAGATGTCTTTTTAAGAAGAAATTGGACAACCATTTGTCTGAAATGTTCTAGGACTTCCTGCCTGAGCAGATGGTTGGACTAGAAGACCTCCAAGGTCCCTTCCAACTCTGTTATTCTGTTATGTCAGTTCTATAGCTCATGGCCACTCGGTCCCCACTCAGCACCTCTTTGTATTAGCAAGCCAAGTGGTTCCAGCTCTTTTATTTAAAAGAAACATTGGGATCACATCCATTTCCCAGGTGGGAATGGGGTGGGCTCTGAGGGTTTTTGGCCATTTTCTGCTCAGAGAAAAAAGCCTAGTCATGCATTACCAGTATATGCATGAAATAATCATAAAACCCACAATGGGCAAATTAATGAGAATGCTACTGAGCAGGTTCACCCCTATAAATATCTTGGAGTGCTGGTGCAGGGTTAGAGTTAGGTTACATTAATTTTCCCCACCTTTCCTCCACTGAAAAATGATTGCCAGCTCAAAGATTGGATACAATTTGTCTAGTATATTAAAAGCATCTATCCCCCTGCCCCTTACACCTGGAAACTCTCATGTAATTATAGCACTCTGTATTTATTTTTTAGCATAATGGCTGAAGTCCAACATGATAGGGGAAAAAATCAGCTTGACCTGAAATGTGATATATTGGACCTGCACAGGCATGAACTAACATTTTTCTCTATTGGCTGATCTATTGTCTTTTTTCTGTTATAAACTAAAAGTCCAATAAAATGATACCCTAGACTTCAACCATAAGAATTCATAATAAAATGTTCTTCAAAAATCAGCTGTGTATCACGGAGAAAATACTCAGTCTGGATTCATGCCACATAAAAGGAGGAAGGACAGTTAACATTTTGCTTTCATCCTTTTTTTCCTAAATTGTTTCTCTGAATTAGTTTTATACAGATAAAATGTTTTCCCCTCCTTATTTAATATCAGATCCAGAAGATCAACTTGGAATCAAGCTTGGGCTCATTCTTTATATTTACACTCTGTTTTGTTCTAGAACAGGGGTGGGGAACTATGGCCCTTTTATGATCTAGGGCAGTGATGGCGAACCTTTTTTCCCTCGGGTGCCCTATCGCATGCACGTGCGTGCCCACACCCATAATTCAAAGTCCCCCACTTGCCCCACCCCCCCTGCGCATGCGTGCACGACCCCCCCCACTCCCCCGTTTCCCGACTTCCAGTGGGCCCGGTAGGCCCATTTTTCGCCCTCCCCAGGCTCCAGAGGCTTTCTTGGAACTTGGGGAGTGCAAAAACGCTCCCCCCCGCCACCCCGGAGGCCAAAATCGCCCTCCCAGAGCCTCTGCGCAAGCCAAAAATCAGCTGGCGGGCACGCACATGCGTGCTGGAGCTGAGCTAGGGCAACAGCTCACATGCCAGCAGATGTGGCTCTGCGTGCCACCTGTGGCACCCATGCCATAGGTTCGCCATCACTGACCTAGGGACTTCAACTGGCTCAGGAATTCTAAGAGTTGAAGTCCACAAATCATAAAAGGGCCATAATTCTCCACCTCTGTTCTAGACTAGAGGATGGAAAGCAATGTTTTGATTGGTTCTATACTTCTCAGTAAAGAAGGTCATGCATTTATGCAGAAAAAGTTTATTACATCTCAGTTCAGTGGATTTCCCCAGTATTGCATAGTAATGAATTGAAATTAAAATGTTCTAGTTTTCCTGACCAACAGCTTTTTCTCTGATCTCTCTACATCTGATTCAAGAAAGCAGAGCCACCACAAATCAAGTAGGCAGAAATATAATTTGCGAGAAAAAAATCAGTTGGAGAAACAAGACACATAGATCTAACTAACCAGAAGGGAAAGGGATAAATAATCTGGTATTTAAAGTGGTTTTTACTGAGCTTTGAATAGTATTTCTGAAAGATATGCTTTGTTTCTGCAGGATGGCTGCTAGGGAACGTAAAGTAAAATTCCATGGTTTGTTTTCAGAAGAGGTCAGATTAGACTTGATAACACTCTCTCCTAGCCTTTAAACGCAGGTCTCCCTGAATATGGAAGGAATTCATCTTCCTTTGATGTCTAAAATGTATAAAGCCTCTGGGAGTCTATTGGGCAGGAAGGGGGGGGGGGAAATACATCATTCTCAAGCCTGCCTTGCAATCCTTTAATTCTATTGCTAAATCATGGCACCCACTGGGTGATGTATCAGAATCAGAACAGGAGGAGGCAGAGATGAATAACCACATTTAAAGAATTGAAGCAATTTACAAACTGGCTTTTATGATCTCATTTCCTTTTATATTCCAGATAATAATGATCGCACTTATGTCATACATTCAACAAAAGTATAGGGCAATGCCAATTTAAACAAGCAGGTGACGTGGATATTAATCTGTGAAATAAGTAATTCTATTAGTCTATTATTTCAGACTATAACTGTGTTCTCATGATAAGGCTAGATATAAAGGTTGTCAAGAAGTGTTTGTTAGAGTTGGCCTTCAAATGGCAAAAGTCCAGTAAAGTACTATTACCCTGATAATAAAAAGTTCCTAGGAGCTGCTATTTGTTTCCCAGGTTCAGTCCAAGATGTTGATTTTAACCTTTAAAATTCTGCCTAGGAATCTGTCAGTCTCATCATGATTTGTCCGAATGCAAAAACCTCTACAAGCTACGTGCTGAATCCTCATAAAAATGTATCAGCTGAGCGGAACCTACCGTTATATATCTGCAATTCTCCTTAACCACAAGTGAGTCAGTAACAAGAAGGATGATTGCAAAGCAAATCAGGAAGAATTTTCTACCATCTAACCTTGCATTGCATAACTGATAAATCAATATAGTTTTAAGCAATTTTTTAAAATCAAGTGCTTAGAGCTGTATGATGGGATTTTGATCTAACCTTCCAGCAAGAACCTTTTCTACAGAAGATAGAATTTGATGGATGCCGTACCTAGAAATAGCAATAGCAATAGCATTTCGATTTACATACCACTTCACAGTACTTTACAGCCCTCTCTAAGCGGTTTACAGAGTCAGCATATTGCCCCCAACAATCTGAGTCCTCCTTTTTTTTGTTATTATTATTTTTTATTATACAATTTTCTTGAGTTAAATATAAAATTTCTATATTCACAGTAACAGTGTACTATCTGGGTACACTTTCTTTTAAGTACATATGGTAAATCTTATACACCATCTTATACACCACTTATACACAGTATTTATGGCTATTATTCTCAAATCCTATTCGCCATCATCTTCACTTGCCTTTTAAAAAAAATTACATTACTTACCATATTTTTCGGAGTATAAGACGCACCGGAGTATAAGACGCACCTTAGTTTTTGGGGAGGAAAATAGGGGAAAACAATCTGCCTACCAGGTATTCATCTGGCTAGCGTCCTTAGTCTGGTCAGCTTCAGCACATTATTTTATCTCCTGGTTAGGACTTAAAAAAACCTTCTTCTGAGAGTAACAATGAAAGAGCCTGCAAGCCAGTAAGAGCTGGGAAGATCGTTAGCACCTGGTTAGGGCTAGAAAAAAACTTATTCGGAGCAGCTTCAGCACATTATTTTATCTCCTGGTTAGGACTTAAAAAAACCTTCTGAGAGAATAACAATGAAAGAACCTGCAAGCCAGTAAGAGCTGGGAAGATTGTTAGCACCTGGTTAGGGCTAGAAAAAAACTTATTCGAGCAAGTAGAGCAATGAAAAAAAATTCTGCAAAGACTTAGGGCTGGAAAAACATTCTTTGGAGAGAGTAACAATGAAAAAGCCTGCAAGGTAAGAGCTGGGAAGATCTGTTAGCACCTAGTTAGGGCTGGAAAAAAAGCTACATTCGAAGTATAAGACGCACCCAAATTTTCAGCCACTTTTAGGGAGGAAAAAGGTGCGTCTTATACTCCAAAAAATACGGTAGTTAAACCTTCTGTTCAGTTTTATCTATAATCAATTGATAATATCAAACATTATAGACATCAGACAGAGATCACATTTATAACCATTATCCTCCAAATAATCATAAGGTTTACTTGTCATAATCATTCGATGTTCATTATTCAGTATTACCCATTATTTCATCATTGTTTACATATCCACATTCTAACTTCTGCTTCTATTTTCTAACCCTTAATAAAATAATTCCCAAGTTAAACAAGTAATATTTTCCCCATTTCTAGTTTCTATCTTTATACTAATTCTTAATAGAACAACTCCTGTATTAAATAGTATTCTACGTTTATCCCTCATCTCTTGCCTGTTTTCGTATCTCCACTCTTATTGACTTCTTGGCACATCTCCCATAGTCCTCCCTTGGGTCTTGTATCTTTCTGTCTCGTTCGTGTTTGATCTAAGTATTTCTTCAATTTCTACTGCTTGTTCACTCTTTTGACCCTCCTTTGACTGACCTCGGAAGGATGGAAGGCTGAGTCAACCTTGAGACGGTCAGGATCGAACTCCTGGCCGTAAGCAGTGAGTTATCCGGTAGTATTGCATTCTAACCACTGCACCACTACAGCTCTTGGTGCCACAACAAATCCACAACATCTGAGTAGCTAAGAGCTGCCTTTGTTCTTTCCGTGGCATGCGAGGGCCAATCCACTGAAAAGTAAGAAAGCTAAGAATAAGCAAATTAAAGAATACCTGCACAACATGGTTTCTGTAATTCTTTCCAACCTCTTTATCAGCAGTGGCCATAAAGTGGGGGGGTGTCTATATTTTCTTCTATATAACAAAGCAGCATGCTTAGGCTATGTTGTGTCTACATGTATGTGTCTGTGTGTACACGTATGCATTGGGTAATTTTTTGGGGGGGAAGCCTCCTCTGGGTCTTGTGACTAGGAGGGAGAGAGCTTAGAGTGGAAGAGTCAGCATTGGAGACATTCTAAGACGCTGCCTGATTGCCTTTCCCATAGGGATGCATTGGAGACATTTTTCCAGTTTTTGTTTCCTTCACAGCCTTCAGCCCAACCTGGCCCAATTTTTAAATTCGAAGCATCTTTTGCCTGCTTATTTCCTCCACCCACTTTGCTCCTGTTTTCTTTGCCTTCCAGGAGTTGCTCTGCTGACAGACAGAGTCCCAAATTCCTTTTGTAATTTCTTTCCAACGTTCTGGTAGGTTGGAAAAAAATTAAGTGTGGCAGGATCAGGATAAAACCTGCCCTTGATTTAACAGTCCCCATCTATTTCATAATCTTCCCCTTTAGTCACACCAAAAATAACAATTTGTTGGCAATTCTGGAGACATTCTGGGACCGCAGTCAAGACTCACGGGGGGGGGGGGGGGTTGGAGACAAGTCGAATTAATTCACCTCAGCCATAAATATTTCATTAATTGTTTACATTGACTGCTACGGTGAAACGTTCTGCTGCATTCTTTCAACTTGACAGAAAATACTTAGTTCTACACCCCACCCCCAGGAGAGAAATGTAACAAAATCCTCACAAAAAACGTAGTAGAGTTCTGAACTTCTATTAGCAATGAGAGGGTCAAGAGCAGGGAACAAAGGGCAACAATGTCAAAATATGTGTGACAGGACCAGACGATCAAAGCTTCACTCCTTGTTAATATGAGTGGTCTATATTGCACTGATGTCGAAAGGGCAGAGCTTCAATCCCCTGGTCACACCCATTATTTTTACATTGTTGATATGCACCCTTTTCCAAAAAGACAGTCCTCGCCAAGAGATATTTGTGAGTGTCCTACCTTTCATTTTGCCCTGTTCAATACACCGAAGACCCCTGGCTTGCCCCACTTTGCTTCAAACTGAGAGGAAGAGATGGAAAAATGCTTCAATGGGATATTTTCATACAAGGAGTCAAGAACATGTAGAGAGATGGCAGAATGCTGAAGAGATGTTCAGTTGGCAATTATATATATATATATATATATATATATATATATATATATATATATATATATATATATATATATATATATATATATATATATATATATATATATATATATATATATATATATATATATATATATATATATATATATATATATATATATATATATATATATATATAGTGTGTGTGTGTGTGTGTGTGTGTGTTTGTTTACAGCAGCTTCTACCATCTGGTACCAATAAAGGAAGCTCAAAAATTCCATCCAAAAAAAAAAAAAAATTCCAGCCCAAGAGTAAACTAAATCTGTTAAAATTCTTGGATTCTTTTTTTGTCCTCACCAATTTAAATTAATTTAAAACACTCCTGTTAGCTCTTTTCTCTTCGTTATTTTCTTGAGTGAGGGATCCAAGAAAAAAGCTCCTTGATATTCTTCCTTCCTCAGGACTCTCATCTTGCAAAGGTCGAGTGAAGAGCTTCCCATATCGGTTCCTCTGATCCAAGTCACCATAAAGGTGCTTAAAAAAAAAACCAAACCGAAAGAGAAATGCTGATAGCTGCAAAGCCTTCTTTTTTTAAAAAAAAAAAGAATCTCCCTTTCGCAGCTCACTTCTGTAAAGTTTTAATTACATGCCTGTGGAGTTCTGAGAAATGTAATTTCTGCTTATTAAGAGAAATTTGTAAAAAAATCAGTTCATTTGAATATAAAATATAATGTGTAAGATGCAAAAATCTGTGATACAAACACGCTTTAGAATATTGCTCCCATTTCCTACTGGAAAGATCTTCAATACTTAATATCAATTTTCAAACGGCGAATTAACTTTTTTTTTTAAAGCTACAAGTGTTATTACCTCAGAAGCATTTTTCTGCTTTCTGCCTGACCCTCAAACCATTTCTTCCATTTAAGCAGCTTCTTCTGAGCTGTCTGTAGAATCTCTCTCAGCATCTACCGGTAACTACCTCGGCCACATACTTCAATTAGCCATCATGTCAGACCTGGGTTAAGAAAAGATTTTATCAGTGGAAAGTGCATTAAAAGAGATGCAGTTTGAGATGAGAGATCAAAACAGAATGAAATGCTTTGATAAACTGAGAAAAATTCACTCTGGAAAAGTAAGCTTTGAGGGAGAATTGTGTGGAAAGCAGTGGTGGGTTCCTACCAGTGCGGTCCACTCTATCGCACCAGTAGCGGCGGGCTGGTGACATCATCAAGAGGCTACCGACCCAGTGCGGTCGGTTGCCGGTGCCTAGGAGCCCCCATCTTTTTTTGCAAATTTTTCAGCGATTTTTTTGCTTCTGCACATGCGCAGAAGCAAAATTGTGCCGAAATCTTGCGAGGGGACGCGCGCGCAAGAGAGATTTCAGCGAGATTTTGCTTCCGCGCATGCGTGGAAGCAAAAATTCACCAAAATTGCGTGCGCGCATCCCCTCACAAGATTTTGGTGAAATTTTGCTTCCGCGCATGTGCGGAAGCAAAATCGCGCGAGGGGGCACACGCACAAAATGTGGTGATGCGCACACAGCGCACCGGTAGCATGGTAAGTGAGCAATCCACCCCTGGTGGAAAGTAATAGGAACTTGCACAAGGTTTGTTGGAGAAATGAATACCGAGGTCCAACTTTTTCCAGTACATGTTAGTGGTATTTTTTTTTTAAGAAAAACAAGTGCAGTTAGACTGTTCCTTTTTTTACCAAAATCATCTTCCACAGTAGAAGCTAATTCACCTCCAGAGTGTCCACATATGCCTTTGAATCCTGAGAATTAGGAAAAGGACAAAAGTCTCAAGTAAGAGAAATGGCTTTTTCTCATCCAAAAATGTGACTTTTCTCCCCGAGATGTCCTTCTGTTACCTCTGTCCTCCTGGCCCACACAGAGGTTTGGTATCCTTCATCTGGGGCTTAACAGTCTTGGAGCACTATCTTAAAGGGTGGAAAGCAAGGAAATTGAATTACAAATTGACAAACAGAACTTCAAGGACCAGAAGGAGACAGAAAACCAAAACTCTGGAAACTTTCTAAAAATGCTGTTCATAGATGACTGCAATGGTTTTACAGGGAGATAGCATAAAGACATTCTTATAATGCTGTTTTCCTGCACAAAACCCTGATTCTGGATTATCCTGTGAGGTCTGGAGGAAAAAAGCACATTTTTCTCTTATAGGGTTAATAGCTATCTAAAGAGGAAGTGAATTAGTCTGCAAAATTTATTTACTCAGAAATAAGTCTAAGTTCAAAGAGGTTCACTCTTCAATAAATTATTTAGAACTGCTGTTGTAAATATCAGTCTGCTACCCAACGGCCTTCTTTTGCAAATGATTTAGTACCTTCCTCTCTGTGACTGAAAATCAGAAAATTGGTAATTAGATCTCCCCAATATATAGTTTAGTCCTAATGGACAAGGAGTATTGATAACATAGCAAAGCTTAGATACAACATAGGGCTCCACTGGATAATAGTAAAATATATTTTACACTTTAAAAATAGTAAACCAGATTCCTGCTTGAGGCATCAAAGAAGAGAGTTATATGTTTCATTCTAAATTACAATTACTTGCGGCCATTTTGCATTTTTCAGAACCCTGCAGTCCTCTTATAAATTCGTCCCAAACCACCAATAAAGATACTGTTTATCAGAAAACCTCTTTATGAGAGACATTTCCCAGATAGGTTTCATGGTCATACACATTATGTCCTCATTGCATTCTGATTTTGACAAATAGCTTCTGTGTTTTCCAGCAGTATTTGTAGTATGGTTAAAGAATTTGATTGTTTAAAAAATTCAAGTTTGGCTATTTCCTTTCCTTTCCTTTTCTTTCCTTTCCTTTCCTTTCCTTTCCTTTCCTTTCCTTTCCTTTCCTTTCCTTTCCTATCCTATCCTATCCTATCCTATCCTATCCTATCCTATCCTATCCTATCCTATCCTATCCTATCCTATCCTTTCATTTCATTTCATTTCATTTCATTTCTTCCTTAACTGGCTGTGTGAGGCTTCACCTGTCCTAAGATCCAGATGCCCTGACTGAATAGGCTTACTTAAAAGTGTTAACAGACATGGCCTTTTTCGTCAAGCACTGGAGCTGAGTTATTAGGTGAGTTCTGTTAGGTACCTGCCTGTTGTTTGCCTGATTGTTACTGATCCATAAAATTGAAGGGATTTATTTGGACTTTTGGTGCATTGTACATAGACCGTGGTGTAATAGTTTTTAATTATTGTTGCTTTTTTATTGCATTTACTATAAGCTGTCCAGAGTTTCTTTACTGAAATAGGAGGTCACATAAAGTGTATAAACAAACAAATAAATAAAATACAAAACTGCTATGTCTGAGAAAGGTGCAACCTCATTAATGATATGATTCCAGTTTAAATCAACACATCCCTCCACATATATATAGCTACAGGTGAAGGGCTGGATAGGCTGTTGTGTTTTGCGGCTTATTAGGGGTGTGCAAATACTTTGAAAAGAGCTGCTTTATGTACACATATGAAGCACTTTTCTTGGATCATAGCAAAGCATAATCCATGTTCAGGATCCACCTTGCAAAGTTTAGAGAAAGATGTGATGGATTTGATGTTCGTCCATCGTGTTTGAAGAGGACCTTGACATATGGGGGGGATGTCAAGACTTGCACGTGAATTGGATTAAAGTGAGGGAGAGGTGCGCCTAGTCAGCCTCACTCTCTCTTCCCAGACTCCATCTTACTCCAAATAGCAGGACAAGAGTCAAGACAGTTGGAGATGGGCTGGGCGCAGTGGTTGACCAGGGCGTCTTTCGTGTCTTACCGTGCTCTTAGCGTACCACATCACTTGCAGAGACCGCCTTCATGACCGTTGACCTATTCTAGTAGGTTTCATCTGCTCAGTCCGCCCGAATCTGTCTTCACATGCTCGGGATAAACAAGTCCCTATCTCACTGAAGGTCAACGACCCAATGGCTACTCTCAACCTGGTTTGGCCAGCCTGTCGAAGCTGTTGCCCGGGATGTAGCCACTGCGCATGCTAGAGCTGCTATGAGCCACAGGTGAGAGCTGGGTGACAGGTGGGGATCAAAAATGAACGAGCTGCCCTAAAAGCTGCCCTAAAATGAGCTACCGTAAAAGGACACAACATGCCCCTACACCAGAGGTGCTACCCCTCTCTGAGCACCCCATACACCCCTGATGTATTTACTGATACAAAGAACAGAGGTTTGTTTGCACCATTATATTGGGAAGCCTCTCTTTCAAAGGATTTGTCCAACTCCAGTACTTGTCATGATCTATTTGTATGAAATGAATGCCTAGCATGCAGTAATGCTAAAATAATGGTGCGACATTTGACCATAATGTGGTTTATTTGGTTTGGACAAGTGTTGTCATATGAAATCAACTCTTCTGGCTTGAACACTGTGGTTTATGGTGTAGTATTCTGTGTGAAGCCAACCAAGTGTGGCTTGTTCCTAAGCCATGATTGAGTATACTATGGCTTTAAATCCAGGAGAGAAACAAATCTTAATGTACAATACAAGTAGACAGCAGCACACGTAGTAGGCAGTGGCTCCTAGGATCATACCGAATGTTGCAGAAACTAGCCGGTGGCATCCATGACAATTGAAATCATTTGCTGTGTGCCACATAGATGCTCATGTGAAGACCTTTATTCAATAACCTTTCTTAGCATCAGGCAGCCTTGCAAGCAGAGTCAAGGGAAAAGGCTAAGTAGGTAAATGGAGGGTATTATTTTCCTCTTCTCTAGGCAGCAGCTTTCCCATCAAACAGCAGAAAAATATTCAGAAAATCTTAAGAAAGGAAAATTCTTTGTAAAATAACTAGCTCATCGCAAAAGCATGCTCTAATTTGCAGTTCATGCAGTACTAGGATTGTAAGAGAGGAAACAACTCTGCCTATGATTCTTCTGAGCCTATTAACGTTGCCTCTGTAAATAAGTTAATTTTGCTTTTTCTCACTGCTTGGAAGATCTTGGTTATCACCTATTTATTCTCCAGTTTATTTGTTAAAATTTTGTGCCCACATGTAAGAAGCTGTGTTCTTGGACCGGAATAATAACATCAAAGTGCTGCTAGAATGAACAGGTTTTAATTTCAGGAAATGTAGTAAAGATTTGGCAGTTTTCCTCACACCCCTACACCCACCTCATGTTCAAATTTGGCACAGATTTTCTTGATCATGATTGTTTTGATTAAGTGTACTCAGTAGTAAACAGGATGAAATGCAGTTTCACATGATCGCTTTCAGAGCTGCAGAAAATGCAGTCTGAATGTAATGTGCCATTATTCCTCTAAATGTTGACTTTCTTGCCTTTGCAACCAGTTAGAATCGTGATGGTGAATCTATGGCACGCGTGCCATTTATTTATTTATTTATTTATTTATTTATTTATTTATTTATTTATTTATTTATTTATTTATTTATTTATTTATTTATTTATTTATTTATTTATTTATTTATTAGGCTTTCTTATATGCCGCCCAACTCCCGAGGGACTCAGGGCGGCGTACAGCACAGGAAGATACAAGAATAACCAATAAACAAAATTAAAAACATAATATAAAAATTAAAAATTGCAGTATAAAAAACAACCATGCAAGAACCAGACATACTCGGGGGAGAGTTCAGCTGGCATTAAGCTCTGCCCCCTGCCTGCAGGAAAAGCCACGTCTTAACGGCTTTTCGGAAGGCCAGCAGGGTGGGGATAGTTCGGGTCTCTGGGGGAAGTTGGTTCCAGAGCGCGGGGCCTGCCACAGAGAAGGCCCTCCCCCTAGGGCCCACCAGCCGGCATTGCTTGGCTGACGGGAGCTGGAGGAGGCCAACTCTGTGGGCCCTAACCGGTCGAAGGGAAGTATGAGGCAGGATGCGGTCCCGGAGATAACCTGGTCCTAAGCCATGAAGGGCTTTAAAGATGATGATCAACACCTTGAATTGGACTTGGAGACTAATGGGCAACCAATGCAGCTGGCGGAGTATAGGTGTCACCAAGGTACACCCACCACAGCACGCGCAGCCGCATTTTGTACCAGTTGGAGTCTCCGGATACTCTTCAAGGGTAGCCCCATGTAGAGCGCATTGCCATAGGTGGGCACATGGAGTCATATCTGAGGGCACGCGAGGTGTTGCCCTATGTCAGCTCCAGTGTGCATGTGTGCGCTGGCCAGCTGATTTTTGGCCTTCCAGAGGGTGGGGGGAGGCCATTTTCACTCTCTCCAGGCTTCAGGAAAACCTCCGGAGCCTGTGGATGGCAAAAAAAACGAACCCAATGGTTGGAAACGAACTTCCGGTAGGCCCGTTGGGCCATTTTTTGCCCTTCCCAGGCTTCAGGAGGCTTTTCTGAAGCCGGGGGGGGGGGCGAAAAACGGCCCAGTGGGCCTACCGGAAGTCCAGAGGCTTCATTGAGGCCTGTGCGCATGCGCAGGGGGGCAGCACGGGGGAGTTGTGCGCGCATGTATGGAGGGGTGGGCATTGCATGTGTGCGCGTTTTGGCACCTGAGCAAAAAGAGGTTCGCCATCACTGAGTTAGAAGAATAAAACAAAATCAAACCAGCAGGTCAACTTCAGTGATTTCCCCAAAAAATATCATTTAAAACAGTGCCAGTAATACAAAAACAAAAAAATGGCCACCGAAATATGGATTTGCGGTTTTTTGGGGTTTTTTTTTTTTTGCAGAGATGTGCCAGGAGCTGTTATTTTTGGCGCTCATATGCTCTATCACTTTGGGAATGAAATTTCTGTTGGTTCTGGCACCTATCGCTTACACATCCTATCCCCTGGGAATGAATGCAACATTTGCATGGCATTACGCATAGGAAACGCTGGCTAATCCATATATTGTTTCCTTCAGTCTTTACAGCCAACAGAATTTATTGACATACCAGCCCCATGGAAAGAGGGTGACAGCATCTAAAAGAGAGCAGGTAACATTTTTCTACCAGCTTACTATTTCACTGGAAAGAGGTCTAGTTTTGCAAAGCAGAAATGTATCATTAAAAAGCTGGTTGTACCACACTAGCGAACAAAGCAACAAAGCCCACAATAACTAATAAAGCACAGATGTTCCCTTCAAGATGTGCCAACATTGCTGTATATTTCCTTAGTGAAGTTTGCCACAAACCCCAGTCTTGGCAGCCCACACAAACTGAAAACCCATTGCATCTTTTGACAGGTGTATTTGTTTAAGTAGGAAGAGAATGGGGATCTATAGATATTTTGGACTTCTCCTACCCCAGACAGCATGGCTAACAGCAAGGGACTACAAGATGTGTAGTCCAAGGCATTTGGAAGCTATCTGATTTCCTATCCTTGGAGTAAAGCATGAGTAGGCCTGTGACTTCTCAAACTGAAAGCTCCATCCCCAAACAATTTCTCATTTTGTCTTATGGCTGGGCATAGTGAGAAGCCTGGCAGTGATAAAACTAAAATAATTTTTAAATGATTTTGATGGTGGAAAAGGAATACCAGCTATAACCTGTATAATATTCTTTCACACAATTGATTTAGGATTAATAATATTCACTACATTAGTTGTGCAAACAACAAAAAGTGATCTATTATTGTTACCCTGTCCACCCTCTTTCTCAAGAAGACTTTAGACCAGGGGTCAGCAACCCGCAGCTCTGGAGCCGCATGTGGCTCTTTCATCCCTCTGCTGCGGCTCCCTGTTGCTGGTCAGCTCCACAATTGATAGGGCTTTCGGTTAGGACAGGTAGAGGAAAAAGAACGCCATGCTAGGAGGAGACTCTATGGTGGGGGAACCGGACTTCTGGTCAGCTCCAGAATTGAACTGGTGGCTTCTGGTTAGGACCTTTGTGGCTCATTGAGTACAGTGATACCTCGAGATACGAGTTTAATTCGTTCCGTAACCTTGCTCGTATGTCAATTTGCTCGTATCTCAAAGCAATTTTCCCCATTGAAATTAATTGAAATGCCATTAATCCGTTCCAGCCCCCAGGCTGGCTGGCTGGGCTGGCTGCTAGGGGTCTGTGTGTGTGTGTGTGTGTGTGTGTGTGTGTGTCTGTGTGTGTGTGTGTGTGTGTGTGTGTGTGTGTGTGTGTGTGTGTGTGTGAGAGAGAGAGAGAGAGAGAGAGAGAGAGAGAGAGAGAGAGAGAGAGAGAGAGAGAGAGAGAGAGAGAGAGAGAGAGAGAGAGAGTGTGTTTTCCTCCCGCTCACTCTAGGAAACCTACGCAAGTCCAAACGTGCTCTCGGCTAGGCTGGGGGGGAGGCAGATCGGTTGCCCCCCCCTTTCTGGTAACTCCTCGCCTTCCTCCAGCTCCTTGCCAGCCTTCCAAAGAAAGAAACGAGGGTCGGCACCTCAACTTCAAGGAAGGTGGCACCAACTTCCCATTGCCGAAAGTTAAGCCGTTTGACTGCGCAAAGTTGCCGAGTTGGTGGGAAGGAAGGTGGCAAGTCCCCATTCTGAAATAAGGGGAGCATGGAAAAACTGTTGTGAACGTGCTCCGGAGAGGAGTGAATGGGGGCCAGCAGGGAAGAAGTGCATATTTCACTGACAATCCCTATTTTCTAGCGGGGAGGAAGGTTCCCCCCCACTTCCAGTTTATCGCAGACACAGAGCAGCTTACGAAGTCGAGAAAACTCCCTCCTTCCCAAGGGGGGAGAAGAACCCGTTAAGGTAATTTGGAAGAGTGTGGAAAAGAACTGTGGGGGGGATGTCCGCAGGGAGAAAAAGAGGATGGGTGAGTGGAAGGCAAGGTAGAGAAAGGAGAGAAAGAGAGAGAAAGGAGCTGGTCTTTTAAACAGCTGGCGGGGACGGAGAATGGCAATGTCACTTACTTCACAGACCAGGGGGTGGAATTAGAAACACGCTGGGGAGGGATCCAGATGCATCCTTTCCCGTCCCTCATCCACCCAAAAATCTCACGTTTCTGTGGAGGAGGAGGAGGGAAAAAAACACACCACCGATCCTCGAGAAATCTGCAACTTTTCTTTCAGCTGCAAAATCCCCGGTGGTGTGAATGGCCATTCCTCAAAAAAAAAAATCAAAGTTGATTCTGATTCTTGTAGGATACACACTCAAAGTTCCCCCCCCTCTCTTCTCCCCTTTCTCTTCCTTTCAGGGCCATTCTTTTTCCCTTTCCTTCCTTCCTTTCCTTTCTCTCTGCCTCCCCCCCCCCCCCGAAGAGCCCTACGGACGCCACGATGGCTAAGCTAAAGGGGGAAAATTCTCTTTGATAGAGCCGTGTTCCCTGCGACAGGGTTTTAAAACCTAAATCTATATTCAAATCTGGCTGAAGGTTTCCTCCCTTTCAGAATGTTGCGGAAATGAGTGGGTCGTGTGCAGCCGGCCGTTCCTCATATCTCAAATGTTGCTCGTATTTCAAAGCAAAACTTCGCTCGCTCGACAGTTCGTATCTCAAATATCTCGTATGTTAGGGCACTCGTATCTCGAGGTACCACTGTATTTAAGGTTGCCGACCCCTGCTTTAGACTTTTATTCTCACTACATCCCTAGAATGTAGACCAGAATGAGAGATAATGCCTGCTTTCAAATCGCTCTTTGTCTAGTAAATATGGAAATATGCCAAATTATCCAAGCCTGACTTCCCAAAGCTCTGCGTCTTGGAGTAAAGTTATCTGTCAATATTTATTTCTTCATTTAATTTACTTGGCTATCCACTTGCCATGCAATTACTGTATATTGTATTATGAAGTTTGAAAATCCAAAATTGTGCAAAAAAATCTATGTGGGGAAAGATAACACATGAAAATACTGTAACTGAAAAAATACTTTAATTTTATTTGCAGATGACACCAAACTGGCAGGAATAGCCAACTCTCCAGAAGATAGGCTCAAGATACAGAAGGATCTTGACAGACTTGAACATTGGGCGCTATCTAACAAAATGAAATTCAGTGGTGAAAAAAGTAAGGTTCTACATTTAGGCAAGAAAAACAAAATGCACAGGTAACAGTATATGTGGTACCTTGCTCAACAGTAGTAACTGTGAGAGGGATCTTGGAGTCCTAGTGGACAACCATTTAAATATGAGCCAGCAATGTGCAACAGTTGCCAAAAAAGCCAACACAGTTCTAGGCTGCATTAACAGAAGGATAGAATCAAGATCACGTGAAGTGTTAATACCACTTTATAATGCCTTGGTACGGCCACACTTGGAATACTGCATTCAGTTTTGGTCACCACAATGTAAAAAGGATGTTGGGACTCTAGAAAGAATGCAGAGAAGAGCAACAAAGATGATTAGGGGACTGGAGGCTAAAACATATGAAGAATGGTTGCAGGAACTGGGTATGTCTAGTTTAATGAAAAGAAGGACTAGGGGAGACATGATAGCAGTGTTCCAATATCTCAGGGGTTGCCACAAAGAAGAGGGAGTCAAACTATTCTCCAAAGCACCTGAGGGTAGAACAAGAAGCAATGGGTGGAAACTAAACAAGGAGAGAAGCAACTTAGAACTAAGGATAAATTTCCTGACAGTTACAACAATTAATCAGTGGAACAAGTTGCCTCCAGAAGTTGTGAATGCTCCAACACTGGAAGTTTTTAAGAAGATGTTGGATAACCATTTGACTGAAGTGATGTAGGGTTTCCTGCCTAAGCAGAGGGTTGGACTAGAAGACCTCCAAGGTCCCTTCCAACTCTGTTATTATTATTATTATTATTATTATTATTATTATTATTATTATTATTATTATTATTATTATTATTATTATTATTATTATTATTGTTGTTGTTGTTGTTATTGTTGTTGTTGTTGTTGTTGATATTTATACTAGGCAACCCTGTAACCTATTGGGTCATCCTTTGACAGAAAGATAATAGCAATAGCACTTAGACCTATATACTGTGTCATAGTGCTTTATAGCCCTCTTTACAAATTCAGCATATTGCCACTAACAATGTGAATCCTCATTTTACTGACCTCAGAAGAATGGAAGGCTGAGTCAACCTTGAGCTGGTTGGGATCGAACTCCTGGCATGCAGTCTGATTGATCAGAATTAACATTATATTTTAGGCTGCTGGGGTGGGTTTTTTTTACCCCAATACAGGGCTGTCCTGTGATTATCTAAGAAGAATATATATCATAAATAGAAAAATTATTGTAATGGCAAATAAAGTTCAATAATACGTCAACATTTACTTACCTAATCAAGAATACAGAAAGACCACGGGTGGGCAAAAAAGCAGCAGGAGAAGGAACTTTCAACTTCCTGCTGGCTTCCCCATCAACTTAGTTTGTGGGAAGCTGGCAGGGAATGTTGGAAATCACAATCATGTGACCATGGGACATTGCAACAGCTACAGTTTTGCAAATAAAACTGGTCTGAACGTGATAGAAATTCCAATTTCACAGAAGTAATGGGTCCCAATATTTTTTACGTATTCTTTAAGTTAGCAAACTTTGGTACCTTGATTCAAAAACTATTGCGATATAATGCATCATTTGGACTAACTTGAGGGCATAAACAGACAAACAAGTAAACACAATGAGAGATTTAGTGGTATATGGATATAAGCATGCATGCATTATGAACTTAATTTGAAAACAAGAAAAGTTTTGTTTTCTTGGCTCAAGGATAAAGATAGACAGAGTGCTGGAGAAATAAAAAGATCAATCCTAAAGATGAAAGCAGTGACAAAGTCACTGAGGCTCATGAAAAATAATAGCATTTCAATCACCACAAAGATAAATTGCCATTTGGGAGAAAATTTAAAGCATTTTACCTCCATGGCAATTTATGGCTGTAAAAGCTGAACATTGAGAAGGGCTGAATGTTTTCAAATTATGAATAGAGAAATCATTGCTAGGAGTACCACGGATTGCAAGAAGAATGGATCAATTAGACCAAATCAAGACTAACTGCTCCCTCAGGACGATGGCCAGACAGCAGAAACTCACATAATTTGGGCATGTGGCATAAATGAGTGATGGATTAGAATGATACCTAAGAGGACTGAAGGTACTAAAGGCCAAAAGACAATGAATGAAGCCAAACAAATTATTGGAAGAGTTATAGGTTATGGCTGGAGACGTATCAAGGTAGCAAATATTTCTTCATGTAATTATCAGAAATTAGGTCCAATTCAGTTACATTGGGGGAAATGGATTGTGATATGTATGTTGTTTAAACTAAAGGCATATCTGTTCTGGCTTTTTAAACTGCTGGCTTTATCCTAAAAAGGTTTTAAAAATTGTCCTTGGACTGAAACATTGTGGTAACATCTTGCAAAAAATTCAATCTGGACTATACAGACTACCACTTCTTCCCATTCCCATTCCCATTCCCTGGTGCACCCTTCCATCCTGTTTCCAAAACCTCAGGTCCCTGGGAAATGATGAAAAGTGCACAGCCAGAAGAAGACCTAATTTTCAATCTCTGGTGACCCACAGGTGCAGATTACCTCACCATTGAAGGACCTCAGAGGAGGAAATGGGTTGACCTCAAGGGCACTTATTTCTTTATTGCATACACCATTAGATACCTTCAGACTGCTATAATACTTCTTTTCTTCTGCAAGCTAAACATACACAGTTTTTTTAACTGCTCCTCACAAAACTTGGTTTCTAATCCCCTCACCATCTAGATATACCTTTCTTAGCTAGTTCTAGTTTGCTTATGTTTTATTTCGAGTAATGGACATGCTAATTCAGTTGTGGTCTGGCCAACTATTACTTCTTGTGATCTTTGCTTCAATTAATTCATCACCAAACAGTTTTGCTTTTTAGAAACTACACCACACAGCCAGCTGATATTAATTAGTGATCTACTAGAACTTTCTGATCTCTTCACATGTACTTCTGCTATGCCAGAAGGACATATACTTTACATTAATGTCTGTTGTATTTCCTCCTGTTTCTTTCATCCACTGCATCTCAAGGCTTCTTCTCTTTTTTCTTCTAAAATGCTAGTGCACCTAACATTTTATATTATGGGTTTTATGTCAAAGGCAAATTTGATAATGATCCTTTTCTCAAACCTTTCATCCAGATCATTCATAAAAAAATTGTAGAACACAAGGGCCTTTGGCGCTCCATTTGATATTACTCTTTAGGCAAATGCAGAATCTTTACACATCCTCTCTCAGTGGAATCATCCAGCCAATTATGACTTCATATAACCATCGTATTATCTCTTTTATCATGTTATTAATGAGTATATCATGAACATTTTTTGAATTATTTTCTGAGGGCAAGGTAGACTATATAATGGCATTCCCCTAGTCTATTTAGCTAATAATTCTGTCAAAAAAAAGGAGACAAGGTTATTTTGGCATCATTTGTGCGTGACAAATCCATGCTGCCTTTTGTTCTAAGCGCTCATAAATGTACTGTTTAATAATCTTGCCCAGTACAAATGTCACACTGACAGATCTGTAATTTCCCAAATCCTCCTCTTTCTACTTTGTGATAACAAGGGCAACATTTTGTTCTCCTTGTGGCCTGGGATAGTGTGGTATTGCCAGAAATTTTCAAAAGATTACAATTAGTCATTCTGCAATCACCTGTTCTAGTGCCTCGGTTATAATTCATTTGGCTTGGATTTGATTAAATTAATTAAGTGATTCTTTAAAAATTCCCTTTCCTTGTCTGCTCTGAATGGCCATTCCCATCTTCCAATAGTAACACGCAAAGCCAGTTAGGCCTTTGTTTCCCTTCTGAGAAGGGAAGACAGATATAAAAAGACATTCTGCTTTCTTGCCAATGCACATTGCTAATTTGCTTCACATTATCCTTTTCATCCAACAGACCTGAAGCCTCATGGTCTTTTGTTCTGAATGTTGTGGGCTATTTCTTGCATGCCTCGGCTCATTCTAAGCATCATTGTTCCTTATGCAATCTCTATAAACCTTGGCAGCTGATTTGTATTTGTATTCTTTTTTTTTTTATTTTATATCTCTCATTCCATTTCTTACACATTTCTCTTTTTCTTTCCTTTTCCTTTAGCTCTTTGTTTATTCATCCTGGGCTGTTTATACGTTCCCCAATTCTCCTTCTAATAGGAATGGTTTGAAATTTCACCTTCGGTAATTCATTTCTCAGGATTTTGCATCCTTCCCAGTCATTTTTCTACTATTGGATTTCAAGTCAATAGTGTCACCATCCCTCCTTCAGCCTTCAACTGATACCTCCCTATTGGTAAGGTTTAAGTCCAGGATAACAGGTTCCCTTGTGCTTCCATTTTATGAGAAATGTAGTTATTAGCTAGACTACTGTAGAATTTATTGGACAAAAGTCTTGCCAGATTTGGTTTCCTAGCAGATACCAGGACAGTTGAAAACTCCCATTACCACTATGAAACTTAATTCTATTTGTCTCTTACCTGACTTCAAGAAGGCAGTCTGAGTCACTGAATATTGCCTAAGTTCAACAATGGACTGGGTAAACATACAGTTATGTTCAGAAAAGCAAAATTGCTGGTGATCAATAGAAGACTAGAAATGGAACTGTTCTAGAAGAGAATCCTATCTCCTGAAAGTTCAGGTTCATCCTTCCCAAAGTTTCCTTGAATCTAAGCTGCCCTCTATTATCTAGTGGAGTATGCTTGAACAGTTGCTGATAGGAATGATTGACATTTTCAATCATTCCTATCAAAAGGTTCCAATAGGAATTGTCTAATCCTGAATATATCATGCCTGAACATTTGCTTAGGGTTGAATCCAGAAGCTCCACTTGGTTAAATATGACAGTCAGACTAAATGATGCATAGCACCAGGAATACAGCACATCAAGACTGAAAGATAGCCATTCATGAAAAGTATTAGTTTAGTAATAAGCTTTGAGTAGCTTAGGATAAGGGTTAACATTTTCTTGGTTGTGGGTACCACTGAATACATTCACAAAATATCACAAGCAGCCCATCAATAAATCTTTTCAACATGTAGAAGATTTCAAAAATTAAGATTATTTTAACATGAAATTTAATTTATTTTATTCTGTTTGTGCACTACCTGACTCCCAAAAGCACTGGGTATTGATCAATTTGTCATGTAAAATTCTAGATTTTATGGGAATTCACCTTTTTTTTTAACTTTAAAAAGTGCAAAGCTTTATTTTCATTGTACTTTTTAAAAATAATCCCCTAAAAATAACTTTTTCTAATTATTCACACACACACACACACACACACACACACACACACACACACACACTTTTTTTAGGTTTCTAAAAATATTCTGAGAGCCCGATTTAAGAGTCATATTAAGAGTTTATTTATTAAAGTAATGTGGGAAGCCCTTCCCTCCCTCCTAGAAGAATGAAATATTTTGGGAAATATTAAAAAGGCAGAAATGGAGAAACTAAAGGAGAAATGGAGAAACATGTTCTTAAATTCAGAAAGCAGACTCAGCCTTTCTTAATAGCCCCCAGTGGATATTTTGTGCCCATTAAGAAAGATTGGGCAAGGCTATATTCAGAAACAAAAGACCTTCCCCTCCAGCAATGGGATTAAAAATTGACATTCTCCTCCACCCAAATTCTAACCAAATTCTAATGACCATTTAGGATTAACCCACTACCATTTAGCAGAAGACACAGAGCTCACTACATTGCACAATTTCAAAGCTTGGAACTGAAGCAGATGGATTTTCCTTCCAACAGTAGTTACTCCTTTTTTCAGGTTCTCAGAGATGGAAAAAAGAGGAGCTGCTTTAATGAATAGCAGAGAAGTGTAGTGCTCACGCTTAAGCTTGGTCCAATGCACAGTCCTAAACACAACAGCAAAACAGAATCAAAGCCAATACTTGAAATTGAAAGATGAATAAAGAGATGCTGTGCTTATGCTGGTCTCAAGCCAAGTTCTTTTTGAAGCATGCAAAACCTATGTTTCAATACTTTGATACGGTTGTATTTGTTTTTAAATCGATGCTTTCCTCATTTATTGCATGTAGTCTAAGTGACATTTGGGAGAGAGCAGTCTAATACATGTAAAGATAGGTTGGAGACTAGTGAAAACTGAGCTAAATCGATTGTAAGAGATTCATTCATTTCTTTTACGACTTAATAAGAACTGAACTTAGATTTATGGATCCAGATCTACCGATTTATGGCTATAGATTTCAGGATTTATCATTTTCAAAGTCATCTGTCATATTTACAGTTCAGTGGACAACTGAACTCAGACATCACTGAATTGGGTCCAATCTCTGCATCGTAATAAACTAGCAAACTGGCAATTCTGATGAATGAAAATATTCAGCCCATGAAAATATTATCTGAACTGTATTTCCCTTATGCCGCTGCTGTTTTATGTACATGCTTAAGATAGGCCACATAAGCTAGTCAAGAAACAAGCAAAACCTTCCTAAATAACCCACCACCCCATAAATGTTTATATTATACAATATAAAGTGTACAAATTAACATTACATGCATTTCCCTAAGTTTCTCGGGCCATTTCATCAGAGCCAATTGTTTACTCCCATGACATTGTAATTCACATCTCTTCCTACCTAAAACCTGACCCAATGTTTCATATACAGTGATCCCTCATTTTTCGCTGGGGTTACATTCCAAAAAGAACCCGTGATAGGCGAAATCCGTGAAGTAGTAACTTCAGCTTTGCGCATGCACAGAGGGCAAAAGAACGCAGATGCCGACATCCAGGTGGGCAGGGGAAGCGGGTGGGGGAAGCCCCGCGCCGCGAACACCACCAGGTTGTTGAGCTGTGCGAACCGGGAGGATTTCACCCCTGGCCTCACGTGTATTTCACTGCTCTTGGCAAGCTGTTTTACCAATCAGCCAATCAGAATGCAGAACACAATGCACGATGCAAATCCGTGAAGCAGCAAGACCGTGAAAGGTGAACCGTGATATAGCGAGGGATTACTGTATTACAATGATATTGTGAAACACACTGTCTGACAGAGAATCAGTGGCATTGATATCGCTGAAAAGAAACAAAGATCATCTGGCCTGCAGAACAGCGTTCCCTGTCTCCATTATTGCTAGGAGGGCAAAGCCTTGATGGACACCAGCTACAAAATGGGTTTCTGATCTGATTATCACTGTGCCATTCTTTCCATTTCATGTGAGTTAAGGGAACCATCAATGGTGGCATAGGTTTTTCATTATCTTGATAAATGGGCAGCCCAGAACTGGGATGCAGAGAGTCGAAGGGCAAGAAAGGGACAGAAGAAACATGAGTCCTTCAGCCATAATTTGGGATTATTACAAATCTCCTGGTTGTGAGTTTTATGAATGGATGAAGAGACAGATGCTAATAAATTTCTTCTCTCTTTATTGCAGTTTTACTGTTTGTGATATGATGGATTTCGACTGTAAGCTGTTCAAATTGTAAGGGTTCTCCACAGTTGTGCACATATTCACATATATACAAAAAAAAAAGAAACACAGCCAGGAATAACTCCTGAAGTAGCTTGGGCAATTAGGAAAAAGCTGTCGTAGCTTTTTTAGTTCACTTCACAATAATATTTCATAGGTATCTACATATTCAGAAGACCCTTTAACATGTTACTAAGCAGTGGTCAGTATACATATTAGAGATTTACCGTATTTTTCGGAGTATAAGACGCACCGAAGTATAAGACGCACCTTAGTTTTGGGGGAGGAAAAAAAGGAAAAAAGGCCTCTGCCTCCAAGCAATTTGCCAAACAGCAAACAGCAAACAGCACAGATGATATACACTGTTTGCTGTGTATTTCTGTGCATATGTGCTTGACCCATAGAAATAGCAAAGAATTGGAGAAATGTACATTATGCCAGAAAGTTTTCTTAAATGTAGTCACACTAACTGCTCCCAATTATTTAAATAGATCTACTCCAAGGTAACTACACTCTAATACTAAACAGGACACTGTTATATTTCAGACTATACTTGTACAGAGCTGTTAAAATTAATTAAATTTTCTGGAAGTATACATTATTCTCTATTATTTAAAAGAAGATACAATAGCACTGGGCCTCTTCAGAGCAAGCATTCATTTTAAAAAGCTTCTTTATTTTGTTAAGTTGTCTAGATTTACAGGGATCTCCAACCTTGGCAACTTTAAGACTTGTGGACTTCAACTCCCAGAATTCCACAGCCAGCAAAGCTAACAAAGCTGGCTGTGGAATTCTGGGAGTTGAAGTCCACAAGTCTTAAAATTGCCCCTGGCTCTAGAACAATAATAAAGCAGTCTTTAAAAAATAAGTCTAATAATTTGAACATTCTACAGACATTTATAGTTATTCACTTACCCCCTTCCAACCAGTTCAGCAAAAAATAAAAATCTGCGAATCTCTCCCAGCTATTTGCCTCTTTGCAGTTTCACTTTCATTTTCCCACGTGGCAAGTCAGCTGTAGGTCGGGAAGTGCTACTGACTTGCTTTGCTTTACAGGCTCTTCCTTCTTTGCTGCAAACAGGTAAATTGCTGGAAGACAGAGGCCAAAGGGTGGGGGTGGCTGGGTGGGTAGGGCTACATTCGGTTTATAAGACGCACCCAAGTTTTCACCCTCTTTTGGGGGGTAAAAAGGTGCATCTTATACTCTGAAAAATGCAGTAATTCATTTGGAAACATGCTACTTCTTAAACATTCAAGCTTCCCTTTAATACACTATCAACATCTTTTGTTTATTTATTTATTTTGTTTGTTTGTTTGTTTGTCAAACATGTACAAGATAGTCAGGGGTGAAATGCTCCCGGTTCGCTCTTACCTGTCGTTCGTCGCAGAGCCAATGGAGCTGGTGGCAGTTGCGGCACAGGGCTTCCCCGCCTGCTTCCCCCGCCCGCCTGGACGCCGCCATTTGAGTTCTTTTGCCCTCTGCGCATGCAGAATGCTTTGCGCATGCGCTGAGGGCAAAAGAACTCAAATGGCGGCATCCAGGCAGGCGGGGGAAGTGGGTGGGGGCAGCCCCACGCCGCGACCACCACCGGCTCCATCGGCTCTGCGACGACCGACAGGTAAGAGCGAACTGGGAGCATTTCACCCCTGAAGATAGTAGGTATTGGTATAAACATAAACATTAGCAAAGTAGGTACAGATAAATTTGGACAATAGGACGGTAGGACAGGGATGGTAGGCATAGTGGTGCACTTATGCACGCCCCTTACAGACCTCTTAGGAATGGGGTGAGGTCGACTGTAGACAGTCTAAGATTAAAGTTTTTGGGGTTTGGGGAAGAAACCACAGAGTCAGGTAGTGCATTCCAGGCATTGATCACTCTGTTGCTGAAGTCGAGTTTGGAGCGGTTTACATTAAGTTTGAATCTATTGTGTGCTCATGTATTGTTGCGGTTGAAGCTGAAGTAATCATTCACAGGTAGGATTGTGTCACAAGGCTCAAATACTAGTCAATTTCATAAAGGCTAGTAAGGCTAGTTTCAGCTGGACACATCTGAAGAGGCAATGAAGGTCCGTGCCTCAAGGAACAAAGCTGGTCACTAATTAAAGGACCAGAGAAATTCTAGCAATAAGATAGTAATTTCACAGTGCCGTTTGTCATATCTTCTCCTGCTTCCCCCCCTCCCCTTCAACACTGGCAGTGCCAATTCCTTATGTAGCAAGATGGAATCTATAGCCCCTTGGCTGGTCCTCTGTAGCTCTGCTTAAATTGTTCGTATTGGATTAAATATGAATAAATAATAGACAGGAAGAAGAAATGCATTGAGTTCATATTTTCATATGAATTTATGTAATTAATGTTTTAATTATTTTTTATTTTTTTATAACTTGTAAGCCATCCAGAATCACCTTGTAGGGGAGATGGGCAGCCTAAAAAATTAATAAATACAATAAAATAAATAAAAATAATATTTTCAGGATTAACATCTGAAACAAAATGGTCATGCTTCAAAAAATTGTACTTTAATTTTTCAGTGCAAAATCCCAGAGCAAAAATTGTAGAGACATACAATATTTAGGAAGAACATATTCAATATAAATTAGGGAAATTCTCAATAAAAATATAAATACCTACAAAAACAGAAGTACAAATACACATACACATATACATATACATACACATTAGGAAAAATATGTTCTAAAATGTGTATATATATTTTGCATATTTTTTAAAAAAATATAAAATTTCATTTAATATAATAATGGGGGAAAATAAATCTCATGGAAAGATGAGATTCTGAATGAATTAAAAAACTGAGAGATTTTCCCACCCTTAACTGATAGAATACATTTTTATGATTATTTTCAACAATGTGCCAAAAATTGTTTCGCTCTTTTAAGTGATAATATCTTTCAATAAAAAAATGTTAATTTTTAATTTTGTTTCAGGTACATTTTACTTCAGTGGCATGATAGTTTAGCTCAATAATGTAATGTATTAGCTGATTGCTTGATTGGTTGGAATTAGTTTAGTTTAGTTTAGTTTAGTTTAGTTTAGTTTAGTTTAGTTTAGTTTAGTTTAGTTTAGTTTAGTTTAGTTTAGTTTAGTTTAGTTTAGTTTTATTGCATTTATATGCCGCCCAACTCCCTGGGGACTCTGGGCGGCTTAACAACATATGTAAAATACAAAATATAAAAACATTAAAAATAAGTAAAATCAGTTTAAAAAACTCATACATACCTCTTTCATGGCCGGATCTTATCAGTTGTAATCATGAGATCAACGGCCAAAAGCCTGCTGGAAGAGCCAGGTCTTAACTTCCTTGCGGAAAGCCAATAGGGTGGGGGCGGTCTGGATCTCCAGGGGTAGTTGGTTCCAGAGCACCAGGGCAGCCACAGAGAAGGCTCTCCCCCGTGAGCCCACCAGCCGACATTGTTTAGCTGACAGGACCTGGAGGAGACCAACTCTGTGGGATCTCACCGGTCGATGGGAGCTGTGTGGTAGGAGGTGGTCTCAGAAGTAGCCTGGTCCTAAGCCATGTAGGGCTTAAAAGGTAATGACCAACACCTTGAATTGCGTTCAGGATCATCTATGGGGGGTGGAATTAAATAAGTTGGAGATAAATCACATTGGTTAAGAAAGCTTCTGAAGCACTTCTGATTTAATAAAGTTCTCTGTTCTAAAATTTGTGAACCCCTATATCTTGAACCCCTATATTTTGTATGCCTTAGCGTCTTACAGTGTAGCTGACTTATTTAATGAAGACATATATTGCCTAATTCATTCACCCAGGGTTGCCTTTTGCACTAAGAGCAATGAAATTGCTTATTCACTGAAAGTATGTCATCCATCTTTAGACACTGGTGGGGTTAATGTAATGTGTAAGCAACATATGATCTATTTAATGAGCTCTGAAATTGCTTCCCTGGAAGAAACCACAAAACTGCCACAATTCAATTTATGGCAGATCCTGCAAATAACAAACATAATTATTTTGGAATCAACATAATATTAGGTCAGACCAAATTCTATCCCCACTTGGCTTGGTGGGAATATACAATCCTGTATGCATTTACTGGGAGGAAATTAAAACAAGCTCAAGGACACTTATAACCAAATACATATAAGTAGGAGATTTTTGTTCTCTTAAGAAAAAATGTCAACAATTTGCTTGATGTCAATCTAAATATACTTCAGTATAAGGATATATTTGCTCTTTTCCTCTTTCTAATGGAAAATCCAATATCGGGAATCCATTAATCCATCTGGGACTGCAAAGTGGTAGTCTTTCCTCTCTCTCTTCTGCAATCTGTTCAGCCTTAGAGTGGGATCCCAGGAAATTCTCTGGTCCCTGGGATATTTTTCCAAGGATCCGAGAATTGTAGCTTAGCCAAATTTAATAAGTAGCTATACCAACATTTGTTCCAAACTGCTCCTTGTCTCAGCCAACACATCCTGTCTATCCAATCAGTAGTGGGTTCTAAAACCCGTTGTTACTGGTTTGCGTACGCGCTTGTGTGCACGCATGACACTTCTGCACATGTGCAGAAGTGTCCCAAGTGGGTGGGCGGAGCCTCCCACCGCTACCAGTTCTAAGAACCGGGCCGAACCGGGAGCAACCCACCGCTGTACATTATTTATTAAATACATGTTTGTGAATCCATTCAATCATCATTTAGGTCCATTATATTAAATATTTAATGTACTTTTATCATTCAGATGCTGTGATGTGGACATCTGCATTATTATATTTTAAATAATTCCATCCCTTTCTTAAGAACAGTGTTGGCTGCACACTCCTTCAAGGTATATATTAGGGTTTTGTAACACCTTGGGATTGGATATCCAAAATGTATTTTGGAGCTATGAGCAACATTTCTGAGATCAGATGCAAAGGGCTATACACAGCCCTATGTTTAACACACCAGCTTCTGATAGAAATAATCGTCTTAATCCTATTAACGTCTTGTTTTCTATTCTAAGCAGCAGTATATGCAAATTACCATTAAAAGGAGTGCTTTTTGTAGTTCTTTTGTGATATATCTAACTGCAACGCAGAAGCTTGCATGAAAGTTAAAAATAATTTTAAAAATGAATGCATGATACAACTGATAGTAATTTGCCCAGAGAAATAAGTGACTTAAAATCTTGAAATGTGTTTAACCAGCTATTCCCTTCACCCTTCAACTACGGTAATTTTTATGACATTTTATCATTCTTGCCTCCTTCTAAAATTTTAATTCTAAACATTTAATTTTTATATACTGTTTATATATTTTAATGCTTTATTGTATAACGCCCAGAGCCCCTCTTTAAGGGAAATGGGCTGGTTCAAAAATGTGAAGAATAAATGAAAACAAATGGAGATTTCCAGAGCTGCTAAAGTAAACAAAGGGTAGAGAAGTGATGACTGCTGGTATCTTGATCGAGTCAGTAGAATAGAGACCACAAAAGTGCAAGGGCTTCTCTTACTTTCGAAAGGAAAGAAACAATTTTCAAGAATTAGGAAAGACATAAAAGTGGGGAACAGGGTGCATGAGAAAGATAGATGATCACTGGGAGAGATGAGAGTAGAATAAAATGTATATTGCTAGCATGGCCAGGAGGAAGCAAATATAAGCCTTTCCCCACATGCAATGATCTCTCTCTCCAACTATGTTCTACTCTTTGCAGTTAACTGGAAAGAGATGCACTCTGGGATGTAGAGGAATATGGCTTGGTTAGCAATGCTCATTCAACAGAGGAGAGAAAGGCTTGCATACTTCACTGGTGAGAAAATGGCCCAATAGATAAATTGGGGAAGGATCAAGGCTTGCTAGAGCCAAGATGCGAAGCAGGTAAAAAAGAGAGGAGATGATTGGACAGGATTGGACTGCATTAGATTGGATTGGCATTGGGTTAGGTTAGGTTAGGTTAGGTTAGGTTAGGTTAGGTTAGGTTAGGTTAGGTTAGGTTAGGTTAGGTTAGGTTAGGTTAGGTTAGGTTAGGTTAGGTTAGGTTAGGTTAGGTTAGGGTAGGGTAGGGTAGGGTAGGGTAGGGTAGGGTAGGGTAGGCTAGGCTAGGCTAGGCTAGACTAGACTAGACTAGACTAGACTAGACTAGACTAGATTAGATTAGATTAGATTAGATTAGATTAGATTAGATTAGATTAGATTAGATTAGATTAGATTGAAGGGTTAGAAGAGATCCAGTTTAGGAGCAGGCAGAAAACAGTAGAAAAGTTGCTGGTTGGCTTACTGAGGCCTTGAACCCAGGATAGCAGTTTTAAAACATCGGCAACACAATATTACAAGGAATCATGTGCTTTCACTGGGTAGAAAGGAGACAAACGGATTTAGATTTGAGGCGGTTTTGTCAGTCAAGGATCTCCTCTCTGGAGCAATACAGATAAGGGGGCAATGGGGAGCAGACATTTCAGTTGGCAAAAGCAACTGGCCCTGTTTGAAGAGGAGAAAGATTCTAGCTGATTGGGACTGGCGAGAGGGACAAATAAGCAAAAGCTGACAAGAAATATTCAGCAACCAACCTAAGTATACAGTTCTTCCACCAAGGGAAGTGAACAACTAGTTTAATTTATATTTGTTGACAAGACCCAAGAAAGACACATTGTGATCTTTCGTAGCAGATTTCCTATTGTTCCACACCTACAGACAGATCTTTGCCGAACTAAAGCAGACTGCTACTCACATGACGCATAAACTTTGGGAACTATTAGGGAGAGGCTATCTTCACCCACTTTCTCTCACACAAATTATCTGAGCTGAGTTGTCTCTTACTCCTCTGGAATGCACCTCTTCCTTCCTGGGAATCCAGACTACATTCCATTATAGTACTGTGCCTTTAATATGCACTCTCCAAGACAATTATGGGATGGGAGAGCAGACCAACTGCTAGTTCTTAGGAGAAACTCTGTGATGAATGAAAGCGATTCCCACCGTCAAGTTCTGTAGCATTGCTAAAGTCATTCTTGCATTTTTGGGATGCCATTTTAACTATTTCTATTTCTGTACGTTGTTTTATTTTCAGTAGTAAGATGTTTATCTATTCACATCCATGGAAGTGATTTTTCTCTAGGCATTAACATTTCTATTCACATACACATACACACAGTTTAAACCAGAGCTTGTTTTAAAATTAATAGAAACCAATGAATTCATTCAAATTTGGTAGATGAGGGACTGGGTTCTGTAAAAAGTAATACAATGCAAACCCATATTAATTTGGTTTGGCCTTTATGAAATTGATGGCCTCAAATTGTACAACTCTTAAACTTAGAAATGTTTAAGCCCTTAACCGCAATCTTAGTTCCATCTTAATTTAGTTCTCTCAATTGTGTTGCAGCTCCAGCTCCCAGAATTCCTATTAATATAGTAATTGGAGAGTTTTGGGTTTTATAGTATCAAAACACTTGTATCAGATTGGTAACTTTTGTTGCAGCTGCCTTGGGAACCCTCTGCAGAGAGAGGTGGAAATAAATTGTATAAATAACAGAGGGTCAAATTACATACTATTTTAAAGACACAGTCAGCAATTACACCTTTTTCTGTTCTAAATTCAACAGTAAGTACAGAGAACCAAATCCAGATTGGCATCCTGTAGTGTGATTAGGTGGCTTTAAGCATCTCCCAGCATTATAGTCCCAGTCTTGGATTACCCTTTTCCAAGACCTGCAATTTTTATTTCCAAAGATAAATATCACTTTTTTTTCATTGCAAAAGAAAAAAAAACCTGATTGCAGTTTTATGATGGGAGGAAAGATCCAGTCTGGAAACATACTGGGGAACAAAGTTTTAAATCACTTATTTCTCCACAATAAGGTATGAATGGAATTCCCCAAACGTACCTTTGAATATTAAAAATAGTGGAAAAATATTTCTCAAAATTAGAACTGAAAGTCTAAAGGTGATAAATCCAATAGTTTGCTGACTGAAAGAATTTTAGAAAGTTAATTCCCTAATGCAGGGGTCTGCAACCCGCAGCTCTGGAGCCGCATGTGGCTCTTTCATCCCTCTGCTGCGGCTCCCTGTTGCTCAAAATATGCATCACAACTACCAATGTGCGACATCCGCCAGCAGCGATTTATTGAGCTTTTCAACCCATCTTTTTTTCCAGAATTCAAAATGTTTTTGTTGCATACAGAAATAAAAAAATTGCTTTCTCTGTAGCAGTTTATTGATTTCACAAATGCAACACACTATAGTTTTTTTATACATAGCATAAAGGTAAAAAACGATATATGCAGTGTTATCTTCATTTTAGATGTCAAAAGGATTTTGTAGTGCCCGGTGTTTTCTTTTCTGTGGGAAACGGGTCCAAATGGCTCTTTGAGTATTTAAGGTTGCCGACCCCTGCCCTAATGCATTTCTGTTCCAAAGACTCTCATCTCTTCTAAATGGAATGGACCAGCGGGTGTTAAGAAGCATCAAGAGCCATGGTGGTGCAGTGGTTAGAATGCAGTATTGCAGGGTGACTCTGCCCACTGCCAGAAGTTCGATCCTGACTGACTCAAGGTTGACTCAGCCTTCCATTCTTCTAAGATTGGTAAAATGAGGACCCAAATTATTGAGGGTAATTTTCTGACTCTGTAAACCACTTAGAGAGGGCAGTAAAGCACTAAGAAGCGGTATATACTGTAAGTCTAAGTGCTATGGCTATCAACTGCTTGTCCAAGCCTGTACAAAGAGACAAAGTTCAGGAATTCAGAAGCAACCTTTAATTCTAAATCTAAAAGCAGGGATGGAGTCAAGCAGATGGCAAACAAAAACTTCATTCCCATCATATCTTCTCCATGGTCAGCTATATTTTATGGATGAGCTGAGAGTTGAGAGATACTCATTCTATCTTCTGGGAAACAGCAGTACACCATCTGCATTTTACAATAGCTTTCCACTTCCTAGTGACACCCATCCTTATAACCACAGAATTTCTTATGCTGAGGTGTGAGAAAGATATAGGCATGGGATGGATAAGGCAATACATGATGAAATGTATTTGGTTCAAAGCTTTTCCATTAAGCTTAAAGTTCAAACTTGAGCTGACCCAATATACTTGTGGAGATTGGAAAGGAGTGATACAGCTAAAAAGTTGCAAGCATGAAAACAGCTGTTCTTACATAATTTTAGGGTGCTAAAAATGTATATTGGCTCTAGTTTCCATGATATAAGCAACCAACTAATGAAGGTTTATAAAATGCATGATGCAACTTATACCATAGATTACATAGTCAGTATTGGTGACCAATAGAAAACTGCCACACGTACCAAGATGATGCAATATTAGCTAATATTATGTCACCAAATTCTATAAAAGTCACAGTATCTGTTGCTTGGCGAGTTAGACAGCATCTTTAAATATTGTTTTATGCTAGCAAATGTAGTTATGCCTCGAACCTATTTAAATAAAGCAGATAATTTCTGCTATATTTGCGGTGAACTTACTTTTGAATCCCAAAAATGAAGGATCACAACCGTGATTAAGAAAGCCTACAACTTGTATTTCGGTTGCAAAATAGGAGACCAGGACAAAAACTGGGTGCCACACATATGCTGTAATTCATGTGGATCGAGACTTGTCCAATGGTTGAATGGTAATAAGCCTTCTATGCCTTTTGCAGTGCCAATGATTTGGATAGAACCAACACATCATGTCAGTAATTGTTATTTTTGTGTGGTGCCTCCAATTGAGAAAGGTCTTACTAAGAAAAAAAAGTTGTTTGTGCAGTATCCAAACATTCCATCAGCAATACGTCCAGTACCTCATGGAGAAGGACTACCGATTCCAAAAGCGCCTGAATCTTTCGTAGTTGAGTCCAGTGAGGAAGAACCTCAGGAAGCTTGTAGTGATGAACCAACAGCCTTACATGACCCGGATTATCTGCCATCCACATCCGCTGAACCACACCTCATAACACAAATGGAATTGAATGACCTAATAAGAGATCTGGATCTTCCGAAGAACAAGGCAGAGGTTTTAGGTTCAAGACTAATGCAGTGGTATCTCCTGGCAAGTGATGTTCGCTTTCATGTACCTGGTATGTAAATTTCCATCGCTTAGTGCTGCAAAAATAAATAAAGGAATTTTTGTTGGTCCACAGATCCGTGAACTTATTAACGATGATGAATTTCTTTCTCTGTTGCATGGCAAGGAAAAGACTGCGTGGATAGCATTCATGTCAGTGACATCAAATTTTCTTGGAAACAATAAAGCAGCAAACTACAAGGAAGTGGTTGAAAAACTCATCCAGGCCTACAAAAATCTTGGTTGTAACATGTCCTTAAAAATTCATTTTCTACACTCCCATCTGAATTTTTTTCCATCAAATTGTGGAGCAGTGAGTGACGAGCATGGGGAGCGCTTCCATCAAGACATTGCAGCTATGGAAAAAAGATATCAAGGTAAATGGAGCCCATCAATGCTTGCAGACTACTGTTGGACAATTGTAAGAGACAATCCTCTCCTTGAATACAAAAGAAAAGTCAAGAGAAGCAAAAGGGACACAAACTGAAGGCAAGATTAATGAGAAATTTAAACTTTTGAACATTTTACACTTGTTTACTAATTTAGTTTTTCTTGATAAACATATACAATAGATTATTTCATGTATTCACTGTTGCGAATATAATTCACTTAATTTTAATAAAATTATATGGTTTTATATATACGTATTAAGTTTTGGCACATTATTTGCCTATCAAAATGTCTGTTGCATGAAAACTAGAGCCAACTAACAAATTTCATTATTATATTTGAATTCAGCATGTGAAATTCATTAAGAAATGGCACATTTTATTTCTGAAGCTAACAAAAATTGAAAATTTGTAGAACAGCGTTATTGTTTGCTTGGGACCAAGCAGGATAAATAACTTTACCCTCGTTTTTCTTTTATTCTCCTGCTTCAGAGTGTACAAGAAGGACTTTAAATTTTAATTTCAGATGTCCATTATAGTGCTACCTTGCTTTAATTTTACTTACCAGTATGTTTTACATTTTAAATAGGAACTTGATTGCCAGAGAATTTCAAAATATGTCAGATCCTTCATCTGTTTTTTTTTAAGAGCCAACAGACCAGGACTGGTGTTCATCTTTGTTTTGACATTAAGAAATCATGTTGATGTGCTTTCCAATTCATTGAAACATTGCCTAAAGTCATTTAACCATATCTTTAGAAATTTGTACTGAACACTGAATCACCTGGAGCGAATAAAAGATTTGTTAGTTTGTATTTCTTGATAGAGTTTCTTCTCTTCTGGTATTGCTTTTTATGAGTCATCTGATCAAATGTTGCAGCACAGTGGAAAGGCATTATGCCTGACCTATATGTATACAATAAGGGAAAAAAACATTTTCTATTTGTTTTCTTCCTTGCATGACGCTAAAGATGTTTATTTTACAATAGTGGATTAAGAAGTTAATAAAAGTATCAAGATTTAAGAACAACAGAGATGTTAGGACATGTCAACAATTGACTATTTCCTTAATTCTGTACTCAGTGCTATACTGAACACATAACGGAACTTTTCCAAACAGAATAATATTTCGGACTCTAGTAGCAGTGTTGAAAGGGTACTTTTCTATGGGACCATGCTGTGCAGGTAAGAGTAAAGCCTTAAAATATGTCAGCCTCCCTAAGGATTCCTGCCCAGCTGCTTTTTAAAGAATTCCAAAAGAAAATTATGGTCATTTTCCAAGTGGAGAATTATCCTGTGTTTTAGAGTCATCCAAACATTGATATTCCAAAACAATAATAATTTAAGATAGCACTGCAAAGATGGCTGGGAGATGCTATGAACAAGTAATAACTCCCAACTACCATTTTTTCCCCGAAAATAAGACCCTGTCTTATATTTTTTTGAACCCTGAAGTAACCCCTTGGCCTTATTGCCATACACTCAAAAGCCCAATTGGGCTTATTATCAGGGGATGTCTTATTTGGGGGGAAACAGGCAGGGGTGAAATCAAGCAGGTTCTGACAGGTTCTGGAGAACTGGTAGCGGAAATTTTGAGTAGTTTGGAGAACCGGGAAATACCACCTCCAGCTGGCCCCAGAGTGGGATGGGAATGGAGATTTTGCAATATTTTGCGCCTCGTGGTGCAATGGCAAAAAATAATTTATTTTAAAAAGCCAAAAACAAGATGGTGACGCATGTGCAGTGCTGGAAACTCAGCTTCTATGCATGCACAGAAGAAAAAAACCAGTGGAAAAATTGGGGAGGGATTCAAAAAAAAAATCTGAAAAAATAAAAAAAAATAGCGGCTCCCACAGACTGGCACCGATCGAACCGGTTCCGTGACATCATCATGACATCACCAGCGGGTTGCTACCGGTTCAGGTGAACCGGTCCGAACCGGGAGGAACCCACCTCTGGGTAACACATTTTTTGAATGCTGCTGGATATTGCAGTGGAATATGGGATTGGATCCAGAATGAGCACATTTCCAATATGGCACTTCTATCCCTGACAACTCACTCTAAGGCAATCTGTATTCATCCTCACCTCTGCCAAGTGGTTTTGCATTGTAAAACACCCCTAAAGATGAACTATATAGCCTGTTGGCAATTTTGCAACAAGATGGCTTTTCTAACATCTTAGCACTGGGCTATAAGATATTCTAGTGCTTGGAATAAAGAATATGAGATATATGCTAAACAATGCCCACAAAAAGGCACCAGGATGCTGAAGACTGGCTGTGGAAAGGAAGGGAGAAAAAGGGCCCAAAAGTATAACAATTCTCACATCACACCCTCCACAAAGGGAACAGAAAAGAAAAAAACCACACTTCCATTCTCTCTAATAAAAAAAAAGATCAAACACAGTAATCTCATGTTTTGTATGCTGGCTGGCTCCCTGCAGAAGAAATAAGTTCTTTTTCAGTTTCTTTGTTTTTTTAATTATTTGGGTTATTTTGCTCATGGGAACAATGGCATCAGCAAAGAAAACAAACTGACCCATCCTGGCTGCATTTTAAAATGAAGTCCGCATTTGTCTAGAGCAGTGGTTCTCAACCTGAGGGTTGAACGACCCTTTCACAGGGGTCAGGAGACTTCGCCCGGATGCCGCCATTTGGGTTATTTTACCCTCTGTGCATGCACAGAAGCTTTGTGCATGCGCAGAGGGTAAAAGAACTCAAATGGCGGTGGCGGGGCGGGGCTTGCAGTGGGGGCGTGGCAGCGGGCGCGGCGGTGGCGTGGGTCGCGGTGGGGTTGCGGGGCGGGGCGCGGGGCGCGGGGCGCGGCATTAGGAAGGTTGAGAACCACTGGTCTAGAGATATTCTGAAACTTCTGAATGGTTGCTCTGAGAGGAACCTGTCAAATTAGCATGCTGTCTTTCCCCTTTATTTTTATTTTTTTAAAAGAATAAAGAAGGATTCTTTTTTTCTCCCTAGTTTGGAAAAAGTGCATTTGAGTTCAAAATAAATCAACTCAGCTACCAAATGCAGAGAATACAGATAGTTCTCAACTTACAACTACAATTGAGCCCAAAATCTATGTTGTAAGCAAGAGAGTGAAGTCAGTTTTACCTCATTTTATCACCTTTTTTTGATACAGCTGTTAAACGAATCACTGCAGTTGTTAAGTGAGCAGCACGGTTGTTAAGTGAATCTGGCTTCCACATTGACTTTGCTTGTCAGAAGGTTGCAAATGGGGATCACATGACCCAGGGACACTGCAACCGTCATAAATATGAGTCTGTTGCCAAGCCTCTGAAATTTGATCACATGACCATGGGGATGCTGCAATGGTTGTAAGTGTGAAAAACAGTCCTAAGTCATTTTTTTCAGTACCATTGTAACTTTGAACCGTCACTAAATGAACTGTTGTAAGCCAAGGACTATCTGTACTATATAAATAGAGGACTGGAGTTGATTCCAAGATGGTGCAAAAAGTCCATGAGGAAATGTTTTAAGCTAATATCTTTGGGTTTCTACTGCAATTGATGGGATTCCAAGCATGACTAATACGGTTCCACTGATTTCAATGGGGCTTAAATGGAAATAGCAGCTACTCTGGATTTAGCTCCTTGGCTGAGACTGGCTGAAACCCCTTGAAATCAATGGAGTAATCCAACTGAAGGATACGTTGAAGAGTGACCTCTGCTTAATCAGTGCTTCTGCAAGCAAAAAGCTTTGGTCTGAATAATATGGATTTCAATTTTTTTTTCAGATTTTTCTCATTACCTACAGTATGCCTGGAGGGGAAATACATAATGTTGATGGATAATAGAGAAAAAAAACCAAGAGCTGGAGATTTCACGTTCCTCCAAGGTCAGACATCTATTGATCAGAATATATTTGTGAAATTAAGACAGTTTTTAAAGGGAGCATTGCCGCTTCTGTCAACAGTGTTACCTCTCTGAATAATTTATTTTCCCAAAGATGGAATAAGGTGGCATATTATGAGTTCTTCCCTGTCAGACAGTCAACCGCATTGGCTCTAGTTAACTAGGATTTGAATGGCCTTATGACAGAACTGGCGCTGACTGACATCCCATAAGTGTCAGACCTGGTTGCCCCAGCTGGAAGGAAGATTATTAGTCTGGAGCTGACAGCTGTCTTCATCAAAGTGCCAGTCATTGACGGGAAAAAGAAGAACCTAGGCAAACAAGAAAAGAAAAGACTAGAATTCAACCTGAGTGAGTTCCGGGGCAATATTAAATATTTAGACTCTTCTCATCTTGAGACCAGAATTTATAGCGGCTAGGAAAGCTCGAAAGCCAAATGTTATGACAGATCCTGGAGATCAACACACCATTGGTTCCTTGGAAAATAATCACGCTGGGAATAAATCTTGTTGTTTATGTTTGCGGCAGCAGTGCAATATTTATAAAACACCCAGCTTTATGTGCATGTGTGAATCCCTACACAAAGCCCTGCAAGAAGTAAAGCTAAAGGGTTACATGAGCCATGGAAATTAGAACTTTTTAAAAATTATTATTAGCAGCTCCACCCGGTTGTGAGTTTTCTTTCTTTTATTTCATATCAATATTGACTGTTGGGGAAAAAAACCAAGGTTATTCAGATTAAGGTAGAAATAAATGAATCACTCTATCTCTGATCCATATCCTTTTCCCAGCACTGTTTATCAATCTATCCCTTCCCATTTCTGAAATCTCATAACCTCAGAAATATTTATCTTTCTACTGTCTCAAAGTACCACAATGGAATAAAGGGGAAAAGCTACTTTAACTGTAAGTATAGCTACAAGTGACTTTAGCTGGCTTGAGCAATATATCATGAACAGAATAGAATAGAATAGAATAGAATAGAATAGAATAGAATAGAATAGAATAGAATAGAATAGAATAGAATAGAATAGAATAGAATAGAATAGAATTCTTTATTGGCCAAGTGTGATTGGACACACAAGGAATTTGTCTTTGGTGCATATGCTCTCAGTGTACATAAAAGAAAATATATATTTGTCAAGAATCATGAGGTACAACACTTAATGATTGTCATAGGGTACAAATAAGCAATCAGGAAACAATCAATATTAATATAAATTGTAAGGATACAAGCAACAAGTTACAGTCATACAGTCATAAGTGGGAGGCGATGGGTGATAGGAACGATGAGAAGATTAATAGTAATAGTAATGCAGCCTGGCAGAAAACCAACATGGCAGAAAAAAGAGAAGTTGACAGGATATATTTGTTCCATGTGGGGAAAAGTAGGGAAATGAGCTTAGAGAATCAAAAGACTATGATATGAAGAGCTGGTTGTTGTTGTTGTTGTTTGTTTGTTTGTTTGTTTTGGGGGGGTTTGCTCTGATTATTTCCCCATCAATCTGGGAAAAGCTGAGATGGCACCAGAAAGCTTTAATAATATGGTGATCACATTTATTTTGGGTCCTAGTTGCTTTCTCATAGTTGAAATAACAAGGTCAATATCCACTAACGTGATTAACTTGACATCCTAGGATTCAGAGGTTGGTCTTAGAGGGGGCCAAGTAACAGAATTTCATTGGTATGTAGCCTGTATTAATATTGACTACAGTTAGAAAGGATTCAACAATTGTGATATCAGTTTGACACTGTTATGTTATCTTCTCATTCATACAGTGTTGGCTTTGGGAACAATCATGGATTATCTCATATGGCTTTTGAAGTTTTGGGCAGGAGAAATGGGGGCATTGTGGAACTGGCTAAGACATAGTAAAGTTCTGAATTGAAAACTGAATTTCTTTAAGACTGCTCAGCCATATCTGTAGCCTCTTTTTATTATTTAAACCCCCCCAAAAATATTATTTTTAAAGACAAATTTCTTTTTTCATGTCTTTTCTTCTAGAATTGAAATTCTCAATCAGTATTTTGACTGTTTTGTGCTGGATGGAAATTATATCTTCCTCAATATTTCTGTGTTGGAATAGGATATATAAATATATAAATTGAAGATTGACAAAGCCACAAATTTCATTTTTAAAATCCTTCCCCTTCTTCCTCCAAGAAGATTAGCAGTCTTCACTGGAATTACTTCATAGAATTAGGTTGGTTTTTGGGGAGTGAGAACAGAGTTTCTCAACAAATTAGACTCCCAATGCACCAAGTCATGGATGCAGCTTCTAAAATCTTACCAAATGCTGTAAGCTGTAAAATTTACTTAACAGAAGAAACTTACCAAAATATATGGGGAAGCAATCACATTAATTATAAGGACTTTTTAATCCCAATGCAAAGAGAAATCAAATTAAAACAAATTTAGTTTTTCTCCTGGAAATACTTAACTCTTTGCTATGGCTTATTTTCTGCACTGTGGCCTCACTGAAAGACCAAATAGAGCCAAGGAGCCAAGTAAAACTGTGTTATCCTGAGATAGAGGCCTGTCAACATATATCTGAAACCATTTCCTCAAAAATGTGTTCCTCTACAAAGAAATGTAGAACCTTTCAAAGGAGAGATAGATGCTCTAGCTCAGGGGTATCCATGCTGGATGGGGAATTCTGGGAGTTGAAGTCCACAAGTCTTAAAGTTGCCAAGTTTGGAGACCCTTGCTTTAGCTCACTGTTGTCAAACTTGCTGCCGTCACGTGACATTTCACAACTTTTTTCCCCTTCACGGAGCTGGGGTGGGCATGGCCTGCGCGTGACGCATCTGGCCCACGGGCCACCAGTTTGACACCCCTGCTTGAAAGTTTAGCTCATGGAGAGTGTGCAATTTCCCAGGCTTTCCCCTGTTAGAGAGAGGGAAAAAACATCTAAATGAAGATTCAGAAATTGCTAGACCACGTCTGGAAAAGAATGGGTTTTACCATCTCTCCAAAAGCATCTGATTAGATTTTAGAATGTACCAGGAAGTTGGAACAGTCTAGATAAAGCAGTGTTTCTCAACCTCGGACACTTGAAGATGTGCGGACTTCAACTCCTAGAATTCCCCAGCGAGCATTGCTGGCTGGGGAATTCTGGGAGTTGATGTCTGCACATCTTCAAGTGGCTGAGGTTGAGAAAAATGAGCTAAAGAAAGCAAAGGGTCCTTGTTTCTGAAAAATTGTTATGTCTGTAGAAATAAATAAACTGTCTAGCCAGAGATTTTGTGCTAGAGTTGATTTGTTTTCTGCGAGGTGCTAAATCTAATTTTCTATTTATCTCTGTATAAGTTAAGGAATTAAGTTTATTCATACTGCAGACCTGGTTCCCAAAAAATAGCTTTTCTCTGAAGAATCATTTATAATCAGTAACATGGATTTGGAACTGTTTTGTCTTGTCTCATTATGGAACAGACCAATTCTGGTCTGCCCAAAGCATTCTGTTTTCTTCTGGGATTTTCTATTTTAATTCATTTGTATGTAGCTGGACTTTGAGACTCTGTGATTTATCTCTTTCCGCACTGAATATTTGCATTTCTAATATTTGAAATTGTTGGGAGATGAGAATAAATCTCATAGAGGCGATTTGGATCTTTGCTTGGAATTCAGACAGTTAGAAATAAAGCCGAGATTAAAAGTCTAATAGAAATATTTATTTCGGTACAAAAATAATAAATCCTGAATAATCACATCTTTGCTAAGAAAAAGCGACCGTTCCAGTCAGAGTCAAGCCAAAAGTGATTAATGGTGGATCAGGAATGTGGACATGCATACAAGATCATATCACGTGTTCTGCTTGTATTAGAATATACCATAATATTAGAATAGGGGTGCATCATCCTGCATAGACATACAACTGACAATATTCACTACGTGACAGAAATATTAAAGGGGATTGCTTTTTTTGATATTTTCTTTTTAAATAAAGTATAACTTAGTTAATCTCTTGTGAAATCAATGTAGCAACCAAAGGAGGGAAAGGCTGATTTCTCTACTCATACACTACATGGTCAGGAGGCTGCATTATTTAAGTTCTTTTGCTTTTTTTTTCATAGTTACCTTTTAATTGTCAATTATGTCAGCCCACCCAGTAAGATCCAGCAGGATTGGCATATTTTGTGTTCCATCTATCATTCTGTGGGACCTACAGAAGTATGCTGTCACTGTCACTACTTTTGTAGTTACATTCCTCCTGAGATCCATTCAGTCCTCACTTTGTTCTCCGGAGTCTTGAAAACTTGGTTCTCTCTGCAGACTCTGGGCCAGGATATGTTATAAGCCCACTATTGAATCTGAGTGGCTTGTTATTAATTATGGTTTTGTCTTCCTGCACCACACTATCCACTAAACCAGAGTTTCCCAACCTTTCTGGCTTTGCGGATCAGCCAGGGGAGGGGAGAGGGGATGGTTCCATGTGAGCGGCCGGCAAGCACGTGTGTGCACGCAAATGGAGTGCGCACACACATGCTTGCCTTCTGCTTGGGCAAGTGGGGATGCGTGCACATGTGCACTCACCCGCCGCTTCCACGACCCAGTTCTGAATGGCTCACAGCCCAGTAGTGGGCCGGGGGCAGGGGGTTGGGGACCTCTGCACCAGGGGTGGGCTTCAGATCCTTTAGCAATGGGTTTGCTGCCCCGTTGCTGGGTGGCCATGGCCATGGTGAGCGTGTCCTAGTCGGCCGCCTGCACCATGGCGGGGGGGGGGCTTTTTGCCCTCCCCAGGCTCTGGAGAATTTCCTCGAGCCTCTGGGAGGGCAAAAACAGCTTCCCCTAGGGTTCAGAGGCCCGCCGGAGGCTGGAAACAGGCCCATTTCCGGAATTCTGGAACCTCCGGTAGAGCCATTTTTTGCCCTCCCAGCCCCTGCACTTACCTGGAATGATGAACGGGCCACATGGAGACTCCTTGGAGGGGTGGGGAGGAGTGGGCATGGCCAGCCAGGGGTGGTATTTGAGGGTTCGCCGAACCCTTGGCTAGAGGATCGCCCGAACCCTGCCAAACCCCCAGGAGCCCACCCCTGCACTGCACTAAACAACCTCAACAACAAATAGATTAACAAATAACAAATCAAGTACTTAATGTGAGGAAAACTAGGCTGAATTGTTGCCTCTTGCAAAATCTACCTGTAACAATACAGTGCATTCCTCCACAGGCTTTTCTCTCTTTCTCCGGCAACTTATGGTTTCCACATTTTTACTCTTCCTGTATCTGTTTCTGCCTCCATGGTGGACTTTCTGCAAGAGAGGCAGGCTTCTCAGATTATCTTAAAGAAACAATTAGATTTGCAAAAGCCGCATGCAGGTGGGTTGCAGAGACACACTGGCAAGAGAAGGCCAAGATTATAGGAGGGATTTGGTATGGTTTTAGACTAGGTTTTTGCCTTCCACCTGATCATCCAGAAAACTGGACTCAAACCTTTTGGGCCCTTCTCAATTATCTATCAAATTAACCCAGCGGCCCTTTATCTGCAGTTGCCTGCTTTAATGAAGATATGTCCTTTCTTCTACCAGGTTCTGCTTGTATAGAAGGGCCTCCTTGCCCCTTATGTTCTGAAACTTCATCTCAATTCTGATATATGGAGAAAAATATATATGAAGTAGAATATGTTCTGGACTCCCAATGCAGAAGAAAACAACTGGAGCACTTGATTTACTAGAAGGGCCACCCTGAATCTGAGTAATTGTGATTTAGTACAACGTATGTCCAATTCCCAAGCTTTGTATACTAATTTCCTCAGGAATTCCCCGACAAGCCCTGTCCCTGTGATATCCCACTAGTAACACAGATGGTGAAACCAAGGTTAAAGAGATTGCTGTATTTCCTACCTCAGACTCTCCAAAACTGACCTTTGTGCAACAGAAAGGATCTTGCAGCCCAGAGGTGAAATCCAGCAGGTTCTGACAGGTTCTGGAGAACTGGTAGAGAAAATTTTGAGTAGTTCGCAGAACCGGTAGCAGAAATTTTGAGTAGTTTGGAGAACTGGCAAATACCACCTCTGGCTGGCCCCAGAGTGGGGTGGGAATGGAGATTTTGCAATATCCTTCTCCTGCCATGCCCACCAAGCCATGCCCACCAAGCCACACCACGCCCACCAAGCCACATTCACAGAACTGGTAGTAAATAAAATTGGATTTCACCACTGTTGCAGCTCCATCTACCTCTGCAATGGAAGACTTGTCTAATGACCCTTAGTGAGCTACCAAGGAAGGGTGGGGGAGGAAATCTGTAGTTTGTTCCCACAACATAGTTTCAATGTCTTCTTTGCATGCAACGAGGAAAACTGAACCTAAGTGGGAAGACAGTGTAGCGGCATATACAGATGGCCTTAAAGAAAATATGCAGCAACTGTTAGTAAAATATGAGCTTAGCCTGGGAGAATAGGAAAGTGTGAAGAAGAAAATAAGATCGCCCTGATGTGTCTTTCATAGAGGGAAACAAAAACTGTCAAATACAGGTAGTCCTCGACTTACAGCAGTTCATTTAGTGACCGTTTGAAGTTACAACCTCACTGAAAAAAAGTGATTATGACTATTTTTCACACTTACGAGCATTGCACCATTCCATCCCCATTGTTACGTGATCAAAATTTGGATGCTTGGCAACTGGTTCATATTTATGACAGTTGTAGTGTTGTGGGGACAACGTGATCGCCTTTTGTGACCTTTTGACAAGTAAAGTCAATTGGGAAGCCATATTCTCTTAACAACGTGTTACTAACTTAACAACTGCAGTGATTCACTTAACAACTGGGGCAACAAAGGTTGCAAAATGGGGTGAAATTCACTGAACCACTATCTCAGGTAGCAACAGAAATTTTGGGCACAATTGTAGTCATAAATTGAGGACTATCTGTATTCAAGATTCTCTTATTAAACTTTGTGTAACATCAATAAAATAGATTCCTAGCATTTTTTGTAGTGTCTGTTTCCTGACCGTGTCTACCTTGAAGGGCTGATAGACTATCAACAAAAAATGCTTCTAATACCTCACAAATCGTCAATCTTCCAATGAACTATTTGCAAAAGTGCACCGACCAATAAATGAGTATTCGTTGTGCCTCTGCTAAATTAGAAGCAGGAAGTTCAGCATTTTGTAAATAGTTTAGAAAAGGACACATTCTGGACACAGAACTGAGGAGCATATACAGAAATTCAAGTCCAGTTCCTAATGTGAGCACATCATGCCCAAAGGAAGAAAAAGGAAATTATTGCCTGATATAATGAAGACTGACAACCTTGAAGTCTAAGGCTATCTAAATTTGCAAGGATATCCTCACAGCACGAATCTCGGCAACATTTTCCACTGCAGCCAATCTTCTTATAAGTTAGTAGAGCATGTCAGTGAGGCAAAAGACATTATTATTATGTCCGTCAAACATAACCGCATGCATTGTATGCATTGTATACATTCCCTCTCTATCCTCTTTAGAAAGACACACAGAAAATCATACTATTAAAATCATCATAATAGTTCTGGCCAGAAATTCAGAAATATGAACAATAACGCACCTTTTGTGGCGGTTGTAAAAAAAAACCCAAAAACCCTGACATTTATTTAATGCAAGTCACTTATTTTTAGAAGACTGGCCATGTTCCCAAGGGCTTACTTTACCATAAAAACATTTCCCATCATTTTGCAATAAACATTTGTTAAAGAAAAAAAAATTAAGTGGAAGGATTATGGAAGAGGGACCCATGGCAATGGCAGGTTGCAGAGATGAAAATGCATTCAGGAGGTGCTGCACTCAAAAGGAGAGTCCGTCATTCACTCAGTTTTTGTGACTTTACTTCATACAACCCTTTTTCAAAAGCACGTATCAAATCCCCCTCCAGCTCCCATTAACAACCGTGGCTTTGAGAGAGAATGCAGAGACAAGTATCTGACCTTACCCTATTGTCAGGAAACAACCAATTACAGAAGAAACTTGCGGGCTGCTGAGCTTATTTCCTAGCTTGTTTTATCTTGCACTTCAGACCTTCCCCTCTTCACGTACTTGTGATGTAGGCCTTGAGTAGTGTGAACCAGAAGGCAACAATGAGGGAAAGTATGAGGAGTGCATAAAGATATAGAAGCCACTCAAATGAAAACACAAACAGACAATAGGGAGGAGAGGTTGTTCAAGAAGGACCATTGTTATTCCTGAGGAAGTATCTGTCTGAATGCTTGCCTGTTGTCTCTCTCTTTGCTAGCTGCCTTTAATACTTTTAATTGTTGAAACACTATTATTTATTTATTTATTTATTTTGTGAGATTTATATACCGCCTCACAGTGCAAGCACTCTCTAAGCGGTTTATACCAGTAAGCAATGGATATTTATATATGGCCCCCCAACAATCTGGGTCCTCATTTTACCTACCTTGGAAGGATAGAAGGCTGAGTCAACCTTGAGCCGGTGAGATTTGAACCGCTGACCTGCGGATCACAGTCAGCTAAAGTGGCTTGCAGTACTGCCTCTAACTGCTGCGCCACCTCGGCTCATAATCCTTTAATCCTCGGCTATGGATTAAACCTGGGATCTGCTGGTTGAAACTAAACACTCTACCACGGAGCTCTGGGCTTTCTTCTTTACAGTTCTGTGAGTATTTCTGTTTTATTTCATTTCTGCTTTTTCTTACTCGCTACAAACAGCAGATGGTCTGCCATCCCTCAGCGCCCAAGTAATTTGTAAGCATGTGTAGCGAGTGTATCAGGTGATTCCCTGTAGGGGCTCCCATCCTTAGGAGACATTGGAGCTAAATTCTTCCCCGTGCCCTGCAGAAGGACCAGCTGCCATCACTTACTGAGCTGTAAAAGAGTTCTCCTGATATCTTTTGCCACTATATTCCCAACCAGTCTTTGGGATTAATTGTACTGAGCTTTAAATACACCCTGATCCGAACACTAGCAGCTGAAAAAGAATTATATTTTTTGAAAAGCACTTCAAGCATTCTTGACTAATGAAAATTTTAATAACACTCTTGCTCAAAAGTTATTCAATAACCTCTTTGGCCGCAGCCATAGAACTTTCTTGCCCTGGAGCAAAAGACACCACTATTTCCAGAGGTCCCAAAGCCACTGCTTTTGTCTCACTGTCACCATAGTGGGCTTCAACTGCACCATTCTGCTAGTGGTGTTTTCCCTCTTATCTGAAATTCAAGGCCTTTCATCCAAACAATCCGTGGCAGGTGGTGAAAGATGTTTCAGGTGACACTGTAGAAGGTGGCAATCTTCTCTAATTGGTGTGGCTGGTCTGCTATGAGGCTGCCCTCTTCCATCATGGCCCTGGGCACAACTCTGGTTGTTTTTTAAAAAAAATGGATTGGCAAATTGGTTGACCTGGACAGTGCAAAGGACTGATATTGGCTAATCTATCGATGGCTCACTGCGTGAAAAGGAAAGTATAATTTTTTAAAAAATATATTTTTTGTATTTCTATAGTAGGGGTGGGCAATCATGGCAACTTTACAACCTATGGACTTCAACTCCCAGAATTCCTCAACCAGCCATGCTGGCTCAGGAATTCTGGAGTTGAAGTCTACAGGTCATAAAGTGCCATAGTTGCCCATCCCTGTCCTATAGTTTTTGTGTTAGGAAATTCCTTTGTGAATTTCCTTCTGTTTGCTTGTTCCTTGTTTGTCATCACATCATGTTTTTAAGGTACATTAAAGCTCCCACAGTGATCCTCACAGCAATAGTCCTTTCTCAACCTCTGACTCTTCAACACTTTTAGCAGATACATCTCAGCTGCATAAATTCAGACAACCACTAGAAGGCAGCGAGATTTTTAAAAAAAAAAAAAACTATTTTTTTTTAAAGTTTATACAATCATCCCAAGGTTATAATGTTTTTTTTTTAATTGATGGACATGTCAGGGAAGAAAAATGGGCAGGCCGGAGAAGCAAAGCAAGGGACAACAATAGCACTCAGGATACCAAGCGAAAACGTTTTGTAATGCAGGGAGGGACGCAACCCAGGGCTCAGCTTTCAGCAAAGAAACCAACACCCTGGCCTTGGATTGTTACACCTTAAAGTTGTGTGAACAGCAGCACAGCATGTACCCATTCCAGGTGTGCAGTAAGGGCACATGATTGAGAGCAGAACAATTTAAGGTGTCACAATTTCCTATCAACTCCAGGCAGGGCGGTGGGAATCGGTTCTCTATCTTCCTTGATATTCCTGTCCCCTAAAGTTCCATTCTAACCTCTGGCGACAATCATTCTTCCATTCCTTGTTCTATTAGAACATGTTTTGAGCAAACAAACCAACAGAAATCACTAAAAAGACATATGTTCTTTTCGCTGGAGGGAGCCTGTGCTTTCTCGGGCTTCTCCCCGAGAATAATTTTGTCAAGTCGGCTATTTAAATTTTCTGTTGACATTTAGCCAATCCAGTAAAAAGGCTGCCAGAAGCTAAATGATCAGGCTCATCTGGTTCACTATGGATTAATCAGTCAATTAAAGTTCGCTGAACAAAATGTCAAGCAAGGAAAAACAGCCAGTTCTTTATCATTTTGAAGTAACTTAGAGACTCGAAAGGTTCCACTATTAACAAATTGACTCAGGATGAATTTTAAAAGCACTACATAAATGGCCTTTCTGCCCTTAATACGTTTTAAAGATCAAAGCCCCCAACCTTGTAGAGCGGGGAAAGTTTATCCCATTGCCACAAGCGTTTACTAATGATCTAAGAGGAGATACAACATCAGCAACTCAAGCCAGGCACCCAAAAATAATGCTAAGACTTACGTTTTTACAGCCTTTTGATGGAAGTGATTTCACATCTGTCAAGCGCTAAATGTAAAAAGGTGCCGTTGTTTTTTTTTAAAATCTAGTTATTTGTTGATAATTCCACATCAGTTACTTGTCACTAAAAATAAAAATCTGATTTACAACCCGCCGCATGAAGACAATGATGATTTGTTATGTTTGTCTTTATCCAATTTCTCTGCATAGACTAATCATCACTTTTGTAATAACTTTGGTCTGCACGCCTCATTAACTAGAAATATGTATCCTGGCTCATTAATGGCTGTGGCCTGATCTTTCATCAAAAGCGATCTTTAATGCACAAGGCTGCTGGGCTGCTGCTTGAATTTCACATGAGGCTGGTTGGCTGCATGCGTAGTTTTAGACCTGCAAAACTGAAAAGGCGGGTGGGAATCATTTTCCATGCTTGAGCCCCGCCTTTATCAGGAGCTTCAGCAGCTGTCAGAACTCCTGCTGCTGCTATTTTTCTGGTTTCTTCAGAATAAAATCAGAGGCAAGGAGTTTACAGATATACCGTATTTTTCGGTGTATAAGACGCACCGGAGTATAAGACGCACCTTAGTTTTGGGGGAGGAAAATAGGGGGGGGGGAATCTGCTTACCAGGTATTCATCTGGTTAGCGTCCTTAGTCTGGTCAGCTTCAGCACATTATTTTATCCCCTGGTTAGGGCTTAAAAAAACCTTATTCAGAGCGAGTAGCAACGAAAAAAAGCCTGCAAAGACTTAGGGCTGGAAAAACCCTCCTTCGGAGAGAGTAGCAATAAAAAAGCCTGCAAGCCGGTAAGAGCCGGGAAGATCGTTAGCACCTCGTTAGGGCTGAAAAACAAAGCTTCAAAAAAGCTACATTCAGAGTATAAGACACATCCAAATTTTCAGCCTCTTTTAGGGGGGGAAAAGGCGCGTCTTATACTCCGAAAAATACAGTAATTTCTTTTATGACACTTCAGTGATAACTCTGTTCTCACTGAACAAATCGAGTTTGATTCTTAGTAGAAACAAGCATGAAGAGGATGAGGAGGGATTACATCTTGTTTTTTCTTCCAACTTACATGGCTATCTCCCCAATATTTTCTGGCTTAGGAATGACCCCACATATTTTGTCACCTGAGGCAAAGAACATATTAATGTGCTTTCTTCGTCCTTCTTGGCAATAAGAGAGCATTCACCATTATATTTGTCAGGCCCAAGCCCAGAGATGACACAATGAAATCCAGTAGAGTCCAATTCTTTATTTGCTTACACCTAATAGACTCTAGGAGTTTGGTGGTTCGTGTGGTTAGAATGCTGGGTTGACAATTTGCAAGCCCATGTTTAAGACCCAAGTGCTGTTGCGTGACGGGGTGAGCTCCTGCTATTTGCTCCAGCTCCTGCCCACCTAGTAGTTTGAAAGCTTGCAAATGCGAACAGATAAACAGGTACCACTTCAGTAGGCTCATTAATGGGGACATGAAAGGAGCCTGCAACTAGGCATTCCCAGGGCAACAGTGATGTCACAGGTTAATCCTTTCAACCTGGATGCACTTGGGTGCTTCCAACACGAATACAACAACAACCTAATGGACAGAATCTTTAAATTATTAAAGCTCTAATCTTCTAAACTACTTAGATATATCCTGAGAAATTTGAGGGTATAGCCACACTGAACCTCTTCACCCCTCTCCCATCCAGCATTGGACTACACAGTCTCTTGGTCTGGGTCTTCTTCTGGGAAAGCTCTGTGTTGCCAAAAGCCTCCGCCTCTGTTCTGCAGGTGCCACATTCCATCACAATATCTAAAGTTGCAAATTAGAGAATATGCAATAAAAGAAACCCCAAGAAAACAATGGGAGGAATGCCCATAATTGGGTCTATGACAATTTGCCACAGCCAACTCGCCATGGCAAATTCACCACAGCCAACATGCCATGGCCAACTCGCTGCAGGACAAGTGTTTCATTAGTATCAAAGAAATGGTGGAATAGAATCATTAAAGAAAGGATGCAAAAGGAGGGACAGAATGAAAAAAATAATTAAAATAAAAATATTTTTTATTTACTTTAAATAATTAAATAGAATTCTTACATTGTGCCGCAGCAAGTGATCCCGCAGTGAGTTGGCCAGGGCGAGTTGGCCACAGCAAGTTGGCTGTGGCAATTTGTCTCATTCCCCCCATAATCTACACCCATTGCAGATTGGTCATGCTACATATCCTGGCAACCAAATGCTGTGGGCTAGGGGTGGGTTACACTTACCTTCACCACCGTTCGCATCACGATGTTTCGCATGGAGGAGCTGTGCTTTGGGCGAAGAAATAAAGGTCAGAATTCACCTGCGGGTGGGCGAGAGGGCCCTTTTTCAAGCTGTGGAAGGGGAAAAATTAGCACAAAATCCAAAAAAAAGATGGCGGCGCACACGGATTAGCACTGACACTGACGTCATCCGCGGGTCACTACTGGTTCGGGTGATCCAGTCCGAACCGGGAGGAACCCACCCCTGGTGTGGGCTGTCAGGGACTGGGAGACAATAGCCCCTGCTCTGTGGAAGATCCTCCCCTAGGAGATCAGAATGGCCCCAACCCTCTTAGTCTCTCCTAAGGCCCTAAAAACCTGGCTATGTTCCTGAGCCTGGAGTGCTGAATGTGTCAAGGGTCCCATTTCTTGGCTTTACTGTTAACTGGTTTACTATTTCGGGCTGCTGTGTATATTTATTTTGGGTGTTTTACATTTTAAAAAAAACTTTTAAATTGTTTTTATCCTTTTGGAATTGTAAGCCACCCAGAGCCATTGACTGAGATGGGTGCCTATAGAAATTGACTAAAGGAATAAATAATAGCAGGGCCAGTTCTAGGGCCGTTGCAAGTGTACACAGAGATCTGCAACCCCTGTGTAGGTAAGGAGACACTGCCTTTTTGCAAGTCCCTAAAAACAGTAATACTAGCAAAGGTTCTTTGCATGCCTAGATTGGGATGCAGGGAGGATGGGGATGCCAGCAGTGGGAATGTTTCTGTTCTCCTTCCCGCGATGTAGTCCAATGACATGATCTCCCAAAACACTCACTCAGAAACAGCATGCCCAGGTTTCTATTGAACATTAGCGTTTGAACATTAGAAGTCTCCCTTTGTGATTCGACTTTTAAAATCTTTCGGATGGGTTTATTTCCATGGAAATTTCCAACCGGATCACTCTTGCGTGTAATAAACTTGGTGAATCATTTCAAGCCCTCTGGCTTAATATTACACAGGCCGTCTATCTGCTTCTAAACACTCTTCACTTTTAAATTAGCCCGTTATGATAGCAAAAGCAGTGCATTCGTTTGGAGATTGGTTTTGATTTGTTGTTGTTGTTGTTGTTGTTGCTAATAATTAATAAGAAGGTAGGTTTTTGCATTTAGAATCAGGTTGTTTTTTTTCTCGAATGGGTTTTTGTGTGATGCTAGGATTCACCTTGTCGATGACTGTACAGGACAGAGGTAGCACAATTTGCTACACAGAAGTACTGAAGTAACACAATCTGCCTCTTCAAAGTGCTCCTCATCACTTGAAGCCTGGATAGACAATTCTATTACCTTCTGCGCATACATTTTGTTTAGGCAGAAGTATTTTCCAGTTCTTCCAGTATAGGTAGTCCTCAACTTACGACCACAATTGAGCCCAAATTTTTTGTTGCTAAGTGAGACAGTTGTTAAATGAGTTTTGCTCCATATTACGACCTTTCTTGCCTTCTTGCCTTAACCTTTACTCGTTAAGTAAATCATTGCAGATGTCAACTTAGTAATATGGTTGTTCAATGAATCTGGCTTCCCCAGTGACTTTGCCTGTCAGAAGGTTGCAAAAGGTGACCACATGACCCTGAGACACAGCAAATGTCGTAAATATGACTCAGTCACCAAGCATCTGAGTTTTGATCACATGACCATGGGGATGATGCAATGATTGTGTGAAAAATGGTCATAGGTCACTTTTTTCAGTGCTGTTATAACTTCAAACAGTTTCTAAATGAACTATTGGAGTATATGGGGTGCTCAGGGAGGGGTAGCACCTCTGGTGTAGGGGCATGTCATGTCCTTTTACGGCAGCTCATTTTAGGGCAGCTTTTAGGGCAGCTCGTTCACCTTTGGTCCCCACCTGTCACTCAGCTCTCACCTGTGGATCCTAGCAGCTGTAGCATGCACAGCAGCCACACCCCGGGCAACAGCTTCGACAGGCTGGCCAAACCAGGTTGAGAGAAGCCGTTGGGTCATTGACCTTTGGTGAGATAGGGACTTGTCTATCCTGAACATGTGAAGACAGATTCCGGCGGACTGAGCGGATGAAATCTACTAGAATAGGACAACGGTCATGAAGGCGGTCTCTGCAAGCAATATGGTATGCTAAGAGCATGGCAAGACACGAAAGACGCCCTGGTCAACCACTGCGCCCAGCCCATCTCCAACTGTCTCAACTCTTGTCCTGCTATTTGGAGCAAGATGGAATCTGGGAAGAGAGAGTGAGGCTGACTATGCGCACCTTTCCCTCACTTTAATCCAATTCACGCGCAAGTCTTGACATCCCCCCCAGATGTCAAGGTCCTCTTCGAACACGATGGTCAAACATCAAATGAACTATTGTAAGTCAACGGACTCCCTTTAGTTGGCTATAGAATGGAATAGAGCAGGAAGGGACCTTGGAGGTCTTCCAGTCCAGCCCCCTGCTCAAGCAGGAGACCCTATACCAGGGGTGGCCAAACTGTGGTTATTTGAGGACCTGTGGACTTCAACTCCCAGAATTCCTGAGCTAGCCATGCATGCATGGCTGGCTCAGGAATTCTGGGAGTTGAAGTCCACAGGTCCTCAAAAAACCATAGTTTGGCCACCCCTGCCCTATATCATTTCAGACAAATGGCTGTCCAGTCTCTTCTTAAAAAGAAGTGATGAAGCACCCACAAAATCTGCAGGCAAGGTGTTCCACTGCTTAATTGTCCTCACTGTTAGGAAGTTTCTCCTTAATTTCAGGTTGCTTTTCTCTTTGATTAGTTTCCATCCATTTTTTCTGGTCATGCCTTCTGGTGCTTTGGAAAATAAGTTGACCTCCTCTTCTTTGTGGCAGCCCCTCAAATACTCAAAGTCTGCTATCATGTCACCCTTAGGCCTTCTTTTCTCTAGACTAGCCGGTGGGAGAAAGTCTCAGAAGGGAACCAAAGAACCAAAGCAATGCGATCGTTTCATTTAGCTTTCAGAAGGGAAAGAGTCATATTGTTTCATGAAATAGTTCCAAAAGGGTCCTTTACATATATTATAATCTACGCAAAGCACACCCTTCGGAAGCTTTGCATCAAGACTATTTTCCAGTTAAGAAGGTATCTTAATGCCTGAAATAATTACTGGGTTCAGGGGGGAAATGCACAAAAATAGCGGACTTATGCGAGTACTCCACAACTCAAAGAAGTTTTGTCTCAGGGTAAAAATTTGCTGAGCAGAATTAGGATTTTTGGTGAAGTGACATTCAGTGTACCACCTGAACAAGTCCAGCCAAGATCTTCAATCTGCAAAGCCAGCCTGTATCAAAATGGGTTGGAATAGTCTGAATTCCTGGCACTTAAGATAATTATTTTGCCACCAGTCCACCCTTTCTCAATTTAATTTCTATTTTTGTTTTCTTCCTCTTTCAACCTCTTCTCCTATTACCCATGCAATTAATCTCACAATTGCTTGAGGGTGCTATTTACTTCTGCTACTATTTCAATAAACTCAGCCAACTCAGTCTCTGACCTGTCACATTAATTTGCTTTCTGCATCTCTTTGAGGTTATCTTCCAAGAGACCTTTACTGAGATTTTTGTTTACTCCCTGTATCTTCAGTTACTCTATTTCAGAGGTGAGGAACTATGGCCCCTGTATGACTTGTGGATTTCAACTTCCAGAATTCCTGAGCCATGCTGGCTCAGGAATTCTGGGAGTTGAAGTCCACAAGTCATAAAAGGGCCATAGTTCCCCACCCCTGCTCTATTTCATGAAATAACTTCACCCATTCTCTTTTGCTGCTTCTAAACCTGGAATTGATTTCAGAAAGTCTTGTACAAAAAAGTCAGGGACAAATTTGGCGTTTCTTACTTATTTCTCTTCAAAATTCACATTTTTTAAAAAAAAACACCTTTGAATTGTTCAACCTCTTAGTACCTGTATCTATTTTAGAGTGTACATATGTGGAATAGGCCATAACATTCTTGCTATTTGTAACATGGAACATACATAGAGGTTTGCCTCAAAAATAACATATGTTCAAATTTACATGAATTTACTTTGGCCAGCTTTTAGTCTCTGCCTTCCTTGAGTTATCAGTGTAAAAAATAATGCAGCCCATGTAGGCCTCAAATACTGTCATCAAGATGCATCACAATATATTAAATTACTACCAGAAAAAAAAGGATCACTGTCTTTTAAAATAGAAGTAAAATAGAAAGATTAAATTAAACAAAATATTTAAAAAATGAATATATCATTTATAAGATTGTCTTTTTGCCTGTTTGATCTCACTTTTCCCCTGCAGAATAAATTTGGGAGGCATACAAGACATTGCATAGGAAACGAACAGCATAAAGATTTTCTCATTTACACACTGTTGAAATTTGCACTCCATCATTTCAGGATGAAAGATAAAATAGAAAGAATTTAGCCTATTAGTACAGCCATTTGAGATTTCCATTTCCTTTTCCTGGACTAACTTCTGCAAGCGTCATTGTACCAGAATTATCTTCCCACTTAATGCAAATAGATTGGGTCCAGACAAACAGGTAGATAGATAAGTGGTATTAACAGGATTAATTCTTTTAATTGCATCAGCCATCTGGTGATCTTCCTCTATCTAAATGTCACAAGGAAGCAATAAACCCTAGTTAATAGTTGGTGACATTTAACATACCTGGGTATTTTTTTTCCCAAGGCAATTACATGAATTATTCCTATCCTATTTATCTTCCTACAAAGTAATAGTCGTCATTTTATTTTTCCTATACATACAACAAGGCACAATACCAATAATAAAAAATAAACACCAAAAATGAATGCAATGACTCATCTTTATCCATTTGAAGATCACAAAATAGAGCCTTCAGAAACCTGAATAGCCCATAATATTTAAAACAATAATTATGACTAACCGATATTTCAATAACAATACATTTTTGCCTAAAAATAATACTAAAACCAGCTTCCCAGGGGCCCCTTAAAAAATAAGCATTTTTTACACTTGTGTCAATTTTGATAACTCATATTCCAGGTGTAATTCAGGTAAATTCTGATTCCAGAGGAGCAATGCTAGCTGGGGAAAAGTTTTCATCGGTGATATGGCCATTCTAGTATGAGGAAGTATCAGTCAGCCCTAGATAAGCAACTTCATCCATGAGTAGATTTTCCAAATAACTATAGTATGCTCATTTTAGAAACAACCTCCTTTCATTTTCACTATAGCCTCTATTATTACTGTTGTCCTTTTTTACGACCCTGTAATCCTCAGGGTAATGTTGGGACTACTGGATGGAACTGAACATTTACTGGCCGGATGCCCTTCCTGACACCTATGTTGAGATAATTTCAGCAGATATTTTCTCTTTGTGCCATGGGAGAGAAATATCTGCCGCTATCTAGGATTGAACTCTCAACCTTCTGAGTGGGAGGTGGTTGTCTTCATCACTAGGTCACCACTTTGCTCAGCATTTATTACAACTATTGATAGATATAAAATATAAGACAGTTTTTTCTCTCTTTTTTCTTTCTTAGTTTTTCTTTTTTATTTGTACTTTTAATTCTTTAAAAAATGATTTTAAGAATTTATTTTTGATTTTAAAAAAGTCTGATCTGATTCTAACATGCACAATTACAGAATCACCTGTCTATTCAAAATGAAGAAATGTAAAACAGAAAGAAAGTTAAAAATCAATAGCCAAATTGTTTGGTGAGCAAAAGTCAAACTAAGCCTCTTTTATCCAGTGCTGCTTTCAACTTTAAGCTACGAAATGAGTTTTATAAGGAAAGTGCCCTCTCCCTTCAATTCTTAATTTCTTTTTTTTAAAATTAAAATATATTATTGTCCCGTCCAACTAGTATTTGGAATTCTCTTTATATTCTGCCATTTGCTATATGCAAATGTTTTTAAAAGTGCAAATCCAGCAACAGTATTTCCTAGACACAAATATAGTTACTTTCTACCTTTACTCCATTTAATATAGATTTAATCAAATGTTTGCTCCATTTCCTTATCAGATGAGAAACGTCTTTCCCTTCTGAGTTCTGGCTATGATGCAAATAAGATCATCCAGTTCATGTTTAACAATGAAAATGGTTCAATCAGTGACTGAATGGGGTGAAATGAATTATTGAACTATCTACATATTTTTATTTTATTAGTATCTGCATGGAACCTTTGGCTTGTGCTATGAAACAACTTAAGGAGATCCACAAAATAGTACATAACTCAAATTGTTTATTGTTTGTTTGTTTGTTTATTTATTTATTTATTTATCTTATTATCTATTTATCTATTTATCTATTTATTTATCTATCTGTCTGTCTGTCTGTCTGTCTGTCTATTAATTAATTAATTAATTAATTAATTAATTAATTAATTAATTAATTAATTAATTAATTAGAGTTTGGCATTCTTCTGTTTATTTCTAAACCTCATACAGCTATCCCAGAGGTGATGAAAATGCCTTCAGTAAAATAGCAGGATACTTTATTAAGTAGTCCAAATCAGAATTGATGCCAATGAGTGAGAATTTGGTTACCCATCCATTTAAGAAACATCAATTCTGTATTTGCAGTGAATTCATTAAATATCTAGGTTAGTTATTACTCAGTAGCGTGTAATATAAATAAAATATAGACAGGAGTTTCTTCAGGTATTGATAGATGGGAATCATTAAACCTTGTTCTCTGGTGAAAGGTGAATGCTATCAAAATGAATATTATTCTCAGATTAATTTATATTCTGAAAGGAATTCTAGTTTTTATATCGGGAGATTATTTTCAAAAAAATAAATTCTTTGTTTAAGAGCCTTCTAATGGGATACTTCAATTTTGAGATTATCTTTCCAAAAAATAAAATCACCAATTAGTGGAGGATGATTCGATTTTCCAAATCTGGAGCTATATCATCATGCTTACCTATTGTCAGGTTTCAAATACTGGAAGCCAACAATTAGTGTTAATTTTCTGATTTGGGCAACTTTGGAATATATATCTATATATAACACCTTTGGTTGGATGGAGCCAGCGGTGGGCTGCCCCTGGTTCGGCCTGGTTCTAAGAACCGGTAGCGCCGGCGGTGGGAGGCTCCGCCCACCCACCCAGGACGCTTCTGCGCAGAAGCATTGCATGCGCACGTGAGCACGCGCACGTGAGCACGCGCGCAAACCGGTAGTAAAGGGTTTTAGAACCCACTACTGGATGGAGCGTATATCAGAAACATACTGAAACTCTAGTATCTCTGGAAACAATTACATCAGTTAGAAAACTATGGAATGTAAATGTCTATCAGAAAAAGATTTGATCCCTTTTCCAATGCTAAATTAACTTCATGGGGAAATTTTAAAAATTGGGAAAAAGATGATGATATGGAAAAATTAGATGGAAGCAAGGATATTGGCTTTGGATCAATTGATAGATGATGAAGTTGAATTTCTAATATGTTCTGTGTTAAGAGACAGTATCATCTACCAGATGTAACCTAATGGCAATACTTACAGTTACAACAGTTAACATTTGTTAACAACATTGTTTGGACCTGCAGCATTCCCAGCTGGTCTCAGATACCTGAGATACTAGAATGTGTTAAATCCTTTGAAATTAAAAAATCCTACTATTAGTTTCTATAGTTATTTGTTATCAATAAATTAATTTGATATGGAGATGCTAAAAAATGAGTGGAATAAAAAATTAGTAGTTCCTATATTGCCAAGATAAGACAAGAGTGTTTTAATTTCAATAGCAAGAGTGTCAATGGATCTCAAACTGCATATATAATTGCACAATAAAAGCTAAAATGTTCAAATGATATATATATGTATATGTAGGTCTTTGGGTATTCGAGTTTTCTCCCGCGTGGAATTGGAAGTGTCTTGGCGACGTTTCGATGAAGTCTCATTCATCATCTTCAGGCTGGTGTCTTCTGCTTCCTGCTTCTAGGAGCAATTCTTCATTGCTCCTAGAAGCAGGAAGCAGAAGACACCAGCCTGAAGATGATGAATGAGACTTCATCGAAACGTCGCCAAGACACTTCCAATTCCACGCGGGAGAAAACCCGAATACCCAAAGACCTACATACAAACACCCGCGAAAACCTCAGAAAACATATATATATATATGTAGGATTTTTTGCTGATAAATGAAAATAAAGGGAGACTATTATAGATCTATTTCGAGATCTATAGATCTATTATAGATCTATATATATATTATAATATAATATAAAGCTGATGCAGGAGGAGAGCCTGTGGCTTGAAGATTAAAGGTACTGCCTTACAGGCAGGCTGCCCAGTTTCGAATCCCAGTAAGGGTATGGCTAGCTGATGAGAGCTAAATAGCTTGAAATAGATCTATACTAGTCTCCCTTTATTTTCATTATCAGCAAAAAATGTGTTACGTGTGTGTGTGTGTGTGTGTGTGTGTGTGTGTGTGTGTGTGTATGTGAGTGAGTGAGTGCGCGCGCGTGCATGCACACACTACCATACCTAGTACTTGGAATCTGACTAGTGGATAACATAAATAGATTCTCTGTGCCCTTATTATGGTCAAAAGACTGATATTGCAACATTAGAAAGATAAATGTATGGCTCCTTTCACTCAATGGGTTAAAGACCTAACTGCACTTTCTATCTGGTTGTGGTTTTTTCTTTTTTTGACATTGCATACATTTTTATCTTAGTGTTTTGTTTTTGTTTTTCTGCAAATAGTTTTAAAAGCAATAAAAGAATAAAATTTTAAAAATTGCACTATATACGGTACATTTTAAGTATTATTGTTTTACAAATGAAAAACACTTGTAGAAATACAATTGAACTTAATAGAATTCACTTCTGAGCAGCTACAAACAGCTTCATGCTATCAAAGCAATCAATTCATTCATGGATACAAAACAATAGGTAGATGGAGCAAATTGCATCTAAATATGGCCACATATATTAAGGGGTTCTTGCCTATTGTTTGATGCTGACTGGGAAAAACATCTTTCCCATACATTTCAAGAATTAGGACTAGAGGTGGGTTCCTCCCGGTTTAGACCGGTTCACCCAAACCAGTAGCAACCAGCTGGTGACATTACGACGATGTCACGGAACTGGTTTGGTCAGTGCCGGTCCGTGGAACCCACCATCTTCTTTTGGGGGGATTTTTTTGGGGGGGTGTTTCTGGGTTTTTTTTCTTTTGTGCATGCGCAGAAGCCAAGTTCCCGGCACTGCGCATGCGTCGCCATTTTGTTTTTGGCTTTTTTTTTAAGAAAATGGATTTTTTGCCACTGCGCATGCACGTATGTGCAAAGCGCGCACGCACACACGAGGTGCAGCCACGCAGCACGGGAGGAAGCGAACCGGCAGTGAGGTAAGTTAGAACCCACCCTGATTAGGACACTTCTTTCATATAGTCACAAGCTTTACCCCACTTAGCTTCTGCCCTAGAATTGTTCCTCCACAATTCCTGAAAACTGGTGAGAAGCCATGATGAGAGAAGAGGGCTGCGAAACAGAAGGGTTGCCATAAGTGAGAAGCTGTTTGCCTTTGCAGTGTTCCTGTGGAGCAAGAGCTGTGCTGAAAGTGAATTGCTCAGCTTCCAAAACCCTACAGAAATCCTACAGCATCATGAAGATGAAAATGTGTGGAAACATCTTTAGTGTGGTTCAATTGGATTAAATGCTATTTCAACCATGCATCAAAATTACAGTAATCAGGCATCATATTTAACAGAATAACAGAGTCGGAAAGGACCTTGGAGGTCTTGTAATCCAATCCCCTGCAGAAGCAGGAAAACCAGTGGTGGGTTGCTACCGGTTCACCCCAGTTCGGGCGAACCAGTAGCGGTGGCAGGAGGCTCCGCCCACCCACCCGGATGTCATCACAGACGATCTGCACATGTGCAGAAGTGCCGTGCACGAGCGAAGCAAGCGCACGTGCGCGTTCACAGTGGTAGCGAAGGTAAGTGAAACCCACTACTATATCATTCTGGACAAACATCTCTCCAGTCTCTTCTTGAAAACCTCCAGTGATGGAGCACCCACAATTTCTGGAAATACCAGCTTTCTCTGGCTGGGTTTTGCGCATCCTTGGAAGTGTTTCGTGGGGTGCAAACTTAGCTGGAATCCTATCATTCATCCTGGCCGCAGGAGGAGGTAGAAATAGTGTTGGGATTGTTCATTGACTACATTTGGGAGTGTTTTTCTCTTGTTGTTTTTCAGATTGTCACAAGGGTGTGGGGAGAATGAGTTCTACATAACAGAAGAATTTGTTCTACCATCATGTATCCAATTGCACCTAATGTTTATATCTGTATGAATGAAGCCTTACTGGTACAGAAGGAATGGAGAGCAATAAATTGAATGTGGCCTGAATATTTCCGGCTTTTCTGCCTTGTAGAGAACAGTCTAGCCCCGTGGTGGCGAACCTATGGCACGCGTGCCACAGGTGGCACGCGGAGCCATTTCGGCTGGCACGCCACGGGTCCGGCACATTCTACTTCCGGGTTTCTGGCGCGCATGTGCAGAGCTGCTAGAGCTACCCGAAGCAGAAGGAGGAGGGGCGGTTTCGCAGGCTGGGCGGCTCGCGTAACCGCTCCCTTCTCCTGCTCCAAGCCTCGCACTCCGGGCACCAGCCGGAACGCGATGCTGGCAGGAGAAGGAGAAGGGGGCGGTTTCGCAGGCTGGGCGGCTCGCATAACCGCCCCCTTCTCCTTCTCCTGCCAGCATCGCGTTCCGGCTGGTGCCCGGAGTGCGAGGCTTGGAGCAGGAGAAGGGAGCGGTTACGCGAGCCGCCCAGCCTGCGAAACCGCCCCCTTCTCCTGCTCCAAGCCTCGCACTCCGGGCACCAGCCGGAACGCGATGCTGGCAGGAGAAGGAGAAGGGGGCGGTTTCGCAGGCTGGGCGGCTCGCGTAACCGCCCCCTTCTCCTTCTCCTGCCAGCATCGCGTTCCGGCTGGTGCCCGGAGTGCGAGGCTTGGAGCAGGAGAAGGGAGCAGTTACGCGAGCCGCCCAGCCTGCGAAACCGCCCCCTTCTCCTGCTCCAAGCCTCGCACTCCGGGCACCAGCCGGAACGCGATGCTGGCAGGAGAAGGAGAAGGGGGCGGTTTCGCAGGCTGGGCGGCTCGCGTAACCGCCCCCTTCTCCTTCTCCTGCCAGCATCGCGTTCCGGCTGGTGCCCGGAGTGCGAGGCTTGGAGCAGGAGAAGGGAGCGGTTACGCGAGCCGCCCAGCCTGCGAAACCGCCCCCTTCTCCTGCTCCAAGCCTCACACTCCGGGCACCAGCCGGAACGCGATGCTGGCAGGAGAAGGAGAAGGGGGCGGTTTCGCAGGCTGGGCGGCTCGCGTAACCGCTCCCTCCTCCTTCTCCTGCCAGCATCACGTTCCGGCTGGTGCCCGGAGTGCGAGGCTTGGAGCAGGAGAAGGGGGCGGTTTCGCAGGCTGGGCGGCTCGCGTAACCGCTCCCTCCTCCTGTCAGCCTCACGTTCCGGCTTGTGCCCGGAGTGCGAGGCTTGGAGCAGGAGGAGGAGGGGGCGGTTACACGTGCGCAGTAGATGTGCGCATGCGCGGTGCGGGCGCGTGCGTGGTGCAGGCGCGTGCATGTAGGTGTGGGTGCGCATGCGCAAGGGGGGGGTGCGCATTGCATTTTGGGTAGTGGCACGCGGGAGCGCTGGTGGGTGTGCGCGCGCCTATTTTTGGCACGCCGAGAGAAAAAGGTTCGCTACCGCTGGTCTAGCCTGTGTTGACTTTTATGAGTAAGCAGTGACACAAGTGGTGAACCAGCCTTGTTTAAGTTCATCTCCCACTCAGCTGTGGCCTGCAACAGAAAGGAACTTAACACAATGCAAGGAATGTACCATTACGCCCCATAATAGGGCAAATCCAACCTCTGGTAAATACCAACTTCCCCACATAACCTGTGCTAAAACATTGCTTATGAGGATTTTGACTGCAATTTTTAATTTTTTTTTTAACATTCTGTAGTTCTGCGTAAACACCAGATATGCATATTAGTGAATATCCACAATAAGTTATTAAGGAAGTAATAAAAAGAAAAACCCTTCAGAACAGGATCTCATTTTGAGAAAATCCTTACCTCTGCAAGGAAATAATGATAGATTAAAGCTACGGCTCAAATAGCGCCCCTGCCAGATTGCTTTCTTATGCTGATTTGTTTTAACAGCGATATTTTTTTCTTCTCCCATTTCCTCTGCATGTCTTTCTCAAACCCTTCTTATTTTGGACAATAAAAAGAAGAAGAAAAAACGTTCCCCCCGCACTTCATAGCCAAGGTGGTTGCTGAGAGGGAAAGTGTGTAATAAAATGTACAAATGGAATAGGTGACTTTAATGTCACCCCGGCATCCAGCTGGGGCTGCAAGGCTTCTGGCCTAGAAATTCCACTGACAGTTTCCTCAGTGACATTTTATGATTGCCTACAGCAGACTCCCTGCCATCCCTCTGATCTACAACCAGAAATGTAAGCCCCTGACTTCTTATCTAGCTTGGCAACCGAGTGGAAAGCTGCAAGAACATTAACAGGAAATGCCTGATAATGTTTGTGATGATGGATAGCTATCATGGAGGTTCCTTGTTTGCCATGGCAACCCGAGGAGAAGCACATTTAGTTCAGGTTGTTGGCACGCTGACATACCAGTGTTTCTTCTAAAAACAGAACCTGTTTTTCTTGGTTATTATGTCATTTGAGAAATGCAAATGGGGTAATGCAGTTGTAACAGGATAAATAAAGGGGGTTGGAAGAAAAAATGTTTAGCAGGATTTCTAATACTGTAGATGATGAATAAAGAATCTGTTAGTAATCTTGAGTGGCAGGCCAGGATTGTAAATTTGGAGGGCATGAGGCTATTCCGTTGCCCCACCTTGCTGTCTTGTATTAACTCACAAAATCCACAGGGTGCTTTTCATATCCTTGCATTTGGACCAGGGGTCTGCAACCCATGGCTCTGGAGCCACATGTGGCTCTTTCATCCCTCTGCTGTGGCTCCCTGTCGCTCAAAACATGCGTCACAACCGCCAATGTGCGACACCCGCCGGCACACGATTTATTGAGCTTTTCGACCCATCTTTTTTTTTCAGAGTTCAAAATGTTTTTGTTGCATGCAGAAATAAAAATTTGTTTTCTCTGTAGCAGTTCATTGATTACATAAATGCAACACACTATAGTTTTTTTATACATAGCATAAAGATAAAAAATGATATATGCATTGTTATCTTCATTTTAGATGTCAAAAGGTTTTTGTGGCTCCCGGTGTTTTCTTTTCTGTGGGAAACGGGTCCAAATGGCTCTTTGAGTGTTTAAGGTTGCCAACCCCTGATTTGGACGCTACCTGTGCATTGCTTCAAGTACATTACAAAGCCAATTAATTTCCATTGAAACATGTATCTTATATTCAGCTATCCCACCATTTGTAATAGATGGTAGATTTGAATGGGCAAATATCTGAGTTTAAATATATAATTATTTTTAAATTACAATGCAAGTTTTCAAGGAAGCCCCACCTTTTAAAACTTTATTTACGTCATGTAAGAATGTATTAAAAACAATCCACTACATTTTTACTCTTGAAACAAAAAGCGAAGTAGAATGAGTTTGGTTAGAAATGTGCAAAACATTCCATCCTGAAACTCTCTGATGCTGAAATGAACTTTTCCAATGAGCCATTTAGTGTTCCAGAGTTGGTCCAGATTTAAAAAGGCTCATTCCAAATGCTGAACAGCATTTTGGTGGGTTAGAGCAGTCAATGATGTAATGTTTTTTTTTCCACATTGCTATCAAACATAATCTGAATATAAAGTAGATTCAAGATGAATGATTGCATGAACAAAACTGCAATAACAACCCTGGCAATTAAATTAGATAGATTTTGGCACATTCCATTTGATATAAATGCTTAAAGTAAGTAAACAACTAATGCCTATGAATTTCTCACTTTAATTTGTATTTGAACTGTGATTATTGTTCCTGGTTATTGTTATTGCCTGCTTTTAAGTTTGAAACTATGTTTAGAAATGCACCTCTCCAGACATTATTTATAAGAGACGATTCTCTAACATTGTAGAAAACATCTCAGCACAGATGGAGGATGCATTCATGGACGGAGAAGGAAACAATTTCACACTTAGTGCCAAGGAGCTTCTGACATATTGCTGCGTAATTACTATATACACCAAAGCTTAATGTACCAAGCCTACAGAGAATACTGCTTATGGATCAATGACCTGACCATTCACAAGCTAATTTAAAGGAATATGTCCTGCATTTATTATTTGAATGCACAGAGCTATTCTTTAAAAAAAAAAACACGGAAAAGGTCATCATGCCTCCTGGGAAACTGAATAATTCTGCAGCTGTGTAAAGAAGTGCATGGAATGGGAGAACATATGTTTTGCCAATGACAGCCATGATTTCATAATATTATATGAAAATTAGCATTTATTGCTGAAAAGGGGGCTGGATTCAGAATAAGTGTTTAACAAAAGCTAAAAACGACCTTTATGAACCACTGTAGTGAAAAGCAAACAAGATTTGAGAGGGAAAAGGAAATCATTAGAAGGGATGAAGATACAAACCCCTCCGAGACACACAGATTTTGGCAGATCATTGTAATTACCAGGAGGAAATGTCTTATCCAGATACAAGTTACACCAAGATCGTAAGGGCTGAAGTCTTAAATATGCCTATCTGATCCATCAATCTCAAGAGGACTACCGTATTTTTTGGAGTATAAGACGCACCTTTTTCCTCCCTAAAAGTGGCTGAAAATTTGGGTGCGTCTTATACTTCGAATGTAGCTTTTTTTTTTTTCAGCCCTAACTAGGTGCTAACAGATCTTCCCAGCTCTTACCTTGCAGGCTTTTTCATTGTTACTCTCTCAGAAGAATGTTTTTCCAGCCCTAAGTCTTTGCAGGTTTTTTTTTCATTCCTCTACTTGCTCCAAAGAAGATTTTTTCTAGCCCTAACCAGGTGCTAACGATCTTCCCAGCTCTTACTGGCTTTCAGGCTCTTTCATTGTTATTCTCTCAGAAGAAGGTTTTTTTAAGTCCTAACCAGGAGATAAAATAATGTGCTGAAGCTGCTCCAAATAAGGTTTTTTTTAGCCCTAACCAGGTGCTAACCATCTTCCCAGCTCTTACTGGCTTGCAGGCTCTTTCATTGTTACTCTCTCAGAAGAAGGTTTTTTTAAGTCCTAACCAGGGGATAAAATAATGTGCTGAAGCTGACCAGACTAAGGATGCTAGCCAGATGAATACCTGGTAGGCAGATTGTTTTCCCCTATTTTCCTCCCCAAAAACTAAGGTGCGTCTTATACTCTGGAGCGTCTTATACTCCGAAAAATACTTGGAGAAAACAAGTTTTGGATTGCAAGTAATATCATCCAAACTACCATAAGTTACGTTTCTGGACACTGGAACAAATTTACCGTTTCTTCAGTTCCTTTAGTAAGTTTTTTGTGGTTTTGCTCATACAATAATGACTGTTTATTATTTAGTTGAGAAGATGGAAGAGAACATTTATCAGATTTTCAGATGACACAGAATTAGATATAATCGCTAATACCCTAGATTTCAGGAAAAAAAATTAATCATGATCTTTAGAGGGATGGACTGAAAATAGCAATACAATTCAATAGAAACACATCTAAAATTCCCCACATAGGAAAAAGAATTTAAAAAGCTAGTACATTTAGAGCAGGGATGTGCAACTATGACAGCTTCAACTCCCAGAATTCCTGAGTGGTTCTGGAATTCTGGGAGTTGAAGTTCAGTTTGCCATAGTTGCCCACCCCTGAGTTAGAAGGATACCTGGCTTGTATTAAAGAAGCTGCTCTATGTGGTTCCATTTCACTTTATGATTGTATAATATCATTTCAGAACAATAGATGAAGGAATTCTGCCTGAAATTGTGGGTCTTATAAATCTGCCGTTCAGTTTGAGAAAAATTTTATAGCTCTCTCTCCCAATTTGATCTTCTAGTGCAGGGGTGTCAAACTTACGGTGTCACATTGTCATCACGTGACATATCGCGACTTTTTTCCCCTTTGCTAAACCGGGGGTGGGCATAGCCAGCACGTGACGCATCCGGCCCGCGGGCTGCGAGTTTGACACCCCTGTTCTAGTGTGAACTCTAGAATTCTGAACATTGACATACCAAGCTAGCAACTGTTTTTTCTCTGGCTGGTAAAACTTGTATTTCTATCTTCTTTCATTGCTAAGGAATCGTCTTGCATAGCAGACTATGTTCCACAAGGCATATTCCTCCTCATCTCTTCAGATTCTTCTCTAGATCATGCCCAACAATTCCCATTAGAAATGGATGCAGCTTAACTCAGGGGCGGGTTGCTTGTTCTTCACACTACCGGTGTGCTGTGCGTGCATCTCCATGTTTCGGTGCACGTGCTCGCTACGCGCATGTGCGCCCTCATGTGATTTTGCTTCCTGCGCATGTGCAAAAGCAAAATCTCGCAAGGGGACACGCTCACGCACGTGAGTTCAGCGCTTTTTTTGCTTCCGTGCATGCGCAGAAGCAGAAAATCACCGAAATCTCACACACATGTGCATCCCCTTGCGAGATTTTGTTTCCGCACATGCGCAGGAAGCAAAATCAGCCCAAAAATTCCCAAAAAAGATGGCAATGACGGCACCGGAGCATTCGCGTGCAAATAGCGCATCTGCTGGTTGCTACCTGTACTGTAGAGTGGACCACACCGGTAGGAACCCACCATTGGTGTCACGATGTGATTATTGTCAGTTGTATGTCTATGCAGGGTGATGCACCCCTATCTAATATTATGGTATATTCCAATACAAGCAGAACACGTGATATGATGTGTACGCATGTCTACATTCCTAATCCACCATTAATTCTCTTCTGACTTGGCTCCTGACCTGAACAGTCATGTTTCTTAGCAAAGATGTAATTATTCAGGATTTATTGTTTTTGTACTGAAATAAATATTGTCTATTAGACTTTTAATCTCGGTTTTATTTCTAACTGTCTGGATTCCAAGTAAAGATCCAACATCGCCTCTATGAGATTTTATTCTCATCCTAACAACTGGCTTAACTTCAACAATGTAAATCTTCAGTAGTGTAAGCACTGCCCAACCTACCTCAGGTTTACCAGCCCATAATGCTCTTTATTAAAACCATGCACCTTCACAAGCAGAGCTGTCAAGTCCATCTTAGTCATCAACCGTTATCTTCATTCCAAACTTCTCCACTTCATCAGTCCAATCTGATGATTAATTAATTAATTGTATTTATATAGCCACCCATCACACAAGACATAACACTGGGTAGCATATAATATAAAACAAATCATAAATAAGCAACATTAAAAAAATTCTACAATTAAAAACATCTGTCATCTGCTAATCTATTAAAAGATTAACAGACAGGATTTTATATTATAGGCCTCTCATCTCACACCTCACTAGTTCACCATTACCTTGAGATCCCCAAATATGTTGAACATAACCATGTTAATGGAGGAATGTCAAGGATGGGGCCAGTCTCATCTTGGGGTAATGATTTTTCCACAAGATGGCTGATATGGCAACAAAGCCATCGCCTGGGTCTTGTCAGATGAAGTTCATTCACAGATGGCACCCACAACTTATTTCTTCTGCTAGACCTCATGGGATGGGCAGATGTAATTGTGTGAAGGTGGAGGTAGAGAAGGTTCTCTCCAATAACCCAGCCCCATACTATAAAGAGCTTCAAACATCAAAATCAGCATCTTGATTTGGACCCAGAAGCTGGCAACCAATGAAGCCTCTAGAGCAGAGGTGTAACTTGTCCTATTCCAAGGGGCACACATCATTGCCCATGCCACAACATTATATACCAACTGACCAGAGGTGGGTTCTGCAAGATTTTGCTTCCGCGCATCCGCAGAAGCAAAATTGTGCTGAAATCTCTCTCGCGCGCACATCCCCTTGCGAGATTTCGGTGTGATTTTGCTTCCACGCATGCGCAGAAGCAAAATCGCACGAGGGGCGCACGCGTGCGCAGAACACCAGCATCGGTAAGCTAGCAACCCGCCCCTGCAGCTGACTATTTAATTTTTACATTTTTTATAGTGGCCTCTCATCTCATAAAACATAACTATGGGCAGCATACAACAATGAATTAAGAGATTCCAGATACTCTTCACCCCCATGTACAGCATACCACAATAGTCCTCCCTGGAGGTGACCAGAGCATGAGTGACAGTGAGGACAGCCTCCTGATTCAGGAATGGGCACAACATTTAAGACTCCACTTTTTAAGACAGCCCGACTGTGATCCCTCCTTTGTCTCTTATAAATACCTTTCATATGATAACTAAATAATCTGATAAAGTACTATTTGCATTTGTTTGGGTAACTGCCTAAAAATATGGCTACATGACAAGCAGCTAAAAAGACATCTGACACTAGATTGTAGTCTTCTATGATCTGGGAATGTCAGAGTATCCAAAATACATAGTTTAGGGATACATATGAACTCAAGACCATAACATTGAAGCACAAATTAGTTTACCGACAAAGACAGGGCTAAATAAGGGTGGGGGTTACAGTTCCTCTTTATGGACTTTTCTTGGGAAGATAACTTTGGGTGGGGATTTAATCTAACCCTAACCCTAATCCTAACCCACAAAATCTCCTACATCAGCAAGGAAAAGTTATGGAACTTCTTAAACATGGAGCCTTAATTTTATAATTTTTTTGCTTAACTTTCCAATGTTTTTTTTCAACCATTTGAGCATATTGTTTTCAATAAGCATCAATTCTCTTTTTTTATTAGCTACCTTTCTCAGCTTCATTGGAGAATTTGAACATTGCATGCCTTTAAAACAGGGGAATGTGAAATCTCAATCTTTTCACAATTGTATTATTACTAACAGAGAACAAGTCAGCAGCTATCAGCAAGCAGCTCAGGCAAGGGCATGCTGATCTTTAAGATATAAATATGCCTCTGAAACATGCACTCTCCAAATTATTATTTTTTTGAGAGCAAGCAGATCTATAGTCTGCACTGAATACATCATTAAATTGTTTATGTCATGAAATCAGTTTTCAAAGCTGTAGTACTAAGTCATCACTTGATTTCTCTAGTTCTGTTTGGGTCTAGTTTATTTCCAGCATCATCTTATACCTGTTTATGCTGCCTTGCATCATTACATTTTCAGTGAGGTACCTTTTGCAGGTCCTTTACAAATATGTTTACCATTAACAGCAAATTCTGCCTTTTCCATGGTGTGGTCTAGACCAGGGGTCACCAACCTTTCGGACCTCAGGGACCACTAAATTCATAATTTTAAATCCCGCAGACTACTAATACAAATTATTTAAAAAGATAAATAGTATTTAGTGCAATATAAAAAAATGCAAATAATTTTTCTGTGGACCACCAAAAATTTTTCATGGACCACTGGTTGGTGATCACTGGTCTAGACTATGGAACAACACACCACTGGAACTGAAGATGATTCCTCCCTTATTACAGTTAGGGAAGCTTAAAACATTTCTGTGGTTGAGAACTTTTAGAGCTGGGGGGAAAATAAGAGTTTTTATAATTTTATTGCTATGAATATTTGTAAAAAATTTTTAGAGTAGACACCATATAATTCTAATAGTTTTACAATATTTATTTCTCTATTAAATTTTTACCTTGCCACAAGACTCTTGATGGCATATGGCAGAAATATACAATTAAAACATCTGAAGTATAAACCATTAAATAATGTTTTTGTTGTTGTTGTTGTTGTTGTTGTTGTTGTTGTTGTTATTTCCGTATCAAAGCAAACAAACAGAGAAGATGCATAGACAGACATAATGATAGTGTTCACCCAGTAAAAGACCATTAAAAAGCTGGTTTTGTCTTGTGCTTAAAGCAGTCCTTCCCAAATAGTGGGGCATGCCCCCTGGGGGGGGCTCGGAGCAATGCCAGGGGGCACGTGTGACCCTGGGGAACATGTGTAGTCCCACTCGATTGATTCCCCCGGACGGGGAGTGTTTTCCTAGTTGCATGCTGCTCCGAGCCTGGAAAAGAAGGCCGCCAGGCAGGGTGGGGCGGCTGCATGGATTCTTGTTGTTCTCGGTGGGCACGGCGGTAGCCATGAACGGCGGGGCGAACCTGCTGCTTGACCAGGAGAAGCATCCTCTGCAGCTGGGCGAAAGCTTCGAACAGCACCCTAAAGCCTCCTTCCACACCATTCACTGTGAGTGCCTGGCAGAGGCGGCGCTTATGGGCCAGGCCGGCGACCCCAAAACATCGGCTTGATTAAGCTGGCCTGGCCCTGTGTCAAAAGAGGGCCCTAACCACAGTAGCCTATGCCTGCCTAACCGAAAACAGGCTCCACTAAGTTCAGTGTGACTTACTCCCAGGTAAGTGGGTAGAGCAGCCTTCACTAGCCAATAGTTTGCTTGCAGCTTATAATAAGTAAAATAATAAATATTAACACTAAAATTCCATTGGGGCCCAGATCGGAGAGTTGGGGGGGCTTCTTCTTCCTAGGGGGGCGTAACAGAAAATAATTGAGAAGCACTGGGTTAAGGCAACAGGCTAGAAACCAGGAGACTGGGAATTCTAGCCCCACCTTAAGCATGAGAACCAGCTGGGTGACTTTGGGCCAGTCACTCTCTCTCAGCTCAACCCAACTCACAGGGTTGTTGCTATAGGGAAAATGGGAGGATGAAGGAGTATTAGATATGTTTACCACCTTGTGTTATTTATAAAAATAATAAAGGAAGGATTAAAATAAAATAAATAAAATAATAATTAACAGAGGAGTGAGTCTGATTTCTATATAAAGCACAGCACTGGGGCCAACATTGAAAAAAGCTACTTTTTAACTTCCGTTTCAGCCCCACTCCCATTCCCACCCCTACTCCACTTTGTTTGCAAAAACCAACAGCTTTTCCTGGGATGCTTATACTGGGAGGATCAGGTCTGGATGGACATGTTCCTATACGTTCCTGGGCTTCAGGCCATATCAAAGTTTAAATGCTTTTTAAATTGCATCTGGGAAGTTTCTGGCAGCTCATGCAGCACAAACACAATGTGATCGTGATGCCTCCTGCCAGTCCAGAAGTGGGCTTCTGTATTTTGGACTAATTGCAGCTTCCAAGCAATTTTGTTTCTTTATTCAGTTTGGAGGTCACTCGATTCTGCGCAGCGTACAACAATTCAAAGCAAGGAAAACAATAAAAAGGTGATAATAAAGATCACATCTAACAGGAATTCGGCTAAAATACCATCCCAGCTGGGTATCCCAGAGACACTTCATCTTACTGTACCCCAAAGCTTGAGGCATCAACTACGCTTTCAATGACATTTTGAATATCACCAAAGTGGGAGTGATACGGATCCCTGGAGTGATGCTGTTCCAAAGGATAGGTGTCACAGCAGAGAAAGCACATGTCCTAGATGCCGATAGATGGAATCGTTAGATTGAAGGGATTTTTAAAGACAGCCCTATATAGAAAGCATTGCAGTAATCCAACTGGATTGTGATGTTACCATTGCAAGTTCTTCCCACTCCTGGCACAGTCACAACTGCTTCACAGTTGCAGATGGGCAAAAACTTCTACCTGCCCATCCAGCAAATTTACCAGCCTGTAGATGTCCATTATTTTGATGCTATGTTTACTATAAATGTAAAGATCTGATGGGTATTTTCCAATTGGTTTTCAAACAGGACTTAGACCTAACTTGAGCCGGTCATGTCAAGCCGTAACCATCTGTCCTCCATCCACTACTTGCAACCAAGCAACATTTTAATCGAGAATATCTGCTGGAATAGGTTTTATAACAAGCTCTTTCTACTCATGTGAAAGATTGCAGCTTTCCTGACTGCATTTTTGAAACACGGAGGCAAGAAAACAAAAAGAGAAAGCTGTATTTAACTAGCAACACTTCTAGTCTGGACTCAAAGCTTTTTAGATAATAATTCTCTTCTATTGCTTTGGTTGCTGAGGATGAATCAGCTGGAATACCTGAAACAATTACGCAACAATAAAATTTCAGTAACTTTGTCACTGAAAATGCAGTTTTACTTTTCATACAATTGCAAATGCTACATAGTTTAGAGCAGGCATGTTCAACCCGTAGCCCATGGGCCACATGCGGCTCTGGACAGCTAGTCATATGCCCCCACAAGGTCATAAACTTTTAACATTATTATGTGATTTATACACATTAACTATAATATATATTTTATATGCGGCCCAAGACAATTCTTTTTCTCTCAGTGTGGCCCAGGCAAACCAAAAGGTTGGACACCCGTGGTTCATGACTGTCAAAGGCTAATGTCTGTTATGTTGCTAGCAATGAGCAAAACAGTGTGTGTGTGTGTGTGTGTGTGTGTGTGTGTGTGTGCAGATGCGCGTATGTGATTTACAACTGAGTCCTTAGGGAGTAGGGAGGCATAAAAGAACCAAATAAATAAATAAAAAATAAATAAATAAATAAATAAATAAATAAATAAATAAATAAATAAATAAATAAATAAATAAATAAATAAATAAATAAATACTGTGCATTGTGACAATTTTAGATGAAAATTCCCTATTTTTCCAGTTCAAGTACTGTACCTCAGGAACCATATCATTGATCCCTCTTGGTCACTGCTATCTACATTAAGCTGTCAGTGCCTCTTAGGACTTCTTCACAACTTCTGTAGAGAAGCCATAGACTGTATCTATAACAAAAGTAAGAAATATAATAATAATGACTATGAAAACTAGTAGGCCAAAGTTTCATCTCTGCCTTAACTGATTTTATTTTTATCCTTGCCAGCCCAATGGAACACTGGAAATAAAAACTTCTCAGAAGATTGAGCAGAATATGGCCAAATCTAGAAGTGGAAAGAGATGGGAAAAGAAAGACTGAATTAGAAAACTGGGTGGGACCAAGCAGACCATGGGCAATGGGGGGGGCGGGGAAATCCAGAAAATTTCCCCCAGTGCTACCTATGAAAAGGGCATTTGGGCAGCAGCCTAGGATACATGATCTTTTCCATTCTGAGCATATGCTCACCTCTCTCCCGGGCATGTGAACCAGAGCAGAATCTTACTAAGGAGTTGGAAAGAACCTCAATAGTCATTCTCTGCATGCTTTCCCTACCTTGGTTAAAATGTTTATTTACCACACTGAATAAGAAGCTACATGATTCTTTGGTTTCTCAGCTTCGTTTTCAGGGATGCCTAAAGGCGTGCAGGCCCTAGGGCCATTCTTAGAAAATAAAAACAATGAGTGGCTGTAGTTCCATTGGCAACCTGCCTCCCTGCACAGAAAAAGGCAAAACGGTGGCTAGGAGCATCCTGGGCTAATAGAATGGCTAGTGTAGGAGATGACCAGGCTGAGCCGAAGGGAGGGGTCAAATGCGTCATCAGTCATGAGTCACTTCGTGCCCACAAGAGATCTAAGTCCAGCCCACCTTGAATGCCTGTGACTCTTATCTACCGCCAATTTGTTTGGGCCATTAGTAGTTCAAATTCGTTGTGGTGCGATGGCCTAGAGGTAGAGCTCTTGCCTCACAATCAGGAGACTGTGAGTTTGATCCTAGGTAGAAGCAGATATTGTCATCTGATATAGTCATCTGCATATTGTCATCACATATATATCTGATATATATTTATATATATGCACTTATGCACTTATGACCGCATGACTGTAACTTTGTTGCTTGTATCCTTACGATTTATATTGATTGTTTCCCAGTATGATTTGATTGCTTATTTGTACCCTATGACTATCATTAAGTGTTGTACCTCATGATTCTTGACAAATGTATCTTTTCTTTTATGTACACTGAGAGCATATGCACCTAAGACAAATTCCTTGTGTGTCTAATCACACTTGGCCAATAAAGAATTCTATTCTATTCTATTCTATTCTATTCTATTCTATTCTATTCTGTTCTGTTCTGTTCTGTTCTGTGCTGTGCTGTGCTGTGCTGTGCTGTGCTATGCTATTTCTCTCTCTGGGCACAATGAGACTATATCTGCTGACCAAAGCTCTGCATTGGCGACAGGAAGGGCATCCAGACAGTAAACACTCAGCTCCCTTCAGTTGCCCAGACTCCACCCCACAAAGGATTATGGGGTCGTTAAAAGAAGATGATGATTAGCAGTTCAAATTCTTTTATATATTTCTTTCATATAGTTTTGACGAGGTCCCACTCGTCATCTTCAGGCTGGTGTGGAAAAAAACACACACCAACTGCAACTTAAACCCACAATCCTGCCACCACCCTGCACAGATTAACTCCGTAGCCAAGACCCTCATATCCAGAACCAAACGCCTAGCGATGATACACCCATTACAAGATGAGGTAGGAAACCTACAAAACAATGAAGAAAAACTAAAGAAAATCACTTCAGAATATTTTGAGAATTTGTACAAGCAAGACGAGATAGAGATAGATAAAATAAATGAGTATTTAAAGGGAGGAAGTATGCCACCATTAGATGAGGAAGAAATAATAATGTTGAACAGAGAAATAACACTGGTGGAAGTAAAAGAGGCGATTAAAAGACAAAAAAAAATAACAAATCTCCTGGGCCAGATGGCCTCTCAGGGGAGTTCTAAAAAATATATAGGAGAACTATTGGAACCAATACTATTAGACCTATACAATGAAGTTCTGTCAAAAGCCAAAATACCAGATTCGTGGAGGGAAGCATACATCATCACCATGATTGTGAAAGAAGGTGCCGATGATGAAAAAATATTATTTGAAAATTCCTAATTGGCTGTCTACCATGGAAGCGATGATCTAGCCAAACACGATCGATATGAGTAAAATGATTAAATACAAAGATATTTTAGATGGATTGGGGAAACTAAAAAGCAGAGAAGAGCTGGAAAAACAGGGCATAGTTATAGATTGGTGGCCGTACCTACAACTCCAATCAAGATATAAAAAAGACAGTGAAGAAATCGGAATTGAGACAGAGAAACAACATTTAGATAAACTTTTGACAGGCCCAGAAGAAAAGTTGATTGCCAAAATATATAACTATCTATTACAATTTGATAGGGCCGAAGATATAGTATAAGGGACAATGATAGCATGGGTGAAAAATGTGGGACGTAACATACATTTGGCTGACTGGGAACAAATTTGGAATGGAAATTATAAAATGACAAAATCGGTATCTTATAAAGAAAACCATTACAAAATGTTTTATCACTGGCATCTGGCCCCCTCAAGACTAGCGAAGATATACCCCAATTTAAATTCGACCTGTTAGAAATGTAAAAAAGAGCAAGGCACCTTCTTTCACACATGGTGGTTGTGCCCGGAAGCGAAGAAATACTGGAAGAGGATACATAACTGGTTACAAGAAGTAGTAGGGTTAACAGTAGAATTCACCCCAGAACACTTTTCATTAGGAATGTTTAAAAGACAATATGACAAAAATATTTAGTATTTGATTTTATATATTACAACCGCTGCTAGGATTGCATATGCATAATGTTGGAGAAACCAAAATACACCCACTATCTGATAATTAAACAAATACAGTATATGAATGCGCGGAGATGGACAAATTAACAATAGAACTTAAAGGACAAAAAGATTCAGATTATTATGGAATATGGAAAAAGTGGTATGATTGGATTGATGATAGAAAGTTGAAGAGAAAGTGTGGGATGAAGATGTAGAACTATAAAATATTTAAGATAATGTATAAACTGTATAAATACAAAAACAATTTATACAAAAGGTTGTAGATCTGCTTAAAGAATTATTGTGATATGCAAAATGTGAAAAACTAATAGAGATATATTTTTAAAAAATTATATTCCATTCTCTGAGGTTTCCAGTCACTAATAGGCTGATACGATTTGCCGATAAATCCCACTTCACTTCCCCCTAACCACTTTTTCTTACTATTTAGAAGTCATTTATTACTGAGCATTTGAAGTAATCTAGAAACTTTTACTACATGTAGGAGCCTCACAATTACATTTTTATTTTTTGTTATTTGTGCATTGTAATCCAATCAAAACGTCTTAAATAATGGTTTTGTCTGTCTGCTGCTTCTGCAGTATTTTAATGCACAAAGCTTGGCATTAAAAAAATGCCCACAAATAAATCAGACAATTAATCATCTCAGTCTATTAAATAATCTATAAATCATGAGCCTTTTATAGTCTACAATTTTTGAACCAAGGCCCAAAAAGTCTAAAGATTGACTTATGTGGCATGAATCTTAAAAACAGGTAGTTCATATATTTATCCAAAGATTTCAGCCTCGATAGGGAGACCCAGGTGTGTTCTATTACAGCGTTTGAGACATTTATACAATTTGGGAGTGGAATGAAGGAGACAGGAGATGATATGCCAAAAACAACAACATTAATTTTTTATACATATATATAATTGGCAGAGTTTAGAAACAACTTTAGGTTAGGGTCACCTATCTGCTGAAGGATACAAATGAATAAAGCGAATCTTAAACTGTCCGGTACACTTAAAAATTAGATTAGCTCCTAAATGGAAATCTTTCTTTTACCTCACTGTTTTCACCCCACTGTATCCTATGACTTTTCATAAATTATTTACATTAGGATTTGCCTACAGCTTAGGGCTTCCAAGAACTGTTTATAGCTCTGATACTTCAACATACTTTCGAGTAGAACTGTATGTAGCATGATTTTGTCCCCTTCTTTACTCTTGACCTACAACATTTATGAAGCTAAGTCAATGACTTTAAGACTTGACTTGGCCTTTCAAATGGAAGACCCCACTGACAGTCAGAAATTTCATTCTCAGAAACATGAAGAATTAAAAGTTAAAGACACTCTTGTCAAGTCACGATATGGAGACTTACATGTAAATTTCTTGGGAAAAGTAGTTTGCTGTTGCCTTATTTTTGTGTTTTTAGTTCTACTTCAGCCTATTGCAGTAGAGCAGGGGTGTCAAACGCACGGCATCATGACGGCATCACGTGACATATCGGGATTTTTTTCCCCTTTGCTAAATAGGGCGTGGGCGTGGCCAGCACATAATGCATCTGGCCCGTGGGCCAGGAGTTTGACAGCCCTGCAGTAGAGTTTGCAAGTGGTTTCCCATCAATGTTTAAGTGGTTTCCCATCAATTTAAGAGCCGAGGTGGCGCAGCGGTTAGAGGCAGTACTGCAGGCCACTTTAGCTGACTGTGATCCGCAGGTCAGTGGTTCAAATCTCACCGGCTCAAGGTTGACTCAGCCTTCCATCCTTCCGAGGTAGGTAAAATTAGGACCCAGATTGTTGGGGGCAATATAAATATACATTGCTTACTGGTGTAAACTGCTTGGAGAGTGCTTACACTATGAGGCGGTATATAAATCTCACAAATAAATCTCACAAATAAATAAATGTTCTAACCAGAACTGGTACTGTTTATTTAATTAAGTACTGTTTAATCAATTAAGAGATAAGCTGGTTATACAGGTTAAGATGTTAGACCAGGGGCATCCAAACACCAATATGGTAGGCACAATCACACAAGGACCTGCCTCTTTTTTTAATGTGTTGAATGTGAGACATATAGAAAAAGGAGCAGCGTGTGATCACTTTAAAAAAAAGGCATCCCGTTCTCATGGATGGGAAGGGTCCTTGTAGTCAGAGTTTTCACCTGCTGTTTCAAGACCCCCCCTCAAGTCACAAACCAACTCCTTAAGGGCAGTACAACCCCATCAAGAAGAACCACCAGGAGCAATAGTATTAGATTGTTCAGGTGTTTACAGACGAACAATAGTTCCACTTGCAAAAGATTTCATCTAAGCTTCTTTTGTCCCATCCAAATTCTTACAACCTCTGACTCTGGCACATTTGTCTCCAATCTTTTTAGCTACTTTCCTCCATTTGTCATTTGAATTAATGTACAGGTAATCCTCGACTTACGCTCACAATTGAGCCCAAAATTTCCATTGCTAAGCAAGACAGTTATGAAGTGCCCCCTTTTACGACCTTTCTTGCCACAGTTGTTAAGAGAATTGCTGGATTTGTTAAATTAGTAACATGGTTGTTAAGTGAATCTGGCTTCCCCATTGATTTTGCTTGTAAGAAGGACACAAAAGGTGATCACATGAACCCTGGGACACTGCAACCATCATATAAATACATGCCAGTTGCCAAGCGTCCGAATTTTGATCACGTGACCATGGGGATGCTGCAAATGGCCGAAAAACGGTCGTAAGTCACTTTTTTCAGTGCCGTTGTAACTTTGAACAGTCATTAAATGAACGGTCGTAAGTTGAGGACATCTGCAAGTGTCTGATCTGAATGAGATCTTTTGAAGAAAGTAGCTATGTAAACTTTTAAAATAACTAAGTACTGATATTTGTACAATGACATAGAAGGCCTTCCCCTATTGTAAAGATGATGAAGAGAAATATAAGGCTGCATGGATGTTTGAGCTACTAATTTATATTTCATTGTTGCCCTTTCTTATTTTGATCTTTTTTTCTATAACAAATAGATGTATCTAGAAAATATCCTTGTCATTGTGCTAATGATTTCTTTTCCTCATGAAAATAGTCCTTTCTTTCCTCTTGCCTATAACATTAATGATTTCTTTCCCATTCTATCAAATGAGATGAGGCTTTTAAAACATAATTAACTAGAGCATGGAGCATGGCGCATCAGGGAAGGAGGGAAAAATGCATATTAAAAAGAAACAGCTTTGAAAATATTATTCTATGTGCCCTTAGAATGCTATGTAGAAACCATACCAAGTTTGAGCCAATATGTCAAGGCCTCAAGATCATATTTGACTTGATGACAGATGAAATCATATGCTTACATAATGGTAACAACTATTGTGATGATGGCTAAGAATTTTATGAGCTAAGATTTATGATTCTCATAGGTGGTTAAATAAAGAAGGTAAATTTGGGATTGATCCATGTTCCAGCGAGCTTGATACTTCTCCTTTGTTTATTCAAGTGGGTTTGGCAAGCAAGTAAGAGGAAAGTATGCACCATTGGGGGTATAAATCAAACCATGAACTGCTGTATTGCTTTAAAAAATTCTTCACTGGCAGAATGTATAAACTGAAGTGTTTTGCCCACATCTCTAAATGCAAAGGCATTAAATTTTTTAAAAAATCTAAAAAATGTTTCATCTAATGAGAAGTTGTGTCATAGGTATAAAACCTATTGCATCTTTATTGAAGGGACACTGAAATAGTTGTGTAAAGAACCAACAGCTGAAATTCAAAGTTGTGTTGTCGGTCAGCAGAGAGTTGATTCAGAGGGAAACTAGAATAAAAGGAGCAGCTGAAGCAGAGCACAAAAGCATTAATTTTTGAAAAAGTCAGTTGAACCATGAGAAGAAATAAGAAACAGAAAGCCAAAAGAACATAAATCATAAGTTGACAACAGGAGCCTGGCAAAGGGATTTCCAGAGAGGACCGTTAGAGAAGGGAGTGATGTTTCTTATGTTCTAGGCCGGTATTTTTCAAACTTGGCAACTTTAAGATATATGGATTTCAACTCCCAGAATTCCCCAGCCAGATGACTCAGGAATTCTGGGAGTTGAAGTCCACAGATCTTAAAGTTGCCAAATTGAAAAATACTGTTTTAACTGTTAACTATTGTTCCTTTTAAAAACTGTGCTGCTGCACCAGGAGTCTGAAAAAACCCCAACATTTCCCTCAGCAAGTGAATACATCTGGTGAAGAGAACAGGTTAGAAAGAATGCAGTTTAGAAAATGAAGGAAAAATTAGTGTCAGATGTGCCTCCGTTCAAAATCCAGGGAAGAAAAACCCAGACTTCATGATGTTAGAGAAAGGTTCTTTTACTGAATAAGAACTGATAGCAACAAGTTGAAAGCAAGATCTGAGGCAAAAGGCGCGTAAAATACATATAGAAAGTAATCCCAAATCCCTCCCCTCAAAGACCCGGGCTGGCCATCCAATCACAGTGGCCCCCAGATGTCATGTGGGCACATCTTCAGGTGAAGCCTTCGCATCTGGTCTGCAGAAACCGTTGACCTTGAGCCAGCTATAAACATGTCCATTCAGCCAGGCAGTATGTGATGAGAACTTTCCTCCCTAACCCTCTAATCAGACACATGAGGAGACATTTCCAGCACTGCTTCCCCCCTCCTCCCAAATACCAAAACCTCTCCCTTCCCCCTGTTTCTATGGCAGCTGAAGCAAGCAAGCAGTGTGGAGGCTGATATTTAGGCTGGTAGTTTAAGATGGGACACTCCCAACCAGTGTTAACGTACGTATATATATTTTTCTGTCTCTCATCTTGCATAAAGATTTCAAAACAAAAAAAAATTACTGTGTTGCTGTTTCTATGTTTCATTTTGTGGTGCCCACATAAAGGTACTGAATGTAAAATAGTAAGTTGTTGTATAAAGTTAAAAAGTGTTGTTAAAAGGAACTGTTTAAACAAGTAAGTATAGAGCCAGATAGCTTTTAAAATGTATGGTAAGTAGAAAGGGGGAGGTGTTTATCCCAGTGCTCCAGAAGGGAGGGGGGATAGATGACATCATAAGAGACAGCCAATTGGATCATAGATAGCAGGGCCAGGAACTATAAAAGGCCTGGTTGAGAGAGATGTGGAGCTCTCTGTTTTGTGTGAACTTCCATGAGAGAAGGATTTAGTGAGAAGTGTTGTGAAGAGCTGAGGGAAGCTCTGTTATGTGGTAAATCCCATGCGGGAAGGCTTAGTGTGGAGAGCTGAGGAGCTCTGTGTGTGACTTCCAAAGAGGGAAGATATATAGAGAATCTCTGCCTGAGTTTGACTGTCCAAGAGGGAAGTTGACAGGAGAGAAAGATAGGCCTTAGGCAGTTCTGTGGGAAGCAGGTGCTTCTACAAGTTCCATGCACTTAATGTTTCAATTACTCTGTGTGCATTTGATTCTGCAAATAGTGTGTAGAAAGTTAGCACCCACCCCTCTCCTAGAAGAATGAGCTATTTTGAGAAATATTAAAAAGGCAGAATATTATATTTCCCTGGATGAGAAATGGAGTAACATGTTTTTTTAGAGGGAGAAAGCAGCCCCCACCTTTTTAATAGCCCTCAGCAGATGTCAGCACTTAAGAGATAAAGAGACAGATAGCTCTATTCATAAGCAAATACCCTCACCCAAGATCCAACACAGGAAAAAGCCATTAAGTCACAATAGGAATTGCCCAACACCCTTTAAGAACACAAGCCCCTTCATTGCATCACCCTCAGAAACGTCAAACAAACTTAGCTCAAACAAACTCCTAGGATTTGTACTTTGCCTTTAGAGCCATCTTTGACCCCTACATGGCCCCATGGGAGTCTGACAACAGCCAATAGGATACATGTTCTTGCACAGGAACAGGAAGTTCAAGTGCAAAGCCCAAGAGAAGGCATAAAAAACCCCACTCTCAACTCCAAGTTGTTCAGCTGCCCAGAACCCATGTGGTTCTGCTTCATCATTAAACCATCTTTCCACTCAGCCTCCATGTTTCCAGTGTCTTTTTCCTGACTTGGAACTGAACCAGATGGATATTTCTTCCCACAAGTGAATGCAGGAATCCCCGGAAATCTTTGTATCATCAGAATCTTGGCCCTTTTTACATCTCAGGAAGGAAATGAGGAGGGGGTTGTACATGAATGACTGTGCCCTTATAATCAATTTTTTTCCACATCTTCATGAAAGGCCTGCTGCACAACTGGGTTAAAGCATGAATTACAATCAGACAAGGCAAGGCCTCCAGAGATGTCAAATGAATTCCTACTTGAAAATTGCATTTGGCAGTCAAGCTAAAAACTGCGGCAGCTGCAAAAGCTAAGAGGAACACCTAGCTTTGGGGAACCAAAGTAAGTCTCCAGGGAACTACGAAAGCAAAGAACTCTGAAAAATTGAGATTATGGACTTGATAAATTACTTCCTTCTCTATCTCGGCAGCTGCTATTTGGGGTAAAATAAATTAATGGAAAGATAACATTGAAAGAGAACGTAAATGTATTCATTAAGAAACCTAAAAAAAAAAACCTGGAAAAACTCCATTAGCGAAATAAAGATATATCTACCTGAGAAAAAAATAATAAACAGATAACAAATTTGCAAGGAAAATGGTGCGTATGCAACAGGGCAGAAAAAGAACATGGAAGAAAGAATATCATCTCCAGCATCTTGAGTTTTCACAGCTAGATGAGAAGGACATTGTCCAATTTTGTGAGATGAATTTCTTAAACTGAGGATTGTGTGTGGGTGGTGTTATATGCCTTACAACAGTGTTTCTCAACCTTGGCAGTTTGAAGATGTGTGGACTTCAACTCCCAGAATTCCCCAGCCAGCGTTACAATATAGGGATACATTTTAGAAGAGCCATATTGCTTTGTTTTAACTAAAACTAATTACATGGCAACTTAAACATGCTGCAGTGGTACTTTGCAGACTAATTTTGTGTAACCAGATGCCATCTATATGTGTTGCAATGCAACTTCCCATACATGCAATGATCCTCAAAATGGCTGAAAAACCTTGGAAATCTGTCCATCTTAAACAGCTTTGTTATTGAGTAAGATAAGAATTAGGATCACAGAGAGGCTAAAGAAAATCTTTACCGGAAGGCTGATAGTACGCCAGAAGGGGCAACTATAGCCCCTTTACAACCTGTGGACTTCAACTCCCAGAATTCCTTAGCTGGCTGGCTCAGGAATCCTAGGAGTTGAAGTCCACAGGTTGTATAGGGCAGCGGTCACCACTGGTGGTCCAATAGAAAATTTTGGTAGTCCGCAGAAAAATTATTTGCATTTTTTATATTGCACTAAATCAGGGATCCTCAAACTATGGCCCCTGGGCCGGATACGTGCAATGAACATTTGTGTTGCTGCAGAGAGTCTCCCCCTTTTGGGTCTTTTTGTGCAGGTCGGAGGGGGGGGAGAAATTCCGACTTGGGGTCTGCTTCAGCCTCCTAGTGCGGGGCTTTGGGCGAAGGCTGGAGGGAAGTGCCGCTGGTGGCAAAGAGCTGGAGGATCTTGTTCCAGTGGGACTGCATCATGGCCTAGAACTGGCTGACCATCTCAGCCCGCTGAGCTTCCAGGCGCCGGTACCTGGCCTTGCAGTCCTGTAGGTCTTCCCTCTGCTTGGAAAGCCTATGCTCGTAGTCATCAGTGAGGTGCTTCTGCTGAGCCTCCTTCTTGGTCAGATCCAATTTGAACTGATCCAGCTGTTTTGCCAACTCTTTCTTGTGGTGGCTGCTTAGCTCCAACAACTGCTTCATGTTGGGGCCCTAAGGAGCCCGGGCGAGCAGGCGAGGAGTGGCTGGGAGGGGAGGGGCAAGTAGAGGCTGGCGAGGCACCCCTTGATGTGAGTGACATTGAGTTGGCCATGCCCACCCAGTCACATGGCCATCTAGCCACGCCCATCCAGCCGGTCAATAGGCAGATCATATTAGTGGTCCACGGGATTTAAAATTATGAATGTAGTGGTCCCTGAGGTCTGAAAGATTGGTGATCCCTGGTATAGGGGCCACAGTTGTCCACCCCTGCAGTAGACCATCATAGCTAGCCAAGTAACAGTCCTTCAAATAATTGGCTCCCTATTGTCATTTCTCTGCTCAGTATACCTCATTTTCACGTGTACAAGAATAAAGACATAATAGTACGTTTTCCTAAAGAAGGAAGTCCTGTACCACAAACTGTTTTTATAAGTTACTACTTTTTAATGTAAGCATTAAATTACATCCAAAAATATTAGAACCTTCTACACGTGCTCCAGCAGCCAAAAGTCATTTTTCCAGATTGTTATTTCATATATAGCACTGTGTATAAACTAGTCATCTCAATTCACCTTGCTTTAGCTTTCTTTTTAAACAATGTCGGTCATGCTGAGAAAATTATTTGAGTTAGCGTATCTGCCTGAGACATCAGCAGCCATAGCAACATGTCAGGGAAGTTAGTCTTCAGAGCCACTTTAGTGTAGTAGTGAAGGCACCAAGCTAGAAACCCAGGAGATGGTGAGCTGTAGGCACAGGAGTCAGCTGGGTTACCTTGGGCCAGTCACTCTTAGCTCTAAGAAGGAGGTAATGGCAAACCATTTTTCAAAAACCTCACCCCCAAAAAAGGTGCAGGGACTTGTTCAGGGAATCTCTGAGAATCAGTCACGATTGAAGAGAGAGAGAGAAAAAGCCTTAACTTAATATGCAGTGTTGTAGCTATTATGCTACAGCAGTAAGCTCTTAGGAAGGGGGGGGGATAAAAGCCACTCAGCACCTCTAACTGAACATTTTGCCAAGCCCAAATTATATGTAAAAGTGGGCAAAGTATCATTTGCAGCATTTCTACTCATAATAGCTCCATTAGCAATAATTGCAGAGAGATGCTGGAATGCAGCCTCTTTGGGGAAGATTTCAGCCACTTTGATTCCACTGAAATTCTTAATACACTCTGAGACAGAAGAATTTGGGTGCAGTTCATCTCTATGCTCTATTCTTTCCTTTCCTTTCCTTTCCTTTCAGGGTGTAGGGTGGGTCGAGAATGAAAGCTATAGTCTCCTTTTTTGCATATCAAATTATAGCCTCTGCTGATGTGTGAATATGTTTATGTATATACTGTATGTGCAAACTCCCAAAGCAGAACAGCCCCTACCATTAAGCAGCTGAGTCATTTTCCCACATGATTGGAAAAAGCAGTAGTAGCCACCTGGCTGTTTTTCCTAGTTATATCCTCTATTGGAGAATGGAGCTGGGCTGAGAAAATTCACTGATAGAAAGGTATTGAGTGAACTTCCCCGGCTGGGTGAGAATTGGACCCTGGATCCCTCCAATCCAGGGGCGGGTTGCCTGTTCTTCACACTACCGGTGCGCTGCGCGCGCATCGCCATGTTTTGGCGCACGCTCGCTACGCGCATGCGGCATCTCATGTGATTTTGCTTCCTGCGCATGCGCGGAAGCAAAATGTCGTGAGGGGAGGTGCGTGCGTGTGCGATTTTGGTGGTTTTTTGCTTCAGCGCATGCGTGGAAGCAAAAAATCACCGAAATCTCATGCGCACGCACATCCCCTCACGAGATTTTGCTTCCACACATGTGCAGGAAGCAAAATCAGCCTAAAAATTCCCCAAAAAAGATGGTGCCGCGCGACAGACTGGGGAAGACGGCACCGTAGCGGTCAAACACAAATAGCGCCATCTGCTGGCCGCTACCGAAAATGACAGAGTGGACCGCACCAGTAGGAACCCACCACTGCTCCAGTCCCAGTCCAATACATTCACTTCTTTTCCATACTTCCTAACTGGGGCATATCCATACTTATTGCTTCAACTTCTCCTCTTCTGTATCCATGCTGACTTGAGGTTTATGAAAATCCCATTTTGACTGAGTTGCTTTGGAACAGCTTGCAAAGATAACTTGATCCAGACTGCTCCCACCGCCTCCCATTAGACAATTCTCCTACTCTTGTGTCCTCCCATTTTTCACTCACCAGACCCTTGCTGTGTTTGGAGCTTGCTGGAAATATTGAATATAATTTTATACATATCTAATATATAGAATTTGGGATGGGAGAGAGGTGTAAGAGACTATGAGATGAGCTTGAGTAAAAGAGCACGTGTCAATCCTGAAGCTGACCTGGCCATCTTAGAGCTTCAGTGCTGCCACACTGGAGCTGAGGGAGAGGGAGGGGGGATTAGAGATAGCTGGGGTTGTGTAGTCAAAATAAAATACTTTCTCTTGGGAACCAAGGACGTTCTCACACCTGGCCGGAGGAAGGAGGAATGATGTCACCAGACCAGCGGAAGCTGCCTTGATTGAGCCATGCAACTGATTGTTTCGGGTTGAGGGGAAAACTTTTATTTTTAATTAGGTGAAAACCAAGGGGCCCCTCAGAGTTAGTTTTCACCAGATATGTGCCAATGTGATATTTCCAATAAAGCTATTCTTTGAGGTATTCACCTGCCTTGGAGTTGTTGCTTGCAATGGATCTATTACTTGGAACCCTGACAGCAAGAGCTGCAACAGTCAGACAACAGTCAGAGAAGAGATAGCATACCAAAGAAAGGTTGGGTGGATGGAAAAAACACCTCAGAAGGGACCAGGGGTGGGTTCCAGATTGTGTTACTGCCGGTTCACTCAGGGATGCGCCGTGCAGGCGCCCGCATATTGCATGCATGTGCAGTACTAAAAAGAAGCTTATGCACATACACAGAAGCAAAAAACAAGATGGCTGCGCCATAGGCGCCACCAAGAGAACCGACTCGGGCGTGGCAGGCCTGGGTCGCTGACGGTTCCAGCGACCCAGGCCACCAAGTTACTACCGGTTCTATACAACCGGTCCGAACCGGTAGGAACCCACCTCTGGAAGGAACACTTCTTCGTTCTCTGGAACATAAAGGCAGAGGAGAGGGAAAGTGATTTCAGACTTGCAAGATTCTGTTGCTGTAACCCAGGGATCCCCAAACTTGGCAAGTTTAAGACTTGTAGACTTCAGCTCCCAGAATTCTCCAGCTAGCTATGCTGGTTGGAGAATTCTGGGAGTTGAAGTCCACAAGTCTTAAACTTGCCAAGTTTGAAGACCTCTGCTGTAACCCATGTGATGGGATGTAGTAAGGAAGTGGATTCCCTGAAGGGAGGAGTTCACTACAAAGGACTAAGAGACAACTCAGTCCAGATGTTATGAATGAGTGAAAGAGGGCGAAGACAGACTCCCCCCCCAAATAGCTCCCAAAGTATATTGCAAATGCAGATAACAGAGCGCTCAGTCTGGCACAATTTCGTCTATGGGTATGAAACAATAAAGAATTCGGTTTAGCAGAGTCACTATGTGTCATTCTTGGTTGCACACCTGGCGTCTTAGGTAGTGTCAGAATTCTAAGTTCTGGTTTCCTAGTCTGGACTACCTTGGGGGACTGACAAGAGATAAGTATAGGCTGTCAACTGTTTCAATTCTCAAAACACAATTGCTGTCTCGTTCTAGAGAGGAGCAATCAGGCAGTATGGATAAGCTCCTAGTCTACTGACTCAGATGAGGTGGTGGACATTACCCCACCGCTAGTGTTTAGAATGAAGTTCAGGCAAGAGTCCCATTAGTTTTTGTCAACAGAGATGGGATGGAACACCATTTTGTCCCCACCAGACAACAGTGGTGTATTCGCAACTGAGGGACATGCTCTTTTTTTGTTGAAAGTGGCAGTACTTTTCAGCACCTCCTGACCTATTGACCACAAGTAGCAGCAATGTGTTAAGAGAGGGTTTACACCAGGTCAATTGCCCTTTGTCTATCATTCTGCTTGCTCTTTGTTTAAAAGGTTGCCTTGGCCTTTTTTCCCCAGGTACCCAGGCACAGGTCACAGACTGTCTGACTCTTCTCTTGTTAGGTAGCTAGGCTCAGCCTATCCCTATTTTCCTAAATTTCTTTTCAGTTAGAGCTGTAAAAACCTGCTTCCCTAATCATTGTCAATTCAGGCTCCTCCTTATAGGAATACAGGTAGCCCTTGATTTGCAACCATTTGTTTAAAAGATCATAATGGCCCTGAAAAAAAGCGACCTATGACCATTTTTCACACTTACGACCCTTGCAGCACCCCCAGTCACATGATCAAAGTTCAGATGCTTGGCAATTGACTCATATTTATAATGGTTGCAATATCCCAGGGTCATGTGATGATATTTTGCAACCTTCTGACAGGCAAAGTCAATGGGGAAGATTGACTTAACATTCTGTTACTAAACAACTGCAGCAATTCACTTAACAATTGTGGCAAGAAAGGTTGTAAAATGGGGGAAACTCAGTTAACAACTGCCTTGCTTAGCAAAGGAAATTTTGAGCTCAGTTGTGGTTGTAAGTTGAAGACTACCTGTATTCACAAGCCCAGAATACTTCCACTTCCAATGTTGTTGTTTTTTTATCTGCCTCTCCTTTAGTTGCATAATGCTGAAATTTGGTTTGAAAATAGCATAGAATTCTTGGGGGAAAACCTCATACATTACATTTTGAACATTAACATGCTCATTTACTGAATATATCTATGCAGGACTAGAAGGATATTTTGACTTGCAGTAAATAAATAAGGACATAGGAAAAGCCCAGTTTGATTTGGCTATAGGCCTTTTTCAAGAAGAGCCAGTATGATGTAGGAATTCAGGTGTTGGATTAAGGTGGGGGAAATGCAGGTTCAAGTCTACCATCAGCCAAAAAAGTTTGACAGGTGACTTTGGGCCAGATACTGTCCCACATAGGTGGGAATGGTCTGCATGCTGCTGAAGGGGGGGGGGGAGAAACTAATATAAGAAATAATACATATTTGATTATTTATTTGTTAAATTTACTTGCTGTCTATTTTACCGTGGGGCTATTCTAAACGGCTTATAGTAATAGAAAGGAAGAAAAGGAAAAGAGTGCAAACAGGAGTAAAATAATAGAACAATAAAATAAACAATGACAAAGAAACATAATGAGAATAATATATCGATATGATAAGCAAAAATATGGATGGATGGAGAGCAAGAGAGCAAGGAGATGTAGGTAGTCTCTGCCATCAATCTAGTAGCCACCTCCTGGGTGGAATTCCCTCATTTGGTCCCGATATTTTATTATTGTTACGTGCAGGGCTCCAAAGATGTAGGCACATCTCTTAGTATGTTTGATCGCATGTTCATGCAGTCCATAGAGGGTGGAACAATCACAGGGGTACCCAACCCCCGGTCCGTGATCCACTACCAGGCCATGGCCCCTTCAGAACCAGGCTGCAGAAGAAGCATGTGAGCGCGCGTGCGCAGTTCCATTTGTGCGAGTGGCAGGTGTGCCACTTTATGTCTGATATGCAGTGCGGGTTCCAGACAGGTGAGCTGTATTCCAGAATTGGTCTAACAAATGTTTTGTATGCTCTGGTTAGTAATGTAATGTTGCCAGAGAAGAAGCTACGCAAGATTAGATTAACAACTCTTAGTGCCTTTTTGGCAATGTTGTTACAATGGGCTCTAGCACTTAGGTCGTTGGATATGAGTACTCCAAGGTCTTTGACAGAGTGAGGGTCATCTACAAGTTCGTTTCCTCCAAGTTTGTATTTTGTATTCTGATTTTTTTTGCCAATGTGTAAGACAGAGCATTTGTTGGTTGAGATTTGAAGTTGCCAGTTGTTTGACCATTCTGCTACATGGTCAAGGTCTTTTTGAAGGGTAGCAACATTGTCGGTGGTGTTAAATAGTTTAACATCATCAACAAAGAGAATGCAGTTGCTTATAATATGATCACAAAGATCGTTTATGTAGAGTATGAAGAGTGTTGGTCCTAGAACACTGCCTTGAGGGACACCACTGTTGACAGGAGCAGGATTTGATATGGCACTTCCTATTTTGACCACTTGTTGTCTGTTAGACAGGAACGCAGTTATCCAATCATGTAGGGGTCCAGAAATGCCATAGGATTTTAGTTTCAGAAGTAGTTTGTCGTGTACAACTGAATCAAAGGCTTTACAAAAGTCTATGTAAATTGCATCTATTGTTTTACCCTGATCAAGTTGAGTGGTCCATATGTTTTTGCAGTGCAAGAGTTGCAGATTACAGGATAATTTTTTTCTGAAACCAAATTGTTTGTTGGAGAGTAGGTTGTTAGTTTCTAAGTGGAGCGTAATGGATTGGTTTATGATTTACGAGGAGAGATCTTACAGACCTCTCCTCGTTTCTAAGAGGTCTGTAAGGGGCGTGCATAAGCGCACCAGCGTGCCTACCGTCCCTGTCCTACTGTCCTATTGTCCTCTTTTATCGTTACTTTTTACTTATGTTTATACAAATTACTACTATACATGTTTGACAAATAAATAAATAAAATAAATAAATAAATAAATGGAGCTGCACGAGTACACAAGCTCACAAACTACTCACATGGAACCATCTCCTCACCCTCTCCCCCCCCCCGCTAATCCACAAAGGCAGAAAGTTTGGAGACCGCTATTCTACCTTCTTCCAACAGAACCGTGGGATGGGATATGCTTCCCCAATCCCCTGCTATTCTCAACCCCTACACTGAAAGTCGTCTTCTCCACACTACATTTTGGGGTGGGAAGAAGCTTCAGTTCCTAAATGTGAGGAATCCTCATTCAGAACAAAACTCGGAGGCAAATCCATCAGACTCTAAACCACAACAAACTGTGCTGATAGCAATAGCAATAGCACTTAGACTTATATACCGCTTCATAGTGCTTTACAGCCCTCTCTAAGCGGTTTACAGAGTTCAGCATATTGCCCCCAACAATCTGGGTCCTCATTTTACCCACCTCGGAAGGATGGAAGGCTGAGTCAACCTTGAGCCGGTGAGATTTGAACAGCTGAACTGCTGAACTAGCAGTCAGCTGAACTTGCAGTGCTGCTTTTAACATCTAGTTTAACAGTACCAACATCACTACATAAAAACTTGTAGATGCCTTGGTAACACATTATTGAACTAACAGCAAGCAGCAAGTAATTTAGATGGTGAGCAGTAAATCAAAGCCACAGTAAATTCTTTTAGACTCCCATGCTGTCTCTGAGAGTATGGTATAAATTGCCTCCAAATCTTCATAATAAAGACATTTATATTGCTTCCATTATAGGCCAGTGAAATTTAAAAGATCTATAGAATCTTAAGAAAAAAGTGCCTCAGATTCAGAAGAGACATAGAACTGGAGACAGCTTTTGCAGACCACTTAGGAAAACAAACCCAAACAACTACAGATATAATTTAATTTCAGTGGATATGCTTTATTTTCCATTTTTTGTCAAGAGCATTATAAGAGAAAAGAGAGTTAAGCAATACTATTTAAAATTAGGAATATAGTTTCTTTGCCAAGTGAGAGTGAGTCACAAAAAAGAGGGAAAAAACACTACTGTAAATTGAAGTCCCACAATTCTTATTTTCAACTTAACACATACAAAGGAAAGAAATCAAACCCTCCACCATTCGACCTCCCCCCCCCCTTTCTTTCTCAGACCTTTCAGCAAAATTTCAGCAAAAGATTAGAGATTACATTTCAACAGATTTCACGCCAAGGTTGAAATTAGCAGGGCACATTTAACACCAAGGTTGAAATTAGCAAAAGACATCAGCCTTCTCAAATAAAGGAAATCACTTCAGGATGTCAGAGACCTCCCCTTTCCACAGATTTTTTCATTAAGGAACAAAAAGTTCCTCATCCTAAGGTCATCACCCCGATTTGTAATGCAAAGTCCAAAGGCTCTTGGCAGGACGTCTAACCACTGAGCGCTCCCTTTTGGCCAGCTGGCTAATTGCACTCTCCAAGATTCCCTGGGGGATGGGCTATGTCTGCATGCTTTCAAGGAACAATAGAGGGACTTTCCTAGAAAAGAAACTAACCCAGGAAATGAGTTAAATTTATGTTTTACTGACAAAGAAATTGGGGCTGAAAGGCGAAAACAGAAACAGCTCTGTCCCATAATTGGGTAGACCAGGTTGCCCTGATAGACCCGTCCTACCGGAGGGGGAAAAACAATACTTTATCTCGGGAAACTGACTTGTGGCTACCTCAGATTGCTGATCTGGTACTCTGCCTGTATTGTGGCTCTCGGAAATAAACTTCACCTCTCCTTCAAGGTGTTCTGTATTTTTTTTTCTTGCCCCAGTTTGGACAAACCATGATTTCTTTCTGACATACATTTTGGAGAAGTTGCACAAAACATTTTGTGTCACACTGCAATAAAGAACTGTTTACAAGGCTTAGTTTGTGGTTTGCAAAGTCTTTTCTCTTTTCAAATCCCACTTGCAGGCCTCCAAGACAAGGAAACAATTAGGATGTTGCCCAGAAGACAAAACACGTTTTGCAATAGCTGATTCAAAACGGCAGATACTCAAAGCACCATTGATCTCTGTGAGGTGTCCTGTTCCCATAAAATTAAAGCTTGCTATAAAGTCATGAGATTGTCATTATGAAAAATAAAATTGAATATTTTTTCTTATTTGGCAAATTTCAATGAATTTTTTGGGGGGGGAGGAGTCTTAAATGGGGAAAAAATAATTCAGAAAGTTCTAAACGATTGAAAGATTTTACCACCAAACATTGTTCTTTAAATAATAAGAAAATGAGCAGGGGGAGATATTGATAACTGTTATAGCATTACTCTAATAGAAGCATGTTTAGATAATTTGTATGTTTTTATCAGTAAGATCACAATATAATCTATGCTGATCAGACACACACACAAACACACAGACACACACAGATACACACACATATATGTGTGTATGTGTATGTGTACATGTACGTGTACGTGTACGTGTTCATGTACATGTACATGTACATGTACATGTATGTGTACGTGTACGTGTACGTGTTCATGTACATGTACATGTACATGTACATGTACATGTACATGTACATGTACATGTATATGTATATGTATATGTATATGTATGTATATGTATATGTATATGTATATGTACATGTACGTGTACGTGTACGTGTACGTGTACGTGTACGTGTATGTATATGTATATGTATATGTATATGTATATGTGTCAGTCCTGGAAGCTATTTTTTTCATTGGAGCTTCAGGGCTGCCACATTTAGTGCCTTGGAAAACTGGAAGGGAGATTGCACGGAGCGGTAGAGGATTAGCCATAACAACATTCCTTTCTCTGGGAGTCAAGGGCATTCGGCCTGCACCTGGATGGGAGTGACTGGGGGCCATCTCCAGTTCAGTGGTGGGTTGCTACCGGTTCAGACCGGTTCGCGCGAACGCGACGCAACGTGCGCACTTCCAAACTGGTAGGGAAGGTAAGAGAAACCCACCCCGGCTCCAGTTGGGACATTAAAATGATTGGACCATGTGATGGACTTGTGGGTGCAGGGGATGGATCTTTGACTTTATTTTGGGTGGGGAAAAACCTGGAATTCTCAGATTTGGGTTTTCCCAGATGTGCCAATACGTCATCTCCAATAAAATGGAACTTTGAGGAATCACTAGCCTCAGAGTCTTCTTTAGCAGGGGGAGTTACTTGGAACCCTGACAATATGCACATATATTTGTATGTACATATATGTGTGTATATGTGTATATATTTTATGTGGTAAATGTGAAATTTTTGCTGGGCTGTAGTGTGCCAGAATGGATAGTTTGTTGGTAATTTTAAAGATCAAGTGCTCATCTGAAGATATATGTTTTATTTTTGTGATCTGTAACAGAGGTGGGATTCAGCCGGTTCACAACGGTTTGGGCAAATTGGTTGTTAACTTTTTGCCCAGTTCGAAGAACCAGCTAATCCTACCTCTGACTGGCCCCGCCCCACCCCTCGCAGGAGTCCCCCCGTGCACCCCGTTTTGGCTTCCAGGGTGGTGCAGGAGGCCATCCAGGCCCAAAACGGGGAATGGGAATTTTGCATTATTATTATTGTGGGGTGAGTTGGGAATGAGGATTTTGCATTATGATTGCTCATAAGTAAGTAGGAACCAGTAAAAGAGGAATGGAAAAATCCCTATCTGTAGATCAGCGTTTTTCAGTCTTGGCAAGTTTAAGATGGGCAAACTTCATGCTTCCTGGGGAATTCTGGGAATTGGTCCATGCACCTTAAAGTTGCCAAAGTTGAGAAGCATGGATCTACGCTAGAGCTTAGGATTTTCCATTCCTGTTTTATTTAGAGTTTGGTGCCATTAAATAAATCAGTTGTGGTTTCGTTAACAAATAGTGATTAAAGTGATATGAAACATTACTGGACTTTTTGTGAGAAACTGAAATTAAAAGTTGATCTGGGCTTTGATGATTAAATAAGGGATTATGGAAATAATATAGACAAATGTTAATCTTAGAGTAAGAGTTTGATATATATTTTTACTTATATCTGTACCAAAGAAAGTTGGAAGTCATTCTTTTTCAGTTTTCCTTCTTTTCCTCTTTCTTTCTTACACTTTCACTCTTTTTCTTTCCTGAGCCTTTTCTTTTTTCAAATCTGTTTTTTATTTGTTTAGCCCTTAGCTTTGCATTTTTTTGATGTATGAAGGATCAAATACTCAGCCATTATAATTCTACTATCCTTATTTAGAGAAATCATATCAAAATTTTGAATGAATCCACTGGGAGCCATCTCATATAACACAGGCTCTGAGTCCCTCTAACCAAAAAGTGTTTATCGACAGAAGAGAATATTTGTAGCTCAAGGTTGAACTGTGGGTTCCTTGGTGCTCTCTGAGCTTGATGGTTTTCTTGCAGATGTTTCATTACCAAAGTAGGTAAAATCATCAGTACTATAAGGGAATGGATTTTGCTGTTATTTTCATATACAAGTGGCTTACCCTGTCAGTGTTGATCAGTTGCTTCACAAAAAGTGTTTTGATTGGTGCCGGGTCTCTACAGCCTCAGGCAGAGAAGGGCTATTCTGCACCCCTCCCTCAAATGTTTTTTAAAATACAGAGTTTCCCAGCATTCCTTTAGGAACCTCCAACATGCAAACTGTGGTTACTCATCCTAAAATGAATCCTCTTTACCTGGAGCCTAAAAATTTGCTGTTTGCTGGGGAGGTGTGTAGCTAAAAGTCAGTCTACATTTAGTGTACATCTGACTTTAGAGATATTTCTTCATAACCAAACAAGTGTATTTTCTGTGCAGTTCACACCCCTTGCTCGTTGGATCTGGATGTCACAAAGCAAAGTCCACATTTTGTAATTAACCCCCACGCCCCGTTTTGGCTGGCAGAGTGCTACAGGAGGCTGAGTGCTGTCATGCCACCTGGCCATGCCCACCCAGCCACACCCACCCAGCCAGTCATTAGGGCAATGGGTTGTTAAATTATTTGAACCCCATCACTGTCTGTATATATTCTTGGCGGGATAGGCCATGCCGCCTGAAAATTAGCTAGCACCTGGCTGAGGTTGCCCTGTGGCAACTGAAGACAGAGAAGAAATCTGTAAAGAGACAGCAGTAAGGAAAACAGAGTGGCAGAGAAACATCAGGTGGTTTTGGTGCTGGAAAACTGAACAAAACTGAGTTAAGGGAAAACACAATAGTGTATATTGGTATAGTTATGTTCAGGCAGGCAGTAGATAAAGTATATGTGGGCGGAGGGAAAGGATTAGCAGCTAGTAAAGAAGTATAGGTTGGAATTGTTGCATTAAAAGTCTGTCAGGATATGTTATCATTAGAATTTGTCATTGTACATTCAATACACAAACACCTGGTTACAAGAATTACTGTAAATGTGCTTTCCGCTAAGTTTGTATAGAAATAAACAGTTCTGTTCACTTGTTAGCTGTGTGTGTATGTTCCTATCCATGAAAGAGTGCAGAGAAGAGCAACAAAGATGATTAGGGGACTGGAGGCTAAAACATATGAAGAATGGTTGCAGGAACTGGGTATGTCTAGTTTAATGAAAAGAAGGACTAGGGGAGACATGATAGCAGTGTTCCAATATCTCAGGGGTTGCCACAAAGAAGAGGGAGTCAAACTATTCTCCAAATCACCCAAGGATAGAACAAGAAGCAATGGGTGGAGACTAAACAAGGAGAGAAGCAACTTAGAACTAAGGAGAAATTTCCTGACAGTTAGAACAATTAAGCTTGCCTCCAGAAGTTGTGAATTCTCCAACACTGGAAGTTTTTAAGAAGAGATTGGACAACCATTTGTCTGAAGTAGTGTAGCGTTTCCTGCCTAAGCAGGGGGTTGGACTAGAAGACCTCCAAGGTCCCTTCCAACTTTGTTGTTGTTGATGTTGATGTTGATATTGATGTTGATGTTGATGTTGATGTTGTTGTTGTTGTTGTTGTTGTTGTTGTTGTTATTATTATTATTATTATTATTATTATTATTATTATTATTATTATTATTATTATTATTATTATTATTATTACACTCTGACAAAGTTGAGGATTGATTAATTGATTGCCCTGTAGATTTTTTTTCTAAATTCTGGTATGAATTGACCTGATTTGTACCTTCTAGATTAATATGTATGTCAGAAATAATTAAGAAATCATGTTTCTCTAAATTTTGTACCTAAAACTGTGCTAAATTGCTTTTATAAAGATTCTATAGTAATATGGTCAAGTCTGTGATTAGTTAAGGCAACTGAAAATGTCCTTGACTGCTTCTCAGCTTTCTTTTAAGTCATAACAAACAGCCATTCCTAATTTTATCAAAGATCTGCTGGATTGCAGTGCCTCCTCCTAAGGGTCTCTGGATATCTTAGTCCAGATTTAGGTCTCTCCAAACATGTCTACTCCTTTCAGGATGAGTTTATAAATCCTGACAGATTTGGCTCTTCTCCCTGATAAGGAAGGAAGTGACTTTAAGCCTCACACCACCCCCCTCAAAACATCTTGGTTTGAACAGCTGTGGAAATAGTATAGGCCTCATTATTTACAGAGATACCTGGGTTAAGTGTCATTTTGTACTCAATAATTTTCTTAGTAAATAATAACAAGCTATTTAAACTAATTGTATCAAGGCCAGAATTGAAAAATCATCTAATAATTCAAAGTGCAGATTGTGCAAAGAAGCCGAAGAAACAGTAGATCATTCAGGCAACCTCTGCAAGAAGATTGCAAAACTGATTATAAACAAGACATAACACAGTTGCCAAAATGATTCACTGCAACATCTGTAAAAAATTTCATATGCTAGTAATGAATAATTGGTGGGAACATAAAGTTGAAAAAATAGTAGAAAATTAGTGGGTTAAAATATGGTGGGATTTTCAAATATAAACTGATAAAATTTTGGCTCATAATCATAACACATCTGATTTAACTGTGGTTGAAAAGAAGAAAGTGTGGATAATTGATGTGGCATTACTAGGGGACAGTAGAATAGAAAACAAACAAGCGGAGATCACAAATTATCCAGATCTGAAAATCGAAGTTGAAAGATTATGGCATAAGCCAGATATGATGGTCCCAACGGTTATTGGCACATTGGGTGCCATGCCCAAAAATCTTGAATGGCACTTAGAAAATCTGCACATTGACAAAATGTCCATCTGTCAATTACAAAAGGCCACACTGCTTGGATCTGCAAATACACAGTACTTCACTGATACATTACAATATCCTAAGTTTGGGGAAGAACTTAAAGCTTATGAAGACCAACACCAGCTAAAGAGCTAGCAGTTGTGATTTATACACATTGTTGTGAATAATAATAATAATAATAATAATAATAATAATAATAATAATAATAATAATAATAATAATAATAATAATAATAATAACAACAACAACAACAACAACAACAACAACAACAATAATAATAATAATAATAATAATAATAATAATAATAATAATAATAATAATAATAATAATAATAATAATAATAATAATAATAATAATAAGGTGAAGATCTTGTGGGACTTTCGAATGCAGACAGATCGTCATTTGGAACACAACACGCCAGATATCACGGTTGTTGAGGGCCGAAGCGTACAGTTTATTGATATCGCTGTACCAGGAGATGCCAGAGTCAAAGAAAAAGAACTGGAAAAAATTACGAAATATCGTGACCTGGCCATTGAAACTACACAGCTATGGATGAAACATGTAACAGTGATACCCATTGTCATCGGGGCACTTGGTACCATGTCCAAGAATTTTACAAAACACATCAAGAAATTGCAGCTTCCTGCAATAACACCAGCGGAACTGCAAAAAGCTGCGCTACTCGGAACATCATATATTTTAAGAAGATACTTGGTTGATACCTAGGACGCTGGCAGCAACTCGTATCAACCATTAGCACCAGTCAGTGGTATTTGTGACACTTTTTTAAATGTTCAGTTGACTGAGTTTATTTATTTATTTATTTATTTTGTGAGATTTATATACCGCCTCACAGTGCAAGCACTCTCTAAGCGGTTTACACCAGTAAGCAATGTATATTTATATTGCCCCCAACAATCTGGGTCCTCATTTTACCTACCTTGGAAGGATGGAAGGCTGAGTCAACCTTGAGCTGGTGAGATTTGAACCGCTGACCTGCGGATCAGTGTCAGCTAAAGTGGCCTGCAGTACCTGCCTCTAACCGCTGCACCACCTCGGCTCTTAGTTTCATGTTTAATGAATAAAAGAGATAATAATAATAATACCTGGAATCAGCAAAATAGAAAAGAAAGAATTTGAGAAAATCACAAAATACAAAGATACAACGACCTGCAAATTAGAAGTAGAACAACTTTGGAAAAAGAAAGCAAAGGTAGTACCAATAATAATAATAGGCATAATTGAATCCTCAAATATATGGAGCATAACTTGAACCGTATCAGCATTGACAAAATTACCATCACTCAATTGCAAAGGGCAGCTTTACTTTGAACACTTGACATTCTTCAATGATACATTTAACACTCACACCATCAAACAATAACCTCTGCCTATCCCAGGTCCTTAGGAAAGATTTGATAGGTGGATAAAAATGCCAAATCCAGTCTAAACATCTGGTTGACTATGTGATGAAACACAATCATGTTTATTTGTTTTTTTAATTCCTCTAGGTGGAGCGTTATATTCTTTTCAAGTGCAGGATATGTTTGCTAAGACATACACAATTCCCTTTGTCTTCTTGTTTTGTGTCTCATGAATTCCTCATAGCCTTTGAACTGATCAAAACACGGAATGAATGATTATTTAACATAAGGAAAATATAAAGATCTATATTTAATATGAGAAAAAATAATTTTTATTGATTTCCCCCTACTTTGAAGAATAATGTATTCATGATTTATTTTGTCACATACTTTCTTCACTGTGAATCTACTGCATTATTGTATTTCTTTTAAATTGTGTGCTGTGTTAAAGTACCCAGTGAGTACCAACGTGATTCATGATGCTTTTAATAAAATAAAGGTGACAATATGTAACCCCTGACAGGGGTTATGGGCAGAAGCAATGCTGTAAATCAAACCATTTTATTTAATTTTGCATGCTAAGTTCCATTGCAAGGATTCAGTCTTGAAAGAATTTGTAATAGTGGTAGTGATTCCAAGTAGTAGCAACCAGCATGAAAAATAACTCTAGTTCCAGGGTCTCAAAAATATGAGAGAAGACCCTAGTTAGGGTCTACAATAACCCTATGGAATACTGAATCTTATGGCCATGAAGCAATCAAGAGCAGCACAGCACCAACAATGCTCTCAGGCAGTGGGAAAAGTGGGCATTTGATTTGACAGACCTCAGTCAACACATAAACCTCTTACTTGTCTGGTTGGATCTAAGCAGTTTTTCTCAAATAGTGGGGCCAACCACCCGGGGGGGGCGCAGAGCGATGCCAGGGGGCGCATGTGACCCCGGGGAACATGCTTGGTCCTTCTCGATCGATTCCCCCGGACGGGGAGTGTTTTCCCAGTTGCACGCTGCTCCGAGCCCAGAAGAGAAAGCGGCCAGGCGGGGCGGGGCAGCTGCGTGGGTTCTTGTTGTTCTCGGCGGGCACCACAGTAGCCATGAACGGCATGGTGAACCTGCTGCTGGACAAGGAGAAGCATCCTCTGCAGCTGGGTGAAAGCATTGAACGGCACCCTAAAGCCTCCTTCCACACCATTCGCTGTGAGTGCTCGGCAGAGGCGGCGCTTATGGGCCAGGCCGGCAACCCCAAAACATCGGCTTGATTAATCTGGCCTGGCCCCGTGTCAAAAGAGGGCCCTAACCATGGTAGCCTATGCCTGCCTAACCGAAAACAGGCTCCACTGAGTTCAGTGTGACTTACTCCCAGGTAAGTGGGTAGAGCAGCCTTCCCCAGCCAATAGTTTGCTTGCAGCTTATAATAAGTAAAATAATAAATATTAACACTAAAATTCCATTGGGGCCCAGATCGGAGAGTTGGGGGGCGCGAAATGTTTACTTCTTCCTAGGGGGGGCGTAACAGAAAATAATTGAGAAGCACTGGTCTAGAGTATGTCTAAGGCCCCCTTGTATTGATGAGATTCAAATCCTTCGATCTTTCTCCTTAACTGAGGAATTTCAGCCAGTCAAGGATCATAAAATGGCCACATTGTCATATGGTGATACATTCAATCCCTTCTGAATACCAGACCATATCACAAAGGTGACTAAATGTGATGAATGCTTCCTTTATTCACCTAACCCACTCTTTAAGTAGGCAAAGGTTATTTATCTATGTCTGTCTGTGTCTGTCTGTCTGTCTGTCTGTCTGTCTGTCTGTCTGTCTATCTATCTATCTATCTATTTATCTATCTATCTATCTATCTATCTCTTCTCTATCTATCATCTATCATCTATCTTTCAAATTTATATAGCCACCCATCTCACCAAAAGTGATAGGCTTCCTCTTTCAGAACAACAAAACAGTATCTCAGAAAGCTCTTTGTAGGAGTGACCAAAATTTTGCTCATGGTATCCTCTTTAAAACTCATCCCAGATCACTACCATATGTACATTGTGTAATTCTCCTCCTCCTTACAAAGCATAAGGAAAATACAATACATCTGTTATTGGTTTTCTTAAAAAGATAACCTTTGCTCCAACAGGATCTTTGAGTTCAGTGACATGGAGATTATAACCTGATGCACTAAGTAATGTGGATTCAAATCCAATCAGTGGCATATGATTTTTTGCAATGGAACTGCAGGGTAGTCAGTTCACTTTCTTGAAAGTCAGAGCCTTAGACTTAGACATTAGACTTAGACTAACTTTATTAAAATTTCATTTTAATATATGCTGATTAGTACACATTCAAAGTGACAATAAAGTGGTCACTTTGAATGTATACTAATCGCCATATATTAAAATGAAATTTTGTTGCAAACAGCTCTCAAAGGGTCACCACCTCCAATATACACTACATAAACATGACTAAATAAATAAATAAATAAATAAATAAATAAATAAATAAATAAATAAATAAATAAATAAATAAATAAATAAATATGCATATACCCACATATATGATATTGAAATTTTTTTATGAATTACCAGACTCGTAACAGCAGAATAGATGTTGGTGTGAGTCACTCTTTCTTGACACATATATGAGTATATGATGTTTCCTTGCGTAACCTTTGCCTGCATCCCATTTTGCTCCTTCCCCTGTCCATCCCATTATGGTCTTCCTGTTCGGCAGTGTCCAAGATTTTAAAGACTCAGCAATGGAATGAGTAAGAGCTATGAATGAACCAATGTCAGATGTCCTTGATACATCCGGAGTCCAATATGGAAAAGAAAATCCACTGTATTCTTAACCAGCCTTCAGATTACAGACTCTCTTTAAAAGCACTGGCTTTATTCTCCCTTCCCACATGATTTTATCTGCCGCAGAATCCATATTTTAAAATGCAATTCTTTGTGTAAGTAAAATGCACGTGCACACTTTAAAAAGTTTTCGTACATTATTAAGGCACATAAACCATTACTGTAACTTTTACAAAAATAAAAGGCTTTTCTATACACGTCAAACAGAGAAAAATATTGTTCAACAATCAAAGTGTATTCCACAAGAAAGGTAATGCAAGTCACATTGAAAAGTTGAATAGACATTATTTTATAAATTGCTAGGATTCTATTTTTTGATGCAAGGAATCTCAACAATAAACAATAAATGCTTCCTTCCTTTACATTAAAATATAAATGGTTTCCCCAAGGAAGGGAGTTTATATACATTAAAATATAAATGAAAGGTTTGCCCAAGGAGGGCAGATCATATAAATATTTAAATATAAATATTTAACTTCCACCTTAACTCAGATTCAAGACCAAAAATAGATTGAGAACAAGGGAGAATGTTTCATATGCCTCCTAAAAAAAGATCAAACCTCATTTCTCTATTTCTTTTCTTCTTTCATAAAATTTTTTGTTTAACAAGGAGAAATGGGAAGGATCTGAGAATCATAATCACAGTCTTGGGGAAAGGTGAAAGGCTTGTTACCTTATTCATGTTTTTAATCTGTAGAAGCCCAAATCTTTGGAGAAATTGAAATGTTGAGTTAGAAAGTTCTGTGGGGTTATCTAGGGATTTTTCTCTTTCTATAGCACTTGTGCTGTAGCAGATAAGATTTCCTCTTATAGTCACTCGAATCTTATGTAGGTAGCAATGACTGAACTTAGGGAGCAATAAAGCTGAACTTCTATGGACTTGGAAATTAAATAAGGTTAGATAGGAATCAGTAAGAGAGTATTAGGAAATACCAGAACTGTAGACTAGATTGAGAAGTTATACAGATAATTCTTGACTTATGACCACAACTGAAGCCCAAATTTTTTGTTGCTAAGTGAGACATTTGTTAAGTGAATTTTGACCCATTTTATGACTTTGTTTAACTTTGTTTGTTAAATGAATCACTGAAGTTGTTAAGTTAGTATACCAATGACTGCATCTCAAACGATCCATCTGTTAAACTACTGAAGTTTGCAGATGATACAACAGTGATTGGTCTCATTTGAGACAATGATGAAACCACATACAGACGGGAGGTTGAACAACTAGCCTCGTGGTGCAACCAGTGGTGCAATCTAGAACTGAACACACTCAAAACCGTAGAAATGGTGGTAGACTTTAGGAGAAACCCTCCCATTCTACCACCTCTAACAATACTAGACAACACAATATCAACAGTAGAGACCTTCAAATTTCTAGGTTCTATCATATGTCAAGACCTAAAATGGTCACTTAACGTCAAAAACATCATCAAAAAAGCACAACAAAGAATGTTCTTTCTGCGCCAACTCAGGAAACTCAAACTGTCCAAGGAGCTGCTGATACAGTTCTACAGAGGAATTATTGAGGCTGTCATCTGCACCTCTATAACTGTGTGGTTCGGTTCTGCAACTCAACAAGACAGACACAGACTTCAGAGGATAATCAGAACTGCAGAAAAACAATCACTGCCAACCTGCCTTCCATTGAGGGCAAGAGTCAAAAAGAGGGCTGTGAAAATATTTACTGACCCCTCGCATCCTGAACATAAATTGTTTCAACTCCTACCTTCAAAACGATGCTGTTTCTCCCGAGGATGTGGACAGGGCTATGGGAGCGATGGGTACCTCCACCTGTTTATTGGACCCGTGCCCCTCCTGGCTGGTCTCGGCCAGCAGGGAGGTGGCACGCGGCTGGATCCAGGCGGTGATCACCGATTCTTTGCGGGAGGGATCCGTACCGCAGTCATTAAAAGCTGCGGTGGTGAGACCCCTCCTGAAGAAGCCTTCCCTGGATCCAGCCGATTTGAAGAACTACCGTCCAGTCTCCAACTTACCTTTTTTAGGGAAAGTTGTGGAGAAGGTGGTGGTGACCCAGCTTCTGCAGCTCCTGGATGAAACAGATCAACTAGATCCTTATCAGTCGGGTTTCAGGCGCGGCTACAGTACAGAAACTGCCTTGGTCGCTCTGATGGATGATCTCTGGCGGGCCCGGGATGGGGGGAACTCCTCCATCCTGGTGCTACTTGACCTCTCAGCGGCTTTTGATACCATCGACCATGGTATCCTTCTGCATCGGCTCGGCGAGTTGGGAGTGGGAGGCACCGTTTTGCGGTGGTTCTCCTCTTATCTCGCCGATCGGATGCAGTCGGTGTTGGCAGGAGGGCAGAGATCGTCCCCCAGGCCCCTATCATGTGGGGTGCCCCAGGGGTCGGTTCTCTTGCCCATCCTGTTTAACATCTACATGAAACCGTTGGGTGAAATCATTCGCAGACATGGGGTGTGTTTCCATCAGTACGCTGACGACACCCAGCTGTACATCACCACCCCGTCTGACTTCAGGGAGGCAGTTGATGTAATGTGCCGATGTCTGGACGACGTTAAGATCTGGATGGGGAGGAACAGACTCAGACTTAATCCCGACAAGACCGAGTGGCTGTGGATAATGCCTCCTAAGGACCACGATAACTGTCCCTCCTTGGTCTTCGAGGGTGCGAAATTGACTCCCTCAGACCAGGTCCGCAACTTGGGGGTCCTCCTAGATCCACAGCTAAAATTAGACCATCATCTTTCTGCTGTGGCTAGGGGGGCCTTTGCACAGGTCCGCCTGGTGCACCAGCTGCGGCCATATTTGGAGAAGGAGGCTTTACTCACGGTCACTCATGCCCTTGTCACCTCGCATTTGGACTACTGCAATGCGCTCTACATGGGGCTACCCTTGAAGAGTATCCGGAGACTTCAGTTGGTGCAAAATGCTGCTGCGCGTGCTGTGGTGGGTGTGCCAAGGTACACCCACGTGACACCGATACTCCGCCAGCTGCATTGGTTGCCCATCGGTCTCCGGGTCCAATTCAAGGTGTTGATCACCATCTTTAAAGCCCTTCATGGCTTAGGACCAGGATATCTCCGGGACCGCATTCTGCCTCATACTTCCCTCCGACCGGTTAGGGCCCACAGAGTTGGCCTCCTCCGGGTCCCGTCGGCCAAGCAATGCCGGCTGGCAGGCCCCAGGGGGAGGGCCTTCTCTGTGGCTGGCCCCGTGCTCTGGAACCAGCTCCCCCCAGAGACCCGAACCATCCCCACTCTGCTGGCCTTCCGAAAGGCCGTTAAGACATGGCTCTTCCTGCAGGTGGGGGGGACAGCTTAACTCATTCGAGCTTACCCCCCAAGTATGTATGTTGCTGAATGGATGTTGTTGCTTTTATACTGTTTTTTAAATTTTGTACTGTTTTTAATTTTATGAAATTTTGATTATTCTTGTATTTCTCTTTGTTGTACGCCGCCCTGAGTCCTTCGGGAGTTGGGCGGCATATAAGAATAACAAAATAAATAAATAAATAAATAAATGCTATAGAGCACTGCACACCAGAACAACTAGACACAAGAACAGTTTTTTCCCGAATGCCATCACTCTGCTAAACAAATAATTCCCTCACCACTGTCAAACTATTCACGACTTCCGGTTTGGATCGCACCATCACGGACGCCCCTTCGTTGGGCGCCTTTCCGATTCTTGTAAAAAGCCGCCAGAACAGCTGTCTGGCGGCTTTGAAATCTCTTCCCCGGGCAAAGGGGAGAGATGAGAGCCTGACAGGTGGGGTAGAGCCCCCCCAGCACCCTAGGAGCCATCTAGGGGCGCGAAGGGAGGGCTCCCCATGCAGCCTGTCTCCAGCTCTGGGAATCAGGAAACCTCCGCTTTTGCGGAGCTAGATGTCGTGACCACTGCTGCTTCCAGAATGGGATTTACAACTATTTTTGATTTATAGAAGCAGACAGAGAGAAACAGGCATGAGATGGGCAAGTACTGAAACCTCTTTTTTCTTTTTTCTTCAACTCCTGTGTAAGCTTTCACTTCGGCAAGGAAACAAAGTAACAATATGGCGATTGAGAAGTGAAAGTGACTTTCGTTTTCCCAGAGGCTTTTTTTTTCTCTTATGGAAACTTTTGACTTGGAAAACTGGCTTTTCTTTCTCTGTCTCCTAACCCTGGATTAAAGTTATAACTGAAAGATTTTTAATAATAAAAGACTACCTGGTTTTGAAACTGGAAAGAACTTTAATTAGGCATCTGGCTTTTTTTTCTTTTTTCTTTGTATTCTTTTGAAACACTACAATGGCTTCAAAATCTGGAAAGATTGTTTTGAGTAAAAGAAATGACTATCCCTCTGGTTATATTTCTAAAACGCAACTTAATACTGAGTTAACACCTCCACAGCCTTTGACACCTGAAAATTTATTAAACAATTTAAAGATTATGAAACATGAACTGACTTTGGAATTTAATCAGAAAATTAGTGAGATAGACAAAAAATGCAGGCTGCTTTGAAGAATATGAATCAACAACTTAGGCTGGACGTGTTAGAGGTTTGCAAAGGATTAGCAACAAATATTGAAGTTCTGGCAGAACGTATTGAAACAAATAAACAAGCTTTGGCAACCTCGGTGGAATACATAGATAAAATTCAAAATGACATTGCAAATTTTGAAACAGAGGTGTTGATGACACAGTTCAGATCAATGGAAGTTGCTATAAGGGTCAGAGGATTGAAGGAGGGATTATATGAAGATTTAAAAGGAAGGATGGTTGATGCTTTGGATCAGGTGTCTGGAATCTCTAAAGTGGAACTGGCTACACAAATCAACAAGATATACAGAATCAACTCGTGGTATGCTAAACAAAAACATTTACCAAGGGACATTGTCATATATTTTATTGCAAGAGCCTTACGGAATAGAATTATACAGGCAACGTTCAACAATAATCTTAAGGTGAATGGTCAGGAATTAAAGATCTGGAAAGAAATCCCCTCTAAAATGCTTAAAGCCAGAAAAAGTTACACTTTTCTGATTGATGAACTCAAAAGATTAAATTTACAATATAAATGGGAAGCGACAGTAGGAGTAGCGGTGAAATTTTCTGGAAAAAGATACCGGCTTAATACGATAAAAAAAGCTACTGAATTTTATGTCAATGTTTTAAAGGCTGATATATCCAAAATTCCAGAGGAAGGATGTATGAAAGTAAAAGAGGAAGAGGAGGGGAAGCCATCCCTGTTGGATCAAAAGGAAATAGATTTAAAAAACCAAAAGGAGTGCCAGAGCCAGACAGTTGGGGAAAAGGAGATGGAGGATCGGGACCAGATGGGAGATGAGTTGATAAATTCAAAATCATTGAGTTATTAAAAGATGCAACTATCAAGATACAAAAAGATGTGGTATTGAAATATACTGGACGGATAGAGACTAATATGACTGTGTGTGTGTGTGTGTGTGTGTGTGTGTGTGTGTGTGTGTGTGTGTGTGTGTGTGTGTGTGTGTGTGTGTGTGTGTGTATTTGAAGATTTGTCTTTCTTTTTTTAAGATCTTAAAGATTTTTTGTTCTTTGAAGTTAATAAGTTAATTATAATAATATTAGGTTATTAATATTATGATGAAATTTAATATTTAATGATTACCTATGTAATATTTAGTTAAGTTTTATTTAACTTTGAGGCTATTTTTAATGTTAGTAATATTAGATATATACAATTTTTTGAAGATTTGTTTTTCTTTTTTTTTAAGACTTTAAAGATTTTTTGTTTTTTGAAGTTAATAAGTTAATGTAGCATAATATTATGTTATTAATATTATGATGAAATTTAATATTTAATGATTACTTATGTAATATTTAGCTAAGTTTTATTTATCTTTGAGGTTATTTTTAATGTTAATAATATTAGTTTAAGATATTTGTATTTTATATTTAGCTATTATTTATATAATATTTACTTTGCACAAGGTAGAGGATTGAAGGGAGGAGGAAGGAAGTTTGTTTATTTTTTTCTCTTTTTTATTTTCTCTCTACTTTATTTTTGTTATGCTTTTCTTGTATTGTTAAAGAGATTTTTCTTTCCTTTTTTTCTTTTTTTTTGTATCTTTATTATTGTATACATAGACGATATATTATTAGTGTATAATTTGGAGTTGAAGCTTTCAAAAAATAATGTTCTTTTTTTTATTAACTTAATTTAAATTTATTTAATTGATATTATGCCCTGTATTATCTCTGGGAAGTCCGGGGGGGAGAGGGGGAGGGAAGGGGGTGGGCTAGGGGGGAGAAAAAATAAAAAAAATGCTTGTACTTTATATTTAATATTTATTTACTATCTGTAATTTTGTACTAATAAAACTTTTTGAACAAAAAAAAAACTATTCACTGAGGCTGCATTACTATTACTATTAGTCTTCTCATCGTTCCTATCACCCATCTCCTCCCACTTATGACTGTATGACTGTAACTTGTTGCTTGTATCCTTACAATTTATATTAATATTGATTGTTTCCTGATTGCTTATTTGTACCCTATGACAATCATTAAATGTTGTACCTCATGATTCTTGACAAATGTATCTTTTCTTTTATGTACACTGAAGCATATGCACCAAAGACAAATTCCTTGTGTGTCCAATCACACTTGGCCAATAAAGAATTCTATTCTATTCCATTCCATTCTATTCTATTCTATTCTATTCTATTCTATTCTATTAACACAGCTGTTAAGTGATCTGGTTTCCCCATTATCAGAAGTTTGCAAAAGGTGATCACTTGACCACGGGGCACTGCAACGGTCATAAATATGAGACTGTTGCCAAGCATCTGAATTTTGATCATGGGGATGCTGCAACAGTGTGAAAAACAGTCACAAGTCTCTTTTTTCAGTGTCATTGTAACTTTGAACGGTCACTAAATGAACTGTAGTAAGTAGAGGACTACCTATATTCTGGAAATAGGCAATGGCCATCTATTTCCCTTTTATTGATAAGAACATTACCTGTATTTAATCATTAAATATTCAGGGACTTAACTCGATCTGGGAGATTTAATTTTATCTTAACCAGAGTTTTGTCCCAATTTTCACAGATAGAATGCATTTATTCCCTGCAAATTCTTATGTACTTTAAGCCAATTTTAGCTCTAAGAAGTGTCCTTGAAGCTGTCTAGAAATAAATGAAGCTTGCTACTGAAACTAAAGAGAAAATGACACGTGTGTCCCATAAATCACCTAGCCATTGTAGTGTAGTGGTAAGTATTGCAGACAAGGAATAAGAGACCCAGATTCAAGGTCATATTCATCTTAAGACCAATGGTAAGGAATTTGGATAATTTGGAACTGGTCACCATTTCCAGATTTCTAGCATCCCTCACCACTGGTCATGCTGACAACTGTAATTTCTTAACATCTTGAAGGCCACAGGATCTTTATCATAGCGGTAAAATTAGGACTTTATCCAAATGCAGGTTCAAAGACTTAAGGCATCTGAGTAAGCAACTATTTCTCTGGAAGGTGGGGAAATGCCAGCGTTTGTGTGTTTGCATGTGGGTAGAACTTATCTGGAGATTTACATCTATGAAGAGGAGAAGATAAATCTTCTGAGAAAACCAAAAAATTAAATAGTTGGATGTATAGGTCAAACACAAGACGTCATGGGAAGATTTAGAGAGAGTAGAGCAACAGAGCTACTTGAGAAGTAATCCCAATAAAATTTATTGGATTTATAAATAATCACTTAGAGAACTTATTCGTGTTAACTGTTTTTCTGGTTTTCTTGAATGTATGAGATTGTGCAGTGCTGGTGATGTTTCTCTCCACAAGTCAAAATTAAATCAGCAAAACCTGCCTGAATTGATTTCTCACAGTGCTGAACTTCTCTTCCTAACTGAGTACAGGTAGTACTCAACTTAAAAACACAACTGGGACCAGAATTTCCATTACTAAGCAAGGCAGTTGTCAAAGAGAGTCACACCTGATTTTACAAACTTTTGTCCCAATTGTTAAGCGAATCACTGCAGTTAAGTAAACCATGCCGTCATTCAGTGAATTTGACTTTCCCCACTGACTTTGCTTGTCAGAAGCCAGCTGGGAAGGTCACAAACAAGATTTTCAAAACCACTTCAAGATGTCTTTCCATGGGAGGTGCAGAAATATTTTCGATAAATAGATAAATCACGTGCACTTTTGCACGAGATTATTATCCCAGCATATGTGAGGTTGTCCATTTTATAATAAAGAGTGAAACCACAGGCCTACCTAATATTTCAAGGTGACAATTAATGGCCACATTGAATTATCCTCCCCACCCACTAATTTTCTCCCAGCAAATATTCCTTCCACTAATTTACTCTTTGAAATATTCACGCCCATGCAGTCTTTGAGCAGCTAGGCATGGAGGAACATAGGTTGGCAAGATAGAGTTACTGATAGGCCTTCTATTGCTTTCATTGAGCTTCAGTTAGAAACAAGGTGGTAACTTTAAGAGATATCGTTTTATAAAAATGTAAATGCGTATTTGCAATGATGCCATGCCTGGTATGCATTCGCTTTGACCTCATCTTACTGAGCCTCTTTGCAACAGCCAATAAGCATGCCAGATGGATCCCTTCACTCCATGGTATGTATCTGTCATGAATCCAACAGTTTAAAGGAATTAAATTATCCCATCTGTTCGTCCAGCTTGCAGAACAAGAGTGTTTTATATGCTATTGAGAATGCAACGTAAAATAAAGGAATGAGAGGGTTGCCTTGCTTAAATCTTAAGCCAAAACTGACTCACAATCTCTACTAACAAAAATCACCAAATATATACTGGCAGATCAGAAATCCGTAATGTTTAAAGTATCAAGCTTTTATGAGCACAAACGTCTGGATAAATACAGCTCATGCCATACCGTTTATAACATATTCCTCCACAAAACACACACGGAGGGAGCATATGTTGTTGAAACATTCAAAAATAAAGAATGTACACTTTGGATTCAGGCAGAGAACTAAGGCAGCCTTGGGTATTAATTCTTCAAAGTCTTTTCATCTCCTTCCAGAAGTCGGCATATTTTAGAGGAATATAACTAGAATTTTCTCAGAGTTATTTATACGACATTTGACACATTTGATTCCTTCCCAAAGCTCTAATTTCATCCCACCTCATTCAAAAAACAAAAAGGATACCGCTTTTATTGTCTCTTCCCCCCCCCCCCTCATATACGTTATGAAAGAAACGAGTTTGCTTTTGTGAAATCAGACTTCAAATCCAGACACTGGGTCCAGACACTGGGTCATATCAAATTATGCTGCTGAAATTTGGTGGCCACACTGCCAGTTTTCAATGGGCCGATTTTTGTCAGAATGGAGTCTGAGGCAATACAACTTAGACTTATATATCGCTTTACTGTGCTTTATAGCCCCCTCTAAGCAGTTTACAGAGTCAGCATATTGCCCCCGACAATCTGGTCCTCATTTTATTGACTTCAGAAGGATGGAAGGCTGAGTCAACCTTGAGCCTGGTGAGATTCGAACTGCCAAACTGCAGGCAGCCGGCAGTCAGCAGAAGTAACTTGCAGTACTGCATTCTAACCACTGTGCCACGGTTCTTTGTAAGCACTTTGTGGCTCAATGTAAACACAAAAACTTTTTGAAGACAAAGAACTCCTAACACACTTTAAACATCCCCAAATCAAAAGCACAAAGTGCCTTCCAATGTTGTGACTATGTACCCTATGGAAGAAGTGTGTGTGTGTGGGGGGGGGTGACTTGTGGTCCCTGAACCAGAGGACATTACAGGGAATCCTCGACTTATGACCACAATTGAGCTCCACATTTCTGTTGCTAAGTGAGACATTTGTTAAGTGAGTTTTGCCCCCATTTTATGGACCTTTCTTATCCCAGTTGTTAAGTGAATCCCTGCAGTTAGTAACACGGTTGTTAAGTGAATCTGGCATCCCCATTGACTTTGCTTGTCAGAAGGTCATAAAAGGGGATCACGTGACCCCCTGGACACTGCAACCATCATAAATACATGTCAGTTGCCAAGCGTCTGAATTTTGGTCACATGATCGTGGGGATGTCGCAATGGTGGTTAAGTATGAAAAAGGGTCATAAGTCACTTTTCAGTGCCATTGTAACTTTGAGTGATCACTAAATGAGCTACCTTTTCCTGCCTATGCAACACCAATCCTTGCCCCAATCTTTTACTTTGCATTTGGGCTTGGCTTCCAGCCTGTTGAGCCAAGAAGTAAGGAGCAGGAAACAAGAATGCCTTTGCTCACTTCTGTCTTAAAAGAGGTTTTTGCTTCAGCTCTCAAGTGCATATCAACCTTCCATTGGCCTGAAGACGTATTTGCATTATACAGCTGCCTTTCTTCTGTATTAAAACCATTCAAATATTCACCTAATGATATTACGGTAGAGAAGTGTAAGGTGGCAATTTAAGCATCTGGGTTTCTACCACTTTAACTCCAGACCTGGGAGCAGGGCCAGGTTTTCAGAGACCTGAGAAACAGCTGCAAGGGTGAGAGCTGTATGGAACTCAGTATTCAGAGTGTATTGACATGTATTGACTGAAATATGCATTATCAGTTCTACTATTCATTGGCTAATTTTAATCTCCTTAATACTTGTCCTATGTTCCTGCCAGCTGAGACAATATAAAGACTTGTTTTGTATGCATGCCATTACTTAGTCATATCTATAGCAATCAGGAAAACCTGATTTTGCATCTTGTTTTATGTATCTACTGCAACGCTGCACATTGATAAGACTATAAATTAAACATTTTATTAACACTCTATCGTAGATGCCAAGTCCCCATGAGGGAAACATAGGATGCTCCCATTAAATGCAGAGAAGAGTTGGATTTTTTTTCGGTGCTCTCCCCCTCCCACATGCTGCCAGAGGGAAAAAAATAGAGGGTGCTACAGAGAAACTGAAGGAGAAGGGAGAACTCTAGATCTAAGCCATTTCAGCTAATGGAACGGACCATTTTGATTGTGGACGGGGTGATCAGGAGCTGCGCCAGGGGTGGGTTCCACTTACCTTTGCCACCAGTTCGCATCGCGACATTTCGAACGTCGGGCAATCTGGTCCGAACCGGGAGGAACCCACCCCTGAGCTGTGGAGGCACAGTGGTTAGAATGCAGTATTGGACACTAACTCTGCCCACAACCAGGAGTTCGATCCTGACTGGCTTGAAGTTGACTCAGCCTTCCATCCTTCCGAGGTCTGTAAAACGAGGACCCAGATTGTTGGGGGCAATATGCTGACCGCCCAGAGAGTTCTGTAAAGCACTATGGAGTGGTATATAAGTGTAAGTGCTTTCCAACCAATGCCAGATCTAGTCTTGGTGAGGTCCCAAGCTATATAAAGCTTGGAGGCTCCTTGTTAAGAAGTTACACCAGAAGGTCTCACAAAGCTGCACACCAAAACAGGACCTTGGGTCAGCACAAAAGAACTGAAAACTAACTGTCTGTCTGTCTGTGTACATTGAGACACAAGGTTTTAAAAACTACAGTATACATACTGTAAAAGCTGTGTAAGGTTCTAAAAGCAAATAATAATAATCATCATCATCTGAAATTGTGTCAGGTATTACCCGTTGTAAACTGTAGTTTGTTTAGCTTATGCCTAAATCCAGCCACTAAAATCCAATTCACTTTTAATTATGTGGAAATAGTTGCATTGACTGCAAAGAGATCATTGACCCCTCTGAGAAGAGTAGTGGCAGATGTCATATATAGCCCATTATGTCACATGACATAATGTAACATTTGTATATCTCTACTCTGACAACTTAAAAGAAGATACGGCTTCTATTTGGAACCAACATTTTCCAGAAACAGTTGGATTTGAATCTGGTTTTAAAGACTCAAGCTCAGTCTTGTGTCGTGTGGTCTTACACCATCGGAAAAAGGAGGAAGGGGCATTTTAGGGCTGGGATTATTACATTTATGGCATGGCTTGGAACACAAATTCCTCTGGAAGATGAAGGTCACAGAAGCCAAAGACAGTCTGGTTTGAGGTGAAATGTGCAATTGGAAACTTTCCTCAGACGACAAAGCTACAGTTAGCATTACACCACTACCCAGTGTCAATGTTCTGAAGTGACCCCATCTCATCCTATCAGAACTCATTTTTGATCTCACATTTTCCTGTCATCCCTAAGTCATGAGAAGAATGCACGTTGATTGGGGCAAAAGAAACAAGCCAGAGCATGTGCTCAAAACAGGTTTGATTTCAGCTGTGTGGAAGCCCAACTATAAATGCGGGCAGACAATAAAAGTAATATAATGGAAGAGCCATGGATAGATCTTGTTGATTTGAATAACAAAAGGGGGGGGAAATCAGCTATTTGTCACAATCTGTCTTCTCCCGGGGTCCTGAACTGCCTCTTTCAGCTTGGCAGCAAAAGGATCTTTCTGAAAAGATGAAATGCCTGGTGAAAATCAAGTTGATAAATACTACCTTCCAAACAAGTTTCTCTCTGGCAGGTAGCAGATAAATGTTTGTGTAAGTCTGGGAACCCTTTGCTGCTAAAACTACAGAGCTTTTTTTATTTTAAAAATAATGTCCCAGCTGTGAGCACTAAATTTGCCTGACTTTCAAGAAGTAACATGTTGGCTGGAAACGTATTCTTGCCACTGTACTACATAGGGAACAAGGAATGAGCAAAATGTTTCTATACTAATTGGACTTCTGGTTTCAGAGGGGAGCTTTGAGAAACTAAATACTGTATATTTATAAAATCTCTCTTCCCTAGCTCGTTCACAACTGAGCAGTATTGCACTGTTTATAAGGCAGGGAGCAGGTGTGAGCTACATGTTTTGCTCTTGTTCAAAGGTAAAAGTAAAGGTTTCACTGTCAGTCATGTCTGACTCTAGGAGTCAGTGCTCATCTCCATTTCTTAGCAGAGGGAGCCAGCGCTGTCCAAAGACATGTGACCAGCATGACTGTACACCGAGGGGCACGGAACACTGTTATTTTCCCATCAAAGTGGTACCTATTTATCTACTTGCATTCAAACCCTACTCTTATTCCTATGGGTCAGAACGAAGTAAATGACATAGCTCTCATTCTGACTTCACTGTATGATGTCATAATAATACCCAATTGATAGGGTAGCATTACTATAAATTCAAATGAGCATATGGGTAATATCTTGTGTCTTCATTGGCTTCGGGGAAAAAATCTCAAGGGTCACTGAGGACTACACCAGCAGAAAGAGAAGTAAGTGCTCACAATAATACACGAGCTCATAATAGATACAAACCTAATGTAAACCGCTCCAGACTTGATTGCAAAAAATTCGACTTCAACAACAGAGTGGTCAATGCCTGGAACACTTTACCTGACTCGGTAGTTTCTTCCCCAAACCCCAAAAACTTTAACCTTAGATTATCCACCATCGACCTCACCCCATTCCTAAGAGGTCGGTAAGGGGCGTGCATAAGCGCACAATCGTGCCTACCGTTCCTGTCCTAATGTACCCATATATTCATACCTCTTTTACTCTTATTCATGCTTGTATTATTATTATATATATATATACAATCATGTCTTTATTTGTTTTTTCTTTGCTTATAATCATATATGCTTGACAAAATAAAATAAAATAAAATAAAATAAAATAAAATTTTTCCCTGTTTACATAAGAGTAAGCTTTCTGCATTCAATAAATATTTTTTGAGTGGGATGGGATTAGAAACTTTACAACTTTGTGTTACAGAAACCAGTAAAATATTTATTCCAGGTAAGTTTTTCCAGAGTACTAATGGCTTAAACTTCTGACTGCAATATTTGAACATATGATTTGGGTTGAATCTCCATTGCTCTGAGAGATTATGGGAAGAGTGAACTAGCTTATTTTATTTATGCTTGCACAATTGTATGTTCACCACCTTGAGTTATCTGTGAAAATAATAAAGGTGGGATACACATAAATAAATATAAGTTATATGCAAATTTTAATTTATAAATTATAAATCTTCCTGTAAATTGCTGCATAAGTTGAGGCATAGAGGCCAAAGTGCTGGATTGATACCAGAGAGACCTGGCTTCTAATCCATCCTCACCCAGCGGTGAAATTCAGCAGGTTCTGACAGGTTCTGGAGAACCGGTAGCAGAAATTTTGAGTGGTTTGGAGAACCGGCAAATACCACCTCTGACTGGCCCCAGAGTGGGGTGGGAATGGAGATTTGGAATATCCTTCCCCCAGGAGTGGGGAGGGAATGGGGATTTTGCAGTATCCTTCCCCTGCCAGGCCCACCAAGCCACGACCACAGAACCGGCAGGGAAAAATTTTGAATTTCACCCCTGTCCTCACCCACAAAAACACACTAGACTGGATATTCTTTCAGTCCAGGCTACTTCACAGAATTGTGGTTGAAGGAGAAAATAGGAGAAGTGCTATGTATACCACTTAGCGTTCCTGAATGTAAAAAAGGGGACATCGATCTATTAAGTAAATAAATAAGTTGGATATATACATGGAGATGTGGATATTGTGATATTTAGATTTGATATTAAAAATATGTGAAGGGTGAGCAGGACATTGTTCTTCCTTTGATTTCTATGCTGCACAAAGGGGTTCTGTAAAAGTGGTTGATTATGGTCAGAAATACAGAAAATACTTAGTGTTTTTTTTTCCTTTCTTTATTAAACAACAGAAGATGATGATAATAGATAACAGATAGATAGATGATAGATATAGAGATATATAATATTGATTGCACAATACATTTTGAATACTACTGAACAGCTTAATCTAATATAACAAGATGATAATGTAAAAATACAATAACAAATGTGTAAATGAAAAAGCAATAGAGATTATTTTTTTTTAAAAAATGCCACTTGGAAATTTATAAGTCTACACGAAATAGCTTTAGCACATTTGACAAAATGGCTTGAATTATTTCTTCTGTGCCTCTCTGGAGAAGAACAATTTAGAATTACTTCTTATAAAAATCATAAGTCAACAATCCAGTGCTGCAAATTGCAACATACCTTTCTAGTTTTAAAACAATTATTTGTATAAGTATTGACGATTCTTGATATCTGTATAAATCCTTCACGTTTGGAGAAGTGTAAAGTCATTTTAATAATCCCATTCATTTTAAACAAGAAATATTACAAAAGTTGTGATGTAGCATTTCAATTTCCAATTAACATTTCCAACAATAAGGAAAGTATAATCATTCAATGTTTAATATTCTTCGAAATGGCCAATAAGTGCAAAATTCATGGGAGAATAGTACGCCTTTAAAATATTTCATTAGTAAATCAAAGTTGGAAGTTTAAATGGGAGATATTGTCCCTTGCTTTATTTCCTAGTAATGTAGTCATACATTAGTTATTTACTAAGTCTGCACTACTATTAATCTTCTCATCCTTCCCATCACCCATCTCCTCCCAAAATGACTGTATGATTGTAACTTTGTTGTTTGTATCCTTACAATTTATATTTTATTTATTTATTTATTTATTTTTGAGATTTATATACCACCTCACAGTGCAAGCACTCTCTAAGCGGTTTACACCAGTAAGCAATGTATATTTATATTGCCCCCAACAATCTGGATCCTCATTTTATCTACCTCGGAAGGATGGAAGGCTGAGTCAACCTTGAGCCGGTGAGATTTGAACCGCTGACCTGCGGATCACAGTCAGCTAAAATGGCCTGCAGTACTGCCTCTAACCGCTGCGCCACCTCGGCTCTTGACTGGTTCCTAATATGATTTGATTGCTTATTTGTACCCTATGACAATCATTAAGTGTTGTACCTTATGATTCTTGACGAACATATCTTTTCTTTTATGTACACTGACAGCATATACACCAAGACAAATTCCTTGTGTGTCCAATCACACTTGGCCAATAAAGAATTCTATTCTATTCTATTCTATTCTATTCTATTCTATTCTATTCTATTCTAATATTCTATTCTATTCTATTCTATTCTATTCTATTCTATTCTATTCTATTCTAATATTCTATTCTATTCTATTCTATTCTATTCTATTCTATTCTATTATAAAGCCAGCTGTATAATATCTGTATATTATGTCTGTATCACTTAGTGACTGTATCACTTAGTGACTGCATCACTTGTCTGTATCACTTAGTGACTGCAATCCCAGTAATTCCATTGCTGAAGCAAAGATTACCTATTGTTAGACAAGGACCCACACCTTGTTGGAATATTCATGACTGGGAGAGCCATGTGATTGAGTCAGCCAATCAGGCTGAAGTGTTAATTGAGCATGTCCAGAAACTTAGCAAGAAGAAGGGTGTGGTTTAGTCTGTCCACCATTAAAGCTTGCTGTGAAAACATCTCAACATGTGATCTGAAACAAAGTGTGGTATTGTTAATGTTTTATTCTACTTATAAAGAAGTTATTTGAATCAGCAAAATGCAGTTATCTTTTGAAGCTTCTGATTTATTGCGTAACTCTGACAGGTTATGGGCCCAGGAATCGCTCAAGAAGTAAAGTTAAAACTGCATTGTAATTTAAAGCTGATAAGAAGCTGTCTGTGTTGTTAAAGGAACAGGCAGAGAAGAAAAATAAAGCAGGATGGCTGCTGCTATGGAATTTAAAGACAGTCCAATACCCAAATTGGGGAAGAAAAATTATTTAATTTGGGCTGCAAAAATGGAATGTTTTTTGAAAGCAAAAGAATTATGGGACATCGTAGCAGACCCCCCACAAGGTGTGCTTGGAGCAGCAGATCAAAAGGCTCATGACAAAGCTATGGCTTATCTTCTCTTAAGTCTGGGGGATGATCAATTCTTAAATGTAGCTGAATTAAAATCTGCAAAACAAATATGGCAGAAATTGAAAGCAGTACATGTCAATGTTTCTGCGTGTAATGTGGTCCAACTTTCGAGAAAGCTTTTTAGAGCCATTATGCAGCCAGGAGATTCTATGGAAGATCATTTAATGAAAATGCAGTCTAATTTTCTAGAATTGGAGCAACGTGGAGTAAAGTTTCCAGAGTCCCAGAAAGTTTTATTAGTGTTAAACAGTTTGGATCAGAGCTGGGAGACTGTATCAGCTATTTTTGAAAGTAAGCCAGAAGCAGATTTGAATTTGGAGGCTTTGAAATCGTGTTTATTGAATGAATATGAGAAAAGGCTTTTCAGCCATGCTGATGGAAAATTCCACAGGCAGGGGCTCAACAAGGAGTACAGTGGAAACTTACAGCAAGTCTCCAGCAAAATTTTCCACAGGCTGCCTATCTCTAGCAACAGCCGAGGTGTCTGCAGACAAGAGGAAAGCAGAGGCAGGAGAGATCAAGTTACACAGCAACAATTCTGCAAGCAAGATAAGAAAGCATGTTTCATTTGTGGAGAAACCAATCATCTGCAGAAAAGCTGTGCACAGAGAAGAAATATGCAAGACAAGAGACATTATTTGCAAGGACAGATTGCAGTTGCAAAAGTTTGTTATAATAACAATAGAGACAAATGGTTGATTGACAGTGGGGCTAGTCAAACAATTGTTAATAATTCTGACTTATTTTCCAGATTTTTCCCAGGAAACCATGAAGAAGTGGCCTTAGCCAATGGTCAAAAGGCTAAAATCATTGGAAGAGGCGATGTGCAAATTCCATATTTGGACTCCAGGTTTACTGATGTGTTATGTGTACCTGAAATGGAGCATAATTTGTTAAGTGTGTCTAGTTTAGACAAGCAAGGTTATGAAACCATATTTGTTAATGGGAAGTGTATCATCCAAAGAAATGGGAATGTTTGTGCACAGGGCATAAAAGAGGATAATCTTTATGTATTGCAGGGAGAAAAGGTGCCACATTGTTCCCAGATATTTAAAAATGTAGCAGAACACAATTCGTGTGTTCATCTTCTGCACAGACGACTTGGTCATGCTAATTTTAAGGTTGTTCAACAAATGAAAGAATTTGCAGAAGGATTAGATTTGAAGGGATGTAAGGCATATTTGGATTGTGCAGTATGCAAAGCATCGAAATCCAAAGCATTCCCAGTTAGCAAGTTTAGCACAAGACAAACCACAAGAGCTCTAGAACTGGTGCATGCTGATTTAATTGGGCCTATGCAAGCCAGTTTGGGAGGAGCAAAGTATGCGCTGGTTATTGTGGATGACTACAGCAGGTTTGGGTTTTGCTACTTACTTAAGAGTAAAACAGAGGTGCTACAGCAATTTAAGCAATGGTTAAGTTTTGTAGAGAGAAGGTATAAACAACAGGTATGTCAGTTGCAAACTGACAGAGGTTCTGAATTTATGTCAACAAATTTTCAACAATGGTTGAGACAATTGGGAATAAGACACAGGCGCACAAATCCTTACACACCGGGAGAGAACGGAGTGGCTGAAAGGAGGAATGGTGTTTTGCAAACAATGAAAGACTCATTACTGGAGGATTCTGGTATGAGCAGGTCATATTGGGGTGAAGCCATACTGACTGCCAATTATTTAGTAAATAGGTTGTGGAGTTCATCCATCAATAATACTCCATATGCAATGCTATATGGGAGAAAGCCTTCTCTAGCACATTTAAAAATATTTGGAAGTACTGCTTGGGTACATATTCCAAAGGCAATCAGAAGAAAGGGACAACAAAAGGCTAGAAAGCTCAGATTTGTGGGCTATGAGCCAGGCTCAAAAGGGTATCGCTTTAGCGATGGAAGTAAAAGGATAGTGATTTCAAGATCTGCTAGTTTTGCAGAACAAAATTGGAACAGAATTGATGCAAATTCTGAAAATGTCTCACTTAGTGACGGTGATCCGCTTAGCGACGGTGATCCACTTAGTGACAATAACTCATGTAATGATGGTGAATCATTTACTGAAGGTGTCAATGTTCAGGGAGGAGAGTCTGAACAAGATATGAAGCCAGAAAAGCTTGAAACACAAGTACAGGCAATGCCACGTAGGTCAGAGCGTAGGAACAGAGGGGTTCCGCCAGACAGGTATTCTGCCAGTAAAGTTGAAGTGTGTAATGTGTGGTATGAGCCAAGAAACTATAAGGAAGTATTGGCATTACCAAAAGTTGAACAAGAAAAGTGGAAGGAAGCCATGGATAAAGAGATGAAATCCATGGGCGATCATGAAGTGTTCACATCTGTGACTTTGCCACAGGGTACCAAGGCTGTAGGATGTAAGTGGGTATATAAGAAAAAGGTATTACCCAATAATGAAGTACAGTATAAGGCAAGGTTGGTGGCACAAGGTTTTTCTCAATTAAAGAATGTGCACTATGATGAGGTGTTCGCGCCAACTGTAAAAGGTGAGAGCATAAGACTAGCACTGGCATTAGCATCAGCATACAGGCATAGAATTTGGCATTTTGATATAACCACTGCATTTCTCAATGCTGAATTAGAGGAAGAAATTTATATGATTCAAGCGCCAGGGTATGAAAGTAAAAAACCTAACATGGTGTATAAATTGAACAAGGCCATTTATGGGCTGAAGCAGTCAGCCAGAAATTGGAATATCTGTTTAGATACTGCATTGAAAGGTCTTGGGTTCAAGAGTTGCAAAGCTGATGGTTGCATATACACTGGAAAGTTACAAGGTGGGAATTGTCTACTATTAGCATTTGTGGATGATCTTTATTTCATTGCAAAAGATGCATCACAAGTTGAAGAATTTGCTAATAAGTTAGAAAAGAAATTTGAATTAAAGAATTTGGGAGAAATAAAGAATTATCTCGGTGTAGAGATACAAAAAACTGAAAAGGGTTATATTCTCAGTCAAAGGAGAAAAATTGAACAATTATTAGAGAAGTATAACATGAAAGATTGTAATATTGCTCCTACACCTATGAGCACAGATTTTTACAATAGTTTGGGTGAGGACAAAAGTGAAGCCTGTGATCAGGAGATATATCACTCTGCAATAGGGAGTCTGTTATATCTGTCACAGTGGTCCAGACCAGACATAGCTTGTGCAGTGAGCATCTTAAGTCGCTTTACTGCTACACCTACAAAGTTGCATTGGATGGGTGTGAAAAGAATTCTCAGGTATTTGAAGGGAACTGTGAATTTAGGTCTTCAAATACAGGTCACTGAAGAATTAAAATTGAAATGTTATGTTGATAGTGATTATGCAAATGATGTAAAAACCAGAAAGTCTAATTCTGGAATTGTAATATTGTTTGGAGGGGCTTTAATTGGTTGGAAGTCCAGAAAACAAACAACGGTTGCTATTTCAACTGCTGAAGCAGAGTTTATTGCATTGTCTGAGTTATGTTCTGAAGTAGTTTGATATGTACAGTTGTTACAAGATTTAAATGTAAATGTAAATGAAGCTGTAACTGTTTATGAAGATAATGCTGCTTGTATAAAAATGGCAACAGGTGACAGGGTGAAGAACAGAAGTAAACATGTGGACATTAAGTATTGTAATGTCAGGGAAGCTGTAAAAGAAAAATTGATACGTTTACATCATTGTTCTTCAGAGGATAATTTAGCAGACATGATGACCAAACCATTGGGTGGTGTCCATTATAGGAAATGTTTAAATCCAATAGGTTTGATGTCTCTCCCAGTAATGAAGGGAGGAGTGTTGGAATATTCATGACTGGGAGAGCCATGTGATTGAGTCAGCCAATCTGGCTGAAGTGTTAATTGAGCATGTCCAGAAACTTAGCAAGAAGAAGGGTGTGGTTTAGTCTGTCCACCATTAAAGCTTGCTGTGAAAACATCTCAACATGTGATCTGAAACAAAGTGTGGTATTGTTAATGTTTTATTCTACTTATAAAGAAGTTATTTGAATCAGCAAAATGCAGTTATCTTTTGAAGCTTCTGATTTATTGCGTAACTCTGACACACCTATCCAAGCCATTCTGGGCTTGATCACTGCCAAGCCTCAGTAATATAAGGAACTGCCTTCCATTTCCTCCACCTGCAGTGAGAAAAAAAAAAGCACAAAGCCACTTAACGGAACCAGGACACACCAAAATGCCCCATTGTGATTTGCTCCTGGGCTGTATAGGGCTGTCTTTGTGCTGGGGGGGGGAGATGAAAGCACCCATTTTTCCCTTTTTCGCAGCACAAAGCCAACCCCAGCCTTGCCAAACTTTGCAAAGAGCTCCTGGTTAGCATAAAGGGGTGTTTTGACGCAACACCTTTAAGCTACCGTGTGCTTCTTCTTTTTTTCCACCATACAAAGGCAGCTCCATACAGCTTAGCAGCAGCAGGGGAAGGTCACCTAGACTGGTGAAATGCAAGGACAGCTGGGAACCAAAAGGGCATAGATAGAAGGAGATGCCGTGCCCCTGTGGTCATAAGTGCAGGTGAGCAGCTAAGCATCCGAATTTTGCTTATGTGACCATGGAGGTGCTGAAACATTGAGCATGGTTCAGAAGTCCTTTCCTTTGCTGAACAAATCATCGTAAGTTGAGAATGGCCTGTACCAGGGGTGTCAAACTCAAGGCCCGCAGGTCAGATCCAGCCCACAAGGTGGTTAGAGCTGGCCCAAGGGGCCATCCTGGAAACAGTGAAGGACTGGCCCACGGTGCCTCAGCAACAGCTAATCTGCAATCTGGTGGTGGCCATCCAAGTCAGATCGCGGCCAGCCTTAGATCCGCAGTGCCATTGCCCCCCCCCCCGGACATGTGCACAGCACCCTCACCCCACCCCCTGCATTGCCTCACCTCACCTCATCCTATGACACGAGCCTACCTGCCGGAGACCCCTGGATTCCCTCCCCAACACTGCCCGGCCCACATGAGCAATGTCGAGATGGCCACGCCCCCTAAGCCATGCCCAGTCAGCCATGACCACCTCAGCCACACACACCCACACACACCCCGGCCCCCTGAGGACAACCACAATGCTGAAGTGGCCTGCAATGAAATCGAGTTTGACACCCCTGGCCTATACTGAAGTAATTTTTAAAACTCTGAAGGTTGATTTTCTTCTGATGATTTCTCGGTAGTTTACTTAGCATTTCTTACTCAACCTTTCCAATTCTGATGCTTCTGCTTCCTCTGAAATGCCCCCTTTAAATGACATGGTTCATCTACAGGACCTACAAAGGAGTAGGAGTTTATCTCTATCTGAAATTACAAGATGCAGCCAAAAGTCATAAATGATGTACATGACCTTTGGAAAAATCAATTTAGATGTCCCAAATCTTCTTGAACCAATGAGAGGAAAACAAGCTTCCTTTGATCTTTAGTGAGATTAATCCAATGAGAAACATGTCTCTGCCAGTAAGAAATGAATATAGCAATAATAATAATTTTTTAAGTTTGTTTTCAAAGGAAAAAATATTTATGTTAACTAGATCCAGTCCCTTTTTCCCATGCCTTATCATTTCTTGTATTTGGAATAGCCATGAATTTATCAGTATTACAGTAGAATGTTGTCAATTACCGTATTTTTCGGAGTATAAGACGCACCGGAGTATAAGACGCACCTTAGTTTTGGGGGAGGAAAACAAGGAAAAAAGGCCTCTGCCTCCCAGCAATTTGCCAAACAGCAAACAGCAAACAGTACAGATGATATACACTGTTTGCTGTGTATTTCTGTGCATGTGTGCCTGACCCATAGAAATGACAAAGAATTGGAGAAATGTACATTTATGGCAGTATATTAATCCCAGAAAGTTTTCTTAAATGTAATCACACTAATTCCTCCCAATTATTTAAATAAATCTACTCCAAACGTGACTAAGTCAGGGTTTCTCAGCGGCCTTCTTTTAATACTAATACTTAATACTAATACTTAATACTAAAACAGGACATTTCAGATTATACTTTTACAGATCTTTAAAATTGATGTGGCTTTCTGGAAGTATTCTCTGCTATTTAAAAGAAGATACAATAGCACTGGGCCTCTTCAGAGCAAGCATTTATTTTAAAAAGCTTCTTCATTTTGTTAAGTTGTCTAGAACAATAATAAATCAGTCTTTAAAAAATAAGTCTAATAATTTGAACACTCTACAAACATTTAACAAAATAACATATTAACAGAATCTGCCTCTACCTAGGATAGAACTCACAACCTCCTGATTGTGACGCAAGAGCTCTAGCTCTGAGCCATAGCAGCTATAGCTTGCCTTCTTTCAATTAAAGCAGTCAAATATTGCCAGCAGTTTATCTCCCAGCAATTTGTCACATTACATCCACCGTAGTTAGTTTCATTTTACCACGTGGCTTGCAAGCCTGTCAGCTGTAGATTGGGAGGCAGTTTATCTCTTCTTGTGCTCTTCTTGTGCTTTGCCCTGTTTGCTGCAAAGAGGTAAATTGCTGGCAGGCAGAGGCCAAAGGGTGGGGGTTGCTGGGTGGGGCTGCATTCGGTGTATAAGACGCACCCAAGTTTTCACCCTCTTTTTGAAGGTAAAAAGGTGCGTCTTATACTCCGAAAAATACGGTAAGTGGTACCGATCTTCTGAAGCCTATCAAATTATTGAGATGGATAGAATTTATCCATTATGTAAATTCTACTATTGCCTTATTGATACATGTTTAGACAAAAGGGCCTGTGGACCAGGGGCAGGTTGCTCTCTTACCTCGCTACCGGTGCGCTGCGCGTGCATCGCCACATTTTGTGGGCATGCATGCTCGCTATGCACGTGCACCCTCTTGCACGATTTTGCTTCCACGCATGCGCAGGAAGCAAAAATCACCAAAATCTCGTGAGGGGATGCACGTGCGCGTGATTTTAATGATTTTTTTTGTTTCCCCGCATGCACGGAAGCAAAAAATTGCTGAAATTTCATGTGCGCGTGTCCCCTTGCGAGATTTTGCTTCCGCGCATGCACAGGAAGCAAAAAAAGCCCAAAAATTCTGAAAAAAAGATGGCAACACGCAATGGACCGGTGAAGATGGCACCGAAGCCGTCGCACACAAATTGCATAATCTGCCAGCCGCTACCAGTGCAGCAGAGTCGACCACACCAGTAGGAACCCACTACTGCCGTGGACCCTTTCACTATCTAATTTCTTCTGGTTTCTTTTGCTGCTTTTCTCTCTCTCTCTGATATGTTATGTAGCAAATATTTTAGGCTGAACTGGGTCTTTCCTATTGTCATATGTAATAACCGGGCACCACAACAAAGGAATTCGTTGTTTTACATAACTTCTACCTTAACGCATCTATCTTAAATCTTCTGGAATGGTGAGTAAAGTCTCCATTAGTGCCCTTTTCCCAAACTGCCCTTTCTATTTCGTTCTTCGGTTGATTCATCCATCTAGAAACACAACAGATCTCATTAACGGCATTTGCAAATCATCTGTATGTTCTCCAGCTGTGTCCTCAGGTGAATTTTCTGCAGCATGAAGGGATCTGTAAAACGCCTGGCAAATGTGCCCAGGCTTTATTTCTATCTTCTGGTGATTCTCGATGGAAACAAAGCTTTTTTTGTTTTCAGTCATAAGTTCCATAATAGCCCTGCTCTTTACGGTACATCTGTGCTTATGCAAAATCAAACATTCTTCCATCTTTCCAAACGATTCCCCGCCCCCCACCTCAGCCCATAATTACCATTCCTTTTGTGCTCTCTACTTTGCCATCCTGCCATCTGGAAGAGCTTTCTTCTAACTATCTGTCTTCCTTCTCTTATTGCTTAGCCTACAAATGAATGTATAATGCCATAAACAGAGGGTCGGCTATGTCGATACATTCTCATATATTGGAGAGAGGTTTCTAGCTTAGAACATCGGGAGTCATCGTGACAATGAGCCAAGTCTCTAAATTCTCAAATCTATGCTAAACTGTTGGAGGTGAAGACAACGGTAGAGTATGGAGGTAGGCTTAGAATTGCGGTGCAGAGTAAGTGCCTTTCAAGATTTTGAGAAGGATAGCAGTCCGATGCCCACTTTTTCTCTTTTCCATTAAAGTCTGTCTTTTGTCTGTGTGGTCTGTTTAATTGCTCTCACTTTCCGAAGCATTTGTGTATGGGCAGTCCTCGACTTACAACAGTGAGTTCATTCATTTAGTGACCGAAGTCACAACGGCACTGAAAAAAGTGATTTGTGACCTTTTTTCACACTTATGACCATTGCAGCATCCCCATGGTCCTGTAATCAAAATTTGTGACTTGGTAAGTGACTCACATTTATTACAATTGCATAGTCCTGCAATTCCTTTTACGACCTTCTGACAAGCAAAATCAATGGGGAAACCAGATTCACTTAACAACCATGTTTTAACTTAAGAACTGCAGTGATTCACTTAACAACTCTGGCAAGGAAGGTCATAAAATGGGGCAAAACTCGCTTAATAAATCTCTCACTTAGCAACAGAAATGTTGCCTCAATTATGGTTGTAAATCAAGGACTACCTGTATAATCTAAAACATTTTGGGGAATTATACCCAAATCCTTCCAGTGATGGGATTCAGCCAGTTTCCACCTATTTGGGAGAACCAGTTGTTAACTTTCTAAGCAGTTCGGTTGTTGGAAGAAATCTTATTTTGTTTTTTGTTTTTCCACTTTACAGGGCTAATCCTGTAAGGAGGGCAGGAAGGAAACATAATAATGTTGTTTCTAGCCTAATCTTTATTGCCCTGCTTACAGAAACTGCCTCTCTGGTTAACCCTTATTACATTGTAACAGCTAAGGTGAAGCGCCCATCGACATGAGTGACGTTGAGTTGGCCACACCCATACAGTCACATGACCACCAAGCCACTCCTACCCAGCTGGTCATTAGGGCAGAGAACAGGTTGTTAAGTTATTTGAATCCCACCACTGAATCCTTCCATATACATAATTCTGTTCACAAATCCATATGGTTCAGTAGAAGATGCTCCTTACCACCCCCCAAGAACAATGTAGAAACGGTGTCTGAAAAACCTGAGAATATGAGAGTATGAATTATTGGCATTGGTTATACCTCACTGGTTTGAAATGGTTTCTATGGGGGTGATTATTTCCATCGATCCTGCACCTTGGATGTTTTGTTGCATTCATTTATTATTTATTTATTTTTATATCTGTTGTGTACATTTTATGCTATTGTTTCATGCACATATTGTATATCACTGAGAGGATTTTGTTTGGAACTGTATAAAAAACGTATAAACAAATCCCTTAAAATGCAGAAAATATAGAAGCACATTATGTTGCTTAAATAATACATCCAACCCAGTATTTTACCAGCTGCGCCACTGAGGCAAATAGCAGGGAACCGAGAAGGAAGCAGTGACACCAAAAGTATTCCCATGCGGCAATTGAGATGCCCACTGGGCTCAGTGTTGCAAGGCCTTGACACAACATTGAGCCCGGATCAGCAATAACTCAGAGTGATATTTTCACCAGCCCACCTGACGAAGAAGGAGAAACATCTGGCCCATCCAGTATCAATGGGTGTTGAGATTTCTTCAAAGAATGACCACAGGGCCAGCTATTGGCAGCCAAACAATCTGTTTATTATTGGCTTTCAGGTTTCTACAGCAACTGACATGGTTGCCAGATCGCTGGTGGTGTGATAAGCTCAGACCACTTTCTCCCATTTATTCTGGATAACTGGAGTGGAGAGGCCTGCAATCCTCCAAGGATTTTGACCAGATAGATCTCTTTCTCAACTTCTTCTAAGATTAACAGGATCCTTCCCTGAAATGCTATCCACTTCTTATTGAATTACAATTCCTGCCTCTGCCTGTGCTTTTCTGTATGCCACTACCTACTTCATTATATTTCAGATTATTTCATTGGGATAAGATTTGGTCTGCAGCCTCATGCATGTAGCACACTTTGTCTCTATTTGGTTCTCAGAAAATGCAAATCTAAGTAAAATGTATTTAATTTAATTTAAATATGATCCTGTCCAGGGTTCTACTTACCTTCCCCACCGGTTCGCATCGTGATGTTTTGCGTGCATGCATGCCAGGGGTGGGTTCCTACTGGTGCGGTCCAGTGCACCAGTGTAGGGACCCGCCAATAAACCAATAAACCAATTTGCGCGCAACTGCTCCAATACCGTCTCCACCGGGCAGTCGCGCACATCGCCATCTTTTTTTCCGAATTTTTGGCCGATTTTGCTTCTGTGCATGTGCGGAAGCAAAATCGCGCCATAATCTCGCGAGGGGACGCACATGGGAGAGAGATTTTGGCGAGATTTTGCTTCTGCACATGCGCAGAAGCAAAATCGTGCAAGGGGTGCATGCGCATAGCGCATGTGCATGAGCACAAAGTATGAAGAAACTCGGAGCAGCGCACTGGTCTTGGTAAGTGAGCAACTCAACCCTGATGCACATGCGCTCCACTCGGGCACACACGCACGTCCCCTCATGCAATTTGGCTTCCATGCATGCTCAGTAGCTGGAATCAGCCTGAAACACAGCTGAGGAACTGATCAGCTGTGCTTCAGGTGAAGAAATAAAGGTCAGTATTAACCCGGGGGCGGGCAGAAAGGCCCTTTTTCAAGCAGCTGAACACAAAAGAAAGATGGCGGCACGCACAGACTGGCACTGGCCGATCCAGTTAAGTGACGTCACCAGCAGGTCGCTACCGGTTCGGGCGATCCAGTCTGAACCGTGAGGAACCCACCCCTGATCCTGTCCTTCATTTTAGCAGTTTCAAGCTCTAATAACACTACATGCAGCTGAAGTTTAAAAAAATTTTATAGCTTCCTCATTTCTTCCTGAACGAACTCAAGCAATTCACCCACAATCTTCTGAATGCGGTACAAGTTCTGTACTTCTTTAGGGAGCTGAAATTACAGTCTCTTATGACAACAATGCCCGAATCTGCAATTGCCCAGCATTGTGAAAGCAGAAGGTAGAACATGGGATTACATGGAAAACGTCCCCCCTCTGATAATTTGAACACGAACTCATCTTTCCATGACAAAGGTTCATGATTGTGTATTTTACCCTGCAGTCATCCAACTATTTCAGGTCACACTCTTTTTCTTTTCTTTTTTTACAAGACTTTGCAACCGGTTTGCAGAAAAACGCCTTATGGCTGCTCTTATGCATAAAAAGTTGTCCTATTAAATATAAAGCATATAGGATGTCTTTAATCAGTAAGGAAGGATCAGTAAAAAGAGAAAGAGTGTCTCTTCAGTAGTGTATCAGGGGTGTCAAACTGGCAGCCAGCGGTCCAGATGCATCACGCACATGCCACGCCCACCCCAGCTCCGCGAATGGGGAAAACGTCACGGAATGCCACATGACGGCAATGTGACACCGTGAGTTTGACACCCATGGTTTATCTTTCCAACTCTTAAGATGTGTGGACTTCAACTCCCAGAATTCCCCAGCCAACATCTTAGAGTCACCAAGGTTGAGAAACACTGTCGTACAATATGGCTATAACTATTTTCCCTCTCGATCCCCTTTTTTCCTTCTGGAGAAATGTTCAGTTAACGATATCACATAGAGAAAAATAATGCTTTTTATTAATCTAGCTAGCTCTCCGTAACATTGTTTTATTATGGGAAAGGATCGTTTATTTTGTTCCTTTGATCCTCTTCAACTATTAGGGCAGGAATATGCAACCCTTAGTCTGCAGGTCATATACAACCCCCAATCCTATTTTTGTAATATCTGAACCCTCAAAAATTTAGCAATACCCAAATATTATTGGTGAAAACATCCATGGTATCTAAGTACATTAAGCCACTTGCAGGATTAATGTACTTACCTTCCAATGACCTTTTCCCTCCATAACTCTCCCATATATCAAAGAAAAACCAATAAGACTGGCTGCCCCTATGGAGCTCCTGTAGCTTTTAAAGTAACAAATTTAAAAGTAGAGGTGCATATATTTTATTCAATATCCATCATACCATACTTAAAGGAAAACATTTCTACCTTTTCTACACATCCATGTGTGGCAAACTATAGGTGAATCTGGTTAAGAGCTTTTAGTCTGTAGACCAATATATCTTGAAATCATGCTCTGGAAAGAGTTCCCAAAACAGCATCTAGTGTGGCTAAAAAGGCCAATCCGAGAGTGGCAATTCCTTCCACACTGAGGGCAGATCCATTCTGTCCCCTGCCCGGCCCCCGGATTTTGCTGGTTCCGGGACTGCCTCTTTACCTCAGCCTGCCGAACAAGTGTCTCTTCGAAATGGAGAAGGCCATGCTGCGTCTTTAGCCTCCAAGCTGAACAATCAGAGGCAAAGGTTTCCCAGCTGTTAATGTCCATTCCCAAGACCTTTAAATCCCTCTTACAGATATCCTTATATCGCAGCTGTGGTCTCCCTCTGGGGCGCTTTCCCTGCACTAATTCTCCATACAGGAGATCTTTCGGAGTCCGACCATCAGCCATTCTCACGACATGCCCAATCCAGTGTAGATGTCGCTGTTTCAATAGTGTATACATCCTAGAAATTCCAGCATGTTCCAAGACTGCACTATTTGAAACTTTGTCATGCCAGGTGATGCCAAAGATGCTTCAGAGACAGCACATATGGAAGATATTCAACTTTCTCTCCTGCCATGCATAAAGGGTCCAAGACTCGCTGCAATGCAAGGGTGTGCTCAGGACGCAGGCTCTATAGACCTGGATCTTTGTATGTTCCATCAGCTTCTTGTTAAGCAATACTCTCTTTGTGAGTCTAGAAAATGTGGAGGCCGCTTTACCAATACGTTTATTCAGCTCAGTATCTAGAGAGAGAGTGTCGGCGATGGTTGAGCCGACATACACAAATTCATGGGCGACCTCCATTTTTTGTGCAGAGATTATAATACGGGGAGGTGAATCCATGTCCTGACCCATGACTTGTGTTTTTTCAGGCTGATTGTTAATCCAAAATCTTGGCAGTCCATGAGTCGTTGAAGGTCTTCGGCAGAGTGGGCAGTAATGGCAGCATCATCAGCGAAGAGGAAATCCCATAAGCCTTTCAGCTGGACTTTAGACTTTGCTCTCAATCTAGAGAGGCTAAAAAGTTTTCCATCTGATCTGGTCCAGAGATAGACTCCCTCTGTTGCAGTTCCAAAAGCATGTTTCAGCATGACATCAAAAAAAGATCCCGAATAGAGTTGGCGCAAGGACACAGCCCTGTTTCACTCCACTTCGAATGCCCTTCATTTCCTCATGGAAGGAGCTGATGATGTTGAAGAGCTGGGATGAACATCCGATCTTGGGGAGAATTTTATAAAGGCTGTCCCTACTAACCAAGTCAAAAGCCTTCGTAAGATCTATGAAAGCTACGAAAAGTGGCTGTCTTTGTTCCCTGCATTTCTCCTGCAGCTGTCTAAGAGAAAATACCATGTCAGTAGTGGGCCTGTTGGCTTGGAATCCATATATATAACAATCAACTAAAATCTCATATTGCAATTTTAATTAAAGCCACCACCCTAAACATTTTTAATAGGTGATGAATTTCAGAGTTGCTTGTGATTAGGTCAATCTGATTAGATCAGACATCCCATTTAAAGAGATTTCTGCTTGTGCCAGAAGTTACACCTTCATATTCCATTCTACATTATGCACAGGTAAAATTAATCTAATGTTAACATCAGGGCTGTCAAACTCATGTCGTCACGGCAGTGTCACATGACGTATCGGGACTTTTTTCCCCTTCACTAAACTGGGCACGGGCGTGGCCAGCATGTGACACATCCTGCCCGCAGGCCGGGAGTTTGACAGCCCTGGTTAAAGTGTTTCTGTGTTCTTTCTATTCATTTCAACATGCTTTATTTCTAAGAATATGCTTAACTCCCCTGTTGAAATCAGTAAGACCTTAAAATATTTGGCTGTTTTAAAAACTTAGATTTTGGAGCACAAAATACAGAATGCAGGAGACCTAGCACAGAAGTATTAGAACACTGATCCTTTTTAAAACACATTTGTGTTGCGTTAATTCAACCTGGCATGGAATTTCCATTCTAATGTAGGAAATTTCACTATTAGCCAGTAGATACGGCAAAATCAATTTTAATTATCAAAGCACTACTTAATTGCACATCTTTGATTTTATCTTCCTGTATGTACCAAATGCTCAAATTCTCTACCACATCCCAATGCCTCTTTGCTTACTCATTTAATGAGCCTATCCTGATTAGGTGATAAATGAAACCTTCCTGGAGGATATACTTGGGATTCCCCCTAACCAACTTGCTCAGACTGAAGAAGCTACATGCTTAACATTTTAAACAAACAAGAAGTCCAGTTGCCATGACTCTACTTCCAGACAATTCTGCCTGAATGACTGAGAATCTTCATCAACATTTTATTCATTTATTTATTTTGTCAATCTCGTATTAGATAATACATAGCAATAGCAATAGCAATAGCACTTTACTTATATACCGCTTCATAGTGCTTTACAGCACTCTCTAAGCGGTCTACAGAGTTCAGCATATTGCCCCCAATAATCTGGGTCCTCATTTTACCGACCTCAGAAGGATGGAAGGCTGAGTCAACCTTGAGCCTAGTGAGATTTGAACAGCTGAACTGCTGAACTAGTAATCAGCTGAAGGTCGCAATGCTGCTTTTAACCACTGCGCTATCTCAGCTCCTATATAAGTATATACATAATTTGAATACATGAAATGAATAAAAGTAAAATGGAACATTAGGACAGGGATGGTAGGCATTCAGGTGCACTTATGCACGCCCCTTACAGACCTCTTAGGAATGGGGTGAGGTCAACATTAGACAGTCTAAGGTTAAAATTTGGGGGGTTTGGGGATGAAACCACAGAGTCGGGTAGTGTATTCCAGCCATTGACCACTTTGTTGCTGAAGTTGTATTTTCTGCAATCGAGTTGGGGCGTTTCACTTTAAGTTTATATCTATTGTGTGCTCATGTGTTGTTGTGGTTGAAGCGGAAGTAGTTATTGACAAGTAGGACATTGTAGCAGATAATGTTATGAACTACGCTTAGGTCATACCGAAGGCGGCGTAGTTCTAAGTTGTCTAAGCCCAGAATTTCAAGTTTGGTGGTATAAGGTATTCTGTTGTGAGCAGAGGAGTGTAGGACTCTTCTCGTGAAATATCTCAGGACCCATTCAATTGTATTAATGTCTGATATGCAGTGCAGGTTCCAGACAGATGAGCTGTATTCGAGAATTGGTCTAGCAAATGTTTTGTATGCTCTGGTTAGTAGTGTAATATTACCAGAGAAGAAGCTACGCAAGATTAGGTTTACAACTCTTAATGCCTTTTTGGTGATGTTGTTACAGTGGGCTTTGGCACTTAGATAATTAGATATGAGTACTCCAAGGTACAATTGTACAAGGTACAATTACACTTTAGCCTTCAGCTAGATATAGGCAGATTGGGATCTAACTGTAGAATTCTGCAAATAATTGACATTAGATTAGCTAAGATTTCCAATTTCTTATCATTTAACAATGGAAACAACAAAGTCTTCCCTCTTTTTATAGGGTGGAATATTTGGCCCTTCAGATGTTGATAAACAACTCCCAGCTGCCCCAACTGGAGCGTGAATAGTGACATCGGTTGGGAGACTTATTTTAGCAATGTGTAAACCACCAAATTCAGTGCACACCAAGAACTCCACAATTCAACTCTGTGCTATATATATTTCCCTCTATTGAAGTTCCACATGCCTGGCTGAAACTGACAGGATTCTTGATATATACTGAGATATACGGTAGATTACCCCACCAAGAGACCGAGTAGGTACAAAAGACAATTGGCTTCATGTGAGATACACTACTTTATATCTTGCCTCGGTCTCACTTCTGAGCCACAATTTAGGTCTAGGAAGAGCATTTCCAGTTACCAATCAAAAATGAATTCTCCCAGCCTGAAGTCTACTCATATTTGTCATAAATGATGTCAACCTAAACTTTTATGTGTTCAGTTGCTCAAATCTGTCTCATGTAAGGCTTTGAAACAAACTTTCAGCATCTTCTAGGTTATTAACAGAGGGTTCTTGGTTTTCCAGTGTTACACCATGTCAGCTTTGCCTCATTATAATTCCATTCAACAGCAGAGGGCAATTTATTTTCATTTGCCAAGTAGCTGTCATGTGGAAGCTCCTCGGGAGATTTTTTTTTCCAAAGGGTCTTCTACCATGACAACTTGTGAATCGCCTATACAATTTTAATGCTGAAAACAAACTATAGTCCACATGACTATAGCTGTAATGATTTTTCATGACTGAAAAAAAAATCAGGTTACCAAAACGACACAACACATTTATTTGCCAAAGCAAATATTTTTTTTGCTTTGGGGAGTTATTTTTTCCTTAGGATGCTTCCAAAGCTATCCTTGAATTTATCCAGGGAGTGAAATTCCAGAGTATCTGACCTTGCTTCCAAAGTGCAATTGATGCATTAGAAATTCTTCTGTTTCGGTCTTTTAAAATGTTGTGTTTTTTTGTTTTTAAATCTTTGTGTATACAAGTTATCTGTGTTTTCAAATTTTCCATAAAGGGGTTTAAGAAGAGCTTTTAATTATTTATTTATATATCTAGTCCAGTAAGGCCAACAAGATGCTTATAGGAAACTCCAATTTTGACTCCTAGGTATAAACTTTAAGAGCATCAAACCATCATGTTCAGGAATCAAATCTATTCATATACTCTGTGAATACGTTGTTTCTTTTTAAAGATTTCAATGGATATCTGGCCAGCATTCTATTTCTACAGAAGCCAATCATTTGTTCAAGGGAAGCATATTGGAAGGGTGAGAGTAACTTTAGTAGGCTTTGAAAAACCTCTAAATGTCTAGTAGACTTTCAAAACCTTATTCTCCATTAATTTGCTTCCTTTTTAAAAACATCTGTGTTAACTATCACTGGGGTTGGAGGTAGCATATTCCCACGTGGCAGGGGTGAGATGCTCACTTACCCAGACTGGTGCGCTGCTCCGCGGTCCTCCATGCTTTGTGCGCGTGCGCACACGCTACGCGCGCGCACCCCCTCGCGCGATTTTGCTTCTGCGCATGTGCGGAAGCAAAATCGCGCTGAAATCTCGTGAGGAAACGCGCGTGCAAGAGAGATTTTGGCGTGATTTTACTTCCGCGCATGCGCAGAAGCAAAATCTCACTGAAATCTCTCTTGCGCGCGTGTCCCCTCGCGAGATTTCGGCGCGATTTTGCTTCCGCGCATGCGCAGAAGCAAAATCGCCCAAGAATTCATGAAAAAGAGATGGCGATGCGCGCGACTGCCGGGTGGAGACGGTACCGGAGCAGTCGCGCGCATATTGGGGTATCGGCAGGTCCCTACCGGAGCTCTGCACTGGACCGCACAGGTAGGATCCCACCCCTGCCACGTGGGAATAAATACTTCCTCTGATTCAGATCTGCCACTATTCAGTTCTATTAACTAAATCTTTTGAGTTACATATTCTACATAGAAGCCTATACATCTTTATCATGAGCCTCTTTCTTCCCTATTTCAAAATTAAAAATCCCAGACCTTAATTGTTCTCCGAATGAGGGAATTGCTGAGCCATTTATCATTTGGGCTGCCATTCTATACATCTTCTCTTACTCTATATCAGTGGTGGCCAACCTTAAGCATACCATGCGCCAAATTTTTTCGCATACGAGTTCAGATGCGCCATTTATTATTTATTTATTTATTTGGTCATTTTTGTATGCCACCCCACTGCCGTAGGAGTGGAGTGAATGTGCTCAGTGCGTGGGATCCATGCACGTAGCCCTCCAACAAGCTCAAGACAGCGCCGCCTGCAACGAAAAACTTTATTTTTTTGCCCTACACGTGGAGCTGGTAGGCTACAAGCAGCTCAAGCTGATCACTTGTTCAGCAAGAAAGTGATTCCGACCTTCTTATTGTCCGATCCCCTTCTCCCTGAATAATTCTGGAGAGCATGTGATGTTCGAAGTCAAACCGGAACCTGGTAGCCCCAAACAGTGCAGGTTTTTGCATTTTGTTTTTTTCGGTTCTCCCAACTTTTCTAGGGAAGCACCCAAGTGGGTGGAAACCAGAGGCTGAGTTGCGAAAAACCCCTTTTGAGGTTGCGTGGCTTCTCCTCTCCCAGAAAGGCACAGCAGCGGGAGAAATCGCTCTGGGTGGCCCCCATTTATTGCCTACTCAAGTTGGTCTCAAAAAGTTTTGAAGAGGTTTCGGAGAGGGAGGACTGGCCCAGGGGTGAAATGCTGCCGGTTTGGAAGGGCCAGTCAGTCGTTGCAGAGCCAATGAAACTGGCGGCGGTCGAGGCTCAGGGCTTCTCCCACCCACTTCCCCCGCCCGCCTGGATGCTGCCATTTGAGTTCTTCTACGCTCTGTGCATGCGCAAAGCATTCTGTGCATGCAGAGAGCATACAAGATCTCAAATGGTGGCATCCAGGCGGGCGAGGGAACTGAGTGGGAGAAACCCAGCGCCGCGACCACCGCCAGCTCCATCAGCTCTGCAATGACTGACCGGCCCTTCCAAACCGGTAGCATTTCACCCCTTCAGCAAAGAGACATAGCGCCTGATTCCCCCGCTTTTTTCTCTAAAAATGTGTCACCTTTTCTGTCTATTGGATGATTGCAATGCGCCACTTGCAATCCTCCAATGTGCCATATTTGGCGCATGCCCCATGGTTTGGCCACCCCTGCTCTACATCATCACTTTTGAAATGTGATGATTAATATTGTGCATAATACTCTTAAGTATACCAATTTTTGCATGGGTGTTGCGTTTCTTGAACACCTCTTATCTAATGACTTACGTTTTCTCAACATTTTGTGATAAGAAGGCTCAAAAATCTTCATCAAAAGTTTTTTTAAAAAAATAATCCAATGCACAGTGTCTAGCAGTCAGCTTTTTCAAATGCAAACATTCAGAGTGAGGGAAGCGAGACAGGACTGAACTTTGCAGAAACCCTGTGGGTCTTTCTACTTGCACTTTGGAGTGCTGATCATTTTAATAATACTGAAATAGTTGTTTCCTGTCATTCTTCTCATTTTTTTCAGGATTTCAATTTTCTGAGGAAGTTGCCTTGCATCTAGTAGCTTGGGAATCGTGTTACTGTTCTCCAGACCTTAGCAATATTCGGATTATTTCTAACAGACAACTTACAAAACCATAATGACGCAATGGTCTGCATGGATTTTAAAAGCAAAATTAACCATTTATGGGGGGGAGGGGATTCTATCCTATAGGGCACTTGATGGCAATACTCCTTTTTTATATACATTGGGAATTCATGTGATGGAATGTAGTGGGCTGGATTCCCAAGAGGGAGGGGATGAAGGAGGAGTGAAAGGCAACTCAGTTCAGATAGTTCATGTGAGAGAAAGAGGTTGAAGACACCCCTTCCCTCATAGTTCCCAGTGTATATGCTTTAATTTGGCAAGATTCTGTCTTTAGGGGTAAAACAATAGCAATACAATAGCACTTAGACTTACAGTATATATTGTTCCATAGTGCTTTACAGCATTCAAGACAAGGTTGACTTAGCCTTCCATCCTTCTGAGGTCGGTAAAATGAGGACCCAGATTGTTGGGGACAATATGCTGACTCTGTAAACCGCTTAGAGAGGGCTGTAAAGCATTATGAAGCAGTATATAAGTCTAAGTGCTATTGCTAAGTGCTATTGCTATTCTCTGAGTAGTTTACAGAATCAGCATGCCCATTTAATTGCACAGAGAAAAGAGCTCAGGTTCACATGCACTTCTATCAAATTGTTTTAAAGTAATTTCTAAAAGCTCTCTGGGAAAAAATGATCTTTTTTTCTTCATCTTTACACATCATTTTTAATTACATCTTATTTTAGGAAAGATTCCTCTCTGCCATTTGGTTGTTTGACCATTTTCCTATACACTGACTTTGGTTTCACTATGATTAATGTTTCTAGTTAATAGAAAATATTTCAAATAATTTGAAATATTGATATTTCAAATCAATGCTAATTCAAGTTCAGGGTTTTGTTTCTCTTGTGTGATCAGCTGATTTAGGGAAAAATCATTTAGGATACCTAAAATGTTTAGCTCATTGTTTTGTGTAAGTATGAATGAAGTTGCCCAATATTTTGGTGTTCTGTATAGCTACATTTATACCCCTGTGTAAAAAGGGAATAGGAATAGCACAGCCGATAACAAATCAATTAATCTTCTAAGTATAATTAGCAACATTTGTTGCAAAGTATGCATATAATAAATTAACCACATGGGCTATTGGGGAGAACTTTATTGACCCTGAACAAGCAGGCTTCCAGACAGACAGATCAACAATTGATCACTGCCCAGTGTTACAATCTCTAACCCATATATAATGCAATTACATTCCTAACTATATTCTGCATTTGTTGGTTTTTGACCAGTTGGTTTTTGACCAGCATTTGACTTTATCTCAAGGAACAGATTATGGGCAATTTTAAGCAACCTCTTGATAGACAACTTCCTCTTGCTTCTAATATACAGATTATATGAGAAGACACGTTTAAGAATAAGAGGAAGTCACCAGAGAGACCTTTCTAACTATCATAAGACTTTCAGGAGGATGAAATACAACTGTATATTCACATCACTGTTTTTCAATGTTTATATAGATTTTCTAGTAAAAACGCTCCACTCCACTCCACTCCATGGATATTCATGCTCCCAAACTAGTAGATAGAAATTCCAATTCTTTTATATGTAGGTGATCTGGTTAAACTTTGAACAATGCAAATTGACATGACAGAAGCATCAAAAACCTTTGCATATTTTTATAAAAGTGAGTACCCGAACATTCATCCTAAAAAATGAAATGTTAATCTTTTCCAATAGTAAACAAAGACCTGCGTAATCAATTAATGATCATACAATTGAACATGTTGACCGCTCAGTATTTAGGGATTATCTTTCAAAGCAACAAGACATTAAAGGCTTAAATGCCACCTCAAAAGTACAGAGAAGGACTCCATCTATTTTAAGATTTTATAGAAATCAGAGAGAGAAATTCAATCTAGTGATAAGGCTATTTTAACATTGTACACCTACAAACAGATTTATCAATCTGTTCTTGGCCACCATTGCTACTTCTAGATGTGTGACTAATGTAATTTTGAAGCTGGAAGCAGGATTGCCAAGCATTGAAACCTAGGCCTGGTCTAAAATATTAACAACTTGAATCAGAGTTCCATTGAATCTCAGTAGATTACTTCCACTTGTTATTTGATAACTGGCACTTAGTTTGTGAGGATAAACTACTTTCTATGGATTTTCATCTGAATATTTAAGTCAACTGCATTATGAAGACACCATGAAGATCATTGATATGGAAGATTGGAAACAGTGAGCTTAATGTTAATGTTAATGTTCTTTGGTGGAGGGTTATTTGGATGGCTTTGGTAATTACATAATCTTACCTTTCACAAACACACATGGGTCTTTTCGTGGACATGCATTAATGTTTCCCTTTTGGCAGTTTTCGAGGGCAAAAGTTCCCTTTTTGGACAGAGTCTGTCCACGTAGAAAGGGGAAAATAGAACCGATGGCTCATATTCTTTTAATGTGTTATCTTTATGAATAAGCTAGATGCCAAAGGCTAACCCCAATTATTGAAAGATTTAAAGGACAGATTACTAAATCTCACTTCCATTTACTAGTAAAGAATACAATTCCTGATATTTCAGAACAAATCACAACATTTTGCTCTGGGGCCATACAAAAAGGAACAAGTGTGCCTTATGGATAAAACACACCAGAAACTTAGAAAGGCAACATTTACATTTTAACTTATTTTACTATTCTAAAATTATACACCATGAAACTGTTTACTGTCTTTTCTTGATTTTTTATCTACTGGATTTATTTATTTATTTATTTATTTAAATAGATTTGTATGCCGCCCAAACTCCCATTTAAGTAAGTGCCTTACAAAGATTTGTAAGATAATGACAAAGCAGACATTTTCATAGATAATATGTTTTATAGGTTTAGTTATTTAGCGGAGCTTTATATGTTTTAAGAGTTCTATGTCTACAATATAGATTTTATATTAAATTTATTTATTAACTCACTTATCTATATACGTATGGTTTAGGATTAGGGTTCTAATACATATGGATGGTTATGACATTATATTGTAAGTTTATTTCTTTTCAGTACTGGGACTGTATAAATACTCATCCATGTCCTTCAATGCTCTCTTTTAAATGTTTCTCTCCTTCTCAAGATACAGCTTTTTTCTCCAGGAAAAACTCCTCCTTTTTCAGTCCACTTGTGCATTTCAGCAAAATAGGAAAAAACAAAACAAAAAAGTATATGTTGTGGTGGTTGCCTTCTAATTTTAAAAAAGAGGGAAAATTTGTACTTACTCACACTGTAATATGAAAATTCATCTTGAACTGTATACCACCAATGGGTGGGAGTTCAATGACATACCAGGAAAATAATGTGCTGTAATCATCTGTGACATTTCAGTAAATAGTCTTCCTATCTATGCATTCTTGAATCATCTTTTGCCATGCTTCAACTGTTTAAATTAACTGTTCTCTCCATAGGCAGCAGCAGGCTTCCTTGACCATGTTTCAAATCTTTATCAAATCTTTACCAAAGCACATTAGACAAATTCAATGTTTAATTCATGTTTTCATAACTACAGCAAAAACTGTCTGTGACGGCACTGAATGTTTCAGTGCAAAGTGAAAATATTGGGGTCAGCAAGCAGACAATTAAACATTGTTACTGCATATTCTAACATGTCTCAGCAAACGAATGCTGGCATGAGGCTTACATGTTCACACCAGCATCAAAAGCTTTTGCACAGGGCATGATTATGTTATCAATATTTAAGCTGCTTGAAGTATCACATAACTAAGGTGACCAGACGTCCCGCTTTTGGCGGGACAGACACGCTTTTCAAGCGTGTGTCCCGCGTCCCGCATTCTTTCCAAAAAGTCACGCTTTTTTGGAAAGAATGCCGAAACAGCGGGACGTCTGGTCACCTTAGAAGGGGAAGCACAAAAGAGAGGTACTACCACCGAAATAAAAACCGGAAGCAAGTCGGGCAAAGCGGAATTTCAGCGAGCCGGCTGCCTGCTGGGGAGAGGGGGAAGGGGGGCTGCTCCTCCTCTCCTTCCCCCGCCCCATCCCTAGCCCCGCCCTCAGAGGCGCCACTGCTGTTGGGATGCGGGTGGAGGGGTGAGGGACGAGGAGCCATCGCCGCTGCCATCGTCTCAGAAAAAGGGGGTTGAGGTGCCGCTGCGGACTCGCCGCGGATGGCGGCGCAAACAGCCCTTCCTCGTCCCCCTCCCCTTCCTTCCCCCCGTCGCCTCGCTGCCGCCGTTGCCCTGGGGCTGGGCGGGCGACCGGGAGATCGTGGCGCTTGGATGCCTGGAGCTCGCGACAGAGACCTAGCCCCGAGCCCACCATGGGCTGCTGCGGGAGCGCCACCTCGCAGGTAAGATGCCGGCTGCCTCCTTTCCCCACCTCCCGCCTCCCATTCGTCGCTTGCCAGCCCAAGCCACTGCCGGCTCCCGAAGGGGAGGCGGGAGGCGAGGAAAGGCCTCCCGCCTCCCCCCCCCTGGACGCTGACATTTGCGTTGTTTTGTCCTCTGCGCATGCACAGCATTCTGCGCATGCGCAGCATTCTGCGCATGCGCAGAGGGCAAAACTCAAATGGCGGCACCCAGGCGGGCCCACCCCCCGTCCCGCTTAAAAAAAAAATCTGGTCACTTTACACATAACAGTCATCAAGAATTTTCTACATTTTATACTATTTTATACAGGACTAAACAAAACTGCTCATCTTTGTGAACACCACTTTTATGATCAGTAAGGTAAGGTAAGGCCACACTTGGAATACTGCATTCAATTTTGGTCGCCACGATGCAAAAGGGATGTTGAGACTCTGGAAAGAGTGCAGAGAAGAGCAACAGGGAAGATTGGGGGACTGGAGGCTGAAACATATGAAGAACGGTTGCAGGAACTGGGTATGTCTAGTTTAATGAAAAGAAGGACCAGGGGAGACATGATAGCAGTGTTCCAATATTTCAGGGGTTGCCACAAAGAAGAGGGAGTCAAACTATTTTCCAAAGCACCTGAGGGTAGAAACAAGAAGCAATGGGTAAAAACTAATCAAGGAGAGAAGCAACTTAGAACAAAGGAGAAATTTCCTGACAGTTAGAACAATTAATCCATGGAACAGCCTGCCTCCAGAAGTTGTGAATGCTCCAACCCTGGAAGTTTTTAAGAAGATGTTGGATAACCATTTGTCTGAAGTGATGTAGGGTTTCCTGCCTAAGCAGGGGGTTGGACTAGAAGACCTCCAAGGTCCCTTCCAACTCTGTTATTCTATTCTATTCCATCAAGGGAGTAATAACATGGAAAACGTAATTTTAATGTTTTAATTCAATTATTTCTTTAAAGGAACAGGCAGTTTTTATGCTAAGCTGCATTATTCTGAGTTATACACTTATAACTGCAATCAAATGAATGTGTCTCACTGTAAGAGCCACCAACTCGAGCCAGCTGAGACAAGGTAATGAATTAGAGGGTCAGGAACCTTTCTGTAAACTACCATCTAGTTTCATCTTGCTTCCAATGCTAACCTTAATATGCTAAAAAAAAATCCTACTATCCAGAAGTCTCAGACTCTGATCTAAGCAATATGACATGATCATCATTTGTGAACTTTATAGCCAGCTTTTGACAAGCAAAGTCAATGGGGAAGCCAGCAGGAAATCAGTATCTGTGGTCACACGATGTAAGGATCCTCTGCAGTGATTCACTTATCCACAGCCAGAACTGACAAAATGTCGCCGTAAGTTGGACATGGTCACATTTTTCTTTCATTTTATAACCACTTAGCAACAAAGTTGCTTGATCCAATTGCAGTTGGTAAGTGAGGACTAGAAAGTGCCAAATTGGAGAAGGTTGCTATAGTCTGAGAGTATCAGTGATCAAGTATTATTAATGATAATGTGAACATCTTGCAGACAGAACTTAGGAAAGTTAATGAACAATGAATGATAATGTGAACGTCCTGCAGACAGAATTTAGGGAAGTTATCAGAACTTGGGGACTCTTCTGCAGTCTCTTGCCTGGGTTATGTTGTGGCAGGCAGGAAAAAAATGATAATTTTAAAGAGGATGAATATTGTATCTGGTTCCAAAATCCCAATTAGAAGTCTACATTTTGGAGATGTAGTCGCTGTGAGGTTAACTTTCTCCAGGAGGATTTGGTTGAATTTTATGTGCATCAAAGCAAATTATTTTTGTTGTTTAAATGTCTAAACTAACATCTAGTGGATTGCAGTTTAAATGCAAATTGCAACCCACTAGATTTTAGTTTATTTATTTAAAAAGCAAAAAATATTTGCTTTGATGCAGAGACTGTTTGTTGAAGAATAGTTCCTTCAAAGCCAGTCACATTATTTCACATCAAATGCCCATTATGGCATCCATTTACCCAGAAAAAGTTCTAATTTTTCAGGTCCAATGAAATGCAAAGCCAACTTATAGTGTGTTAGAGTTCAATGGATTTCTTCCAAAAGACATTGTAGAAACCTTGGGCTATAATATATCAAAGGTACACCAATAGATTAAATATGCATTTTTAAAAGATGAAGGATAAATTGAATAAATTGGATTATCCAGGTCAAGGGTTGGAATTTTTTTCTCATCAAAGGCAACATTTCCTTGGGGATAAAGCATTAGAGGCTACATAATGCATGAGGTAAAATCAAGGAGCAAATGAGGCCAAAATCAAAAGTAGTGAATATACTGTACATATAGTCTTCCTAGCGTATTCTTTTTTCCTGCTTTATAACTCTTTTCTTTTTGTCTCCAACATTTTTTGTCATAAGCTCTTCTCTCTCTCTCTCTCTCTCTCTCTCTCTCTCTCTCTCTCTCTCTCTCTCTCTCTCTCTCTCCCCCTCCCTCCCTCCCTCCCCCTCCCTCCCTCCCTCCCTCTCAGTGGAAAAGAGTGAAAAAGAGTTTTGACTGGATATGTAGACATGTTTCTTGCTGAGGACTTTTGGAATGAGATAAAATGTATAAAGAATGGTTGCAGGAATTGGATTTGTCTAGTCTAGAGAAAAGAAGGCCTAAGGGTGACATGATAGCAGTGTTCCAGTATATGAGGGGCTACCACAAAGAAGAGGGGGTCAACTGATTTTCCAAAGCACTAGAAGGCAAGATAAGAAACAATGGATGGAAACTAATCAAGGAGGGAAGCAACCTGGAATTAAGGCGAAACCTCCTAACAGCGAGGACAATTAACCAATGGAACAGCTTGCCTTCAGAAGTTGTGGATGCTTCATCACTGGAGGTTTTTAAGAAGAGACTGGACATACACTTGTTTGAAAGGGTGTAGGAGGGGTTGGACTAGAAGACCTCCAAAGTCAATCAAAATAGAACTGGAATAGAACTTATCAGCCTCCTCATTCTAACCTCATTTTAACTACTGATACTCATGTTGTCCACCCACATCATTGTTTCAGGTTATATCTACAAATTTATTTGGTTTCATATATGTGGTATTTATAACCATGTGAAAAAGTAAGTATACCCTCTTTGAGTTCTATCATTTTATGTATCAGGACATAGTAAAAATCATCTAGTCCTTAGCAGTTCTTAAAAATAGAACTCAAAGAGGGTGTGTTTTCTTTTTCATACGACTGTACTGCATTTTAAAAAAGCACTTTACGATGGAAAACAAATATGTTCATATGCGCTGAATATACTGAAACCCAACAGCTACGTTTAAAATGAAATCGTGAAATTAAATTGTGGAATGTAAGCTACCGCTAATGTTTTCCATTGGGTTATTTGTCACTGCACCAACAGCTATATTTCGTGGTGGCTAGGGATTTCAACTTGCCTTCCCTAGGGACTGACTCCAGTAAAGCTTGGGAATTCATGGAAATCACCGGCTCTGTTCCCTGGTCCCAGTTTATATTAGTGGTCATGCCTTGGGCCTTATATTTGTCTCTGAGATGATTGGTGATCCGGAGAGGGAGGTGATTTTCATCCTTTAACAGATTCTGTAACATTACTCTACTAGTAATAAAGATCAACCCAGAAATTCAAGCAGTTCTGGTTTCCTGAATTTACCATCCTTGGAAGATCTTAACAAGATCCATTTCAATTCCAAAGGGTATTTGGAGCAATTCTTATCTTTCTGGCATGGAGTATCTCCAAGGCCTGCTGCATAATTGGCAGCATGAAATAGGGTGGTCCCGATTTTTTATTGTTTAGTAGGTTAGGGTAGATAATCGCTTCTGTGGTGGAAAGCCATTTAGGAATTTTAGGATAGTGTGCTTTCTTTATTTTAAGCCAGACTTCAATTAGGGACCCTCTTATGTAGTGCCTCTGGAAGTAGGCATGTGCCTTCTGCTTTCCATCCCATAGGAATGCGTGCCACCCAGCCTGTAAGTCAAAACCTTCTAAGGTTAGGGTCCTATTATTTCTTAATGTTACCCACTCCTTTATCCAGCTGAGTGCCGCTGCTGTATAGTAGCTCTCCCAATCCGGGAGTCCAAAGCCACCCCTCTGCCTCTTGTCGTACAATGAAGTAGTTTTAATCCTAGCTTTCTTTTTGGCCCAAATGAATCTCTTAATTATATTGTTCAGTTCCAAGAAGTAGTTTCTCCTTAATCTAATTGGTGCTATTTGAAAGAAGAATAACACTTTTGGGAGGACCATCATTTTGATGGCCGCTATCTTCCCTAGAAAGGATAGCTGTAGTTTGGACCAACTTTCTAAATCCTTACTAATTTTTTGTGTTAGTTTTGTATAATTGTCCTCTTTTATAGAACTACACTTCGCTGTTAACCACAATCCTAAATATTTAATTTTTTTAACCGTCTTGATTCCCAATCTTATTTCTAAAGCTTTATTTTCTTCTTCAGTAAGGTTTTTAGTTATTATTTTAGTTTTATCCTTATTTAATTTTAATCCTGTAACCTTTCCGTATTTTTCTAGTTCTTCCAACAGGGCCATTCCAGATTTTAATGGGTCTTCCAAAATATACGTCATATCGTCCGCAAATGCTTGGACCTTATACTCTTCCTTCTTGATTTTAAGCCCTTTTATTTCACTACTGTTTCTTACCAGACTCAGAAGTACTTCTAATGTTGTTATAAATAACAATGGGGCTAACGGGCAGCCCTGTCGGACTCCTTTCCCTATAACTATTTTTTCAGTCAAATCGTTGTTTATTAAATTTTTTGCGTGTTGATCCTTATATATTGCTGATACTAAATTCACGAATTTTTCTCCAAATTTCATTTTTACTAGCTGTTTTATTAAGAATTGCCAATCTAGGCTATCAAAGGCTTTTTGCAGATCAATGAATACCAATGCCAATTGTTTCTCAATGTGGATATCATAATACGAAATTTTTTATCAGACAGTGATATTAACAGACCCTCGGGCAGCAGCCACTTAAATATAATTTTTTGTCTTGTTGTGCTGAGAGGAAGTTATAAGCTCTCCTTTTTTCTCTCACCCTTCTTGGAAGTTGTCGAAGTATTATAATCTCCTTTCCCTGAACTGTTAGAGTATTTTCTCTGGCCAGGGTATAAATCTCATCCCTAATGTTCTTCTTAATAAATCTGATATGGACTTCTCGGGGTAGCCTATTTCTACGGGCATAGCTCGTATACAGTCTAAAAACCTCATCCATTTCTCCAATGATTTCGTTTTGTGTCTTGTATCCAAGGCTGGCAATTATCTCTGCCATTTTTAAGGGTAGATTCTCGTCCTTCTCTTCAATTACGTTCTGAAATCTTATATTAAAAAAAGAGCGTTCTAACTCTAACTGGATAATAGCCAGCTCAAGGTCGTTGTTAATTGTCTCCAGCCTCTTCTCCTGTCTTTCCATTTTCTGATCTATTTCATCAGCTCTCCCTTCCACCTTTTTCAATCTCTCGTCATTTTTAGTAAGAGCTTCCTGTATAGTTCCCATTTTTTCCTCCATTGACCCCATTCTCTCATCAATCCTTTTAATATTCTCTTTCATTTCTTCCATATCCTCCCTAGCGCCCCCATGGTGTTTATCCATAGTTTCTTGTAATTTAATTATCTTTACTTACAAACAAATTTTAGATGACCACGATAATATTAGATCAAGGCAAGAACTTAGAACACTTGGAATTGAACTAGATTGGTGGCACTACCTACAGATTAGTACAAGGTACACCAGGGACGCGATACAACCTGGCTTTCAAAATGAACATGCTTTAGATAAAATTTTACTAGGACCAGATGGGAAAATAATTTCTCGGCTCTATGACTTTATGTTAGAATATAATCTTTTTGAAGAAGTGGTGAAAGGCAACATGATAGCTTGGGCACAAAACTTTGGCTATTCAATAACACTCTCAGAATGGGATAAAGTTTGGGAACTAAACTACAAACTTACACTAGCAGTCACATACAAAGAAAATATATACAAAATGTTTTATCACTGGCACCTCCCCCCGGCCCGACTGGCAAAAATGTTCCCAACAACCTCCTCAAAATGTTGGAAGTGTAAAAAAGAGAGAGGAACTTACTACCACCAATGGTGGACGTGCCCTAAAGCCAGAACCTTCTGGAACAAAATTAGAGCTTGGCTGGAAGAAATAATACAGAGAGAAATCCCACTAAAACCTGAATTTTTTTTATTAGGGATACTCCGTACAAAATACTCAAAAGAAGAAAGATATTTAATACTACATATAGTTACAGCAGCCAGATTAACATATGCCCAAAATTGGAAACTAGAACATACCCCCACTGCCTCGATGGTCATCAGAAAAATACTGGAGTGCGCAGAAATGTGCAAATTAACAATGCCGATACATGGGAAGGACGATACAGATTTCTACCAAATATGGAACAAGCTATATAATTGGATCAGCCAAAACCCAAAATTAAAAATTTGGCAGATGAATTGAGATATGTTTAAAACCACTCTCTTCTGTAAGTTGTAACTAAATGAATTAACCTATGGATGACTACCACCGACACCTATGTTATGGAACATACTTAAAATGTATATACAGATTTCGATACAAAACAAATACTTCAAGAACGCTGTAAAAAAGTACTCGATTTCTTTGTAATGTTGCGTGTAAATATGTGTATTCGTTCGTGCTATATGTGTTATGTCCGTGTGTTGTTGTGTGTTGTTCGTGTTCTTTTTTATTGTAAAATTTCAATAAAGATTATTTTTAAACAAAAAAAAAAGAAATAGGGTGGTCCCTGGAAAATATTTTTCCAAAGCAGTCTCTTCCTGGTAGCCAATCCCAGTGGTGCCTTGCCTTTATGAGATCAACCAGCCTGGAACAAGAAGATGACGAGCAAATCTGACCAAGCATGGGTTCGTACATATATTTGGCCTATATCATGGAGATAAGGGAGGTCAAGGTGGCTTACTTCCCCTTCCTTATTGCATCAATCAGGTGTTATCCTCATATTTATATAGGTAGTCCTCGACTTACAACAGTTCACTTGGTGACCATTCAAAATTACAACAGCACTGAAAGAAGTGACTTATGACTGTTTTCCCCATGATCATGTGATCAAAATTCAGCTGCTTGGCAACTGGTTCATATTGATGACCGTTGCTGTGTTCCAAGGTCATGTGATCATCTTTTGTGACCTCCTAATCGGCAAAGTCAATGGGGAAGCCAGATTCACTTCTGAAAGGAATATCAAATTTAAATTGATTTTGACTAGCATCTATTACAGGACAGCCACAATAAATTTAAATAAATTAAACAACCTTTAGAAGGAAGAGGTCTCTAAGTTGTCTCTTAGCAGCACCTGGTCACAATTTTTTTCCTATGATGAGTTGTAACCTGCTCATAAATTGATATATTTTTAAAAAATATGGGTAGGAGCTAAACCACAAGAGCTAAATATCATCTTTCATGAGCTCACAATTTGAATTTCTACATCCCAAATTGTTTTCACTCCACAGTATTAAAACCCAATTTGCTTTTCATTTTATAAAATCCTTTGCTTGTTTTTACATGGATGAAATTGTCAGGTCGAGGGGAGGGGAAGAAGTACTTTTATTATGTATATGAAAACTCTCCCGTGAACTGCGAGCTAAAGATGATACATCAAGTCATGCATCATTAAGAAATAATATGGCTTGAGACATATTACCTCCTGGAGTAGGGATTAATGATGGAATGAGTACTACGAATCTGCTTGTGGCATTCAAGGAGGCCATGGCTGTGGCTCGCTGCAATTTTGCACACAAAAAATGGAGGAGAAGGAGGGAGAAGAATGACCTTCATTTCTTAAAATGTATTGTTTAGGCTATTTTCTTTGTCAAGAGAGCATTGGAAGCATAAATCACATTAACTGTCATTATGTAGGATTGAAAGATATAGATAGTCCTCCTGCTGAAGGACAAAGGCAGGGAATGAAGACTGCCCCCTCCCCTTAAATATTGTATATTGCTCTCTAGGGAATAATTTCTTGTTATCTCCTTCTCAGATCGATGGTAAACTCTTTTTTTTCACCTTCACTTGTCAACTTTACGTATACATATTGCATACATACTTGTCACCTATTCTCATTTGGAATAACGAATGCTATGCAAAGTGCAGAAAGGAAGTAAGAAATTGTAAAGCAAAATAATTAAAGCCGTAAGATGAAATAAGCAAATATAGCTAAAGCTGGTTTACATCACAGCTTACATGCAGCAACACAGTTTTTAAAAGGAACAATAGTTAATAGTTAGAACAATATTTTTCAATTTGGCAATTTTAAGATCTATGGACTTCAACTCCCAGAATTCCTGAGTCATCTGGCTGGGGAATTCTGGGAGTTGAAGTCCATATACCATATTTTTTGGAGTATAAGACGCACCGGAGTATAAAACCTTAGTTTTGGGGGAGGAAAATAGGGGGGGGGGAATCTACCTACCAGGTATTCATCTGGCTAACGTCCTTAGTCTGTTCAGCTTCAGCACATTATTTTATCCTCTGGTTAGGGCTGAAAAGCACCGCTTTTTCAGAGGGAGTAGGAATGAAAACAAGCCTGCAAAGACTTAGGGCTGGAAAAAAACCTTCGGAGGGAATAGAAAGCTGGGAAGATCCCTAGCACCTTGTTAGGGCTGGGGAAAAAAAAGCTTCGAAAAAGCTACATCCGAAGTATAAGATGCACCCAAATTTTCAGCCTCTTTTAGGGAGGAAAAAGGTGCATCTTATACTCCGAAAAATATGGTATCTTAAAGTTGCCAAGTTTGAAAAATACCGGCCTAGAGCTTTCAATATACTTCTCTGTATCTTTTAATCTTGTGAGATATTTACAAGGTTTAATGCTCCACACATGGCATTTTATTCTTTAGAATTTGCAACTCTGATATATCTTGTTAACTTCATTCAGCCACAGCTTTGTCTTTCTGTTCCTCTTGATCCAGTTAGTCTTTCTTCACATATTTTGTGATCCAGTCGTCTTTACAATCTATCTCTGACCACACTACTCTTGGTTTCCATTCATTTTTTACCCTCTCTCTTATTTTACCATATCTACTTCTTAAATATCCATTTCCACTGTAGTTAACTGCGTTTATCTTTCTCCTAGTATATCTAACTCTCACTTCTATATAATAAAGATGGCAGAAGCATACTCTTAAGCAAGCCAATATATTTCTACCAGCACTACAAGCTTTCCTTGTATAACCAAGGGGACATCACACAGTTTTCTTCACATCCAGTAACCAACCTTCAATTCCATATTTACAATCCATAATTCAAGACTATTCATGCTATCATTTTTTTTCTTTTTATGACCCTGTAATCTCTTGATTTGGGTAGGGTCCAGATGACTGGGTAGAGCTGGGCATTTACTGGCCAGATGCCCTTCCTGACGCCTATGTGGAGTTCGCAGCAGATATTTTCTCTCTGCTCCCTGAGAGAGAAACATCTGCCGCTATCTAGGATCAAACTCTCAACCTTCCAAGTGGGAGGCTAGCATCTTCACTACTAGGCTGTTCACCACTGTTCACTATTCATGCTATCATACCTTTCTCTAGTCCGCTTTCTATTACACAAGCCAAACCTCGTACCCGTCCTGCAGTCTCGGAACCCAGGAGTCGATGACAGCTGTCACTGGGGAGGAACTCACTGCAGATAATTTCAGCGATGCGAAGAATTCACCTCAGAGAAATTGGATGACTGGAGAACCTTCAAGAATGGGAGCAGAAGGCACGCTTTCTATTACACAAGCCAGACCTTGTACCCGCCCTGGCTCCTGCAGTCTCGGAACCCGACCGTTCAGTCCAGGATTCCACTGTCCTGTGGTTTCTGGAGCTTATTCTGCAGGTAGAGGGTGTGCCCACGCCCAAGTCGTACACAGAGGTCATCATGCACCACTGGGCGGCTCCAGGACCGGGGTCCAGCACGTCATTGGCGGTAGGACAGCTCTATAATGCCGCCCCCGATCTGGATACGACAGGTCAGATCCCGGCTGCTGATGCGCCGGTGGTGACATTGCATAATAGATCCGCTATGCCTGGCGATCCAGCAGAAGCATTATGGCCAGGAGACCTCCGATCTCGGAATGAAAAAATAATAATAATTTTAAAAAATGATAAATAATAATAATAAAATCGCTGCCATGGGCGCCTCAAGCAGCAAATATACAATATGCAACCTTTCTTTTTTATAAGAGAACAATAACAGTTTTCTTACAACAATCAGGTAAGGATACAGACTTAAACTCATATATTAAATAAATCAAACAGCCACATTATAGCTCTCTTCACCACCTTCTCAAACAATTCTTTTCATAAAAACTGTTCTGCATTTTCTCTGCCTCTTTTAATGTTATTTGCCTCTTGCTCTTTGACTCTTATTTTTTTAAACTTACCTGTATATTACAAAATATTTCATCCCTATTTTTGCAGCAACCTTTTTCTTAGATGGTTATAATCCTCATTCACAGCCTCTTTCACTTTATCATTCCACCAAAGCATTTTAAAATATTTTCCAATAGCATACATCTACAGATTTCTATGACACACTGTAGTATAATTATTTTCATTCTGTTTCATGCAGCTTGCACCTCCTATTATCCTATGCTTACTTTCCATTTTTTCTGTTGTAAGATTAATCTCTCTGATACAGGACATGCAAAGGGGATCACTATTCACTAATCTGTGTAATTTGAAAGGTGAGAATCAAAAGCCAATTCTACAGAAAGGCTATTGGGAAGAGTAAACAAAATAATAAAGAATTCATTTTGCACAAGAGCTTGGAAGTAACCTTGAATGATAAATACCAGATATTTCACAGGAAGGATTCTATGAACAGATACCTTACTCTGCTGCACCAATAAATAAAGAGTGGTTTTCTTACCATTTTTCTTAACCCACATTTGCCACTGAGTAAACCAATAGTGTACCACTCCCATTAAGTATGCGCTAAGTAATGAGGTTTAGCTAATATAGTTCCTTAACAAATGATATATTTGAATGGTAATGCTTTTTTTCTTCTCCTTCTCTTTTTTCCCATTCATCCAGACTACGTGATCTCAGAAACTGCCCTTGGCATAATGCTGCAAACAGATTTAGTTCTCCATATATAGAGTACTACATGTCCTGTACATCCAGTGGCACTTACATAAACATATAGACACTGTTGGCAAGGGTTGTCAAGATTAATTACATACAAATATTTTCTATGGGCATCAGACCAAAAGAAGGGGGTATGATGGGCTATTATCATGAAATATACAACTGCAGTTCAACATAAAGTGTATTAAAAATGACTAAACGCTTACTTTTCACATCCAGGAAACATTCCTTGTTTTATTCTCTCTGATGTAAAATATAAAATTTAACTCTTTGTACTCATGTAAACTTCTTCTTTTCTAAAACTTTTACAATAGTTTCTTGAATCATTGTCTATGGAGATTCTCAGTCATCCTGGTCATGGTTATCCCAAAGGTGCTTTTTTTTTTTAAAGGCAGCTGGACTTTCTTAAAGTTCAATTGCTTTTTTAAAAAAGCGCCTTTCTTGAATCAACTTTCTATTATTTATTTGACAGTCCACATCATTTTACAGAATGATCGATTTAATTATTAAAAAGCATTTTTGTTGATGTTTGAATTACGGCTTGCGGTGATAAGATCTTTTTCCTTAGAAACTAATCCCCATCAAATAAAAACCGATAATAATGTCTAATTAATAAAATATTTATTTCAGTAGAAAAGAGCATAAAACCATAATCTTAATAGCTACATTTCTACAAACTAAATCATGTCCTCTCTCGGCAGAGGACTACAGCAGAGTGAAGAAAAATCCAAAGGAATGTTAGACATGTGCAGATCACCTATCACGTGTCTGCTTTGCTAGGGATGTTTGAATACCATGAGTATAGCATATGATCACAGCTGACAATCAAAATTCACATCGTGACAATTTTATTCACTAACTTCATCTGGGTTCCCTTGGCATGTTTGAAGCTAAAACTATTTTCTAAGTGCAATTTCTGTCTTAAATGTACTGAACTGTTAAGCGCTGTTTACAAATTTCTGTTTGCACATCATGATGGTGTTTCGTACTTTCCCACTTCATAACGTGTGTTTGGGGGGGTTTTTTGCAAAATTTTGCAAATGTCCATTTTTCTCCTTGTGTGTATTCTAGAATTCCAGATGTTCTGCTTCTCTGAAAAAAGGAAATATAGCCATTTTAACGATATCATTTGGCCTCAGGGTCTAGCTAATGCTGATAGATAAACACAGGAACTAAAATGCAATAAAACAAAAGAACAGCACCCAGGAGGGACATCTAAAGGTAACCCATTACATCAGCAAGAACTGAATGGACATTACTTGAATTCAGAAATAAGTTAGAAATATGAAGAGAGCAGTTACTACCACCAAAATCTCCACTACCGGCAAAGAATAATCTCTCATTCCTATTTCTACCCTCATGCCTATATGATATACCCATATTTTTCAGAGTATAAGATGCAACTTTTTCCTCCCTGGAAAGAGGCTGAAAATTTGGGTGCGTCTTATACTCCAAATGTAGCTTTTCCAAAGCTTTTTTCCCCAGCTCTAAGGAGGTGCTAACAATCTTCCCGGCTTCCTACTCCGTCTTTGCAGGCTTGTTTTCATTCCCACTCCTCTGGAAAAGGTCTTTTCAGCCCTAACGAGGTGCTAACTATCTTACCGGCTTGCAGCATTTTTTTATTCCTACTCCCTTGAAGTAGTTTTTTACCAGCCCTAAGTCTTTGCAGGCTTGTTTTCATTCCTACTCCCTTCGAAGAATATTTCTTTTCAGCCCTAACCAGGGGATAAAATAATGTGCTGAAGCTGAACAGACTAAGGATGCTAGCCAGATGAATACCTGGTAGGTAGATTTCCCCCCCCCCTATTTTCCTCCCCCAAAACTAAGGTGCGTCTTATACTCCGAAAAATACGGTATTCAGTCATCTAAATTGTTTTGCAAAGTTCTGATAACTTGGAATGCTTATGTCAGGGTTAGGGTTCAGAGCAGGTGCTCTCTAGATAGTTAATATAATTTCAGTAAATCACACTCAGTTTACTCAGTGGAAGTTGTAGTCAGGAATACCTGGCTTGTAGTAAAAGGAGACTGTCAAATTGATTGATGCTCTCTAGCAGATGATTATTAACTGGAAGTCTGAATTTTTTAATCAATGAAATGTCAATTTACATAGGTGAGGTTGGCTGGTTTCTGAATTTTTTTCCAGTGCTGGCTGCCTCGTCAATGTAACAAAGAATTAGAAAGAGCTAATTAACAATTGTCATTTCCTTTCCTTCCAACAATAAGTGATAGCTTTCTGTTGACTGAACTGTGGATGATCTTGTTTGTCATTTAGGCAGAAATCCTAAATTGAGCCAGAGCAGTTAATAACTTAACAAGGAACTATACTGACATTTAAATAACTTGCACATTTATTATTCACATGTAGTCAATTGATCAGTTAATCTCTTCAAAGGCAGGTGGTTGAAGAATTAGAATTATTTAATTGGAGAACAGTTCCAATTATAAATTTCTTATAAGTTATCTTCTCTAGGAAGGTACAACTTTATATACTTGCTATTTATGATGCAAATAATTACAACAGCTGTTGCTGTAGATAAGCTTTAGTAAAAAAAGAAAAGGGAAGAGAGAGAGAGAGACCGTCTGTTATTTAGTCACATGTTTTCTTCAATAGTAATGCACACATTTCTGCAACAGTCATAATATTTCTATGAATTGTACAAATGTGCAAATAAAAAGGGAGAAAGTTTACTAATGTCAGAATATAGAATTTTACCACAACAAATGTAACTTTTGGACCTTTGGGTCCGTTTGGTCTCATGGTTAAGGCACCAGGCTGGAAACAGTGAGACTGTGAGTTCAAATCCCACCTTAGCCAGAAAGCCAACCCACCTCACAGGATTGTTGATCCGGGGAAAACAGAAGGAGGAAGGAGTATTAGGTATGTTCGCCACCTTGTGTCATTTGAAAAAATAATAAAGGCAGGATACAAACAAACAAACAAACAAACAAACAAATTCGATCTTTGGTTTTATATGCTGAAATCCTAAAGCTTCTTGTCCAGGTATGCTGCACAATACTGCACATTTGTCATAACTACACATACAAGTTCTATAGCTTGTAAATAATTCTGCTCTCTACTTGGCATGAAAATCTAAACCAGAACTTTCTCCAGGCACAGCCTAGGGAAACCTCAGCAATCCACAATATACGAAAGAGAGTTGCAGCAAAAGGGAGGGCACTATAGGTAGTCCCCAACTTACAACCACAATTGAGCCCAAAATTTATGTTGATAAGTGAGAAATTTGTTAAGTGAGTTTTGCCCCATTTTACCACTTTTCTTGCCACATTTGTTAAGTGAATCATTGCAGTTGTTAAATTAGTAACCCGGTTGTTACGTGAATCTGATTTTCCTATTGACTTGCTTGTCAGAAAGTCGCAAAAGGGAATCACATGACCCCGGGACATTGCAACCGTCATAAATGTGAATCAATTGCCAAGCATCTGAATGTAAATCTCGTGATCCTTGGGATTCTGCAATGGTCATAAGTCTGAAAAATGGTCGCAAGTCACTTTTTTCAGTGCCGTTGTAATTTTGAAAGGTCACTAAGTGAACTGTTGTAAGTCGAGGACTATCTGTATATATGCTGTGGCCTAGAGGTGGAGCTCTTGCCTCGCAATCAGGAGATTGTGAGTTCAATCCTAGGTAGAGGCAGGTGTAGGGTCTCCTGCTTGGGCAGGGGGTTGGACTAGATGACCTGCAAGGTCCCTTCCAACTCTGTTAATCTGTTAAATCTGTTAAATCCACTTCCTTATTTATTTATTTATTTATTTAGCAATTCTTATATGCCGCCCTACTCCCTGGGGACTCAGGGCGGCGTACAACATGTGCAAGAACAGCTATAATGCAATAAAAATACAATAATAAAATAGCAATTTAAAAGAATAAAAACAACACAAGCAATACAAACATGGGGGAGACCAAGATGTTCAACGGTCTCTGAATCACCCCGCCTGCAGGAAGAGCCATGTCTTAATGTTCTAAATTGTGCGTTATTCCAATTTCATTTAAATTGTTTTACCAAACTTTTGTAATGATTTGTTTCTGGAACCCTGTACTTTGATATGGCCCAAGGGCTAATCAATAAATAAATTCATTCATTCATTCATTCATTCATGTCTTAATGGCTTTCCGGAAGGCCAGCAAGGTGGGAATAGTTCGGATCTCTGGGGGTAGTTGGTTCCAGAGAGCCGGAGCCCCCACAGAGAAGGCCCTCCCCCTTGGTCCCGCCAACCGACATTGTTTGGTTGAAGGGACCTGGAGGAGACCGACTCTGTGGGACCTAACTGGTCGTAGGGATGTATGAGGTAGGATGAGGTCCCAAAGATAACCTGGTCCTAAGCCATATAGGGCTTTAAAGATGATAATCAACACCTTGAATTGCACCCGGAGACCAATGGGCAACCAATGTAGCTGGCAGAGTATGGGTGTTATGTGGGTGTACCTAGAGACACCCACCACAGCTTGCGCAGCCGCATTTTGCACCAATTGCAGTCTCCGGATACTCTTCAAGGGTAGCCCCATGTAGAGCGCGTTACAGTAGTCCAATCAAGATATTAGCTATCCTTGATATTAGCTATCAAGGAAGTGGATAAATTCACTCCTCCTGATGTGCAGCTAAGTCCCGCTTAATGGAAGGAATGGCCATGTAGATACTATATTTGTATACTCAGATCTTTGAGAAATATCATACGGAGATGACCTGCTGATTAATTGTAGGCAGAATAAGGAAGCATTTATCAATTGACTGCATTAAATATATCATGGAAATGTTTCTACTAGAGCAGGCCTTTGGATTCTGTCTGAAAAGTTTGGAGCTCCTCAGAAGCTTATTAAACATTCCAGAACAAAGGCAAGAACTATGGCAGAGAATTACTAGTCACACTGCTCTACATTTACCAAGTTTTCCTTATATTGTTGTACAGTATTGGGAGAAATGCGCAGAGATTCTTCTGGCTCACCATTTGCACTAAATATTAATACAGTTTACTTGGATTTGCCTTAGTGTATTGTCTGAATCCTGTTGTTGCTAATTGTAGAATATGCTTTACACCTTAGTATATTATGTAAACCCGGTCAATTTATTCAAGTTGGTATCCAATTAAGCAAATAATGGTTTGGTATGATGTGTGGTTACCCTCTGGAGGAAAATTGGAAATCACTGTACACCAGCATTAGGCTGCAATTCCAAATATAATTTCTAAAAAAAGTAAGTAAATGCCATTCAAATGTTAATATCGACTTACGAAAAAGCATGCTTGGATTCAATATACAACTTCTTTCCCTAACCTGGGATCTCCGGAAGTGTTAGATGACAGGTCTCATAATTCACACTCATGTTTGGGAATTACATCGTTTTAGTTGAATACAATCTGGAGAGTATCAGTATAGAAAAGGCAGCTAGAGACTTCATTTCAATTTCAGCCACTAATTTGGTTATACCCAGTGGATCCTCAGGCTAGAATAAAATTTCTCAAAACTGTTGCAATATAAATATAAAATAAAAACCGGAAGCCACCGTCAATCTATTTGCTCCATTAATCATCCCTTTCTGAAGAGTTAATCTTTTCCATTTATTTTAACATTAAATTATTAATATTAAAAACAAAATCTCAATAGGTTTCATTGCATTTCAAAACAATCTTTGAAATTTTGAATTCCTTCAAAAAGAGAAAAGGTCTTGGTAGCACCTTTTTCTCATGCATGGCAGGTAAGATTTCTCATTAGCTACAGATCGTACTTTCTTGATGGCATGTTCAATACTCTCATTACTGTATGAGATTACCAGATTATCAATTGTTCATATTTCCTTATTTTTAGATCATTTGTACCAAGACAGTAGTTCAATGCATCCAAGCTGCTTTTAGCTAATGGCAAAACAAACAAACAAGCATTTGATTTAATTCCTCAATCCCAGATTCTTTCTCCAACTCACTCCTGTAACTCATGGAATGCCTTAAATACTTTGGCCAACTGCCACTCCTACTTAAGAAGTAAAACTAATACTTTTATGTTGGGGGGAATCGCCTACTATTCTCTTTTCAGAATAAAACTATGACAAGAATTATATTTGTTTTTAGCCACTTAAAACACAGAGACACAAACCAACAGGAAAATGGACAAGTGCCCAATATGTTAATAATATAATTTATAAGCCTAGACTGATGAGGTGCAGTAACCTGAAAAAATTATTTTGATTGTATCCTGTGCATAAGTAATACTGGCATGTTGTGTCAAGGTGGTAAAAGTTGAAGGTTTCAATTGAGAAAGCTGTATTAGCAATATTAAAACCAATAACCCAAATGCCATTTCTTAGAGCTCTTGGCCAATGAATGTGTGAACACTCTAACAAACTCCACTAAAAAAAACACTGTAACAGCTAATATATCACACATCACAAAGTTATTTGTTTGCTTTTGGCTTTACATGTACTAAATCAGTCACAGTCGCTGTAAAAGTATGGTTTATGGCTGTGGAAAGATACACACTCTACCAAGTATGACTTATTATTTAATACATTATATAAAGCATGGTATTTTATGATTCATGAACCTACCCAATAAGAAATTACCTGAAATTATTTGATCTTAAATCTGTGGTTGCTTATTTACCTATATTTGTGAACAAACTGATGAAGCCAGTAATTCTTCTACGTAATTCCTCTTCCGAGAAACTATTTACAACACTGTGTTGACTGGTCTAAATAAAAGCTTTAAAAGACAGATAATGAAACTATTCATTCTATAGCACTGAAATGTGTAAGGCCTTGCACATAATTAGTCTCCCAATCTTTTTCAGCTCAATTTAAAATGTGCGACTTAGATGACCTACAAGGTCCCTTCCAACTCTGTTATTCTGTTCCGTATCCAAGATTGATCCAGGGTTCTTTTAACTGTTTGCAGATCTATTAGATTTCAAGACACTCAGAGTCTTGTCTAAAGAATTCTTAGCGATTCCGTGTTTCTTCTTTGACCAATGGCTGAGATCAGACAGCTGTCAGCAGAGCTGTCAGCTGAACTCCTATGCTGGGTTTGCAAACTGGACAAAAACTGAAAGTCGCATCCCATTCTTTCAAGTTCTGCTGGACCTATAATAAAACAAGCATTTCTTCTCTCTGCCATAAACAGAATAAAAGGAAAAACAGCTAACATCCTCCTTTCTTTGCTCCATGCATTGCTGTACATATATTTATGAATGTTTGTCTATTGGTTTGAAAAACAAAAAATCTGAAAACATATGAAGAACAGTTGCAGGAATTGTTTGGTAAAAAGAAGTAGTAGAGGTGACATGATAGCAGTGTTCCAATATTTGAGGGGCCGCCACAAAGAAGAGGGGGGGTCAACCTATTTTCCAAAGCACCAGAAGGCAAGACAAGAAGCAATGGATGAAAACTCATCAAAGGGAGAAGCAATCTAGAGCTAAGGAGAAATTTTCTGACAGTGAGAATAATTAACCAGTGGAATGGTTTGCCTTCAAAAGTTGTGGGTGTTCCATCACAGGAGGCTTTTAAGAAGAGACTGAACATTCATTTGTCTGAAATTGTATAGGGCAGGATGCATCACACGCTGGCCACGCCCACCCCCGGTTTAGCGAAGGGGGAGGGTCACAATACGTCATGTGATGACAAAGTGACGCGGTAAGTTTAAAACTCCTGGTATAGGGTCTCCTGCTTGAGCAGGGGGTTGGACTAGAAGACCTCCAAGGTTCCTTCCAACTCTGTTATTCTGAATTCAATTAGAAAGCAGTTCTTAAAATAATTAAAACAAAAACATTGAAAATCCTCACTATGGTAGCATGCCTTTTTTTTGCCTTCGGAATCTGGAATGTCAGGAATTCTGCATGCTGGAAGCTTTCCCAACCATGCCAGTGCCTGGTCATAACTAGTGAGTGTGACAAAAACAAAGGACAAATCTGCAGAATAACAAGTCCAGGAGCTGAAAGGAAGGCAAGAATTCCCAACAATAGGAATGCAGATTCCTTGAAAAAGGAGGCAGCATTTTGAGGATGCTGCCCATGAGAGAATTTCTCGATCCTAGCAGAGATAAATCCTCCTTGTAAGATTGAATGATAAACAGGAATTCTTCTCCATCTGCTTCTAAGAGTTTACATTATCTGGAAGACCTGAGCATTTTTGCTAAAGTTTTTGAAACAAAAAAAACCCACTCATACTGCAGTGTAAACGAAAATCTCACATATAAAGATCAGAACCGATTCTATTTTATATATCAGCATATTCATAGACACTTCAAATACCACTGGGATTTTTAAAAAAGTGTTTCTAGAATTATTTTCTTTAAATAAAACCTCTCAAAGTAGCATGGATGCAGTAATTTAGCTCATCAGCATTACTGTGTAAGGAAAATCATTCTTGTTCCAACAGACCTTTAGTAAATAAATACTCACTGAGGAAAAGGCCTACTGTAGGGGCTTTGAGGGGTGTGCACAAACCTAAACCTTTTTAAGTCCACATAGGAGTGAAGTGAATATAGTACCATTCAGACAAGGTAAAATGCATGTTCTTGTGAGCAATGAAAAATAATGAATCATTTAAAAATAGCCAAATTATTAAAACCCTTTGGTTTTAGTTAAGGTGACCAGACGTCCCGATTTTGGCGGGACAGACCCGCTTTTTAATGATTTGTCCCGCGTCCCGCTCGTCCTCTAAAAAGTCCCGATTTTTTGAAAGAATGCACGACTAGGGCATTATTTCCAAAAATCGGCCTGAAAGGGCGGTGTGCGAGATTGGGGGGAGTTAAAACTCGGGGAAGGCAGCCATGTCGGGCTCCGTGGTGGCCAAACCGTGGCGCATGCGCCAAACATCGCACATTGGATGATTGCAAGTGGCGCATTGCAATCATCCAATGGACAGGAAAGGCGCGGGGATGGCAAGCTGGTTGTAACGACGGCCAGAGGGCCCACCCCCTGACTGGAGCCCCACCTTGGGTGTCACCCAGCCCCACGGCGAGGGTCGCAGGAGGAGCTCATCAAAGGCGAGGAGGGGGCGCGTGGGGGCGAGGAGGGGGCGCATGGGGGGGGGCGGGCTCTCCCCTGCAGGGCCGGCCGGCCGCGGCTCGTGGGGGGTGAAAGACAACTTTCGGCGGGCACGGCTTTGCAAGGGCTCTTCGCGGTCCACAAGCCGCCGGGAATGCACTGGAGGGCGGTGAAGGACACGGTGGAGAGGCGCCTGATGCAGCCCCGCCCTCTCGAAATGGCCGGCGTCGCGGTGGGCGGGGCAGCCCGAGCGAAGGAGTTGCATCCAAGATGGCCCTCGGGCCGGTGCTGGTTCAGCCGGCCGGGGCCGCCGCCGCAGCCTTCCCGCCGCCGGGGCAGCCGGGACTGGGGGCCCAGCCGCAGGGGCAGCAGCAGCAGCAGCAGCAGGCCTCTCAGCTCGGGCCGGCCGTGGGCGGCGTTGGCGGCGGGCGGGCGTCCCGCGTTGACTCCTCCGGCAGCGGCTGGAAGCTGGCGGAAGAGAAATGAAATGAAATTCACACCGGCTCTTCCGTCAGCTTCCAGCCGCCGCCAGAGGAGTCAATGCGGGACACCCGCCCGCCGCCAATGCCGCCCACGGCCAGCCCGAGCTGAGAGGCCTGTTGCTGCTGCTGCTGCTGCTGCTGCTGCCCCTGCGGCTGGGCCCAACCTGGCCGTCTTCGAGTGCCTGCAGGACGTGTGCGAGGTCAGCGGGCGGCGCGGGACCCCCGGGCGGGGGGGAGGGAGGAGGAGAGCCAAGAGACGCTGGGGGCTGCTCCCCTTCCCAAGCCAGCCCAAGCCACTGCCGGCTCCCGAAGGGGAGGCGCGAGGTGAGGAAAGGCCTCCTGCCTCCCCCCCCACCTGGACGCCGACATTAGCCATCTTTTGCCCTCTGCACATGCGCAGCATTCTGCGCATGCGCAGAGGGCAAAACTCAAATGGCGGCATCCAGGCGGCCCCGCCCCCCGTCGGTGTCCCGCTTTAAAAAAAAATCTGGTCACTTTAGTTTTAGTATGTCTTTCCATATGTGGGAAAATACCTCAGGGTTTACCATGACAGGCTGAGTTCTGAGTTTTCAGTTCCATACCATAAATATGCCAGAGCGATGCATTTAGACATTACTACTATCAAGCTGGTATTTTGTGTTCTTTTTCATATTTATAAGAAGTATACTTTTTAAAGGACCTGCTCTGAAGACTTATTCCTGATCTCTAAATATGTAGCTAAATTACAAAACAAATATTCCTGATGTAAAATACTGTATAAATATTAAAGACTAGCAAAATCTTCTTCCATCAGTGGTCCACACTGATGTTGCAATATGTTCTAGCAGAGCTAGATCAAGCTGTGAAATAGCTGAAAGCACATTTGAAAAGAAAATCCCCTTTTATTTTTCAGTGTTCTAGAAAATTCATATATCTACTCATAAGCAAAAGAAGCCATTATAACATCATCACATAAACGGTGACCCAATTTTTGTAACTCAAGTCACTTGTGTGTGACATGAAGCTCACAATGTCCCCTGCCCCCAGTATAATACTCCTTCCTTTTCCTATTTTCCTCACAACAACAACTCTCTGAGGTGGGTTGGGCTGAGAGATAGTGCCTGGTCCAAAATCATAATTGTTTCATTTAAAGAGCCAGTGTGGTCTAGTGGCTAAGGCACCAGGCTGGAAACCGGGAGACTGGGAGTTCTAGTCCGGCTTTAGCCATGAAAGTCAGCTGGCTGACTTTGGGCCAATCACACTCTCTCAGCCCAAACCACCTCACAATGTTGTTGTTGTGGGAGGAAATACAAGGAGGAAAGTGTGTTGAATATGTTTGTCATCTTGAGTTATTCATAAAAATATTAAAGACAGGAAATAAATAAACTTGTTCATCCTTTAAGAATAAGGTGACCAGATTTTATTTTTTGTAAAGCGGGACACCATTGATGGGGGGGTTTCTAGGGGAGCAAGATGGGAGGGGTCTGTCTCTCTTATCCTGCAGCTTTGTGCACCCCCCCAAACACCCCCCCTTCATCGCAGCCAGGGGTGGGTTCCTACCGGCACAGGCTTACCTGTTCATCGCCGTAGAGCCAAAGAAGCTGGTGGCATTCGCGGCGCGGGGCTTCCCCCGCCCGTTTTCCCCGGCCGCCGGGACGCCGCCATTTGTGTTCTTTTGCCCTCTGCGCATGTGCAAAGCGTTCTGCTTGTACAGAGGGCAAAAGAACGCAAATGGCTGCATCCCGGCGGCCGGGGAAAGCGGCCGGGGGAAGCCCCACGCCGCGAATGCCACCAGCTTCTTCGGCTCTGCAGCGACAAACAGGCAAGACCGCCGCTGCCCCTCTCACTGCCTTCCCTCCCCGCCTGGCAGGAGGAGGCAGGCGAGGCAGGAGGCAGAGGGGTGTGCAGGGCAAATTCAAATTAAAAAAGCGGGACTTTTTTGAAACGCCACGGGACGTGGGACAAATTATTAAAAAGCGGGACTGTCCCGCCAAAAGCGGGACGTCTGGTCACCTTATTTAAGAATCCTATAATATAAAAATAATAATAGTATGCTTCAAAACAGCATTCATTTAAAAGTTCATGATACGTACTTTTGTTATTTCCCCATCATTTTTCTGTTTTGTTTTGTTTTTTTACATATCTTGTGTCCCATATTAAACAATAGTATTCAGTAAGACACAATAAACTGACCACGCCTGGGAGGCATTCATGGACGGTGGCAAGCAAAGCTCAATTGTCAGTTTTCTGTTTTCATTTCCCCCATTTATATGCTGTGCAATAATTACATGCTCTGTGGAGACCATAAGAAGGGGGAGAAAGGTTAAGTGAATGGAACAGGTAGTAAGGGAGAGAAGATGGAAAATATTATAACATCTCTATCTGGAGAAGAGCTTGTTGCAATATTGTAAGCAGTCACTCTGAAATGTTGAATGCTTCTAACTTCTTTAATATTGCTCATAACTAGAGAAAAATTACATTGTTATTTTGTTGTTAGTTTACGTAAATTGCTAGGAAAAAGGAAGGATTCACAACAGAGTGGACGATTAGCCATTGTAACTCCACTGAAGTTCTAATTCATATCTATTTATGTGGGATTTCAAAAAGCCTCTGCAAGAAAAAAAATCAAAGGTTCCCAAATAAATTTAGTGGCCATATGATTAAAGGAGCTATCCTTTTAACCAATTTGATTGCTAAGTGGTTTAAAAGAACAGAAAGCAGAATACAAATAAATAGGCAATTTTCTCAACAGAGAGAGTTAAGAGTCTCTCAAGGGTCTGTAACTTCTCATGGTGGTAAAAACAAACATAATAAGAAAGGAACTGTAAATAATAAGGCTGTATTGTGGTACGATTATACAAATCTATGGTATAATTACATCCTTACTCTGTATTATTCTGGTTCACACATTTGGAAAAGGATAAAATTGAGTTGAAACAATGTAGACGAGGTTAGCCATCATGATCGCGGAGCTCAAGTATCCTTATCTTATAAAGGTGATGGGGTTAGTGGAAATGGCAAAATTGTTTTAATTAAAGAAAATAATTTATCTAGTTTTGTTCCTCCTTGGAAACCACTTTTGGACTTTTTGCATCAAAATAGAAAAAATAATAAAATTTGATTTTAGGTTTTGAGATTATAATGGTTTTGCAATTATAGAAATGGCTTGAAATGTTGTGACATGTAAAGCAGAAGGTAGAGGTTGCACTATTTTTGCATTCTACTGCACTGAAAAAAGTTGGAAGTCCTTACCTCTCTCTCTCTCCTCTTTCTTTCTCTTATTTTTGTTTTTTCTACATTCTTACCTTATAATGAAACTTAGCAAAATGTATTGAAAATGAAATGTTAACTACAAGATATTTAGGGAATATTTGGTTAGTAAAATGGCTGTGGTCTGTAAAGTCACTATTGGCATGGAAAAAGTGGATAAGGAAATGTTTTCCTTCCCCTCTCCAAATACTTGGCCAAAGACCATCTCATGGAGCTGATCAAAAGGAGATTTTAAACTCACAAAACAAGGATTTCTTAATACAGGGCACATATTGCTTGTATAATTCAGTACCTCAAGTTGTGGTGGTGACTACTAACTTGCATAAGTTCAGAAAAGTATTGGATGCATTAAGGATACACAGGTTTGTCTACTGGCTACTGTCTCTAAAAATTCAGTGTCACTCCTCATTAGAGGAATATGCCTGCAGCAATCAAAAAATAGCTTCTGCACATGCGCAGAAGCAAAATCCAAGATAGTGGCACCCACGGAGACACCAACAGAACCAGCTCCGTGACGTCATCATCGAGTTACTAACGGTTCTAAAGAATCGGTTAGAACTGGTAGGAACCCACCTCTGGAGCTGGTCCATTCAGCCTCTGACCTTACCCAAATATGCATTTCTCTTGGGTAAATTTCTCTCCTATGTCACCAATGAATCTGCAACATTTGAAATGGTACTAACAGTACATGAATAATCCTAATAGAGCTTCATTTCTGCTCTAAATATCCTCTTAAATAAATACAACCAGAAATATCTCTATGTAGCGAATTTGGCTCTTTTACCACAGGGTGTGTATCATGTCTCATTTCTGAATAACTGTAGTATCAATGGAGAATATTTCAGGGAGTAGTTCAGGATTGAAAAGACTGGTCATTGGTGCTCTCTGAAGTTGGTTGTTTTCTTACAGACATTTCATTACCCAAACTAGGTAACATCATCATTGCTACAACTTAGATGTAGAGTTAGAATTACTTTATTGTCACTTTGAATGTACACTATTCGGCATACATTAAAATGAAATTTCATTGCATACAGCTCTCAAAGAGTCACCACCTCCAGTATACATAAACCTGACAGAATAAATAATAAATAAATAAATAAATAAATAAATAAATAAATAAATAAATAAATAAATAAATAAATAAATAAATACAAAATTATGCATATACCCACATATATTATATGACATGGAGAAATAACACAGTCTAGTTCGGATGTATACATGTACATGGGGAGAAAAACGAATCTTGCGAGTTTACCAGATAGACGGCATAGGAAACAAAGCTGTTACAGAATCTGGAAGTCCTGCTAGAAATACTTCGAAACTTCCTTCCAGAAGGGAGCAACAGAAGCAGACCGTGAAGTGGGTGTGTGGGGTCTCTAACAATGCTTTGAGCTCTCAGCACATAGCACTTATAAGCAGTATCCTGAATAATGGGAAGTGAGCTTCCTATAATCTTCTACAAGAAAACCACCAAGCTCAGAGAGCACCAAGAACCTCTCATGAACGTATTTTCTTATTTTCAAGCAACAACAGAAGATTTTGATTGACAATACCTGCATTGCAGTTCTTGACTATTGTTTCCTTTGGTGTCCAGTAATGGTGGATGAAGTTTCTAAACCTGTTTGTATTTTCTACTAGTTAAATACCCGTGCTTTGCTACAAAACTATGTGATGGGGCTTGATAAATTGACACTTAAAGCTTGAAAATTAATGAGTACTTTAAAAAGGGACTGTATTATTTCGTTAGAGATGGTAAGCTAAGTTTCTGTTACAGATGAAGACATTATTTGCATAGCATAGATTTTCAATTCATCCCTCAGATGAATTGCTGAGGACCTCCCTGTAAACAACCTTCCTGGTTTTGCTCTCTGGCTAGAGGATGACCATGATGTCAGGTGAACTGACTCTGGAACATGCCACATAGAACTGGCCATGGGAGAAACAGGCAGCTTCCCTTACTTGTGTTTTCCTAATCGCATCTGTAAATCTTTTCCTGCGGGTTTTTTTGCCTCTTTTCCCTTTAACTGGTGTTACAATAGAAGGAACAGATTAGTCTGAACTGAGGAGGAAAATAAGGGGTGGATCTGTCTCTGCCTACCAATACCATTGGTATTCATCTGGCTAGCATCCTGTTAGTGTGTGAGAGAGTTGAGGGGTGTCTGGAAACTCAAACAGTATTTGCTGTGTGAGCAAGAAGGAAACAGGAAGGAGTCTGTGCGTGGCTTAGGTCAACTGTTCTGTAGTAAAGCTGCTTGCTGCTGTGAAAGCAAAAGTGAAACTGAAACTCCTCTGCTTGTGTTTTGCATTTGGATCAGATTTCTTTTCAGTTGGGGAGGGGGGAATAGAACTCCTTAGCATCAGAGCTTGTTAATAATAATATAAGAAATACTCATGCTCCGATGGTCATTTTGAAAAATCCTTTCTTAGTGAGCACCTAGAAGGCAAGTGGAACATACGTGGCAAATTTCAAGTTTGTAGGCTTTACAGTTCTGTAAACTGTAAAATGATTAATGTGTGAGTGGTTTTCGCTTTTATATATATAGATAAAGTGCCACTGTCTTTGACCTTAGCCGGAAAGCTAAGAATCAACAGCTACTATATGCAACTGGAAAGACAGGATTGGGCCCATGGAAACGTAAGCTTATGAATTCCATCCCTTTCCTCTACTCTTCCCTAAAATAATCACACTTCAGGTTTCTGCCAAGTTTCCTGCTTGGAATCAGGACTAATGAATAGGCAGCTCCTGACCGTATCCAAAAATTCAGAGGGGAAAAAAATGGAGTGAATGATATCCAAGTATGGAAAATCAATGGGAAATTTACAAGCATATGCTTATGGTTTAAATATAAAATTAATTCATCTGAAAATGTTATTATGCATTTAAGGGATTTCTAAATGAATGTTTAAAGGGGAGAAACATCAAATCATTTTGCTGGCATTGTAAGAAATTTGAAAGCTCCAACTCAACTGGAAATAAAATTACTCTTGGGGTTTTAAGGAAAGAATATCCAAAATATAAGTTTGTTGGGTATTTTTGAAAATTTTCTGTTCTAAAATGAGAACCTGATGTAATATGTTTCTTATATGGTTTAAATATACTGATCACATTAAGGATTGCATTAATTTTATGGTGTGTGTGTGTGTGTGTGTGTGTGTGTGTGTGTGTGTGTGTGCGTGTGTGTGTGTGTCCATTGATTTCCCTTGTTTTGTCCTTTTAGTTTATTTTGTTATTTTAGTTTAATAAAATATATCTACATTTTCTTTCCTCACTGTATAATCAATATCTATTTTTTCTATTGGTATTAATAGACGTTTTCTCTGTATTTCAACACTAAAAATAAATAAATAAGTTGCAGTCTGGTCAGCAATTATTATACATTACTTATATGTATTGTTATTATACACTGGTGATATAATCTTTTTTGGATAATTATGAATGCTGTAAACAAAAATTTATGGTATATATGATAAAATATCAGACTATTCAATTAATTAAAATGAGTCTCACATACTTTATTTTTATTTTATTTTATTTCTTTATTTTGTCAAGTACGTGTTAGTAATATACATAGATGTAACATTGTTTATGTACATAAAATTGGTACTGATAAGAGGGAACATTAGGACAGGGACGGTAGGCACGCTGGTGCACTTATGCACGCCCCTTACTGACCTCTTAGGAATTGGGTGAGGTCAACAGTGGACAGTCTTAGGGTAAAGTTTTGGGGGTTTGGTGACGAAACCACAGAGTCAGGTAGTGAGTTCCAGGCATTTACCACTCTGTTGCTAAAGTCATATTTTCTACAGTCAAGTTTGGAGCGGGTCACTTTGAATTTGTATCTGTTATGCGCTCATGTGTTGTTGTGGTTGAAGCTGAAGTAGTCATTGACAGGAAGGACGTTGTAGCGGATAATTTTATGAACTATGCTTAGGTTGTGCCAAAGGCGACGTAGTTCTAAGCTTTCTAAGCCCAGGATTTCAAGTCTGGTTGCGTAAGGCATTCTGTTGCGAGTAGATGAGTGGAGGACTCTTCTCGTAAAGTATCTCTGGACACTTTCTAATGTATTTATGTCCGATATGCGGTGTGGGTTCCAGACAGATGAGCTGTATTTGAGGATTGGTGTGGCAAATATTTTGTATGCTCTGGTTAGTAGTGTGATATTACCAGAGAAGAAGCTACCTAAGATTAGGTTAACAACTCTTGAAGCCTTTTTGGCGATGTTGTTGCAGTGGGCTTTGGCACTTAGGTCATTTGATATGAGTATTCCAAGGTCTTTGACAGAGTGAGGGTCGTCTGTAAGGTCTTGTCTTTAGTGTTCTGATTTTTTTTTTGCCAATGAAGTTCCTATAAACTGCAAGGTATACATGACATTTTGTAAAAGCTGGGGTTTTACTTAGTGTTTCAATTTTTTAAAGTATCTGGCAATAATTATTCCAAGGAAAATTATATCATCTGAAGACATACTCCCACTAGATTTCTAATAAACTACAACTGGTATTAGCTCTTCTGAAATAAATCAGATATTTATTTATTCTTGTACCCACTGGAGCTAACCATGTTTTTTTCTACTTGCTCACAATTTTAAAAACTTTCCTTTAAACTTCAGAGATTTACCAGAAAATAGGTGAACTCACAGAAACTTTAGATGACTGAATATTTTACCAAAAAAATGTAAACAGTTGCATCCAATACAACATATTGTTATGCACTTAATAGAGCCACTAATTTATAATGATACTTTTAATGAAAATATTCATACTGGTATTTAACATGCTATGAGATTATTTGTTGTTTTATAGATGTATACAGTATATCACACCCACACTAACTCAATACACTAACTACAGTATATCACACTCAGATACTCATTCTCAAATAATGATGAGTTCAGAGAGTCATATTGATCAATCTTTACCTTGTGTAAAAAGGGAACTCATCCAACTGTTACCCATTTAATCACAATAATATTCCAAACAACTGGGATTTGGTTGTTCAGGAGCAAATCAGTGTCATAAAGTGAATATATATCCAGTGACATACAACATTGTGTTAATAAGAGGTAAGCTATTTTTCACAGAATATCTGCTGTACTTTTTTAAACAAAAGTACTGCTTATTTAATAAATAAAATTAGAAAGTATTAAGGTCAGCCTGCAGGATTTCCATTTCTATACATATTTCAAATGTGGAAGTTATAACTGTCCCAGTTATAATCAGTCAGCATGAATAAATCTGCTCTAAACCTAGGTCAGAATGACCTTTTAAAGTAAATAATGTATTTTGCTTTTACTATCAAATATATTTCCAACTTTAAACCTTCTAAAATTGCCAAAAGGGTAATTAATATTTTATTTATCACATATAAAATACACTCCTTCTCATTTCTGCCTCCCACCCCCTCCCCAAAGAAAGGATGAAGATAGCCAGAAAGCAGAAAGTTTTATTTCCTTTATTTGAACTAATGGTTTCAGTTACCTTGAAACAATATTCAAGGTAACTCTACATATAATTGCTTTTATTATTGTCTTTCAATTAGTGATAAGAGCATCAGTTCTGATAGGCAGACTGTTTTCTATAGTCCTTGGATTAAACAAAATACTTTTTGGTATAATCAGATCATTTCACTATACCCAATTTTTTTGTTTGGAGTTTGGGGTTTTGTTTTTGTTTTTTTGTAACAGTTTTCTCTCACCTTCATCAATAAATAGATCTCTGAAAGTAAGAAGATACTATTTGGGAACAAACAATTTATGTTATGTTATGTTGTTATGTTATGTTATGTTATGTTATGTTACGTTACGTTACGTTACGTTACGTTACGTTACGTTACGTTACGTTACGTTACGTTACGTTACGTTACGTTACGTTACGTTACGTTACGTTACGTTACGTTACGTTACGTTACGTTATATCCACCAAACAGACTTCAAGGTTTATTTGTTTTTTTACTGCTGTGGATATTCTTTCTCACTTTAAATAGAAAATCAACAGCTGAATGCTCTGTGAAAAATCTATTATGTTTCTGTGAGGCAACTAGCAGGGAGTCCCGATTTAATTCTCTAAATCACAATGCTAGTTGGAACTAGTTGAGTTGGGAGAATGTAGAAGTAGCATGCTCTGATAAGAAATGTTCTACCTGATCAAACATGCACAGGTAAACTGCTAAATCATGCCTATGTTAATTAACTAATGAATATGCATGTGCAAATCACATATAAGCTTATCTTTCTTGGTCGAGGGGTGCTTATTCCATTAGGGAAATGACCCACAGATTGCCAAACAATAAAGTTTTGTTATAACTTTATCAGCCTGTAAGTCTTTTTGTGCAAGAAGCCTTTTTTCCTTAATAGCAGCATTTGAAGAGAAACCCCAAGCCCAATCTAGCAACAAGAAAAAAACAGAGACTCAGAACATACATAATTATAAACTTTGCCGAAGTTCTTGATTTTGCAGGAATGAGGAATCGATGATATGTCAATTAAACCGATAGAAGAGAATATTTGTAGTTCAAGGTTGAACTATGGGGTCTTTGGTGCTTTCTGAGTTTGGTGGTTTTCTTGCAGACCAGCAGTGGGTTGCTCCCAGTTTGGCCCAGTTCTAAGAACCGTTAGCGCCGGCAGCGGGAGGCTGCGCACATGCGCAGAAGTGGCACGCGCACGCGAGCATGCACACGAACTGGTAGTAAAGGGTTTTAGAACCCACTACTGTTGCAGACGTTTCATTACCAAACTAGGTAACATCATCAGGGCAAGAGTTCCAAAGACCCCTCAATATGACAATTCATTCACTGCCTGCCTATAAGCTAGAAGGTTGCCCTTGGCATAAAACACCTACTGTACGTTGCATAGCAAAAAGAGGCTGTTGGGTCTTTAGGTAGACAGAGAGAAACTTTCAGTCATTGACCAATACAAGTACAAATGATAAATAGCAATAGCACTTCGACTTATATACCGCTTTACAGTGCTTTATAGCCCTCTCTAAGCGGTTTACAGAGTCAGCATATTGACCCCAACAATCTGGGTCCTCATTTTACCCACCTCAGAAAGATGGAAGACTGAGTCAACATTGAGCCGGTGAGAACTGAACTGCCAAATTGCAGGCAGCCAGCAGGCAGCAGAAGTAGCCTGCAGTACTGCATCTAACCACTGCGCCACTGTGGCTCATGATAAAAGGAACAACACAAAACTATCCTCCATCAACAAGAACTATAAGCAACCATTTGTGGATGAAGCATACACATAATGTAACAACATTTTAAAGAAATAATTTTATCTTGATTAGTAACAATGCAAAGAAAAGGTCTTTAAGTAAGCAGGCAATGGAGGCAGTGACAGCAGTGGTAACCATCCTTGCAAGCAGCCAGCATAAGGTCACTTGTTCTGAGCAAGGGATATTGGGAAAGGCAGCAAGAATTTGAAGTCCTGGATGTCAATATCTGCCTTTCTCTAATATAAAATAAGTCCTGCTGGTAAGTCTGAAATGGGAAAAAAATGCATTCTTGTTAACCCCATCTTTCCATTAAATACATGTATGAACTGAAGGAGAGATGATGCTTTCCAACATCTAAAGCACAGAAGTGGAGAAAAGATATATAAAGAGGGCCAGGAAGTACCAGGGTTGGCAGGAGGAACCAGCTCTTTTTCCACCTGAACCGAAGACATCAGGATAATAACATTTCTCCTACCTTCCTGAACATCTAATGGGGGGGGGGATGGAAGAATAGATTAAGTACATGTGGCCATGACATACCTCAGATTAATACAAGCAGATCTAATTTTTTGTGCCTTGTTTATTTTAAAAAAACATTTAAAACATTTTTAAAACATTTAAAGGGGGAAAGGAGACAATGTGATACATTACTAATTTTATTGTCTCTAGTCCCAAAAGTAGATATTTGTTTACACCAAGCAGTCTAAAAATGAGAATAGGCAGAGACAACTGGAATTCATAAAAAATAAATATTGCTGAGACACCTGGATATAGTTAAATGTTTTTATTTATTTATATTGATTGAGCATGGTTTATGTTATGGAAAATATTTCTGTCTTTCTATTTTTTAAGCAGTAGGCTAAAGCATAGTGTTTATGCTTTAGCATCCCATAATCAGTATATACTATTAATACTCTTGTGTCTGTTTGTAACCTTCAAGTGAATGAACCAGTCCATCATAGGGCATCAATTATTGAACCAAGGTACCTCAAATGGGCTAACTTACACAATGCCAGGACCATTACTCCTGTGGGAATGAAATTTGGGTAGGTTGTGGATGCTTCAGCACCACTGTGGGTGGAAGGAAGGAAGGAAGGAAGGAAGGAAGGTTCCACTGCTTTTTTGCTCACCTGTGCTCATTCTGTTTCTCTGTTTAGGAAAGAAAAAAATATCAGATGTTGATGACCCAATGGATCCTGAGTTATCTAATTACTGTGTAAAATTCAGAAAGTAAAACTGCAGTTTTTACTTCTGAGCTGATAAAAGAAAGTAAGTGAAGCCATGGGTTTGTGAGCTGCTTTAGAATGGGAAGTCACAGGTTGTTGGTTTACACTCGAAATGGATTACAGATCATCTTCAACTAACAACCATTCATTAAGCAACCATTCAAAGTTACAAACATTGAAAAAAGTGACTTACAAAGATCCTCACGCTTATGATTGTCACAACATCCCCCACAGTCATGTGATCAAAATTTAGGCACTAGACAACTGGCATGTATTTACATCCCAGCTCATGTGATCTCCATCTGCAACCTTCTCAACCACCTTCTGACAAGCAAAGTCAATGGGGCAAGCCAGATTCACTTAATGATCATGTTAACATTTATTCACTTAAAAACTACAATTAGACATTTAACAATTGCTGTAACATTGGATGCAATTCACTTAACTACCTTGCTTAGCATCAGATAGTCTTGTCCTAATTGTGGTCATAAGGTGAGGATTATCGTAGCAAAATGTTAAAGGTACTATTGAATCGTTTACAATGATGACTTTTCAGGGATGAACAATACAATTGCATATTTAGCTTACTTAGCCATGAAGAGTGAACTCAGGAACATTTGAAACTATCTGAATTATAGCATTTTTCAGACAGACCTTTAAAAAGATGATTGTGGCATAGGAGAGAACTTAAAGGTAATTAGATTTGACATGACTTGTGCATGAAATTGTGAGGCCCTCAGCTCAGAATGAAAGGATACAGGCAAGCTGAATACACATGTGTGTGAGCATGCAAACAACTAAAAAAAAAGAACAAAAAATGCAGACTGTTTTTCCATGGATACACAAATTACATGTGTCTGTAATTTGAAAAAACACATTTATGATTTCTGCAGATGATACTTGCATTGCATGTGAACTTTGGGATGGAAAACACTACCATAGATACAATGTGAGAATGTGAAATAAACATTGTCAAGACTACAGGTAGTCCTTGTTTACTGACCAGAATTGAAACCGGCATCTTGGTTATTAAGCAAAAGCCACAACTGTGCTTATGAACTTACTTCAGCTTTCCTTTGCTTTACAGACCTGGTGAAGCTGGTAAATGCGAGGATTGGTCTCCTTTTCATTACTTTCGTCACTGCAAATGGTGCCTGAAACTGGCAGTCACTAAACAATACTTAAATATAAGTACAGTACATCTCCCACACATTGGCTTCCTTCCCTTTGAATTCTGTACATGTATGTAAATTATGTGTCCTCTCTTACTAATTTAAGAGTCAGGGTTGGACTAAGCTACAGAAAATGGGAATAATTCATTTGAAGCACTGAATCCTCTTTTGCATAAAATGGTTAACGTACGTGTCCTCCTAATCCAGGGGTGTGCAACTATGACCCTTTTTACAACCCATGGACTACAACTCTCAGAATCCCTGAGGTAGCATGGCATCAGTGCAGTCTCTGCACTGTTTCTTAGAGGTTCAAAATAATCAGTGTGGAAGGGCAGGCTCCAGATCCCTCAAAGTTGGCCTCCTTCTGATTTTCAAATGCCCATCACTGGCAATATCGACATGCTATCCTACAGTTTTCGTTGAAAGTAGGCAGGAGATGGTTGCCCTAACTATGAGTGTAATATCAATGAACACGCACAAATTGTACTTATGATACCTACATCCTAAAAACTTACATAAGACAAGAAAATGCAGTACAGATAGACCTTGGTTTATTACCACAAATTGAGCCCCAAATTTGAGTCCCCTGGGAGTTGGGCGGCATAAAAATCCATTTAAATAAATTAAATAATAAATAAATTTCCATTGCTAAGCAAGGCAGTTGTTAAGTGAGTTGTGCCCCATTTTACAACTTTTTTTTGGCCACGGTGGTTAAGTGAATCATTGAAGTTGTTCAGTGGATCGTGTGGTTGTTAAGAGTATATCTGGCTTCCCCCATTGACTTTGCTTGTCAAAAGCTCCCTAATGACAATCCCAGGACCCCAACTTGCTACAACCATCGTAAACACAATGCTGGTTGCCAAATACCCAAAATTTGACTCCAGCCATTTTCAGGTTATAGTACTGCAAATACAAAGACCTAGGCAGGTGTGTCCAAAAACTATGGAAAGGAGAAAAGGCAGCAAGTTAGGTTTTGTGATCCTTAGATGACTAATTTGGAGAATGGGTAGGTTAAGAAGGTAGTCCTCAAATTACGACCACAATTGAGCCCAAAATTTATGTTGCTAACTGAAACATTTGTTAATTGAATTTGCCCCACTTTACAACTTTTCTTGCCCCAGTTATTAAGTGAATCACTGCATTTGTTAAGTTAGTAATACGGTTGTTAAGTCAATCTGGATTCCTCATTCACTTTGCTTGTCAGAAGGTCAGAAAAGGGGATCACGTGACCCCAGGACACTGCAACAGTCATAAATATGAACTATTGCCAAGCATCTAAATCCTGTGACCATGGAGATGCTGCAGTCATAAGTGTGAAAAATAGTCATAAGTCACTTTTTTCAATGCCGTTGTAACTTTGAACAGTCATTAAATGAATAGTTGTAAGTCAAGGACCACCTGTATTCAGGGGTAGGCTTCAAAAATTTTAGCAAGCGATTCTCTGCGGTTGATGGTGGGCGTGGTCATGGTTGGCGTGGCCTAGTCAGCCTACTGCACCATGGCGGGGGGGGGGTATTTCTGTCCTCCCCAGGTTCCGGAGGCTTTCTTCAAGCCTCCGGGAGGCGAAAATGGCCTCTCCAGGCTCTGGAGGCCCTCTGGAGGCCAGAAACAGGCCCGTTTCTGGCCTTCCAAAACTTCTGGTAGGCCCATTTTTCGCCCTCCCCGAGCCTCCGTGCACACCTTGCACTTACCTGCATCCAAAATGGGCCACGTGGGGACTCCTGGGAGGGGCATGGTGGGGTGGGCAGGGCCAGCCAGGAATGGAATTTGGGGGTTCTCTGAACCGCACAGAATCTTAGCTAGAGGTTCTCCCGAACCCCTGCGAACCCCCAGCAGCCCACCCCTGCCTGAATTATCCCATTCTATATTTGGAAAGTCAAATTTGGAAGATTCTTTTTTCAGAAATGAATCCATCATTCTTGAGTATGTACTGTATTTTTCTCTCCATAAGATGCTCCTGACCATAAGACGCACCTAGGTTTAGAGGAGGAAAACAAGAAACAAAAATCTGCCTCTGCCTCCCAGTGTCTATGCGGTATTCATCTGCCTAGCATTCTTGCAGCAAACCGTCTGCCTCCTCCGTGTCTGCTGCCTCCGCTGGGGAATGCTGGACCCTTCGCAGCCGAGCAGCTGATCGGCAGTTGAATCGGCCTCCCGGAATACCACCGATCAGCTGTTCCAGACGGCGAGGATCGCTGCTGCTGTTCACCGCTGCTGCCTGTCGCCCTTATTCGCTCCATAAGATACACAGACATTTCCACCCATTTGGGGGGCGGGGGAGTGCGTCTTATGGAGCGAAAAATACAGTATCAAAAACTGTTTAATAGTTCACCAATTTCTGAATGAATAAAGTGTGAAAACAAATGAATCAAAAATCATACTGTACAGAAACAAAAAAATGAAACACAGCATTTAAAGCTGGGATGAATGATAGGGTTTCCTCTTTCAAGAGTTATACATAAAAGACATGGATTAGAATAGCTAATAATTAGTGAAATCTGTAGAAAAGCCTGGGAAAAGGCCAAGGGGGGAAAAAGTAGAAAAACTAAGCTATCCATCTCAGGACAATTTCTTCCCAATAAGGAGATAAGAAGGTCTTATACTTTAGAAAGGTCAAATGTGGGGGAATATGAATGGTTACTTCCTTGGTACAGAGGTGGCAATTGTACATTTCTATAGCGAGGAGTTAAAAAAACAATTATTGTGCATCTGGTGATCTTGACCATGATCCATGTAAGTTGATATCTTCTTGTTTTTGTCTTGTTTTAAGGTTCAAAAGACTTTAAGGTGCCACACACTAACTGAGCTCTTTCTCTCTTAAAGGGAAAAGGGAAATTCCATTGTTCAGACTGCTTGGAGCAAAGTTGGAACATTAGAACACAGCAGATGACTATTTAAAAGAATGTTATATATTACAATGCTGTTTTCTATCAAAGCACATCTTCTGTCTTAGAAAAATATGTATGGAAAGAATACAGCCTGGAATGTGAAAACAACAAAGACAGAGCTAATGGATGAGGAAGCTATATGAAACAAAAGCTAGCAAGAATCAGTATAAACTTGAAAGAAGGACATCCATAAAATAAAGAACAAAGCCACAAATCAAACAGAAAGAGTTTCTAAAGATTTGAATTTAGTTTAGGAGTGTTTTATCCCTCAGAACGAATCAAAGGAGGGGAGTCTAGATTATCTTACATTTTATTGTCTGAGATTGATAATGCAATGAGCAGGAAGCAAAAATAGTAAGCTGTACATTGTGCATGGCATCTAAACAGTATTATTGGTTATTATTGTTGACTGGGAGAAAGCAATAATGTGTGGAAAAGTTAGCAGTAAAAGGAAACCAGGAGGTCAAAGAACATTGGACACCATCAAAGCTGACAACAGCCAGAGCATAGAACAACTCCAAGAAATAATGCAACATCAGTGCCGGCTGGTGGGACCGCGGGGAAGAGCCTTCTCTGTGGGAGCTCCATCTCTCTGGAACCAGCTCCCTCCAGAGATACGGACTATCCCCACCCTACTGGCCTTCCGTAAAGCTGTGAAAACATGGCTCTTCCTGCAGGCGGTGGGAAATTAAGGTCAACCCCCCCCCATATTTGAATGATAGCTTGTTTTTAAATTTTAAATTTTTGCATTTTTAATTATTGGCATCGTTTTTATAAATTGTTGTTGTATTATGTTGTATGCCGCCCTGAGTCCTACGGGAGTTGGGCGGCATATAAAAACGACCAAATAAATAAATAAATCAGAAGATGTGGAGAGACTGGCCCATAGAATCACCAGGAGTTGGACACCACTGAATGGATCATAATCATCATCATCAAAACAGCCCAGGAGCTGTTGATACAGTTCAACAGAGGAATTGTTGAGTCTGTCATTTGTACTTCTATAACTGTCTGGTTTGGTACAGTGACCAAACAGGACAGGTACAGACATCAACAGATAGTTAGGGCTGCAGAAAGGCTCCTTCCTTTGAGGACCTGTATATTGCATGGGTAAAAAAGAGGGCTGAGAAAATATCTACAGGCCCATCACATCCTGGACATAAACTGTTTCAACTCCTCCCCTCAGGATGCCGCTGTAGAGCATTACATACCAAAACAATAGACACCATGACTGTTTTTTCCCTTGTGCCATCACTCTGCTGAACACAATTACCACAGTACTGTATTGTCTTATGTCTAAAGATATTAACCAATGTAGTAGGGCTGTATTACTATTATCTTTCTCATCTTTTCTACTACCTTCTATTGGTATCTTATGATTATATCACTTTGTTGTTTATATGTACACTGACAACTTATGCACCGGAGACAAATTCCTTGTGTGTCCAATCACAGTTGAACAATAAAGTATTCTGTTCTTCCATTGTTGATTGATTTAGAAATATGGACATAATTTTTGAGCACAGTGTTTTACTATATCTGAGCAAAGAAAAATGGAAGGAAATTGCTGTACGCTTTGGTCACAAATGAACAAGACAATTCTATAATTTCAAGATGTTTGTGCCTCCTGCAATGAGTAGTAATTCCATCTGTTACGGACACCACTGGAAAACTGCCCAGAGGCCTCTATTTACTTGTGTTGTGTGGGCAAGTTTTTACTTAGCATACTCAGTCAAGGTTCGGGATTTTTTCACAGTCAAAAATGTTACTGCAGTTCAGTTGTGAAACTGAAGTCCTCATTTATGGGAAGAAAATCCCTTTAAAAAGGCAACCTTTTTTCTGAAGGTGAGGAAGATAGTGAGTTATGCTTCCATTCTGAAGGTTGGTGAAACACTGAACAAACGTGAATTAATCTCATTCAGAGTTAAAGTCTGTTAAAGTAATATTCCATCTCTAGGAAACAATGTGATTGAAGTGCTCAAATTACCTCCAGTAATGTTAAGTGAATGGAGGCATTTAAAGACTGATTGCACCAAAAATGTAGTGCAAGATGCTTATTAAGCTTTTATATCTGACATACAGCCTGTTACCTGACAAAACCTTTTTGAACTATCTGAAGATCATTCAGCTAATGCACTTGAAAAAAAAATAAAATCAGACATAATATAGTCACTTAAGTTAAAAAAAAAATTCTGAATTTTCCTAGATCTTCAAAGCAATTTACAAAAAGAAAAAAAAGAATCAAATGGCTTCACAAATGCTAGCAAGCTCTCCCTCCACCTTATATCCACTAGTCTGTACTTTTTCTTCCTCCTTTATTGCAATCTCTGTTCTATTATCAGTTTGTAAAACAATGTAGCAACTTGCTCACTTCAAATGTAATGGCTGCTACAGGAAAGCAGCTGCTTTGAATTTGTCCATGTATAGACTGTTCCCTATATAATTCAGTAGTTTCTTATCTACAGAAAGCCTCAAAACCATACAAAATCATGCAAAGTTTTTCCTTCTTTGCAAACATCCCAAAAGAAAAACCAAAACCTCAACTTTTTTTTAGCATATGGCATACGTAGCCTGGACCTGATATTACGACACTAATTTGTAAACTTGAACAACTATTGCTGATTATAATAAACTCCATTATGCTATTCCCTCCCTCCCTTTCCTCACTAATGTTTTGTGTACACATGTGTTGTAAGGAATATCCTTCTGGGTTCAGTTCCAAGTGGGGAAAAAGAACACTGGCTTCATGGAAGTTGCTTGGAAAGAAGGTTTAATGGTGGACAGGACCACATGGCAGGAGCCCCTGTACAGAAAAGGTGGATCACATGCTTCCAGATGTGGATGAAGAGAAAAAGGGAAGGGAAGATGCTGAGTCCCTTGGTTTTATGACCTCTGTTGGGCCCCACCTCTTAGTTTCCTGTTCCTGTGTATGTAATGCCCTCCAATTGGTGGTCAGAACCCCCCTAGGGGCGGGGTTTTTAGCTAGCCTTTTAGGCTGTCTCCCAAGTTTATTTGAGTGCTGGTAATTTTCCAGGTGGTAGAGCAGTGGTGGGTTCCTACCGGTACGGTCCACTCTATAGCACCGGTAGCGGCCCACTGGTGACGTCACAGTACCGGTGCGGTCGGTTGCCGGTGCCTGGGCGCCGCCATTTTTTAAAAAAGAATTTTTTTTTAATTTTCTTCTGCGCATGCCCAGAAGCCAAGCTTCCGGCACTGCGCATGCGCTGCCTTCCTACCCCACAGTGAGTCCAAGCAGGGGAGGATGGCTGAGGGAGCGCGTGAGATGCTGAAAGAACGGGCGGCAGGAGCTATCTCCATTCCCCTCCCTTCAGCAGTCCGAGAAGCCACGAACGTGCGGTGATGATCCCAGGCATTTTCGCATGTTCGAGGCTTCTCGAGCTGCTGAGGGGAGGGGGAACGGACAGCAGGAGCCTAGGGGATGGCTAGGAGAAGCATTCAGGCCGGACGGAGCCTCCTAGAAGAACCACTGCCGCGTTCTTGCTGCTCCCGCTGCAGGGGGCTGCGTTGCGGGTGGGCAATGCCCCCCCCACTTCTCCGGCCGCTGCCAAGCACCCGAGGCCCACGCCCATCCGGTCACATGGCTGGCAAGCCACACCCAGAAAATAAGCCATGCCCACAGAGTGGTAGTAAAAAAATTAGGAACCTGCGCCTGTGGTAGAGGGCTAATCCTCTGATGTCCTAAAGGGGAAGATCTTAATCCCATCACCCTGGAGCTGAAGGAGGGGGGCAGGGAGCTGCAGGGAGCTGCTTTGTATTTAAAACATATTTCTCCTTTCCTCATTCAGGGAAACATATTCTTTCCTTTTTTCAATGTTTCCTAGGATATTTCATTTTTCTAGGAGGGGGTGGCTGCTAACTTCCTATATGTGTATCTGTGATTTTGAGCCAGTGCTGACTTCTGGTGGTCACCTGGCCAAGTCACTGCAGTTTTGGGAATGGTTTGTCATTGGGTGAGAGAGAGGGACTGGCCCAAGGTCATCCAACTGGCTTTGTGCCTAAGGCTCACTGTCTCCTGGATTCCAGCCTGATGCCTTAACCACTGATCAAACTGAGATTTATCCTTGGTTACCCTGATCAGCATTTGATTTCTTTCAAATTACAATAGGCAAATCATAACCTGCTCCACCTGGATTTGCCTTAGCCTACAAGGCTATTATCACCAAGTGAATAATGGAATGAATTCAAGGTGGGAAACGACTGAGGAAAGCACTTAAAAATCCCTTCAAAAACTCCACCGGCTGGATTGTCTCTTTTACATCCACATAATTTAAGAATGAATTGATGCCGAGCGAAATGTGAAGAGAATCCGAAGCGAGTGACCAGCGTGAAAGTTTTGGTTGTCTCAAGAGAATGAATTCAGATTTAAACCACTCATGTGAAGGGAGAGTCAATGTGCTGTGAAAAATAGGTTTCCTTCCTTGCCTTATCACATAACAGTGGCTTCTTTTCCTTCCTTACTCCTTTTCTGTATTCTGCATGTTAAAAGCGAAGAGCAAGTGCTTTTAAGGTACCACACTAGAAACCAGGAGGCTGTGAGGACTAGTCCCACCTAAGGCATGAAAGCCATGTCCTTGAGCCAGACACTCTCACTCAGCTCAATCCACCTCACAGGACTGTTGTTGGTGTGGGGAAAAAAGAGAAAGAAGGAGTATTAGGTATGTCACTTCCTTGAGTTTTAAAGTAATAAAGGCAGGATAACAATCAAATACATGAATAAAATAATGGAGATGTTGTATAAACAACATAGATTGCTTCAAAAATCCAGATAACCCTAGATCACAGCAAAATTTTAGAAATTTCTGTATCTCTTCCAGAGGTGGGTTCCTGCCGGAGCTGCCCAGTATGCAGCTCCGGTAGGGAGCAGCAGATTACGCCACCGCTCCGGACCCTCTCTGCCGGTAAACCCAGCACGTCGCCATTTTTTTCCCGTGATTTTCGGGCGATTTTGCTTCTGCGCATGCTCGGAAGCAAAATCGCACCGAAATCTCCCGCGCACGCGCGCCCCCTCGTGAGATTTTGGCGTGATTTTGCTTCCGTGCATGCGCAGAAGCAAAATCATGCAAGGGGGCACGCGCACATAGCTAGCGTGGAGATGCGCGCGCATGGCTCCGGCAGCAAGGTAAGTGAGCAACCCACCCCTGATCTCTTCCTAACATCCGAAACTCTGCAGCCCTGATCTCATTATTCCAGGATATTAATATATCATTAATCACTTTTTTTAAGAATGTGCAACTTAAAAAGTAGGCAGGTAAATGAATAATATAATTCTGTGTTAATATAACATAACTCCCATAATTTGCTGTTTTGACATTCCAAATGACATTTTAAAAGAATCTGTAATTATGAGTTATCTTCCATTTGCATTCAAATTATCAAATACACTTGCAGATAAGCTGAGAATGTTAGACTTCAAAATACACCCCGAAAACTGGGTGCTTCCTATCTGTGGATAAGCTTATTTGCAAGTATATGTTTGTAAAGTACCTGTATACATCTGCTAATAAGCCAAACCAAAATGCCATGAAAAATATGCCACCTGCGGATAAGCCAATGTGAAAGTTTAAAATGGAATCTATTCTGGAAAACATTTATTGGTACAAAATATGAAAATAAATGAAGTCCTTCAGGATATATTGAAAGCACATACAGAAATGTCAAGGATTGGCTTATCTGCAAGAGGTACATTTTTCATGGTATTTTGATTAAAAATTTCAAGGATTGGTGTATCTGCCAATGGGTTTATTTGCAAGTATATACCGTAATATGCAAAAAAAAAAAAAAAACTCTCCCAAAGGGTTTTTCATTCAGCTGAACAAGATCTGAGGGCATTGGGTCAAAATTGATGATCCCTAAGGATGGAACCAAATGCATTATGGTAGCCCAAATTTGAGGGCAGGAGAATCTGTGGTCCTCTATGTTGCTGAACTACAGTTCCCAGAATTCCTTGCCATGCCATCACTGACCTGGCTCTATTTGGAATTGAAAAGTAGCAGCTGGTAGTCTTCAGGTCCCAAACTTGCTCATACCTTGTTCATACAGTAACATCTACACTTCCTTCCTCTCAACCCAGAAGATCCCATTTCTTACATGTCATTTTATTTCTAAGCCCTTGCTGTACCATCCTTTTGAACAAGAATTATGTCCCACTGCATGTTGCCCTTCAAACATCGTAGTAGCATTTTTTTGCAGGAAAAATCAAACATTGTGAACGTTTGAGAAATCTTTTGAGGAATTAAAGATTGAGGCTACTCCGGTTCAATGCTACATCGAATTCTTTTCGCTTGATTCAAGAAGTAAAACAAAATGCCAAGCTCTGTAATACACTGATCGAACGATTAGGTGTATTCCTCCAACCTACTCTGATGTTGTGGCGAAATCTAATACAAATCTAATACAAATCAAGGTCCAGAGAATATCTTTTTGTTCTCCATAATGAGTGACGTATTTTGGCAGGCCAAGTAAACGCCCTGCTGCTTTAAAAAAAAATAAAGCCACAAATCTAAGTGTGTGAAGAGAATGACAAAATAATAGTTGTAAAATGTGAAATTATGTACACATAGTCTGAACATAGTGTTGCCATGGTTTCCTACACTACGAAAGAAAAAAAGTTAGTGCAAGCTGCATATCCCTTTAAAGCAATAATTATGGGAAAGCAATGCAGGCCACATAGAAAAAAGGAATTTAGAGGTTTCAATCATGTGTCTCCTGGAGAATGTTAATAGCAGGTACCGACAGATAGCATATACCTGACTTTTATGCCTGCCTGGAAGGCTTGGGAAGAATATATTTTATCACACAGCTTCCCAAACCACTGGCTTTTGTTTGGTTTTGGAAGGAAGTCAGTCTTAATTGCAAGACAAAGTTTCAGGATTTCCTATAAGCTGTTTCCTCAAATAGATCTGGATAATGATAATATCATGGAAAGGGTTACCTGCCCTGAAGCAGATTTTGATAAACCAAACGAAAGGTGAAATTTTCTTTAGAGCCCAAACAGGAAAGATGGGGAGGGAAACTAGTTATGGGAGCATCAGGAGGGTTAGTTATGGAAAACCACACCAGCGAATAAAATTAAAGATAGCAGAGTGGAAAGTCTCAGAGGAACCCTGAAATCAATAGTACAATTTTTGTAAGGAAGTGTTGCCGAGGCTGGTGCTTGCATGAAAGAAAGAAAAAAGGATACAGTGATAGGAGAACCTAGGTTACTTAAGTTACAACTAAGAACCTTTCTTCCATGAAGAGGGAGGGAGGGAGGGAGGGGGGGGGAGGAGAGAGAGAGAGAGAGAGAGAGAGAGAGAGAGAGAGAGAGAGAGAGAGAGAGAGAGAGAGAGAGAGAGAGAGAGAAATTCTAAGAATGTTGGTTCAACCAATAGGAGCCATGTAAGTGAATCAATGCAGTTGTTACATGAATCACATAATTGTTAAATGAATCACATAGTTGTTAAATGAATCCAGCTTTCCATTTTAACCACTGCACCGAGGTGGCGCAGTGGTTAAAATGCAGCACTGCAGTTCAGCAGTTCAGTTGTTCAAATCTCACCAGCTCAAGGTTGACTCAGCCTTCCATCCTTCCGAGGTGGGTAAAATGAGGACCCAGATTGTTGGGGGCAATATGCTGAACTCTGTAAACCGCTTAGAGAGGGCTGTAAAGCACTATGAAGCGGTATATAAGTCTAAGTGCTATTGCTATATTGACTCTGATTGTCAGAAACCAGCCTGGAATGTCCCAAATGGCAATCACGTGACCTCAGGACATTGCAAATCATTGCAAATACATGCTGGTTGCCAAGAGTCCTAATTTTGATCAAGTGACTATGGAAATGCTGCAACAATTGTAAGTGCAAGGACTGGTCATAAGTCATCTTTTTTCAGTGTTGCTGTAACTTTGAATACTAAATGAATGGCTCTAAGCAGAGGGCTACCTGCATGCACAGTGTTTATCTTGGTTGCAAAACTTCAATGACTACTACCGGTAGATGGCAGCAAAAGAGCCTTCTGCCTTTGGTTGCTCTCCAGTGCTCATCTAAATTTTCACAGCTTAGAAATGTTGGTCCTAAATGTACTTAAGACAATGGCTCACAAAAGTCCAGAACTAAAAAACTATCTAATGCCATTTGAACTTAGACTAAGTTCTACATGATTCTCAGCATGCTCTACTGCATTGGTTCTCAAACTCTATGGTCCCACGACTCCTTTACATTCTTTAAAATGATAGAGAACACCACAGAGTTTTGGTTTATGGGGTTTCTATCATTGTTTACTGTGCAAGAAATTAACATTGAGAAAATTTAAAACACTTATTTGACTTCAGTGGATCTCTTTGAAATGTTTTCAGAACCCCCTTGACCACACATTAAGAACCATTGCTCCACTGGTATTTGAATCAAACCATTATGTGTGGGTTCATCCTAACCTTATGGTGATACATCCTAGTTGGAATGGCCTTGGGAGACAGATCAAAGAGATACAGCCAAGGAAACAGTCAGATAAAAGGCATCTGAGCCTGCAGCTGGATAGTGGAAGGGGAAAGAAGATCAGAAGAAGCCCTCCCGTTTGGATGAAGTTTTATGATTGGATAGAAAGTGAACATTTTTAGAAATTAAATAGAATGATTATAAAATTAAGAGATAAGGAAATGAAAAATAAATGGGGTAACTCAGATAACAAAATTAGAATTTTAAGGAGGCAACATTAGATTTAAAGTGTATACCTAGAGTAGCAATAGCAATAGCACTTAGACTTATATACCGCTTCATAGTGCTTTACAGCCCTCTCTAAGTGGTTTACAGAGTTCAGCATATTGTCCCCCAACAATCTGGGTCCTCATTTTACCCACCTCAGAAGGATGGAAGGCTGAGTCAACCTCGAGCCTGGTGAGATTTGAACAGCTGAAGTGCTGAACTAGCAATCAACTGAAGTAGGTTGCAGTGCTGCTTTTAACCACTGCGCCACCTCGGCTCTTTATTATCAGTAAAGGATAATGGTTATAGATATGATATAAAAATGGAAAAAAAATGATGATGAATTTAGAAGAGACACCGACAAGTTGTAGATGTATGGTAATATACTATCAGTCTGTTAAATATTAGAGATATTATAACTAGAATTACTTAGGGAACGGTTTAGATTTTAGAAGGAGAAAGAGGAAGGAGGAGGAGAAAGGAGGAGGAGTGGAGAGAGGAAGGTAGGGGGAGAGAAGGGCAAGAAGGTAGATGGAAGAGGTGGAGAGAAAGGGAAGGGAGTGAAAAGGGGAAAAAGAAATACAGACTGATAAACAAACAGCACAATATAGGTGCACAATAAGATATTGAATTATAATTGATTATAGAATTGTGTAATTATGTATGTTATTAATTTATTTTAAGGTATATGCATTGATATGTGTATGGCTATGTGGAGAGAAAATTAAAAAAATTCATTAAAAAAAAAGAAGAAGAGTCCCTCCCTAGTTTGGCGACTGTAGAGGAGATGAAAATCTCTCCAAGTCAGTGGTGGGTCGCTGCCGGTTCGGACCGGTTCTTTAGAACCGGTAGCGCTGGCTCCAAGCCGAGAGAGAATCGGTTCTCTATATTCGTGAAAGTGGGCCCGCCCGCCCCTGGGTTATACTGACCTTTATCTCTGCTTCCGGAGCCCAGCTGATCAGGGGCGGCAGATTGAATTGCTGCTCCGCAACTGTTTTTCATGCTCCTTGCCTAGTTTGCAACGCAGAAGTTCTATTCCCTCTGAACTGCGCACACGCGTGCAGCGAAGCGCGCAGTGAACCGCACACTCAGCGAACCAGCGGCGACGAAAAGCGGAACCCACCCCTGCTCCAAGTGGCTCTGTCACTCCACATCACAGTCCTATCAAATTCATTTCCCTGAAGTGCAGGAATCACAATTGCAGAATTGTTAAAATGGCTGGAAATTTGATAGATTCCATTTTATTTTTCTATTTCCCCAGCCTATCCCATCACTCCCGACCCCGACACCATTCTGCAAAGGCCAAATGGTGATTGTTAAGAGTGGACAAATTCTCAACAAAAAAATCCCGGCAAGGCTAATTGCATTTGACATTCAACAGGGCTTGACGCTCGGTGGGGAATTTCACAACACACATCATTCGAAGTCTCTTATGTGAATGAACTTCATTAACAAGTATGCATGTTTTGTGGTTCATTAAATAAGAACTCTCTGGGTCCAGCCTAATGAACTTTTTGTAAGTAAGGAAAATTATAATTGTTGCCAAGAATATAATTTAAATTTAGCACTTGCTAAATCTAGCTTGAACTCAGCTGCCAAAGGAGACATCTGAAATCTCCATTACGTTTACTGCTAGCAAAAGTAGGGGAGGGGGAGGATTGCCAGGTTACATTCAATTTCTAATACAAGAAAAATAAACTAACCACAGTAAATTTTATTCTTATACAGCTTATAGTGTAATATATCACCCATAGGCCAAATGATTGCAATAATCACTTGCCTGTACTTCCCTAATGCCTACTGCAGACTGATCCCAATTTTATGTGCCGGAACTCTGAAAAAGGAATTAAATGCACAAAGAATGCATGCAAAGCCTCAAAGAAGCCTATTTTTCCCAAAATTCAAAAGATGACTGTTTAATAGAGTCAATAGTGAGGAAAAGTAATTTGATTCCAGCCATTTTCAGGTTATAGAACTGCAAATACAAAGACCTAGGCAGGTGTGTCCAAAAACTGTGGAAAGGAGAAAAAGCAGCAAGTAAAGTTTTGTGATCCTTAGATGGATGCCTAATTTGGAGCATGGGTAGGTTAAGAAGGAGAGGCGCAGTTTGTAGTACAGGTAATCCTCGACTTATGACCACAGTTGAGTCCAAAATTTGTGTTGCTAACTGAAATATTTGTTAAGTGAATTTGCCCCATTTTACGACTTTTCTTGCCACGGTTATTAAGCGAATCATTGCATTTGTTAAGTCGGTAACATGGTTATTAAGTGAATCTGGATTCCTCATTCACTTTGCTTGTCAGAAGGTCAGAAAAGGGGATCCCGTGATCCCGGGACACTGCAAGAGTCATAAATATGAACTACTTGCCAAACGTCTAAAGTTTGATCCTGTGACCATGGGGATGCTGCAGTCGTAAGTGTGAAAAATGGTCATAAGTTACTTTTTTCAGTGCCGTTGTAACTTTGAACGGTCACTAAATGAACTGTTGTAAGTCAAGGACTACCTGTACTTACAAACATTTGTTTGGTGACTGCTTGACGTTACAATGGCAATTTAAAAAATGTGACTTATGACGGGTATTTATGACAGTTGCATGGTCCCAGGGTCATGTGATCACCATTATAACCTTCCAGACAGCTTCTGACAAGCAAAGTCAATGGGATATGCCACATTCACTTAATGACCACATGATTCTCCTTAACAACGGCAGTGATTAACTTAACAAATCTGGCAAAAAAAGTCATTCAATGGGACAAAACTCACTTAACAACTACTTTCTTAGCAAAAGAAATGTTGGACTCAATTGTGCTCATAAGTCCTGCGCTACCTGTAGTGGGTTAGGCTTCCGGCTAGAAACCGAGAGACTGTGAATTCTAGTCCCACCTTAGATACAAAGCCAACTGGGTGATCTTGGGCCAGTCACTTTTTCTCAGCTCTAGGAAGCAGGCAATGGCAAACCACTTCTGGAAAACCTTGTCCAAAAAAAAAATACAGGGACTGGCCAGGTAGTGTCTGAGAATCGGACACAATTGAATGGAAAGAAAAAGGTTAAGAAGACACATGTGTGATATTTAAGTTAAATCCATCTCTAACTGGGTTAAAGACAGGAAAGATGGAATGGGACTTTTCGGCTCGTACCATTGGCCGTGCCTGTTTCTCCTCCAGGGTTTTGCCTCTGCGTTATTATCCATAAGCTTTTCTCCTCGGCTGGCCCTCCCCCATCCTTTAGCCCTGGCACATGGGCCACGGCCCCTTCATCCCAGTCCCTTCGCCGTGGCCTATTCGTCGAAGTAGAGTTTGCGTCCGGCATTTGGACGCCCGGGACAGTTCGCAACCAGCCAATCGGTGAGGTGGGCTTGGGGGCTTTGGGTGAGGTGCTGCTTTTGCCCTCTATCCCAGTCCCTTCGTCACAGCCTATTAGTGGAAGTACAGTTTGCATCGGGGGTTTGGCCGCCCGGGATAGTTCACAGCCAGCCAATCGGTGCAAGGGCTTGGGGGCTTGAGGCGAGGTGCTGCTTTGGGGGAGGTGCTGTGCTTGTTAGGAGAAGGAAGGGGAGGCGGTGGAAGAGCAGAGGTGGAGGGGGGTAAATGTGAAGGTGCAAGGAATAAGAATTAGGGGGTGGAATTGGGGTGGAAAAGCGGAGGTGGAGGGGGGTAAATGTAAAGCTGCAAGGAATAAGAATTGGGGGGTGGAATTGGAGTGGAAGAGCAGAGGTGGAGGGTGTCCTAGACCCCAGGAAAGAAAACATAATTTTGGTATGCCAGGTAAGAAGATATAATCTTTTGTCCAATGTTCTAGGTTATTCTAGATCTTGACTAACATGTCTCAATCATTCCAACACTTCAATCAATTTAATTTGCATAAAATTCCTATCAATTTTAATCTATTTAACATTTAATATATTTTAGGAGGGTGAGAGAGAGCATGCAAGAGAAAGAACATTACGGTGCAATAAGGAGGCGTGCTTCTGTTAACATAGACATCCTGTGGTTTTTGACGATCTTTTTAACATCTTCATGGGAACTTAAAAATAATATATCATGGGTTGAACCTTCATAGCCTAGGATTCCCTTGAACAAACAAAAGATATTTCCAGATGGGCTGTCCCTATGACCGCCACTAACTCAAAAGCAATTGTAGAACTGTGATGTCATGACAGATTGCATTGAAGTATTTCAAATAAATTGCAAAAGATATTTTGTGGAGAGGTTTCCTTCAGCCTATTATCCTCTTGATATACTTAAGAGCTTGTTTACCAGTATATGAGTTGGGCCTTCCTAGAGATGCATGTCATTGAAAAGTTACAAGCACTACACTTCTGGGGGGGGGGGGAATGGCAGACTGAAGATCGCTCCAGGAAAAATGAAGTTAGGAGCCGAGGTGGCACAGTGGTTAAAAGCAGCACTGCAACCTACTTCAGCTGACTGCTAGTTCAGCAGTTCAGCTGTTCAAATCTCACCGGCTCAAGGTTGACTCAGCCTTCCATCCTTCTGAGGTTGGTAAAATGAGGACCCAGATTGTTGGGGGCAATATGCTGAACTCTCTAAACCACTTAGAGAGGGCTGTAAAGCACTATGAAGCGGTATATAAGTCTAAGTGCTATTGCTATTACTAATGATTGTGGCAAGAATGAAACCTCTCCAGAAAAGGAGTAAATGGGAAATTGTCCACGTGAGCTTCAAACAAGTGCTCTTCACAAAGAGAACACATGGTACCCGGTGGGTTTTGAAATTATGGGAATAACCATCTTGTTCACAACTGTGGTTGGCAACTTTGAAATGACACTAAGTTTGCAAAATTCCTTTTCTAATCATGTTCAAAAATTGCTTGTTAAATACTTTTAAGACATTAGAGACTTTGAATTGACAAGTCTGAAAACACCAGACGAGTTTGCTTTCAAATTATAATGAAATAAAATATTAATCATAAGCTTCAGGTTTTAAAAAAAAAATTGAAATAAACAACAAAAAGCTAAACCACACTTTGATTCTAAAAAGTGGATTAAAAGTCCAGACTAGTTTTGGAATAAGATTTTGTAAATAATTATAAAGAATCCTACCCATGGGAAATAGATTTCTTTGGACTTTTGTAATACAAAATAAAGGTACCGTATTTTTCGGAGTATAAGACACACCTTAGTTTTGGGGGAGGAAAATAGGGGAAAACAATCTGCCTACCAGGTATTCATCTGGCTAGCATCCTTAGTGTGGTCAGCTTCAGCACATTATTTTATCCCCTGGTTAGGACTTAAAAAAACCTTCTTCTGAGAGAGTAACAATGAAAGAGCATGCAAGCCAGTAAGAGCTGGGAAGATCGTTAGCACCTGGTTAGGGCTAGAAAAAAACTTCTTTGGAGCAGCTGCAGCACATTATTTTATCTCCTGGTTAGGACTTAAAAAAAACCTTCTGAGAGAATAACAATGAAAGAGCCTGCAAGCCAGTAAGAGCTGGGAAGATCGTTAGCACCTGGTTAGGGCTAGAAAACAACTTCTTTGGAGCAAGTAGAGCAATGAAAAAAAATTCTGCAAAGACTTAGGGCTGGAAAACATTCTTCTGAGAGAGTAACAATGAAAGAGCCTGCAAGGTAAGAGCTGGGAAGATCTGTTAGCACCTAGTTAGGGCTGGAAAAAAGCTACATTTGAAGTATAAGACGCACCCAAATTTTCAGCCACTTTTAGGGAGGAAAAGGGTGCATCTTATACTCCAAAAAATATGGTAAGTAATTTTAAAAATTGGGCACTGGAGGGAATTAAAGATTTTAGTTAAAAAAAATACACAAGCCTGATTGACAAGTAATTAACTAGGACTTATAAAATTATTCAAAACATTATAATCAATATTGAAAATACTAGAGGACACTTTTGAAAAATGGAATCCCAAGTTAATACCAACAATGTCAATAATAATGTATGCTTCTATGGTTAGATTGTGTCTAAAATTAAGTAAATCCGTAAGAGGCTTTCTGCTGACACCAAGTCTGATGCTTGATGGGAGGGGTGGGTGATTAATCTTCCCAAGGGGTCACCTAAGAAACTGGGATTGTTGTGAAGGGCTGCCACCCCACTGCTGACACTGCACCAATGCCCTACCCTCTGCCACCACCCTGTCCCATTGCCACTGCCATCCCAAGGCCTCACTCCCTGCTGCCAATGCTCCACACACACCCACTGCCAACACCACTGACAATGAAGGCTGGACAGGGATCACCCACAGGCCAGATGTGGCCCATAGGCTGTAAAATGAAAAGAGTCTTATTCTTCTTCCTTTAATTTGCATTAAATGTTACTATTGTTATATATAGGAGTGGCCTGCTACGAGTTTGCCCGGGTTCGGGAGAACCCGTAGCTAATGTTATGGCCGGTTTGGAGAACCTCCAAATCTCACCCCTGGCTGGCCCCTCCCACCCCGCCCCACCCCTCCCACCCTGCCCTGCTCTGCCCCTCCCAGGAGTCTCCACACGGTCCATTTTGGATGCCAGGTAAGTGCAGGATCCGCGCAGAGGCTCGGGGAGGGGGCAAAATGGGCTTCTCAGAAGTTCTGGAAGGCCTAAACGGGCCCATTTCTGGTGGTGCAGTGGTTAAAGAGCAGCACTGCAGTTCAGCTGTTCAGCTGTTCAAATCTCACCGGCTCAGGGTTGACTCAGCCTTTCATCCTTCCGAGGTGGGTAAGATGAGGACCCAGATTGTTGGGGGCAATATGCTGAACTCTGTAAACCACTTAGAGAGGGCTGTAAAGCACTATAAAGCGGTGTATAAGTCTAAGTGCTATTGCTATTGCTATTTATTACTGTCCCCCTTAATAAATGCATCTAGTTAGATCCTGCTGTGTTCCCCAACCATCAAGGTGGCTCTCCATCACAAAAGAAGATTTGATCAGAAATTTTCTTGGCTTTAGACACATCCTTGCATGAAGAAGTGCCGACTCTCTGGAACACTATCTATGCATAAAAGGAGAACCTTAAAACCAAGAAACTGAACCATAAGGACTTGCTGTCTAATATTTACTGATTCTACCTATTTTGAAACTGGTCCCAGATGCTCTCTTGTTCAGCAGTTCTCATTTAGCTGGATGAGCAACAGGCTTCTTTATTTGTGGCTATAGCACTGACAATACTAACAACTGCTTCTAGGCCTTCTCCCACCACCACTCCTCCCCCCCCCCTTATCAAGCTGCCCATGCAAAAAAAAATGAAGTTCCTTTTAGGAAGAATTGGAATGGCTCCTTTCTATACAAATCTGCCTGAATGGAGGATGTGACATCGTTCAGTGTGAAATCCATCCTTTCTGAACAATTCTCAGATGCTCCTATCGGAAACCAGTCACCAGTGGTGTCTGCCCGAAACATGCCTAAGTTTAGAGTAATTGTAGGAGTTCACACCCTCTAAACAAGGGGAACAGCAGACTGTTCAGCTGTTTGTAAAAGTTAATTTAATTCAGTGTGAAGGTTTTACTCCTTCTATTAGCCAAAATTGCATTATCCTCAGAGAAAAGTATTTTAAAAAGGACAAGATACTTTTCTCGTCCTTTTTCAGTCAATCTGTGTGAATCTTTACTTGCGTCACACAGGCACTTTCCTATCTTAGTTAGATATGTTTTTCAAAACTGGGAACGAGCCAGCTGACCAAACAAAATTTTGTCCATATTGGGCTGTTTGCTACCAGTTAAAAATCACTGCTTAGATCAGTGATGGCGAACCTTTTTTGGCTCATGTGCCAAAAGGGTGTGCACGCGCACTAGCATGCCCACACCCATGCCCTCCCCCCGCGCATGCGCACAACCCCCACGCTGCCCCCCACGCATGCGCACAACCACCACCCCCACGCTGCCCTCCCCTATGTATGTGCACAGGCCTCACTGAAGCCTCCGGACTCCTGAAGCCTGGGAATGGCGAAAAATAGCCCAACGGGCCAACCAGAAGTTCATTTCCGAACTTCCGGTTGGCCCGTTGGGTCATTTTTCGCCATTCCCAGGCTTCAGGAGGCTTTCCTGAAGCCTCGGGAGAGCGAAAACGGCCAAAAAGGCCGAAAATCAACTGGATGTGCACTGGAGCTGACATAGGGCAACGCCTCACTTGCCCTCAGATATGGTTCCGTGTGCCACCTGTGGCATGCGTGCCATAGGTTCACCATCACTGGCTTAGATTATATTACTAAGTTAGATAATAGAAGAGAAAACCAAAAGCTATTGCATTTTGAACTGGAAAAAAAATAGGATGCCAGCCATGCCTCTTTAGAAAATCTGCTGGAAGAGATGCATTTGATTCAGATTGTCCCAACGGTGCTTTTTCAAGAGACAACTGGACTTTGTTTTTTCTTGAAGATGTTTCACTTCTCATCCAAGAAGGTTCTTCAGTTCTGGAAGCTTTACAACCATGACCTGGATGATTAAGAATCTCCATAGACACTTGATTTAGGATATTTTTACCAACCACTGAAGGTTCACATGTCCCTGAGATGAGTATTTACAGTAGATGGGAGCACCATTCACCATAAAACCATATACATGTATAAGCTTAATCAGTGTTGTTGGCCCAGTATTATTTCATTATCTATGTAGAAGAGCAATGAGGGAAATGTCTATGGAGATTCTCAATCATCCAGGTCATGGTTGTCCCAAAGATGCTTTTTTCCAAAAGGCAGCTGGACTTTCCTGGTTTTTTCCTTTCAAAAATTATTGCATCTCATCCAAAAACTCTTCTGAAGAACTGAAGAAGCTTCTTGAATGAGAAGCAAAACATTTTCAAAGAAGAAAACAAGAAAGTCCAGTTGCCTTTGGGGGAAAAAACAACTTTGAGGGAAATGGCCAAAGATGCTAGCCACCAATTGTCATATTGTTGCCCGGTGTCACTTCATCATTCTAAGCCACCACCAGATCCTTGCAAGGCCCTAGTTCATACTGTGAGAATTACCAAGAGATATTAGGAAACCATATGGCCTCATTAGCTGTCGGACCTGCCACAATTAAATAGAAATGATCCTTGGCTCCATTTGCTGAGAAAGGTATAGTTTTATTAAAGATCAAGTGTATTGCATAGCCAGAACTGAGAATCGTGTGCCAAAATCCCTAACTTCTATTTTTCCCTCCCTTAACTGTCTCTCATCGCCCACCCCATTGTAACCAATCAGGTCCAAGCAAGATGTTTTCATAACGTTCAGTCCAAGCGCCATTTGGTATGCGGCTCCCTCCTTCTTCCAGCTGGTTTGCGGCTCCCTCCTTCTTCTAGCTGGTTTGCGGCTCCCTTCTTCTTCCAGCTGAATGACCTTGAGGCATCATCTCGAGGAAGTACAGCATTTACTTTCAGTTTCCCAAGCATTCCCCCCTTCATTCCGCCTCCCCACAGTTCATGGCAGTCTGTCACTGCATAGCAGCTAAGCACAACAAGCATAAGGTGGCAGCTGACATTAGCAATTAGGAGCAGACTCCCATCTCTGAAAATTTTTCCTATTTTCTGTTTTCCAAAAGCCAAAATTAGTGATTCTTGCCACTATAAACCTGTTCCTAGTCAAACATTTAATGGTGCAGTTCCTAAATGTCTACTCTAAGATAAATCCCACTGAATTCAGTGAGGCTTTCTCATAGATCAGAATGTACACGATTGTACCTTGAGACCTTCGTTGTCGCTGGATTCAATCACCTGCAGGGAGAGTGCTCATTTTAATATTAAAATATCCACCTGTGGATAATAAGAGAACTGCATATATGGATTTTTCTCTAAGCTAAGCTTATAGGATTCCTATGACCTTTTGTATAGTTAACACTGAACTGCAGCTTACTCGCCCTCTGATCACCCAGTTTTAGCTAATCACAAAGTGATGTCCTCCACATTCAGTGTAGCCAGGAAACAATCCACAAGACATACAGACTTTCTAATCTTCTTTGATGCAAGGATGTGGAGACTTTTTAAGTGTCGTTTCTTAAATATCTCACAGAGCTTAGTGCTTACAAATGGAACAACCCTAGGCATGTTCCCTAAGAAGCCCAATGTTGTTGATTTAATAAGATTGGGAGCTACATATAAGCAGAAAAAGATTTACTACTTGTAATGGTCCCCTATTATAAATATAAGGAAAAATCATATTCATTACCTATCATAGCTGAAATGCAAAAATATCCGATAACCACTAGAAAACAACAGTTATTCTGGGAACATTAGGATAGTTGCAGCTTAAGGAAAATCAAAATCTTAGGAGGCCTGTGATATTCACCTTGACTTTGTAGGTATCTTTGCGATTAGGTGGTAGAGACTCCACTGCAAGGTTAATTATATACACACACACACGATCTCAGTTCCAAAAACATGCTAGAAGGTGCTGATTGGAGAGATGCAAATTGGTTGTTTTGTTTCTGAACAAGAAATACAACTGTCTGGTATTTGGCTCCCTCCTGTGGTTTTTCTCTGTATGAAATTTCAACATCCCAGTGGTCAATCTTTGTGTTTGTCTGCTAGGTTGTAACTTTTCTTACTTCTAAAAATATGTCATAAACCTTATATAAGAAAAGCAGAGTCAATAAATACCTCACTGTGTGAATAATCAGTACTCTAGTAACAAGAAAGCAAAGCAAATGGCCTTTAACCATTTGAAAGTATTTCAATTCATGGGCAACCAAACGCCCTCATACAAGCAAGCTGATTATATTTATATATCCTAAGGCTTATATATTTGCTACTGCAGATAACCTTGCTTAGACTGCTATATGAATAAGGCAAACAAATGTGGCATTGTGCTTGTATTATTCAGAAGAAGATGTCTCATATTCTTCCACAGAGATCCCAGCTGAACCGGACAAAATCAAATAAATGGTAAGATGTCATTCTCAATCACTCTGCCTTCCCAAATGCTCAGCTATTGAAACGAGAATGTTCTCTTTTTGTCCCAGGATAACAATGTGACCAATCTAAAAATGGATTGTAAAAAAGAAAGATTCTTATTAAGGAAAAGCTTTTAACAGAAGGACTTTCTTTTTAAATCTGCTTAATGTTATGCATTTTTCAGAACCATTTCACATGAATTCACTTGAATATTTTATCCTGTGCAAATCACACTAAATCAGTGGATTTGCTCAAATTTAAAAAAAGAATCTCTTGTGAGCCTGCAAATGATATGAACACTCTTAATGTGTGGCCTTGATTCTGTATAATTTAATCTCATGGAAATAAATACACAATACTTCAACCAACAACTGCTGGCTGTGCATTGTGTACGGATCCTCAGCAAATTCTGCAATAGTTTCATCCTTTACAGCAGCAGAGCTAGCTAGCTTGCTTAAACCACCTGGATTGGTTTTGATTAAACCCATTACACATCCTATAACAGTCTCTGGAATGATGCCCTTTGGTCTTTTCTTTTTGACAAGGAACGTAGTCACAGAAGTTCCAAACACAGCTGGATTAGATGGCAAATCAATTCCCATCTTTTTATGACTAGTTGAAATCAAAGGAAAAACTATTTGAGGCATGCTGATTGTGACAGGAATGCAAGGCAAAGCAAAGGCAATCACTTCCTGACACGAGAATTACTTAGTCAGATATATCACATAATGGACAATCAAAGTCAGAGCAGGTAGATGCTCCTATTAAACACCAAATTGTTATAATTTACACGTCCTCCATATGGCTATATTTCAAGGAAAAAGGTTTTAGCCTCTTGTTGTTCAAGGTGAGTTTACCTTTTCTGAGAACATTCTCTGCACCTGAGAAGAAATTCAGATTTCCTTTTGTTAACCCACCCTATCCCTTAGCTTACCATCACATATACTCTCTCTCTCTCTCTCTCTCTCTCTCTCTCTCTCTCTCTCTCTCTCTCTCTCTCTCTCTCTATATATATATATATATATATATATATATATATATATATATGTGTGTGTGTGTGTGTGTCTGTGTGTGTGTGTGTGTGTGTGTGTGTGTGTGTGTGTGTGTGTGTGTGTGTGTGTGTATGCTTTGATGGTCGGGATACCACATTAGTGTCACTCTTTTTCCCCATAATTTCCCTTTTGAATTCATCCCACAATTGAACTTTGGATCCTGAGACTGTATGGATTGCACAAGATTGTTCAAGGGAGAGAGAACAGCCTGTCTCTTGACAAGATTAATTGGCAGCAATTTGACACACACACACACACCAAAAAAATTTCATCTGCAAATTTTTCATCTGTCAGGCAGCTGATACTTTTTAATCTTGTGCAAATACTTTCAAACCCCACACAGATACTCCCTAACACACACTCTCTCTCTCTCTCTCTTCAGCCTGTTTGCATTTACCTCCGATGAGTGACTATAAATCCCAGGGAGAGAGATTTCAAGGCTTAAGAAAGCATCCCGAGGCATTGAGAATGAAGGTGTTGAAAAACATGAATTCCGCTTTATGTTTAATGATCAAGCAAGCTATTCCCTATTACCTTGTTTATCCTCAAGGTATATATTCTTTTGTTGATGTAGGGTAGTCTATATCCCCTGCATCTCCTCCATTATTCTCTGTCTTATGAAAATTAGGATGTCAGCCATTGTGTCCTCACTTTGAAGGCCATCTGGAGTACCACAGACCACAACTGTTCTTTTGGGCTTTGGCAGACTGTTCAGTAGCCTGTGGAATAAACACATCCCATCTTTTCAAAGGGCAAGAGAGGTCCTCTTTATCCCTTCTGCACAAGGGTTCCAAGCATTCTGTGGGAAATCACTTTACAGCCTCGCTGAAAAAGCTGGTTTATTTATTTATTTTATTCATTATTTACATTTCTATGCTGCCCAATTCCCAAAGGAACTCTGGGCGGCTCACAACAGAAAGAAACATAAATAGAAAATTTAAAAATACATTAAAAATACATTAAAATTACATTCATCCAGCATTCATGGGCCGACCTCATCTCTCATCACCAGAGGTCAATGGCCCCAGGCCTGTCGGAAAAGCCAGGTCTTAACGGCTTTACGGAAGACCAATAAGGTGGGGGTGGTACGGATCTCGGGAGGTAGTTGGTTCCAGAGAGCCGGAGCCGTCACAGAGAAGGCCCTCCCCGAGGGCCCACCAGCCGACACTGTTTAGCTGACGGGACCTGGAGAAGACCGACCCTGTGGGCTCTCACTGGTCGTTGGGAGGTATGTGGTAGTAGGCGATCTCGCAAATACTCTGGTTCCACTTCACTAGAGTAATGAGCAAGCAATTTATATGATATCAATGGATAAGCTATCACTACTTCAAGTTAATTCTTAACATTTGGAAATTTTCAGGAAAGAAAGCCAAAAAAAAAGTTATGAAGTATTATATATCTTTATATATTGCTTCATAGTTCTGATTTATATTTTCTTTTTTGGTATATTCTTGTCACATTACAGGTGCACATGTGTGTATATAATATATCTTTATATGTTGTTTCATTGTTTGTTTGCATTTATATCTGATGAGTGACTGTAAATCCTACACAGAGATTTCAAGGCGTGAGAAGGCATCCCAAGGCCCAAGAAGGCATCCCAAGGTGTTTTTTGGTATATTCTTGCCAAATTACAGGTGCATATCAGTAGTGGGTTCTAAAACACTTTACTATGGATTCGCACATGCACGCAACGCTTCTGTGCATGAGCAGAAGTGTCCCGGGTGGGTGGGCGGAGCCTCCCGCTGCCGGCGCTACTGGTTCTTAGAACCGGACCAAACCAGGAGCAACCCACCACTGGTGCATATGTGTTTAGATTGCTCGACCAAGGCATAGACACTGCTTACACAAACTTACTACAATCAATATATGAGCAAACAATGGCGACAATTTGCCTTAATGATCTTAAAGTTAAAATCAACATAAAATGACAAGGCGATACAATATCACCTCTCCTTTTCTCAGCTTGCCTTGAAGAAGTACAATATTTTGCAAACTAGACTGGGCAAAAGATGGAATAAAACCAATGGTGCCCATTTAAATCACTTAAGATTTGCAGATAATGTTGTTCTCTTCTCACAAGACCCATAAGAGCTACAAAGACACATACAACAGCTGCACAAAGCAGGAGAACCATTTGGCTTAAAAATAAACCTGAAAAAGAGCCAGGTTATATTTAATAAATTCACTAAAGAAATTTTAAAAATTACTGTATTTTTCGGAGTATAAGACGCACTGGAGTATAAGACGCACCTAGATTTTAGAGGAGGAAAACAAGGAAAAAAGTATTCTGAACCAAATGGTGTAATAATATATTATTTAATAAAATACCAGTGTAGCAGAATACTTTTTACAACCATGTACACTTTTTACAACCATGTATACTTTTTACAAACTTCAAACTTGACAGCTTTAAGACTTGTGGACTTCAACTCCCAGAATTCCTCCTCCAGTCATGCTAGCTCAGGAGTGGGAGTTGAAGTCCACAAGTCTTAAACTTGCCAAGTTTGAAGACCCTTGCACCCCTAACCCCTAACCCAGGGGTCTTCAAACTTGACAGCTTTAAGACTAGTGGAGTTCAACTCCCAGAATTACTCCTCCAGTCATGCTAGATGGGGTAATTAGAAGGCAAAACCACCCCCATTTTTGCAAAAACCGGCCTGTTTTTCGCTTGGTTTTTTTGCAAAAACAGGGCATGCAGAGGGTTTGGGAAGCCTGCAGAGCACTCCTAGGGGGTGGGGGAAGGCAAAAATGACCCAATTTTTGCAAAAAATGGCCCATTTTTTGCAAAAATGGGATGCGGAGGCGGGGCTTTGGGAGGCCAAAAAAATGCTGTATTCGATGTATAAGACGCACCGACATTTCCACCCTCTTTTGGGGGGCAAAAAGGTGCATCTTATACTCCAAAAAATATGGTATATCTGGAGAAGAACTAGACGTAATAGACCACTACATAGACCTTGGCCAACAGATCTCAATGGAAGGTGATATAATAAAGGAAATTGAATGGCATGTTAAATGTGGTTGGCAGGCATTCAGCAAGCTAAGCATAATTTTCAAAATCAACCTCCCCCTATGCCTGAAGAGACAAGTGTTCTATCAGTGTGTGCTACTTACTCTAACATATGCCTGTGAAACATGGACACTAACCTCACAATTGATACAAAAGCTATGAGTGATGCAAAGAGCAATGGAAAGATACATGCTCGGCATTACAAGACAAGATAGAGAGGCCTGCACATGGATCAGAGAACAAACGAAAGTATACAATATCATCAAGAGAGCAAAAGGATTAAAATGGAAATGGGCTGCTCACATAGCAACAAGAACTGATGGCAGGTGTACCAAGGCAGTCATAGAATGGATCCCACTTGATAAAAAGCATCCACGAAAGAGACCTAAAATAAGATGGATCGATGACATCAGCAAGTATTACCGGCCCAATTGGCAAGAGAAAGCTCAGGACCGTATTGGTAAGAAATATGCGGAAGAGGCCTTCATCCTGCAGTGGATAGACAATGGCTAAAATGATGATGGTGATGATGATGGTGATGATGATGATGGTGATGATGATGATGGTGATGATGGTGATTATTATTATTATTATTATTATTATTATTATTATTATTATTATTATTATTATTATTATTATTATTATTATTATTATTATTATTATTATTATTATTATTATTATTATTGCATATAATATATCTTTATATATTGCTTCATTGTTTGTTCTGATTTATATGCCTCCAACAAGAAGAAAGTAGATTTGGCTGAAAAACAGTGGCCACACCAAATGATCTTCAGAGTTGAGAATTTAAGGCTGAGTGTCTCCTCTCCTCTCCATACGTGATTCCACCACAACTCTCAAAGCTGCTTTCCTGAGAGATTATGTTACTTCACAGCAGGATGCCTTAGATTCACTAATTAAATTAAAAGCTTATTACTGACATGTTCATATTAAATACATTTCACTTGCTTTTCCCCCTCAGGTGGCACACTACTGCTTGTAATAGTGCCACCTGGGTGGCAGCATCTGTGTTGCCACGCTGTCTCATTTGTACAAAAATAACTTATTGATCTATTACTATAGAAAGTATACTGTAGACTTGACAGGAGGAAATGGTTTATTTCTGAAACATGAATGGATTAAAAAAAAAAGACATGGGAAGGGGATTCATCCAAATTTGAAACAATGCTGTACTGTATGAATTTAGGGGAATTTGCTACATATTAATTGATGCCAAATCCTGGTTTCACATATATTTCACAAGGTTTTGGAACACAAGATATTCACTCTTGTTCCACCAGCCTTTGTGCACATAATTGTTTTTCCCAGAAGTGCCTTTTTGTGTAACCCTTATTCAGAAAACCACACACTTCTTCTCATTGCTTCCAGTGGAAAGATTTATGGTATTTTTATGGCCTCACTGGAACATCCAATTTTTCTATTTCTGCTGACACAGAAATAAGTTTTTCCAGGAGGTTGACTGGAGTCTCTACAACCTTTATATCTTCAAAATATAAGGGATGAAAGTGTCGGCCATTATTTTTTGGTCCTAACTATTGTCATTCATTCTAACTAATGCATCCAATGTCTATTTTCATTTTTATATATAATTTTACTAAAGTTTTTTTAAAATGGAACATAAAAACTACAGATAGTCCTTGACATACAACTGATTGTTTTCATTAAAGCGGCAATGAAAAAAGTGACTTATGACCATTTTTCACACTTACAACCGTTGCAGGATCCCCATGGATCAAAATTCAGAGGCTTGGCAACTGGTTCCTATTTATGACAGTTGCAGTGTCCTGGAGTCATGTGATCCAATTTTGCGAGCTTCTGACAGGCAAAGTCAATGGGGAAGCCAGATTCACTTAACAACCTTGTTACTAACTTAACTGCAGTGATTCACTTAGCAACCGGGCCAAGAAAGGTTGTAAAATGGGGCAAAATTCACTTAACAACTGTCTTGCTTAGCAACAGAAATTTTAGGTTCAATTGTGGTCACAAGTCAAGGACTACCTATGTAATACAAACTGATAATTAAGAAAAAAGAAAAAAGAAAAGAAAAAGCTAGAAATGCAAAAAAGTGAAAAAAGAAAGGAAATAGAAAAGAAAGGGAAAAAATACAAAGAAGCAGCTTTTGATCTTCTTTACAAGCAGTTGTAAGTACAATTATAAATTTGTCTCTTACTGCATGGTTACAACAAACTTTTCTACAGAGGAATTATTGAGTCTGTCATCTGCACCTCTATAACTGTCTGGTTTGGTTCTGCAACCCAACAAGACAGACACAGACTTCAGAGGATAATCAGAACTGCAGAAAAAACAATTACTGCCAACCTTCCTTCCATTGAGGACCTGTATACTGCACGAGTCAAAAAGAGGGCCATGAAAATATTTACAGACCCCTCACATCCTGGACACAAACTATTTCAACGCCTACCCTCAAAGCGACGCTATAGAGCACTGCACACCAAGACAACTAGACACAAGAACAGTTTTTCCCCGAACGCCATCACTCTGCTAAACAAATAATTCCCTCAACACTGTCAAACTATTTGCTAAGTCTGCACTACTATTAATCTTCTCATCGTTCCCATCACCCATCTCCTCTCACTAATGACTGTATGTCTGTAACTTTGTTGCTTGTATCCTTACGATTTATATTGACTGGTTCCCAATATGATTTGATTGCTTATTTGTACCCGGACTATCATTAACTGTTGTACCTTTTGATTCTTGACGAACTTATCTTTTCTTTTATGTACATATGCACCAAGACAAATTCCTTGTGTGTCCAATCACACTTGGCCAATAAAAAATTCTATTCTATTTTATTCTATTCTTTCTAGAATCTATCCTGTCTAATCATCAAAGCCATAAATCATAAGTTCAATTTTTTTCTTTTACACAAATAGTCCACCTTGTAAAAAAATTAAGGCTTTTTGGATAAAAATATGGTGGATTATACAAAATATTTTAAAGAAAAAGATCAAATTCACACCACAGTTCTTTTTGTTGGGAATAATTACGGATTGTTCTGTTATAGAGACTAACTTGGTTTTGAATCTAATAACAGCTGCCAGGTTACTGGTGGCACAGTATTGGAAGAAGGAAGATACACCTACTATTGAAGAATGGACATTAAAAGTTACACATTTGGCTGAAATGGCTAAAATTTCATCATATCTTAAGGATCATTCAAATGAAAGATATATATTGGAATGGAACAGATAGACTGATTATATTCAAAAAAAGTATCAGATTAAAAAGACCCAAATAGTTTATTAATGATAAATGTTTAATTTTTAGATTATGTTTTAAAGGTTTTGAGTAATAAGGAGTTAAAGAATTAGAAAAAAATTTGAATTAATAATTTTTTAGCATATTTTAGTTTTAAGTTTTCTGAAATTATACCTTGTGCTTTTTCTGGGAAGTCGGGGTGGGGGGGTGGGAAGGGGACCGGAGGGGAGGGTAAGAGGGGTGGGAAGGGGAGGGGAAGGGGGGGAGAAAAGAGAAAAATGTTTGTACTTTGTACTAATAAAACTTTTTAATAAAAAAAAATAGTCCACAAAGAGGTGTAATCCTTACTTTCAGATCGATTCTGAATTCCAGCTCTCGTATTTGAATTTTCTTCTTTTTTCCTCATACCCACCTGTCTGCCTTACACTATCTTGAGTATGCAGAACTCAATCATTTGCTCCCCTCTTTTTTGTGTTGCTCTTTTGGTTCATTCTCAGTAGAAATGGGAATTCAGGAACATTATTCATGGTTAACAGAACAAGTTTCTGCTGCTTTTGTAAAGAACCAATAATATGGACGCCCCGGTGAGCTTATGGGGGTCTCAATTTTAAGAGAAGCAAGACACACTATCTTAATCTTACATCACCACCAATTTCACTTCAGACATTTGCAAGAGGAAAAGTACCTGTAATGAAGAAAATGTGAAACTACATTAAAGTACCTGTAATGAAAAAAATGTGAAACTTTAATGAGGGCATTCAAATGTGAATTGAATGCCCTCATTAAACATCAAGAGTTGTGTGGTGGTGATTGTGTAAAAAGTGCATCACTGATATATCAGAACAAGGGCACCCATGGAAAGCAAAAAGCTGACATTTTGCAAAGTTAATTTTGCCTCATATCTATAGAAGGTCCTTAACTAATTCATAGGAGTTTTGTTTCAGAAAGCAAAGCATAACCATAGTGCCTACGGGCCCTTCTGTAGGAAAGCAATTTAAAAAAAAAGACAAGAATCAAAATGTTTAATATTCTTTCTCCTCTGAGTGAAGGAACGAGCTCAAAGAGAGTTTGCAAACTTTTAATTTAAACTCAGTGGTAATTCTTATCAGCTTCTGATATTTAAAAGTGCTTGAAGCAATCAATTACAGAATGGACATTGTATTTAATGTTACGTTAAACTGACTCTGACTCTTCCGAATTGCTTTTTTGGTTCACCAATATATAGTTAGTCCTTGACTTACAACTGGGATGCTTAATGTCCATTCAGATTAGTGAGGGCACCCCAAAAGTAGGCTTCCAATTGCGTCCCAAAATTATGACCCCAATATGGTCCCGTGATCATGTGAGCAAGATTTGCCCACATCAAAAGCAGTGGCCCTTTTGGACCCTCACAAGGTCTCCTCAGTCAAGTGACCAACCTCTGGTACCTCAGAAGCCACCTGCGCTTCCAATGATCAATTTCCAAGGTCCAGGTAATTGCACGACAATCCAGGAACTTCACAACGGATGGATGTTTTTCCTTGTTGCTGTTGTGTGCAGGACCAACAGAGCAAAGTGTGTGTGTGCCTAACAAGAAAAGCTCCCCCCCCATAAAGCAGTGGCTTACATTTGCCTTTAATTTCCCTTCAGTTTTTGATTAACAAGTACAGTAGACATTTGTATGTTGGCATGCATAGTTCATCCTCTGCCTAATTTTTAATTATATTTAACAATATTGCGTGTTGATTTATTGTTTTCAAAGGGCTTTTTTATTCCAAGATTTTTCCTTCCTTTAAGAGTATTTGGAAGCAGAAAACAGTCAAGTTAATGACAAACAGCTGTTTCTACTGCTGTATTACTGCTCAAGGCAAGAGAGTACAAACGAGAAAGGTAGAAAAAAAAACTTCCTCCATTACACTTGGCAGCCAAAGTACGGGATGACCCACCCACCCCCATCACCAAGGCAGTGTCCGCTGAATCCTTGCAAAACTCGGCAAAGGCGGAAAGAAGGGAGCAGACAGAGTCAAATGCAGTTGAATCTGTCTCTCTCTCTCGGTCTCTCTCTCGCTGCCCGACTGCAGCAGGAAACAGTGGGCAGGTACTTCTGGCTTTGTTGGTGTTGGATGCGCAACCTGCTCTCCGCCCCAGGAGAGAGAGAGTTGCCAGGGGTGAGTGGAGCAGGGAATGGGCTCCAGGAGGAGGGGACCCCATCTCCCCCATTGTGAAGTGTGCTTTCACTGTGCTGCGCAAGGCACTGCGAGAGCAGCAGGCAGGCCATGGAAGGGATATTGGGTCTTCCCCCCACCCCATGCCAAAAGGAAAGCTAGCTGGGCTTCTCCGAAGCCCCCTACCCTCCCCCTGTTCCCTGCTCCCTTCCCCCCTAATCCCACTTCGGGAGAGAAGCGCATGCTGGAAACGCTTGTTGGGGTGACCCTCTGGCACTCAGTCTGCAACTCTCCATGCTCCTCCAGGCCTGGCTTGCTGAGAAGAGGGGGAACCAGCCCTGATGCCTCTGCTGCCCCCCACCCAGGGCCCCAGCCATCGCTGCCTGGCTTCCTCAAAGGCGCGGTGCATTTCAAAGGTGGCAACTCACATTGGAGGTGCTGAACAGCAGGACATCCGCGACAGCTGGGCCAGGACTCACCAATGGGGGCGCTTCTGCTGAGCTAGCCGCCCCCCCTGGGCTTTTGTGCTCAGTGCTCAGCCAGGGAGGGGGACGCTTCCCCATGCCACCCCCTTATTTCTCTTGGCCCCACCAAGGGAGGAGGAAGACCAGGCTTGGGGGATGGCCCCCACCCTGCAAGATCCACCTCCGCCATTCTCTCCAGCCCTTTTTGCTGGCGGCAACAGCAAATATACCACGACGAAGGCGGAATCCTGTTGCCATGCCAAGGCAAGTGCAGGGGCACTTCGCTCCCGCACTAAGGCGACAGAGCAACAGTTCTTTCATCCCTCCGCTGCAACAGGGCCACAGGGAGTCGCAGCAGAGGGGTGAAAGAGCCGCATACGGCTCTAGAGCTGCAGGTTGCCGACACCCATCCTAGGTGCAACCCCGACGAGAAAGAACTGCTTTTCGTGAGACAGGGCTTCGAGGCGCTGAATGCTACTACAACTACATACTACGAGGACAACCATCTGCTTTCCTCCGCCTACAGAAAAAAAATGGCAATCGACATAGAAGTCGTTGCTATAAACTGTATTAAGGTTTCCTTTCCCCAAACAGCTCAGTAGATAAACTATACCAAAATACAATTCAACCCGTGCCTTGCGGTTAGCACTAAAAGCACACCTACACAATCGCTTGCATAACACGCAGCTTCCCAAGGCTTCTCCTGGGAAAGACGAAGCCAACCTTTGCTTTCGTTTTTCCAAAGTTTGGCTTGAAAACTACCAAAGACGGAGTAACAAGAGTGCATCCTGGGAAGTGTAGTTCACATGCCGATCGGAGCAGGAGTTGCATTACAAAGATGGCCAGTTGCAAGTACAGTAACTATTCTCCCATGGTTTTAGCCCAGCTGTGGAAAAAGCAACAGGGTTACTTTTCAACTAGTGATGATATTAACAGATCAGTACCACAATTTCAGCACTCTTTAGTGTCGGCATTTTGAGCTGTCAATGCTATCTTGCCCTGTTTTTACTTTTAGTCGATCTGGTACAGTTTGTGCAGGCTGCTGTTTTTCCATGGAAAAACAAAGTTAAATAATTTTCTTTAATCGAGGTAGCTACTTTCACCATCTTAGTCAGTTCTATTAACTTCACCATCCAGTCTTCCATTGTGGGAATCCGTGAAAATTTCACTGCAAAAATTACATATAGAAGAAAAATCCCAAATTTTTTCTCGAACTTATCATCTGACAAACCTTTAAAAAAAAAACCCTCTGGTTTTAATTGTACCTTGAACAATTATCTGAATTAAAGTACACATTCAATCCCATTAAGTCTTAGCCTTCTTACATGTCCACCAAATGAGATAAAAGTACCTCCAGAGCAGGGGTGGGTTCTAACTTACCTCATCGCCGGTTTGCTTCCTCCCGTGCCACGTGGCCGCACCGCACAGGTGCACACGCACACATGCGCAGTGCGGAAAATTTGCCAAAAAAATGTAAAAAGCCAAAAACAAGATGGCAGCGCATGTGCAGTGCCCGAAACTCGGCTTCTGTGCATGCGCAGAAGAAAAAATCAGCAAAAAATTCAAAAAAAAAATTTTCCCCCAAAAAAATTCCCCCAAAAAAGATGGTGGCGTCCACGGACCGGCACCGACAGAACCGGCTCCATAATGTCACCAGCAGTTTGCTACCAGTTCTATAGAACTAGTGCGAACCGGGAGGAGCCCACCTCTGCTCCAGAGTGATTACATTTATAAGCCATTACCTACTACCGGTAAGTGTAATATCTTTCACTGGTAGAAAACCAGTGGTAGTGGTATTGCTTTACCTGAAATAAGGTGCAAGAGGTGGGGGAAAGAGGCATTCACTTCTAGATTGCAGTTCTCATATTAAAAAATAATAATAATCAAAAAGGCTTCCCATTCAGCGTCAACTCTTCAGATTTCCCAATTGGTTTTGTCGAACAAATCTAAAAAATAGGATTGAGATTTCCCAGGAAACACACAAACAGGTGCTTTGTAAAAACAGACTCAATAATCTCACTTGTGATTGTTGGACATTTGTAGGGCTAGAACAGAGGTGTCAAACTCATGTCTTCACAACGGTGTCATGTATCGGGACTTTTTTCTCCTTCGCTAAACCGGGCATGGGCATGGCCAGCGCATGACGCATCCGGTCCATGGGCCGGGAGTTTTACAGTCCTGGGCTAGAACATAGATGATTCAAGGTAAAGCCTCATTTATGTTTTTAATAATGAAAGAGACATGGGCTACATCTGTAACTTGTTCAGCATAAAATCACCTTTATTCCTAGGCCACAGAAATTGCCATCATACAATTGTGCCAAATGCAGTTGGCATTGACTACTTGCGCTGTAAACAGTGATGAGAGTTGCGATTAGATCACAAATTAAGTCGCATGATTTCAACATTAAAAACAACAACTGAAACGAGGGGACTTTTAATTGAACATAGCTTTAAATGGGTCTTCAAAGGTGTTCAAAGCTTCTATGTTACAAGCAGCTTCACGCCTAAGCAACTGCAGGTTTAGTATTTAGTTAGTACACTCTTGGTGTAATTGGAAGCTGAGCCAGTCTACATCTTCAAGACCCTCATATTAAATCCGCTTTATCTATCTCAAAATAGGCAGTTTTTGTTCCTTTGGGAATATAGGTCACTCGATCCACTTCACCCCCTCCATTGCTGGGTTTCTGGAAGTGAATTTCAATCATGTCTTCCACATTCTCCTCATCTTTCTGTTCTGCATTGATTCCTGTTAATAGTACAGCTTTCATGGAAGTCCCTGAAAACATCTGGCATAAAAAAGAAGCATACCATATGTTACTTCCATAGTCTTCCTTGGGGAAAGCTAATATTGAAAGCACCATCACTAAGAGATCATTATATCCTTTCATTTTTCTACTGATTACAAAATATAAATGCGCACTGTTCAAGAACCAACAAAATGTGAGACTTGGGCATGGGAGCTGGACCTCACATGCCCTTTCTAAAATACCAATGTATTGCAGGATCACAGCAGGGGAAGGCTGGGAAATGAACCATTTGCTCCCCTGCTGTGATCCTAATGAAGCAAAATTGGCATGGAATCTCCATCCAGGCCATAGCACATTTTCCCTTTTGAGTCTAATGTGAGCATCAGCAGATTTCTTCTTGTTACAACTTTATTCTGACCCAAATAAAGCAGCCGCAAACACTCAAGCTATGTTTGCAAATAAACAAAGCTTTTGCTGTTCAGTCACTAATCATAGGTGGCTGGAGAATTCTGGGAGTTGAAGTCCACAAGTCTTAAAGTTGCCAAGTTTGGGGACCTCTGGGTCTAAAGTCATTCATGTTCATTGCATCAATGGTCCTATTCTATCGCATTCTCTACCGTCCCCTTCTCCTTTTACCTTCAATTTTTCCCAACATCAGGACCTTTTCCAAAGACAAGTCCTCTCTTCTCATTTGAGCTTCAGCTTCATATCCGTCATTCCAAAGAACAGTCAGAGTTGATTTCCTTTAGGATTGACTGACTTTGATCTCCTTGTAGTTTAAGAGACTCCCAAGAGTCTTCTCCAACATCACAATTCGAAAGCAATACACAAAGCTAAAAAGTCTAATTCTTACTTCCCGTTGGCTAGATACCACTGACCATGTTACAGTTTACGATACTGTTTGAACCTCACACAATTACGTTGCTCATGTCTGAAAACATGATCTTGTAATCTATGGCAAACCCTGGGTACAACTCCCATTTCTAGAATCCCAAAATGATAGCCTTTTTTTTGTTTTGTTTAGGAAGTAGTAACTTACAATGCCTGGTTAAAGAACAGTGTGTGGCAGAAAGTACAATGGTATAGTCAGATATTAATATTTATTTTAATTCAATGTGCATACTAACCAATGTGCATACTAACCTTCACTAAATGGAAGAAAACCAAGACCTAACCATTATCAAACCACAGTAAGTGTTTGATAGTATTGGGCCAACCGTATCTGTAAAATGTGAGATGATCAGTAGGTGGCAGCAAAGAGGTTTTACATTACTTAAAAGAGGTTTACATTATTTAAAGCTCATCTAGCGATGTTCCAGATTTTTGCTGCCCATAGACAGTATATGGTTGATACTATGGTGTAAGCAGATTTAACTTCATTCTACATACATTTAATATGAAGAACTCAGTTCTATTGTTTACCCATAGAACACATTTTCCAGCGGCTGGAAATACAATGGATAAGTTATTTGGAGAGTAGGAGATTATTATATTAAATACCATGCTTCCCCAAAAATAAGACTGGGTCTTATTCTGGGGGAAATATGGTACTAAATGCATCTGTCTGGCTGACGATCCTAATGGGCTTACTTTTGGGGTAGGGCTTATATTACAAGCATCCTTAAAAAATCATGCTATGGCTTATTTTCCGGTTGGGGCTTGTTTTCGGGGAAACATGTTATAAACCTTATTCCTAAGGAAGTCCCTTTGAATTCAATGACTCATATCAATTGCCATTTTAATTGTAATGTATCATGCTGTATCAACCCAGCCACTAGTCTGGAAAGCATGGACTAGATTTCTCCATCACTGCATGTCAGAGCATGTACCCGTCTATTGTATGAGGATGGTTGCATGTATGTTGCATTTGTATTTCTGCAAATGTTAACGTTCTGGCTAAGGAGCTCTCAGGCAGCAAAGCACAGAACAGGAAGTCTGTTCTGGAATTTGGGAAACGCGCGCATCAGCCTGTCTGCAATCATCTGCAACCTACACTTACCCATCAACCCAGTGGTGGGTTCTGGCTTACCTCGCTGCCAGCTCACTTCCTGATGCGATGTGCAGGTATGCGCTTTGCACACACATGCGCAGTGCTAAAAACCCAGCTTCTGCACATGCGCAGAAGCAAAAAACAAGATGGCAGCGCCTATGGCACCGCCGAGAGAGCCGGTTCAGGGGCGTGGCAGGCCTGGGTTGCTGCCGGTTCGGCGAGCGGGGGAAAATTGCCGCTACCGGTTCTATAGAACCGGTCCGAACCAACAGGAACCCACATTTGCATCAACCCCTTCACAGTGTAGTTATGCGGCAACACCTACGTGCAGTTGTGGGCAACTCTAAATCAAACTTAAAATCAATAATACAATGTGATATATGTCTGCTTTATTGTGGTTTATTCAGTAACCCTCAGCTTAGCACAACAGGTTCATTCAGCTGCTTAATTACCTGCCATGTTTGATTATTCCCCCGTTACTTACTTGAACTTTTTCCACATTGCTTTTTTTGATAGGTGAGACAGTGAGAAGATGAGTCTTTCCAAACACATTGATATAGAATTGTCCATGCCTTATTATTTTATTAAGAGCTAGAATTTAAAAAAAATTTAAATGAGTTATACAAAGAGGTTCACATCTGAAAAGGGCTGGTTAAAATTTAAATAAATTAAAGCCTAAGCATTAGAGTTCCACATATACTTTAAACATGTACTTATTTAGGAACAACTAGTTTTCCATTAACTATGGGACATAAAGGTGTTTATTTCAATATAAATGCCAGTGGACCAGATTATAAGGCAAATATAGTAAAATATTAATCACAAGCCTTTGTTTCCAGCTTAATAATATTGTAGTGCAGTTCTAGATACTTACAAAAGTCCAGTGGAATTTAATCCAAAGTAAACAAGTTGAAATGTAACATTAACAGAAAAATCTTGTGTAGCACATGCTTTCAAGAGTTACACTTTCTCCAACCTGGTACCTCCAGATAAAACAGATTATAATTGTCTACGTTCATTAGCCAGATGGCAGCAGCTGTTGTGTTGTGTTTTCTAAAACATCTGGAAAAAATCCAGTTGTGGAAGGCTACTTTGTATTCTAGTGAAGAAAATGGCATAGTGTAGATATTGAAAAGTACCAATAGAAAAGAATGTACAGCATATAGCTCAGGGATGAACACTCAAATGTAGAGAGTAAAATATTTTTGCATCCATAGACCTCCTTACAGAATGAGCAATACTTATTGATGACAACTAATAAGAAGACTGGAAATGCCATAATAATGGACTGGCTAGGTGCAAGTGAAATATTTGAGACAGAATGATGGGGGATAGTATATATAGTTTAAAAATAGGGTGATCCTCAGGGAATCCATTCTTCCCAGTCAGCTTTAAAAGTCATCCTACATAGTGATCCATGTTCTTTCTAGCCCAAAACCATGTTGGACTTGGGGCAAGGTTTAAGTAACTAGTTTCTTCTAAGACAGGGCTGGGCAATTAATTTTCCCAAGGGGCCACATGAGAAACTGAGACTGTTGTCTCAGGGCCAACCAATATATTGAAAAAAAATTGCAGTCATCTTCAAAATAAAAGCAACGCAGTTGTATTGCATGCACGGCATCATCATAATCATTTTAGCCATTGTCTATCCACTGCAGGATGAAGGCCTCTTCCGCGTGTTTCCAACCAATACAGTCCCTGAGCTTTCTTTTGCCAATTGGGCCGGTAATACTTGCTGATGTCGTCGATCCATCTTGTTTTAGGTCTCTTTCGTGGATGCTTTTTATCAAGTGGGATCCATTCTATGACTGCCTTGGTACAACTGCCATCAACTCTTCTTGCTATGTGACCAGCTCATTTCCATTATTTTACTCTCTTGATGATATTGTATACTTTCGTTTGTTCTCTAATCCATGTGCAGGTCTCTCTATCTTGTCTTGTAATGCTGAGCATGTATCTTTCCATGGCTCTTTGTGCCACTCGTAGCTTTTGTATCAATTGTGAGGTTAGTTTACATGTTTCACCGGCATATGTTAGAGAAGATCGAACACTTTTCTCTTCAGGTATAATGGGAGGTTGATCTTGAAAATTATTCTTAGTTTGCCAAATGCCTGCCAACCACATTTAACACGCCGTTCAATTTCCTTTATTTTATCACCGTCCATTGAGATCCACTGGCCAAGGTCTATGTAGTGGTCTATTACGTCTAGTTCTTCTCCAGATATATTTTTTTTTATTTCTTTAGTGAATTTATTAAACATAACCTGGCTCTTTTTCCGGTTTATTTTTAATCCATATGGTTCTCCTGCTTCGTGCAGCTCTTATATGTGTCTTTGTAGCTCTTATGGGTCTTGTGAGAAGAGAACATCATCTGCAAATCTTAAGTGATTTAAATTGCAGTTGTTCTGGCATACTTATTTATATTTGACTTCAAATTTCCGATTTACCTCACGTGGGCCAGACAGGGACAGCCACAGGGATGGATGTGGCCTCCGTTCTAAGACTATGTGCTTGAAGTCAAGCGAGCAATGATGATCTACAAACAAAGCTGATTACAGACCATATCCTAAAAAATAAACTGGCAAAATTCAAAAATTACCTATAGGCTGACAAAAGGTAACAATGGCCTCTTGTGAGAATGGATCATATATTATCCTCTGAATTTCACCCAGTTTCGCTTTGTAGAAAAGGAGCTCCAATTTCTCTCTCATCCATTCCTCAGCAATGTTTACGTTTGGGATATTAGAAACATAAATCTCCCTTTGAGAGAGCTTAACATGCATCTGGAAAAAACAATACAAGCCGGTGTCAAAATTATGCACATCAAAAAAATCCATAGCTGCAACTATTCAAAACATGTTATGATCAGAGCACAATTTCTGATGGGGAAGAACGTTTTCTTGTTATCTCTACTGCCCTTCCTTCCAAGGTTTTCTCTCTCAGAGTTCTCTGTTCATATTGGCATGAAATTTGGGAGTTATGGACAAGAGAACTGGGAAAAGCTGAACTATACAAAAGATACAGTTAGCGTTAATTAAAAAAAAATTACTATAATAATCAAGTTAAATTATTCCTCAAGATTTTAAGATAGAAATGTAACAGTTGGATTGAGACATTGTGATGATTTGTACAACACTTGTACAACACTTAGTTGTACAATTTGTACAACTAAGCTAAAATTGTAATTACTCAACAAAGCATAATGCAACGATAATTCAATGTGGTTTGTATGCCCAGTCAATAGTTAGGGAAATTAGCACAATTTTCCCCTTCCAAGCTTTGTAATACATTAGCATTAAATTCCTAATATGATTTGATTGCTTATTTGTACCCGGACTATCATTAAGTGTTGTACCTTATGATTCTTGACAAACGTATCTTTTATGTACACTGAGAGCATATGCACCAAGACAAACTCCTTGTGTGTCCAATCACACTTGGCCAATAAAAATTCTATTCTATTCTATTCTATTCTGTTCTGTTCTGTTCTAAATATAGTGATTTATTCAAAAAAACCATCATTAAACCATACATTAGTATAATGTAGTAATTTCCATCTACAATGTGTGTTAAAATCAAAGTTCGCCATAACAGCTGACTTTGAAAATACTAGCAGAGCCAGACATGGTTAATACTATCAAAGCTGTACTTTAGAGTGGGAAGTCAAAACACACGCTGAAAGGCGGCAGTGGGAATCCATTTCTATATTGTTGCCAAGAAGATAAGCCCTTGATAAGCCCAATAAAATTTATTCAATAAGTATGTATACTCCCTCTTTATAATAAAGACCAGAGGGTGTTCATAAAATGGTCTTTAAATTAGACCTACAGACAATCTTTGCCAGTAAGTTCTCAATCCAGTGTTTGGCCAACAGAACATAATATCGTAACAAGATATACTCAGGAAAAATGATGCAGTTATCTCTGTATGTATTTTGGGTTGAATTAGATGTAAACATCTGAAAAGGTACATATCTGGGGGGAAATGAAAATTATAAGAAAAAGCTTGCCTTCTTTCTCTGTGATTAGGAAAAAGATAAAAGGGGAAAACTCTTCAGCCTAAATTTACTATATCCCACCCATGAGAGTCTTTATATCCATGTAGGGCTAAGCCAATTTAAATTAAGGTGTCTATACATGGAGGTCCAGTTACTAGTACAGAATAGTTTACATTAGTTGGATATATTTTAACATCTTTCATGATGCCATTACCTTAAATGTTGTTCCCATCGTCAAAGCAACAGGGCAGGCTTTCAAAGCAATCTCCTTATTTTCCAGGTTGATGATATGGTTATGTTTTCTAATAATCTGCTGAGCAACTAAGAAGAACAGATTAACAGGTTTCCATACTGAACATTGACTCAATAGTTCAACTTCACATGAGACATGTAGTCATATTAATCAACAATTGTGGGGAAAGCCAAGGTTTCAACAATGACTTTTTTGACATGGGATTTTGTTGACAATTATTGCTGCTAGTTTTGCACGGTTTCCCAACTCAAACATAATATCACCCCTACAATTAGGACACTGTAATGGTCAAAGTTTCTTGCCAAAGAAAATGGGGTAACGGATCCCTGAAGGAAGTGTTCTCGAAAAGGTTGTGTTTTTCCCTTCTTGCATTGAATACTGATAGATCCAGTAACAACTCAGAATATTCATAATTCAGCAGTTGGCGCAAGGTTATTTTTATTGGCACTGACATCTCTCACCACAGCACTGGCTAGGGTCACACATCGTGCTATGCAATAATGGGATTTAATTTGGTTTAGTGTTATGAATCCAACCCAATATATGTTATGGTAAGGTGGTCAACAGCCACCTTTAAATTCTCTTTTCACTGACCCTCTAATTGGGTCATTATCTAATTTTGGCAAAGATGGTAAGCGTTAACTAGACTTAACATAATGTTAAAAACAAAAAAATTACATGTATTTTTTTTTTCAAAAAATTAGGATCTTGCCATAGAAGTATATATTTTGCCATCTTTCCCCAAACATTAAATGTATTATATTTATTGTTTGTTTTCCTCTTTTAATTTTTATATGGTAGTCCTATCCGATTGTAAGGCACCCAGAGTCGTGTGACAGTGAGATGGGTGGCAAATAAATTTGAATTAATTAATTTAAAAAATGGAAGGGCTCTTCGACGGGAAAAAAAGTGTTTTTCTCTGGTTCAAAGCTTGGCATGATGTGTGAACCCAATCATTCATAGACAATTCACTTTTAGGCAAGCCCTACCTTATCTGATGTGTGAACTCAATCACTTAATATCATAGCTAGCCCATCTACAGGAAGGCTGGTAAGAGATTGGGGCCCTTAAAGAGCATCAAATTATAAATTACTTTCAGAATAGAATAGAATAGAATAGAATAGAATAGAATAGAATAGAATAGAATAGAATAGAATAGAATAGAATAGAATAGAATAGAATAGAATAGAATAGAATTCTTTATTGGCCAAGTGTGATTGGACACACAAGGAATTTGTCTTTGGTGCATATGCTCTCAGTGTACATAAAAGAAAAGATACATTTGTCAAGAATCATGAGGTACAACACTTAATGATTGTCATAAGGTACAAATAAGCAATCAGGAAACAATCACTATTAATATAAATCGTAAGGATACAAGCAACAAGTTACAGCCATACAGTCATAAGTGGGAGGAGATGGGTGATAGGAACAATGAGAAGACTAATAGTAATAGTAATGCAGCCTTAGTGAATAGTTTGACAGTGGTGAGGGAATTATTTGTTTAGCAGAGTGATGGCGTTCGTTTAGCAGAGTGATTATCATTTTTACAGTGGGGATAAAGGTTAGAATTTCAAACATCAAAACCTTTTAAGACAGATTCATAATTGAACTGATCCTAAAATTCTCTTCTCAGAAAATGAAGAGCTCACTTAACCCAGCCTCCCTTATTTAAAAAAAGCAGGAAATATGTCACTGGAATATGCACTCCATATACAGTACCAGATTCTTCTTCAAACTGAATGAGAGCTTCTCCTCGGTTCACCGTGAGTGGGATTTTTGTAGCTAGGTGAAAACAGCAGGACATGTTTGTGCAGTCATCTTCATCCTTGGCATCCTCCAGGTGCACAAACTTCATTTTTTTTTTAAGTAGGCACTGTTGAAGCTGAAATTTTAGTAATAAAATTTAATAAAAATTTAATAAAAATTAAGACAAAAGAATATTAAGTAAACATATTCTTTATCTACTGGTTTCAGTGACACATAAGGCCATTAAGAAGCTTTCATCAGATCCTTTTCTCACCATCTCCCATTTGTCCGAAGGTATAACGGACAGAATTTTCAATGCATTGTCCACTCTTTTGAGGGATTTGGGGAAGATTAACATGACAATCTTCTACCAAAAATCAGCAGGGAATCAGATAGTTTCTTGCCAATTTGCTGAATAATTTCAAAACAGGAACTAGGACCTACATGTTGTCTCTTAAGGCAGGGGTCTCCAACCTTGACAACTTTAAGACTTGTGGACTTCAACTCCCAGAATTCTCCAGCCAGCTTTGCTGGCTGAGGAATTCTGGGAGTTGAAGTCCACAAGTCTTAAAGTTGCCAAGGTTGGAGACCCCTGTCTTAAAGTATCCAAACATTTTAAAACTTTAAATCCGGGATTCATCTGAGGCTGAATAGTTGCATTAGTACAATATATTAGTAAGAAAGTAAAAGCAATTACTGTAATGAAGTAGCAAGTCTATATCTATTTCTAGAAAAATCGTCTAATGCAGGGATGTCAAACTCGATTTCATTGAGGGCCGCATCAGGGTTGTGTTTGACCTGGGGGGGGGGGGTGGCAGCATGAAATCACTCGTGTTGGGGGGGCGCCTATGGTGGCCCGAGTGCTCTGCCAGCGAAAACGGGCTCCCGAGCTCCGTTTTCAGCTGGGATGGCCTCCTGCAACCCTCTGACAGCAAAAACAGAGCTCGGTGGGCTGCATATGGTCCTTGCGAGCTCTGTTTTCGGCTAGGATGGCTTCCTGCAATCCTCTGCTAGCAAAAAGCTCCATTTTTGCCGGCAGAGGCACAGCAGGCCAGTCCTTCGCTGTTTCCAGGGCAGGCCCATGGGCCAGATCTAAGAACCCTGCAGGCAGGATCCGGGCCCCAGGCCTTGAGTTTGACACCCCTGGTCTAATGGAATAAAATTGATAAAGATTCTAATTTTTTGTAAACCACAAATTCCCTGGAAGGGAGGGCAAAGGCATTTTTTATTAAATAAAGGATGAAGAATCCTTTTATGAAGGATGAAGCAAGTTTATGAAGTAAGTACAGTATGTTAGAACACCAAATCAACCCTGTTGCATCCCCCACATGCACGCCAACTCATTAATGCAAGAGTTTACCGAAAAACTCCATGTAAGTTCTCCACGTTTCACTTTCTTTGCTGCCAGATTCATCTTAAGGACTTCAATTTCCTTTCTCAGCTTATTATTTTGCTCACGTATTAAGATAAGTTGCTCCTGTGGAATATGAAAAAAAAAGACTTAAATGCCTAAGAATCAGTTTATGGGTGTTTTGAAAAAAAAATATTTTTTTTATTTTGCTAGAGAACACACAATTACTAGAGAGAAGTTCCCTGAAGATGGGCTCCAGCATGAGTCCGAAAGCTCACAATACAAAACCTCTGGTCCCAGTGACCGACCCAGATTGGATCCTGCAACATTATCCTGGGACAACTATATTCACCTTCATTTGTGACAAAATATCCTTGCCAGAAGTTTTAATAGGTAAACTTGTAACCACCTCCAGTATTTTACTGAATCTGAATTATCAATAAAATACTATGTGATTAAGCCATATCTGTACTCCAAGTGAAAGGAAGTTATTAAAGTTTGTTGCAAAATCAAAACCAGAAGCACACACAGATGACTGATTCAGCTGGATTCAATAACTTATTTATAAACATAATAATATATATATTTACAATACCACAAGTAGAATTCTTCTTCAATCAGTTACAGGTAAACACAAGCAGGAGAGTTAGTTTCATTTCAGCAGAGTTCAGAGTGACAGAGTACAGAGTGGAAGAGTACAGAGTGGAGAGAGGACTGGAGCCACACCCAGCCTTAAGCTTAAGTTTCAATTTCGATTCTCTGCACAGACTCAGAAGTGGTTAGCTCCCATTGGCTGACTTAGTTGCTATGCCTATTCATTGGCTAACCTTGTTAACATGGCTCTCCTAGTTCATGAATATCTTAACAGAAGTGCTTTAAGCAGCCCTGTTACCTTGCTAGTTTTTTATAGTGAAGAGTACCACCCACTGAACACTCACGTGGATGCGCCAGTCAGTTGAACTGTTGAATCCATAGAAACATGTATATGTCGATCTTCTACTGTTTTTTGCCCATTCAGTATATTGTCAGTTAATCAAGATTGTATATTACATTCTTAGCGTATTTCTTAACATCCATACATTAGATTGACAAACTGAAGGTCTGAACAAAAGCATTTGTATTTTGTTTATGAAACTCAAGTTTCTCACTGAAATTGACATTTTCAACTTACAGCAGTTCGTTTAGTGACCATTCAAAGTTACAACGGCACTGCAAAATGTGACTTATGACAATTTTTCACACTTAGGACCTTTGCAGTATCCCCATGGTCACGTGATTTACATTTGGATGCTTGGCAACTGGTTCATATTTATGATGGTCGCAGTGTCCCGGGTGTGTGTGTGTGTCATGTAATCATCTTTTGTGACCTTCTGACAAGCAAAGTCAATGGGGGAATCAGATTCACTTAACAACCATGTTACTAATTTAACAACTGCAGTGATTCACTTGACAAATGTGGCAAGAAAAGTCATAAAATGGGATAAAACTCACTTAACAAATTCCTCACTTAGCAAAATAAATTCTGGGCTCAACCGTGGTTGTAAGTCAAGGACTATCTATACTGTGACTGTTTCAGAGTCTGAAGATTCCAAACTGTTGTATCAATTAATATTCAGACTTCTTCTTTTGGGCTCAACTTTTAAGAAAAGAAACCTGCAAAATATGAGCATGGTTATAATATCTGAACTGATGGCTTCTACTTTGTTATGAACCGCAAATTTTCTACAAGGACTAATAAAAATATTAGTTTCCACAGTGAGATACAGTGACCAGGCATAACAAAGTTTGCAAGATGTTTGTTAAATTTATACACGCCACCAGGGGTGAAATGCTCCCGGTTCGGGAGGGCCAGTCGGTCGTCGTAGAGCCGATAGCAATTGCAGCATGAGGCTTCCCCCACCCGCCTGGACGCCGCCATTTGGGTTCTTTTACCCTCTGTGTATGCGCAGAACGCTTTGCGCATGCGCAAAGGGTAAAAGAACCCAAATGGCGGCATCCAGGGGGGTGGGGGAAGCCTCACACTGCGATCGCTATCGGCTCTATCAGCTCTACGATGACTGACCAGCCCGCCCGAACCGGGAACATTTCACCCCTGCACGCTACCCAATTCCCAGAGATTCATAAAGCTAAAAACAACACACAAATAAAGAACAATAATATAACAATAAAGATAGAGCAAAAAGATGGCAGCAGTGAAAACATGTACATGTAGTCCTTGACTTACAACGGTTTGTAGTTACAATGGCACTGAGAAAAGGGACTTGTGACCATTTTCACACTTACGACCACTGCAGCATCCTCATGGTCACATGATCAAAATGCAGGCATTTGGCAACTGACTCACATTTATGACAGTTGCAATGTCCCGGAGGACATGGGATCCCCTTTTGCGACCTTTTGACAAGCAAAGTCAACGGGGAAGCCAGATTTACTTAACAACCGTATTACTAATTTAACAACTGCAATGATTCACTTAAGAACCGTGGCAAGAAATGTCATAAAAGGGAGCAAAACTCACTTAACAGCTGTCTTCTTTACCAACATAAATTTTGGGCTCAGTTGCGGTTGTAAGTCAAGGACTACCTGTACAAGCTACCAATTAGGGGCCTCACACATTCCAGCCAAATCTTGGCAAGTTTGACTCAATATCACTCTGTAAACATTCATACTTCCCAGCATCAATGTTGAGTTCTATTCTTAAAATGATGGAACGTGGATATAGCCATTCTTTACCTGCTGGTTCTTCTGTATCCTAATTCTTTCCATTGATTGCTTATCACTCTGATCTAGTAGATCTGCCAGAGCCTTTTGCTTCATTTTTCTTTTCTCATCAAGGTCAAGTTTTGAAAGAAGGATTTCAGCCTTTTGCTTTTCAATTATTTCAAGCTTTTCCTGGGCAAATTAAGAATCCATTAATGCAGTTTCAGGATTGCCAATCAAATAGCCTAGCAGGGTTTTGAACACACACACAAAAGCACAGCCCCCCTAGTTGGTATAGTACAATGATGGCTAACCTTTTTCTCGTGTGCTGAAAGCATGCGCCCGCATGACAGCGTTGTGCGTGCGTGCTGGCACCCATAATGCAATGCACGTGTGACAACCCTCCCACATGCCCCGCCCCTGCATGTGCGCCCCCCTGCGCTCCCCTCGCGCATGCACACATGACTCCCCCACACCGTTTTGGGCCTAGCAGGCCTCCCTGCAGCCTCCTGGGACCAAAAATGGGCCGTGGGGAGGGGTGCCAAACACACACCGCCCCATTTTGGGCCTAGCAGGCCTCCCTGCCGCCCCCTGGGACCAAAAACACGCCGTAACCCCCCCCCCCGTGCTCCCCTCATGATTTCCCCACCCTCCCCATGCATGCACGCATCTCCCATATGCGCCACGCCCTCCGCACATGCACGTCAGATAACTGAAAATCAGCTGGCCGGTGGGAGGCGCGCGCGCATGCACGATGGAGCTAAGCTGGGCGACGGCTTGCGTGCCCGCAGAGGGCTCTGCGTGCCACCTGTGGCACACGTGCCATAGGTTCACCATCACGGGTATAGTATGTATAGATAGCTTAACTATCATTGGCAAAATTTCAAAAGAGTTTGTAAAAATTACCTTCCATTTTTCTAGTTCTTTCAGTAATTCAGTCTCACTTGTAAATCTTTTATCTTCTGCCATAGTCTGCAAAACAAAATGAAAGTTTCTTTCCATTTTGCACCAAAAGCTGTTTTTCACATTTCCAAGAGTTTCATTTTTTTTCTCAGATATGAAATTGAAATAAATTGTGACTTATTGGAATAATTTCCAAAATTTTAGCCAGCCACATTCAAAATAGTTTCATTAATCAATATTTTATTGGAACATTTCACCTAAGCAAATGAGTATTTTAAAATAAATGTACAGCATATGAAAATTAGAAGTAAAACAGGACTATTTCAGTAACAGGATAATTGCTCTGTCTATATAGATTCCTTATACTCATTCTTGGATGAGCAAGATTATTTTATTAAATACATTGGAAGACAGCATTTTTTAAAAAGCAAGTACATAGGAATGTCTAGCAAGAATACAGTCTGTTTGTAATACCTTTTCCTGCACCTAACTACTAAATTTATATTCCAGGCTTCCTGCACTAAGTCTCCAAGAGAGATAATAATACATCCAAATAAAATTTCAACTTAAATGAAAATAAACAAATTGAAAACAAGAATGATAAAATCCCAGCCAATGTAAATCTAGCAGCAAACATGGTATCTCCACAATCTGGATATTCATATTGTACATCATTCTTCATTCACTCAACAAACTGAACTATAAAGCAATAAATGTAAAGTTCAGTTTTTTAAGACCATAATTTTATTCACACTACACACACATATCCCATATCTAATGGTGGTCATCACATGATTAGTTTAAGAAAGTCACTGACTGGGTAGTTCACATATCTTGTTAAAACTCAAATTTGTTTACTCAGTTTATTGACTTTTCTGGGTGAACTTAGTTAGCCACTGGGGTTAATAATCTACAACTTAAACACATTGTGTGAACTCAGCCTATTGTGGACTGTTAAGCAAAGCAGTTAATAGCACTTAGCCTTATATACCCCTCCATAGTGCTTTACAGCACTCCTGAGCAGTTTACCCCAACAATCCGGGTCCTCATTTTACCCACCTGTTAAACACCTGTTTTAAGGTTTTGCTCTCTTTATCTGTGCTGTACTATGTATCATATTATTAAGCAAATTTATATAGCTGCCCATGTCATAAATGTGACTCTGGTGGCATACAACAATACAGTTAAAACTAGTATCAACAACTACCTAAAACAATTAAGCATAAATAGAACTAAGACAGCAGAATGGACAAACATTCTAAACACAATACAGAGTCCTTGACTTACAGCCATTCATTTAGTGACCGTTTGAAGTTACAACAGCACTAAAAAAAATGACAAACTGTTTTTCACACTTGAGACTGTGGCAGCATCCCCATGATCACATGATCAAAATTCAGATACTTGGCAACTCGTTTATATTTATGACGGTTGCCGTTGTCCCAGGGTCATGTGATCATCTTTTGAGACCTTCTGACAAGCAAAGTCAACGGGGAAGCAAGATTCACTTAACAGCTGTGTTACTCACTTAACTACAGTGATTCAGTGACTTAATAACTCTGGCAAGAAAAGTCATAAACTGGGGCAAAATTTACTTAACAATTGTCTTGCTTAGCAACAGAAAAATTTGGGTCAATTGTTGTTGTTCAGTTGAGGACTATATGTATAAATATCTTGCAGGCTCCCATTTCCCACAGGATCCCTAAGATTGCTGGAAAAAAACATTTTAAGAGTTTTCCAGAAGGCTAGAGATGGGTACACGGTAGGGGTGAAATCCAGCAGGTAGCGGAAATTTTGAGTAGTTTGGAAACCGGTAAATACCACCTCTGGCTGGCCCCAGAGTGGGGAGGGAATGGAGATTTTGCAGTATCCTTCCCCTGCCACGCCCACCAAGCCCACGCCCACCAAGCCACACCCACAGAACCGGTAGTAAAAAAAACTTTGGATTTCATCACTGATACACGGGGAGGGGGGATGATTTTCCAGAGGGTGAGTACCATGGCAAAAACCCCTCCTCTCTGGCCTCATCTCCTGAGGGTCCAGTCATATGTACAAGTCAGATATAACTCTTTAGCAACACACACATTTCCATTCTTCCTCATATCAAATACTTTATGAAAAACAAGGAAAAGGCAAAGATTGCCATGACACAAAGCTTGTTTTGTTTATCATTTGTTGAATATAACCCATTGTTGGCTAGGTTCACACAGCATACAAAGCTTGTAAACCAACTCTCTCTAATCTGATGGACTAGATGTGTGGCAGCTACACTACCGCTATTTCTAGCCAGCCAATACGAAGTTGTCATTCCGTCACATCTAGAGATCACTGGAAAATACTGGCTATTAAGCAGCACCATAGATCCAATCCTGAGGAGTTGTTGTTGTTGTCATTATTGTATGTGCTGCTCCTATAAAATCCAGTCAGGTGATGTGGATTTTCCTCCCTTGTGCCATGGCACAAACAATTTTACTACTGCATTTTCCTGCTATTTCTTTCATCTCATTCCCAGTCTGTGAACAAAGCAGCCTTAAATCTTCCTAGTTTTACCTGTAATCTTTTTCCCTCTGCTTTATTTATTTTGTCAAGCATATATAAGATTACAGAAAAAGTATAAACATGATTGTGAATACATAAAATGTATAAACATGGTTATGAATACATGAGATGGTTACGAATACATGGGGACATTAGGTCAGGGACGGTAGGCACGTTGGTGCGCTTATGCACCCTCTGATGCCAACTCTGGTAGGATTTGGTAGGCTGCTCTGTGATAGGTAGCATTTGGTAGGATCTGTGGCTAATTACTCGGGAAGGAAGGGGAAGGATTGGAATAACTGACAGAATAAGGATTGGCTATGAGGGAGACAGCAACATTTGTGCTGGGTAGTTTAGTTAAACGGGCAGAGAACAAGGTCCCCACAGAGTTTAAATCAACGGATATCTCTGCTTGCAAACTCCACATCATATGAAAGTTTCCTCGGGTGAAGCTTGACTCCCAACCTTTGACCCGGTATGGAAATCTCTGCCAAAATCCTTCTTTCGGGGCTTTTTTTTCCTATTTCCAAGCTCCGGTTAAAAAAAAAATCAGAAATGTCAGATAAAAGTTGTGGTTGTAATGTTACCTTCTACTGTGCTAAAGACAGTCGGAAGTGGGTGCTTTTCTTTTCTTTTTTTCTCCCGTTACACCGTATCCCTTCTTTTTTTCCCTCCCTCTCTTCTTACTTTTTCATGCTTCTCTTTTTCTTTGTATTTTATACTTTGATAAACTAATAAAAAAGTTAAATAAAAAAAAAGTCAGATAAAGCCCTACGGTAATACTAACCGGGCGGACGCTGTTTCGTTTTCGAAATCGGCGAAGTGGTATTGAATGTTGAGGCAAAGTTCAAACACCGGGGGAAGTTAGCAGAGGGGCGCTTAATGAAAGTTACACAAGCACAAGTGTGCATTTACTCTTATGCTCCTGTTAGGTTGCGTTGTTAAATTCATTTAGGCGTGCCAACCGGACCGAATTAAAGCGCATCGTACGGTCTTAAACCCCCAGTGTAAGCTTTTGACCGGACCATTCCTTTCTTTAGTTAAAAAAAAATGGCTCACCGCTGTCCTCCGCGGAGAAACTCTACTTTCGCTTTCAAACTCTGCCAGCAGATTCTATTTGCACTGGGGAACCGCAATATATTTACACGCCCTCGCTGGCCAGGCGTTTCCCCCACTCCACTCGGCCCGCTTTCCAGGGGGATTGGACTTACAAGTCTTTCCGACGGCGGGACAAGCCAAAGGGACTGCAAGATACCCGGAGAAGCTTCTCGCTTAAAAAAAAAGGGGGGGGGGAGCTTTCCCAGCAGCAAGAAACGAAAGTCGGAGCCTTATTTGACTGCAGATCACGTGGAAGGAAGGAAAGCCGGCGGAAAGGGGAGGCTATGGCCGGCAGCTGGGAAGTCATCTCCCCTTGAGGCCAAAGTCCGTCCGCCCTCTGCCCATGACAAGAGCATCTTGAGAGCCGTGATGCTGCTGACGTTTCCAAGTGTTAGCATGCGGCGACGCCCGGCCCCGTTAGCAAGACTGCGATCGCCTTTCGCGCCACCCGAAGCTGAAATAGGATTAGTTAGCTCTGCGTATAGTCTGTGTAACCGATGAAGCTTCTTAGGTGAGAAGCGAAACGTTTTCTTCTTCTTCCTCAGGGGGCGCGGGGGGGGGGGAGGAGAACAGTCCAGTCTTTTGAAAGAAAAAGCACCTTTGAGACAACTATGACCTGGATGACTGAGAATGTCCACAGACAATCAGTGTGTGGCTTAGTGTGGTGTATGAATCTGACCCAGATTGTTGAGGGCAATATGCTGAGTATAAACAGCTTAGGGCTGTAAAGCGGCATATCAGTCTTAAGTGCTGTTGCTTTTGCTATTGTTAGGAACCCAACTCTGGTTTAGTCAAGTAAGCAATGATTAAGCAAAATGATGGCGTAGCGCAGGGGTCGGCAAACTTAAACACTAAAAGAGCTATTTGGACCCGTTTCCCACAGAAAAAAACCCACCGAGAGCCACAAAACCTGGGTAGGCGTGGCCAACTTGACATCACTAACTCCCACCCAGTCACATGACCCCCCCTTGCCACGCCCACCCAGCCGGTCATTAGGACAGAGAACTCGGAACCACAAAACTCTTTTCTCTCTCTCTCCCCTCCTCCCTCTCCCTCTCATCTCTCCCTTTCCATCTCTATCTCTCTCTCTCTCCATCCATATCTATCTACCTATCTATCTACCTACCTATCTATCATCTATCTATCTATCTTCTCTCTCTCTCTCATCTCTCCCTTTCCATCTCTTTATCTCTCTCTCTCCATCCATCTATCCATCCATCCATCTATCTATCTATCTATCTCTCCCCCCCTCTCATCTCTCCCTTTCCATCTCTTTATCTCTCTCTCCATCCATATCTATCTACCTATCTATCTATCATCTATCTATCTATCTATCTTCTCTCTCTCTCTCATCTCTCCCTTTCCATCTCTTTATCTCTCTCTCCATCCATATCTATCTACCTATCTATCTATCATCTATCTATCTATCTATCTTCTCTCTCTCTCTCATCTCTCCCTTTCCATCTCTTTATCTCTCTCTCTCCATCCATATCTATCTACCTATCATCTATCTATCTATCTATCTATCTATCTATCTATCTATCTATCTATCTTCTCTCCCTCTCGTCTCTCCTTCCTTCCTTCCTTCCTTCCTAACTTCTTTCTTTCTTTCTTTCTCTTTCTTCTTCCTTCCTTACTTCTTTCTGTCTTCCTTCCTTCCTAACTTCTTTCTTTCTTTCTGTCTTCCTTCCTTCCTAACTTTTCTTTCTTTCTTTCTTTCTGTCTTCTTTCTTCTTCCTTCCTTCCTTCTTTCTTTCTGTCTTCCTTCATTCCTAACTTCTTTCTTTCTGTCTGTCTTCTTTCTTCTTCCTTCCTTCCTTCTTTCTTCTTTCTTTCTCCCTGCAAACCAATCCACACAGTGGCTCCTTTCTCCAAGGCGCTGCATGTGCGAAGTCTCCCCAGTCGCTGTGGCTGCACCGGGGAGCCCACGTCCTGGTCATTAACGATGGAGACGCTGCGTGAGCGGGAGAGACCTCAGAGCAGAGGCGCCGGCAAGCGGGGCGAGAGGCGCGGGGATGGCAGTAGCGGCATCGGCACACACACACACACACACACACACACACACACACACACAAGACGTGCACAAAGTCTCAGCTCCCAGCCTTCGCGGGAGTCGAGCCGGCATGGCTGTAGAGAGGGGCTGGCTGAAGAAGTTTCAGCGGCTCCTGGAAGATGGGCAGCCGTCAGCCCAGCGGGGGGGAAGGAGGAGGAGGAGAAAGGCAGCGATTTAGCCCACCAAGCGCACTCCGCTCGGCGGCTCTTGATGGGACGGCAGCGCACAGAAGGCAAGCCGGAGGTTGGTGCCGAGCGCCCGAGGTTCTCCAGGCAGCAGCAGGTGACAGCGGGCGCCGGCCGAGTCCTCTCACGGGCAGCCGCGCTGACCCTGCCTCCGCCGAGGAGGAGGGGGAAAGGGAAGCACTCCCGCAGAGTGTCCCAATGGTAGGGCAGGAAGTGACTGCGGCCGCGGCAGGTCTAGGGCAGTGCAGCACGCATGCGCCGCACCCGGCTTCTCCGGCTCGCGCTCTCACAAACACACACGCACACACCCCTTCGCGGGTCCGGGGCCACCTCCCGGCTCACGTTCTCACTTTCCTCCGATGGGAATCATCGCGCATGATTCAGGCTGGGGGGAGGTGGAATCTCCCTGGGCTAGGCAAGGGAAGGGAGGGCGAGGGGCGGGGCAGTCAGTGATGGGACAGGGAGCCATGGCAGAGGGCCCAAAGAGCCACTTTTGGCTCGCGAGTCACAATTTCCGAACCCTGGCGTAGTGAGAGAAAGGAATTCCGTCAGCATTATTAATAACACATTAACATTAGTTAGCCAAGCAAGCCAAGGAAAGATCACAGAGCTTTCTAAGTCTAACCTTTTTCCTAGCAGACAGTACTGAATAAGCTTTCCCAATTTGATGGCAGCTGAGTGGGATGGAAATCGGCTTCCAAAATTGCCAGCAAGATGATGCTAGGCAGAGTCCAGAAAACTGCCTCAGAAATAGATTTGATTCCCAGGGACATCTCACAACTGGTTCCCCATGTCTTCTCTTTTTAAAAAAATGTAAGACCGCACAGTGCAGGTATGGTTCACAAACTTTGCAGTACCTCAGCCATCTAAAACACACATCTTTTTGTGTGTGTGTGACATCCCCCCCCATAAGAAGATTTCATTGGTGTTAGAGTTTGGCAAGAAATAAATAAAACACTTGTAATAATTAAATTTTAATCTGTATGTCACCAGGATTTAAACTTTGCTTATCTTGGAGAAAAATACCTAGGTGGTTGCTGACTTGATGGCACATCAAATCAAACTGCAAGACAGCAACTCGAGAGATTAAGGAGGAAAATAAGGAGCAAAAAGTTTTGATTGCTCCTACTTTAGGCTGTATAAGCTTAACCAGGTTAACTGACCTCCAAGTCAGTTGCATGTAATCTCCTTGTCCACCGTTTGAAAATCAGGGTGCAGTAACAGGGCCAAGAGAATAATAATGAGCAGACAATACAGAGCAACTGCCTTGCTTGTACACTACTAAGCTGTACAGGGGACTTCTTTAACAGTGATTTATTAAAAACCATTGTTGGACTCTTGGAAGATGCAAAGATATAAGCTGTTGTTTACAAACGACACATTGATTGACTTCAGAGGATGTGGTAAACCAGCCACAAAACCATAGTCTTAAATTTAGTATGGATGAACCCAGCCACAGTACCATACAAACTGTTGCACTAAATGTTATGGGCTCACATATTCGAGGGACTCACAGCTATCTTCCTTTGGGTATCTCAGGTGTATCTGAGATGCTTTATATGACTAAGAAGACATTTCTTTTCCCCAACAAAAGAAGGGGAAAATCATGTCAAATGAATCAGGCATTTGTCAGCATGACATAGCTGCATTGAAGGTGATTTTATCTATGAATTTGGAAAGTGGGGACGTGTTTGCTTCTCCATCCCGGTTGTCAACATCCAATAGTGACAATTGTCAGGGTTCCAAGTAACACCCCCAACGAAAGAAGACTCCGAGGCTTGAAGTTCCTCAAAGTTCCATTTTATTAGAGATGCCATATTGGCACATCTTGGAAAACCTGAATCTGAGAGTTCCGGGTTTTCCCCACCCGAAAGAAAGTCAAAGATCCATCCCCTGCACCCACAAGTCCATCACATGGTCCAATCATTTCAACGTCCCAACTGGAGACGGCCCCCAGTCACTCCCATCCAGGTGCAGGCCGAATGCCCTTGACTCCCAGAGAAAGGAATGTTGTTATGGCTAATCCTCTACCACACTCTGCAATCCCCCCTCCCGTTTCCCCAGGCACTAAATGTGGCTGCCCTGAAGCTCCAACGGTAAAGATGGCATTCAGGGCTGACAACAATGTGCTTGTGCCTTTTTTAGTCATCCTGTTCATCCTCATCATTTATTTTTCAGCAGAAATGTCACTGTCATTACACTGTAACAGTGCTTTGTATATTCAATACAAAAGATAAGTGGCTCATCTTTAGTAATGGAAGATCACTATATTCATTCATTCATTTATGTATGTATGTATTGTAGGTGCTACAGGCAAAACATAGAAGTCGTGTGGCCTTCTAGATTAGTGGTTCTCAGTGTGAACCATATGATACCCCCCAGGAAACCATACCATATTTCTAGGGGGTCAGGCAACCTTAACTGCTAGCCATTATGAACAGTTTGTTACAACCACATCTTATTCTCTATGCTAATTTCTTGTCTCCATAAACAATCATTTTTGTTAGCTACTACAAATAGTTTGATATAGTTTACATTAATAAGCACTGCATATGGTAAGGTACCCTTTTCCAGCTAATGGCAGCTATGGGAAAGGGCCACAGAGGCAATTGAAGTTCAGAAGGGAACCCTGGGGGTGCCTTTGAAGACCATTCTCCGATAGTATCTGCCTACCCAGTTCAAGCTGGCAGTGTTGGTGAACTGTAGGTTATTTTGATTAAACGATTAAACGAATCAGCCATTAATAGACACATAGACATTAACATCTAAAGACTATGCAAAAGAGACAATCAACCAGCCCAAAGTAGCACCTCTCCACCAGGAATCAGCATCCTGATCAGCATACATTATCTCCAAGGTTAACTTCAGACCAACAATCTAGTACCGTGTTTCCCTGAAAATAATACATGTCGCGGCCCGCCCGACCTGCCACCCTCAAATTGCATCCCACCCCAAGACGTGCATCCTACCTGACACTTGTAGCTCCATTGTGTTCTTCGGTGTTGTGTCTAGGGAAGCCCATTGTAAAATAAAACTTCTCGCGAGTTCAAGAAGTTTGATTGAACTCGCGAGAAGTTTTCTTTTACAATGGGCTTCTCTGGACACAACGCCAAGGAATGCGATGGAGCTACAAGTGTCAGGTAGGATGCGCATCTCGCGGCCCAACACGTCCCACCTGCCAGAAATGAGTCTCTGAGACTCGTCACGCCACTGCCGCTGCCTCGTGGAGCAGGACTCTTCAAGGCTTGTTGTGCCGTTATATGCATGAACGGCAGCACTACCACGAGGTTTGACATACCGGCACAGCCGCGAGCAGTAGGACACCAGCTGTGCCGGTATGATGAAGCTCGGGGCAGTCCTGCAGTTCATGCATGCAACGGCACAACAAGCCTTGTAGAGTCCTGCTCCACGAGGCGTGATGGGCCAGCCGCTCGGCCGGCGCCAAGAACCGGGACGGGTGGCAGCGGCAATGGGACATCCAGTCCCACGCTCGCCGCCTACTGCACCCCCAAAATAATAAGCCCCCTCCCCCGATAATAAGTCCAATGCCATATTTCGGGGGTCAAAAGAAAATGTCTTATTTTCCCCTGTCTTATTTTTGGGGAAACACGGTAAGCAATACTCCAATCAAGAAACTGCCAAAGAGCCATCAGTAAACAGTCGAACCCGCACAGACAGGCAAGATACCAGAATATAAATTGACAGCAAACCACACTCCTTACTAGCACTGATGATGTTACCTAGTTAAGGTAATAAAGCATCTGCAAGAAAGAAAGCTCAGAGAGCACAAAGGACCCCTCATTTCAACCTACAAATATTCTCCTTTATTGATAAATGATGTCTTCTGTCAGGATCCCAGAATTGTGCATACCTTCCCTCTGGAATTAGGCTACACACACACACACACACACACACGAAGATTCATATAGTCCCCACTCTACTATTGTTTTGAAGGGCCCTGAAGATCAGGTTCTTCACCTAGTCTTTTGGGTAGTCTGACTGAAACCCTTTTTTGATTGTGAGAGTTGTTTTTTCTTCCTAGTGGTTTTGTCACTTTTGCTGTCTTTTACTATTTTTGTTTTATTTCATTTTTAATGTTTTAAACAATCTAGGCAGCAATTGTCTAGAGTCAATGGAAGTTAAGTACATATTAAATGTGGGGTCCTTGGTTCTCTCTGAGTTTGCTTGCTTGTTTTCTTGCAAACATTTCATTACCTGAACTAGGTACAGTAACATCATCAGTGCTAGTAAGGAGTGCGGTTTGCTGTCACTTTATATTCTAATCTAGTGACTTGCCCTGTCAGTGGTGGTGGTGGTGGATTCTTTGGTTGGGCTGTTTGCTGTTGACTTCTTTGGGAGTTTCTTGATTGGCGTATTGTTTCCTTGATTGTTGGTCTGATGTTAACCTTGGAATTAATCTATGCTGATATTACATATTAAATGTAATAAATTATTATAAATATTAAAAAAAGTTGACAACTCCTGTTCCAAATCACAGTCAAACAAGAAAATGTTTCCTATCCTCTAGTTCAGTGTTGGTGAACCTTTTCAGCAGCAAGTGCCGAAATGTGAGCGCACGTGCGCGGGGGAGCACAGGAAATTGAAAGAGCAGCTCCTTGGCGCGCACGCGTGGGAGCACTGGAAACTGGAAGAGCAGTTCCTGGCATGCATGCCCGCCGGGAAACTGAGCTTCCGGTTTCCGGCGTGCGCATGCATGTCGGTCACCTGGTCTTCCAGTTTCTGGTGCACGTGTGCACCAGAAACACGTCAGAACCCAGAACAGCAACAGGCGACGGCTGGCATGCCCGGAGAGATGGCTCTGCGTGTCACTTCCGGCACGCGTGCCATAAGTTCACCATCACTGCTCTAGTTCTTTATCTGAAGCACATTCATAAGTCACACTAAGCATCGCATGTTTTATTGGGTTTTCTCCTAGCATTTGGTTATTGTGGCTTGTAAATCCTATTTTATGACAGTACAGTGTGTGAGTCAAAATTAGCTAGTTGCTGTCTTTTCAGTATTCTGCTGTTTCTTTTTCAGTATGTAAAAACTGCAATAAAACTATGGATTAAAAAAGATATACTGTACTCCTTTGCATAATTTGGATTTACTTTTCAAAAGGATCAGGCAAAGATCCATGTTCCATAAAACATTTTCCACAGTGTTATTAATAATGCTGATGTATATTGACCCTTAACTGATCCAGTGTGTACAGTTTAACCCAGGGGTCCTCAAACTTGGCAACTTTAAGACTTGTGGACTTCAACTCCCAGAATTCTTCAGCCAGCTATGCTTTAAGACTTCTCCAGCTGTGCTGGCTGGAGAATTCTGGGAGTTGAAGTCCATAAGTCTTAAAGTTGCCAAGTTTGAAGACCTCCGGTTTAACCAAAATATTAAATACATTAGACAGATATATTGCCATTATTAACATGTGATCAAATTTAGGAACAAAGACATTATTCTTCTGTCAAGAATTTATGAATGGATAGCTATGGGAGGAACTCAAACTAGAGGATTCTGACAGGATAAAATAAATGTGGATGATGTGGTGTTATTTGTTATATTTCTATGCACATACGGACGGGGGGGAGGGGAGAAACTAACTGAAAAATAATTACACACCAGAGACTGAGCTAAGATAATTTATGAAACTTGACAAAAAAAAGGTCACATTTTGATTTTGTTACATTTTTATTTTTTACAAAACAAAACCCCCCTAAAAATATAGAACCATAAGAAAACAAGTGAATAATGAAACTGGCCAAAAACTAAATTTCGCTTAGGGTACATATGTATGCTTTGGATACAAAACCAAAAAAAATCCTTTACTCATAGGAACATGCTGGAGATATATGGGGCACCTCCCTGCAACTCTTTTAAACAAATAAGTCTTTTTCTAAGGCTGTACTGCATCTGTCAAGGACAGCCATGCAATTCCAGGAAAATATGTTCCCGTTTTGCTGAAGACAGATGATCTGTCAAAAACACATTTTTGCCTTCTGTTCCAAAGCATCACACAATTTGTGGGTGTGGGTGGGTGGGTGTGATCTTAAAGAGAAATACATATTCATATTCAAATATTTTTTAAATACCCATATTCGGTATTTCTTTTCCGGATGATGTTTGTGTAGATGGAAGTAATCTATTAAGAACACATTTTACAGTAAAATCTTTAATTATTGGATTTTTCAAAGCAATTGTATTGAACTGTCAGTTTTACAGCCAAAATAAGTTCTTTGAATTTTAAATACATACCACTGTCCCAACATAAACTATACCGGATTTCTATTATTTTACAATAAACACTTATTAATTATAACATTTTTGCTGCTAACAGAGGAACTGAAGCAATTCCACAGATTGTACTAGTCTATATGAATTAGGAAAAATGCATTAATTTTGAAAGATTGTTTAGGATTTTTTCCTAAATCCTTTAGAATCTTTAAGTCAAAGATATTATTTGGGCTCTGCCACCAAAGGTGGTGGTATCAGTGGTGGTTCCTACCGGTGCGGTCGACTCTGCCGTACCGGTAGCAGCCGGCAAATTACGCAATTTGTGCGTGATGGCTCCGGTGCTGTTTTCACCGGTCCGTAGCGCGTCGCCATCTTTTTTTCAGAATTTTTGGGCTTTTTTTGGCGCACGCGCTTGTCCCCTCATGAGATTTTGGCGATTTTTGCTTCTTGTGCATGCGCGGAAGCAAAATCACGCGAGGGGGCGAGCGCATGTAACAAGTGCGCATGCGCACAAAACATGGCGATGCGCACGCAGCGCACCAGTTGCGAGGTAAGAGAGCAACCCGCCCCTGGATGGTATCATATGACAACTGGAATATAGCTATCCCAATACCACATTCTAGAAAATGCAAATATAGTAAAATGTAATGTCACCTGTGGATTGATTTCATGGTCATGTCCTGATTGAAAACTGTTTGACAGGAATTTTATGCCTCAAGAGAATTTCAGTGCGATTTGTGAAGTTCAAATTGCAAATCATCCTCCCAAATATTTTAAAAGGCTTTCAAGAGAACCTATAAAACATAATCTAAATATTACAAAATAGGATTGTATAGGTAGTCCTACATTTGCAACTGTAATTGAGCTTAGAATTATGGTCATAACTCATTGCGGTCATAAGGCAAGCCTCGTGTGATCAGATTCAAAGTTACAACCATTTATATAACAGTTGTTAGTCAAAGGCTATGGTCATAGAGCAAAAATCACAATCATTGAACAAATGAGTGGGGTTTTTTTTTGCCAGAAACAAGAAGTAATCACATAACAGGAGGCAGCAAAACATATATATTTAGAAGAATACTGAAGAATATAACATAAACCATGACAGCAATCAAAGGATATTGACACACAATGGAAATTTTGAATATTCAAGAATATAATAAGACAAAGAGGGATCTTACACCTTTTCTGTCAGAGGGAACCCTAGATTGATGATAATGGGCAGACCCCTTAATAGCCAGCAAATGTGCAGCACCTTCCCAGTCAAATCTGCCCTGAAGTTGCATCCTATGGGGATTTCTGACTAGCATATACAGTATATAGATCCTAAACATTAATTAAGCTCCCCTGATTAATTATCTAATTATCCTCCCCCTTTGAGGGAGAAGTCCAGGGCCCACTCAACATGTGGGATGAGTGAAAAGATCACCAGATACAGAACAATTGGATTGTAATACTATATTTTGAAGTAAATGCATTTGCTACATTGCTCTCCAGAAGCTGGGCTTCATGATATGGCAGGGTGTTCTTATAATACTATGAAATATTGAGGCTAAGTTATCTAATGTTAGCATTTAAACTTGCACTGCTAACTTAAAGACTACATGCCCACGAGCAAATTAGTAAAATAGTGATTACCGTCATCATTGCTAAGGATATGAAGAAATATTAGGTGCTGCTCTGTTGTGTGAGCCAGGCTGGGAGCAAGAACTGAGGCCTTATGATTTCTACATGTCGCTATTGTCTACAGAAGTACTACAATATAAACTGTTGATACTTAAGAACACTTAAAACTTGGCTCTTCCCCCAGGCATTGGGATAGGGCGAGGTCAGGGTGGGATGAGAATGTGAGCGCATTAGACAAGTGTGGCTGCAGCGCCAGGTTTTCTGTTTTTATTCTGTCGCTTTTTATACTGTTTATATTGTTTTATACTTAGGTGTAAGTTGCCCAGAGTTGTTTTAAAATGGGCGACTACATAAACCAAAATCTAGATAGATAGATAGATAGATAGATAGATAGATAGATAGATAGATAGATAGATAGATAGATAGATAGATAATATTTTTTATTTATTTATTTATTTATTTATTTGGAGGTTCTTCTATGCCGCCGTACTCCCTGAGGACTCAGGGCGGCGTACAACATTTTAATAAAACAACCAACCAAATCATTAAAAAGCAATTTAAAAACAATTTAAAACAACTATATCACACAAACATACATGGGGGAGAGATCCGATGCAATGTTGTCTCAAAATAATGATAGATAGATAGATAGATAGATAGATAGATAGATAGATAGATAGATAGATAGATAGATAGATAGATAGATAGATAGATAGATAGCAATAGCAATAGCAATAGCAATAGCAATAGCAATAGCAATAGCACTTAGACTTATATACCGCTTCATAGTGCTTTACAGCCCTCTCTAAGCGGTTTACAGAGTTCAGCATATTGCCCCCAACAATCTGGGTCCTCATTTTACCCACCTCGGAAGGATGGAAGGCTGAGTCAACCTTGAGCCTGGTGAGATTTGAACAGCTGAACTGCTGAACTAGCAGTCACTGAAGTAGGTTGCAGTGCTGCTTTTAACCACTGCGCCACCTCGGCTCAGTAATAGCAATAGCACTTAGACTTATATACTGCTTCATAGTGCTTTTACAGTCCTCTCTAAGCGGTTTACAGAGTTCAGCATATTGCCCCCAGCAATCTGGGTCCTCATTTTACCCACCTCGGAAGGATGGAAGGCTGAGTCAACCTTGAGCCTGGTGAGATTTGAACAGCTGAACTGCTGAACTAGCAGCCTGCAGTGCTGCATTTAACCACTCCGCCACCTCAGCTCTAGATAGATGATAGATAGATAGATAGATAGATAGATAGATAGATAGATAGATAGATAGATAGATAGATAGATAGATAGATAGATAGATAGATAGATAGATAGATAGATAGATAGATAGATGATGGATGGATGGTGGGTGGGTAGATGGATGGATAGATAAATAGATAAATAAATATTTAAATAAAATAAATAAATATTCTAAATGCCACATGGCTCAGCTGTTGTTGCTGCTTACGCAGGAATGGAATGTCTACTCAAGATACCCAAACATCAAAGAGTATTTTTAAAAGCATTTATTATTTAACATGCATGGAATTCCAGCTGGATAACTTGTTCCTTCTTCTTCCATCTCTGGCCTCTCCATGTACAAGCCTTGAAGGACAGGAGGAAGAGCTGGGCCTCTCAGTATAGAGGACAAAGGAAATGGCCGTGAGGGACAGGAGGAAGAGCTGCTACCATGGCAACAGTTAGATAAAAGGATCCTGAGCCCAGGGCAAGAATGTAATATGTAAACATCTCAGACAAGCCCCTACCTACTTCTCAGAAAGGTAAAGTGGGGGGAAAGGGGTACATTCAGACTTTTAAGACTCTGTTACTATAACAAAATGGTACCTACCATTTTGTTATACAAAATGGTATACAGTAAGACAGTGCCTACCGTCCCTGTCTTACTGCCCTATTGTCCTCATTTATCTGTACTTCTTTGCTTATGTTATGTTTATACAAATACCTACTACCTTGAACATGTTTGACAAATAAATAAATATAAATAAATAAATAAAGTATTGACTTACATGACATTGGTTTCCTAGCCTTGTCTACCCTGAAGACCTGAAAAACAGTTTTTCCCTGTAAAAACACTGTGTCCTCATTAAGCCTATTAATGGATTCTCAGTGAATTATAGTGGAGTTTTGCTCTCTCTTGTTGCCTACCTCACATTCAGAGTTGTTTTCAGGTCTGTAAATTATGAGGTTTCAAAGCTTCAGGCTTGTTTTCCTTTGATAAGTGTTGTTGTTTTCTGTCCTATATACAAAGTTAAATTTTCCTAACCTTTCTACTGACATGCTTTTACTCCCTGACACAACTTAGCTCCTGGAGATTTGTGTCCATCTAGCTTTCTTGACAGCAGAACAGAACGGGGGTGCTCTTGCCATCCACTCTGGGGTGCCCCCTTTACTCCTTATGTCCCATGAAAAAGTACCTGTAGAAGGGCATAAATCAGGGGTCTCAAACTCGCGGCCCGCGGGCCAACTGCGGCCCGCGGGACAATATTTTGCGGCCCCCCGCCTGGAAAAGCACTTAACCACCTTCCCTCCGGTACTTGAAGAAGATGAAGTCGCCGCTCTGAACGCACTTGGTGCAGGTCAGCCTCCGGCGGTGTTACACAGCGGGCAGCGCTCCACCGCCAAGTACAGTACCTCGGCGTCTCACCAGGGGGAGTAAGTGGCGGTGGAGCGCTGCCCGCTGTATAACACCGCCGGACGCTGACCTGCACCAAGTGCGTTCAGAGCGGCGACTTCATCTTCTTCGATGGGAGGGACACGGAGAGGCAAGTACCAGCCTGTCAGTCACGCTCTCCACGCCTCACTTTTTTTCTTCTCTTTCCCGTTCAGGCGACAGGACGTTCTGCCATTGGAGGCCCTGCATGGGAGGAGGAGACGCAGGGGTTTCTCAATGGGCGTCTCCTTCTCCCTGGCTGTGTTGTGATCCAATCACATCAAAGAGTGTCACAGACAAGGAGTTTTTTCTTCCTGGCTGTGACTCTCACTGTGATTGGATTGAGGCACATGGAGAAGGAGACGCCCATTGAGAAACCCCGGCGTCTCTTCCTCCTTGATGCTCAGTATTAGCATACAGGGCAAGAAATATACAGGGGGGCACAGCAGAGTGGAGGAGTGCTATTTTTATAAACCAGACAGGTGCGTGCCCACCCTAAAGGCATTTGGCTACTCCTGTGAGTAAAAATCAGGTCCTCTTTAATGTTGCCGAAGGTCATGCTAGGCAGCTAGGGGGACTAGGAAACTCTATTTCCGCTCATCCAGAGCACCTTGTGCTGAAGTGGGTATCTCAAGGCACCATAGGCCTAAGTTTTTGGTACGCAGCCCCAAATATGTCTTGCTCAAAGCCTGCAGTGAAGAGAAAGGTTGATGATGAGCACAGACAATTTCAGGAAAAGTGGGAAAAGCAATATTTCTTTATTGAGCACAAGGGCATCCCAACTTGTCTTATTTGCACAGAGAAAGTTGCAGTGCCCAAAGAATACAATTTGAAGCGTCATTACACAACTAGACATGCTGAGGAGTATGCAAAGTACCAGGAAGATGAGAGAGCCAACCAGGTTGCTAAACTTAAGACATGTCTGCTGAGGCAACAAGATTTCTTTAAGAAAGCAACCAAAGAGAATGATGCAGCAGTCGAAGCCAGCTACGTAGTTAGTATGATGATTGCTAAAGCAGGAAAGTCATTTAAAGAAGGGGAATTTATAAAAAAGTGCATGTTACAGGCTGCAAGTATTATCTCTCCAGAAAAGAAAGGTCAGTTTAGCAACATCAGCCTTTCTTCCAACACCGTGGCAGAGCGCATTTCTGACCTTTCAAGTGACATTTATGATCAACTGTGTGAGAAAATAAAATGTTTCAGTGTATACTCAGTCGCTCTTGATGAGACCACAGACATCACCGACACTGCCCAGCTTGCAATCTATGTCCGGGGTGTTGATGACAATTTTGAAGTCACAGAGGAGTTGCTCTCACTAGTTCCAATGCATGGCCAGACCACCGCCCAAGAGATATTTCACCAGCTGTGTGATGCTTTTCAGAATGCTGGTTTGCCTTGGAGGAAGTTTGTCGGAATAACAACTGATGGAGCGCCATCAATGATCGGGAGGAAAAAAGGACTGGTGGCACTTGTTAATAAAAAAAAGAAAGAGGAAGGTTTAGAGGAGGTCATTGCTCTGCACTGCATTATTCATCAGCAGGCCCTTTGCAGCAAATGCCTGAAGTTTGACAACGTGATGTCTTTCGTTGTGAAATGCATCAACCAAATCAGATCCAGGGGCTTAAAACACAGAATGTTTCGTGCTTTTTTAGAGGAAATAGAGTCAGAATATGGGGATGTGCTCTACTTTACCGAGGTGCGTTGGCTCAGCAGGGGAAACGTATTGAAGAGATTTTTTGAGTTGAGAGTGGAAGTGAAAGCTTTTATGGAGAAAGATGGGGCTTCTGTTCCTTTGCTAAGTGATCCAAAATGGCTCATGGACTTAGCTTTTTTGGTTGATATCACACATGAGCTTAATGTACTGAATAAGAGGTTACAAGGCCAGGGGCAACTTGTCAGTGCTGCCTATGACAGCGTGAGAGCGTTCTCTACAAAACTTATATTGTGGAAAGACCAGCTTTCTCAAACAAACCTTTGCCATTTCCCAGCATGCAAGTCACTCATTGATTCAGGCACACTATTCAGTCATGAGGAGTATGTGGATGTCATTTTGAGGCTACAGGAGGAATTTGATCATAGATTTGCAGACTTCAAGAGACACAGAGCCACATTTCAAATTTTTGCAGACCCCTTCTCCTTTGATGTGCAAGATGCCCCTCCAGTGTTTCAAATAGAGCTCATTGACCTGCAGTGTAACTCTGAACTCAAAGCCAAGTTTAGGGATGTGAGTGGAAAAGCAGCCAAACTTGGGCAATTTTTAAGAGAATTGCCCCCCAGCTTCCCTGAGCTTTCCCGAATGTTCAAGCAGACCATGTGTCTTTTTGGGAGCACATACTTGTGCGAAAAGCTCTTCTCTACCTTGAACTTCAATAAGTCAAAGTACAGGTCTAGAATTACTGATGCTCATCTTCAAGCTGTGCTGAGGGTCTCAACTGCTTCCTCACTTACGCCAAATGTGGCTCCGCTATGCAAGAGTAAGCGCTGTCAGATCTCTAGCAGCAAGAAGTAGGCAGATAAAGCCATGTTCAAACAGTTTATGTCCATTCATGTTCTAAAAGTTAAATGTTAAAGAACTGTTAATAAAGACATTTGAATCTGAATAATGATATTTTGTAAGCGCATTTTTTGTGGAAAACTTGATGCGGCCCAGCCTTACTCAGAATCTACCTCCAGCGGCCCCCAGGTAAATTGAGTTTGAGACCCCTGGCATAAATAGTTCAACAGGGATATTACATGTAACATAGGAAGAAATTAGGGACCTGAGAATTTCCATGGACACAGTCTATCAAATCTAACTTCTCACCCATTACAGTTGGGTTGGGTTGTTGACATTAAACTCATGGCATCAGGATTACTATAATTTTAGTTTGTGGAATTAAAAAATTAAATCTTATCTGATATAGGTCTTGGAGTAGATTGAGTCTTATAAGCAAACCATATGCAGTATTTATTTATTTTTATTTATTTTATTAAATTTATATGCCGCCCAACTCCCGAAGGACTCAGTAGAGCTATTTCTGCATGATTCTCATCCAACTCTGCCACATCGTCTGCAGAATTCCCTCCACGTATCATTGTTTGTCTTCCTTTGAATCACTGGTGATCCTCAGTTGCTAAAGCATTGGAAGCAACAGTTTTGACTCAGCTGAAGGGCTAGACAGTTGGTTGAATGAATAAGTCATGAGTGGAATTTTGCTGAATGAGAAACATGAATCATTTGAATATTTTCCCCTTTGGTTTACTCTTTGAAAGCCAGAATGGACACTGATTATCAAAGTAGAACATTTATGACCAAACTAAACATGCAGAACTGTCCATTCTGTTAAAAATGGATAAATTAAAAAACAGTTCAATTTCTGGAAAAATTGGCTCACAGAACAGTGTAAAATGTAATAAAATCTAAAGGGTTAAACAATAATATAAAGATGCAACCAGAATTAGTGTAATTTGCAAAGTGACTTAAGCTGTTGAAATGACCAATATGGCCAAAAACGTACTAATGTCAGAAGTTGAACCTCACTAAAAGACACTATGGTGCACATCCTGCTCAAGAAACCTCAACTGTATCTGCTTTAGATAATTTTAGGCCCATCTCCAACTTTACTTTTTTAGGACAGGTGGTCCTGCAGCTACAAAGATTCCTAGACAAAGTGGATTATTTGAACCATTGGTGGTCAGATTTCATACCAGTGTACAGCATGGAAACTGCATCATGCTTGTGGATAATGTATGGAGAATGTGAGTCGCCACTTGTTTGTGTTTCAAACAAAAAAGCTCTATCTACCTCTGTGAAGTGCTTCAAGGATCTCCTCCACTTCTTTTTAACCTCTGCATGAAATCCCTGTAGAAAGTAGTCTTTCAGCTGGGGATTTGGTATCATTAATATACTGATGACACCCAGATTCCAGAATCATTTGTTGGACAGCTATAGAAACCAAATCAGTCAATAAATAGTTAAACACACAAGCATCTCAACTCCAAGCCAAAAAGAGGATGCATTGGAAAACCTGACCCAGTGCCTGGAGGTATCAGGATGTGGATATTTTCAAGGCAGAATGGCTTTGAACTTGTAAACCTAATGATTCAAGGGAAAGTCCATCTTTGAGACCCAATAGGTTTGCATTCCCCTGCTCGGAGGTGATTCTCCTGAACTCGGCTTCTGCTTGATAAAGAAGTAGCAGCTGCAGCTAGAAGGACTTTTGCATAGTTATGTCCAATTGCAACCACTCCTCAATCAGAAGGCCCTGCTCTCATATATTCTGATACACTGCTTTGAGAGCTGTATTAGTTGCCAATCGGTTTTTGTACACGATTCTGATTGTCATCTTTGAGGCCCTTTATGGCTCTGGATCTGTCATCTGAGGAATTATCTTCTCTGTTTTCATTTCCCAATCCAATCAGAACAAAGAGTGCTAACTCCCCTTACACTCCATCTTTACAGGATTGCCACCAAATGGGGCATTTGTGTATAGAGCAGTGATGGCGAACCTATGGCACGCGTGCCACAGGTGGCACGTGGAGCCATATCTGCCGGCACGCGAGCCATTGCCCTAGCTCAGCTCCAGCGTGCATGTGCACACCGGCCAGCTGATTTTCGGCTCACATGGAGGCTCTGGGAGGGTGTTTTTGGCTTCTGGAGGGCCTCCAGGGGGCGGGGGAGGCCGTTTTCATCCTCCACAGGCTCCAGGAAAGCTTCTGGAGTCTGGCGAGGGTGAAAAATGGGCCTACCAGGCCCACCAGCAGTTGGGAAATGGGCCATTTCCAGCCTCCAGAGGGCCACCGGGGGGGCAGGGGAGCCCGATTTTGCCCTTCCCCAGGGATTGAATTATGGTGTGGGCACTCACGCATGCGCGATAGCGCGCGCGAACGCACTTTCGGCACCCGAAGAAAAAAAGGTTTGCCATCACTGGTATAGAGGCACTATCATTGGTATACTCTGTTGCCGAATACTGTGCACCGGTATGGGGAAGAAGTTTTCATACAACAAGATTCACTTTAATGACACAATAAGAATAATATCTGGAACCCTTAAATCCACACCGCTCTCATGGCTCTATGTTCTTTCTAACATTGCCCCTCCTGATCTTAAGTGACGACAAGACAGTCCGAGAGTGGAATAAGATAAACATGCCACTGATTCCTAGAGATTTTTCAATACATAAAATTTTAGACTCTCTACCAGGCTTAAGAATAGAAGAATAGAATTTTATTGGCCAAGCGTGATTGGACACACAAGGAATTTATCTTGGTGCATATGCTCTCAGTGTACATAAAAGAAAAGATACGTTCGTCAAGAATCATAAGGTACAACACTTAATGATAGTCCAGGTACAAATAAGCAATCAAATCATATTAGGAGCCAGTCAATATAAATCGTAAGGATACAAGCAACAAAGTTACAGTCATACAGTCATTTGTGGGAAGAGATGGGTGATGGGAACGATGAGAAGATTAATAGTAGTGCAGACTTAGTAAATAGTTTGACAGTGTTGAGGGAATTATTTGTTTAGCAGAGTGATGGCGTTCGGGAAAAAACTGTTTTTGTGTCTAGTAGTTCTGGTGTGCAGTGCTCTATAGTGTCGTTTTGAGGGTAGGAGTTGAAGCAGTTTGTGTCCAGGATGTGAGGTGTCTTAAGTCTAGGAAACCAATCTGGGACAACCTACCACAGTCTTACGATCTAGATGAAGAATGGTGATCAAGATGGGCAACTTTTAATAATCACAACCAAACAGATCACGTAGATCCAACAAAACCACATCCAGGAATGCAGTTGCCCTGAAGCATATGAAGCCACCTGAATAGAATTGGGACAGGCCATGTTAGAACTAAGGCAAAGCTCTTTAAGAGGGAAATTGGCTGAGACCCGCAATACGACTACAGTGCTCCAGAACAAACAGTAACACATATAGTTCAAGAATGTCTCCTCAGAAAATTTTAAAGCACCTGGGATTATCTCATTGTACCACACCAGAAACAGTCAGATGGTGAGCTTCCTTAAATATCGAATTATAGCATCTATCCCATTGCAATTCTATGGCTCCATGTTATGGTGATTTTAGTATGGTTCTATCTTAATATTTTATCTCCTATATTGTATTGTCCACATATCTTATATGCGTATATTTGCTGAACTTTATTTAAACTAAATTTGTATATCAGTGATTGGATGACCTCTGTAGATCCTATATGCTGATAGATTAGATAGATAGATAGATAGATAGATAGATAGATAGATAGATAGATAGATAGATAGATAGATAGATAGATAGATAGATGATAGATAGATAGATAGATGATAGATAGATAGATAGATAGATAGATAGATAGATAGATAGATAGATAGATGATAGATAGATAGATAGATAGATAGATAGATAGATAGATAGATAGATAGATAGATAGATAGATGATAGATGGATGGATGGATGGATGGATGGATGGATGGATAGATAGATAGATAGATAGATAGATAGATAGATAGATAGATAGATAGATAGATAGATAGATAGATAGATAGATAGATAGATAGATAAATCCTAATGGGGCTGTGATGGCAAACCTATGACACATGTCCAAGGTGACACACCACATTTTGGATGACACACTAGCGATGACCAACACCTGACAACTCTTCTCAAAGCACGCCCAGTTCTCGCGTGATTTTCTGAGGCTGCATAACAATGGGGAATGCTCTCGCACGGCCTCCAGTTATAATTCATTTGCAATTATTTGACATTTCTTTATATAATACATAGTACCACATATGATTAAGAATATAGACTGTGTTTTTTTTGAAGTAAATGGATATGTAAAAAATGTTTCTCTTTTGGTCAAGGGTGAGGGAATGACATGCCAGCAGACTCAAGTTAGGTATTTTCTTAAATTTTGACACATCAAGCCCAAAAGAGTCACAGTCATCTTAGAAACAGGTGTTCTCAGCTGCTTGGCTTCTTTGAAATTCCTTCCCTGCAGAGATTTAGACATCTTCATCTCTCCTTAGGTTTAAGGAAAGCTGTGAAGCCCTGGCTGTTTTGTCTTATACAGAAAGACAGTGGTTTGTTTTTAAAAAAAATGTTTGAAGTTGGGGGTTTGCAGGTGCATGACTGTTACCTACTGATTTGATGTGCTTTATTGACTTTTATTTTTAGATATATTTTGGGACTTTTTTTTGATATTACTCTATTGAAATTATTCGCTGCCCAAATAAAAGGAAAATAAAAAGCATGGTCAGAAATAAAGTACATTACTATATGAAGTATATGGTGTAAAAATAGATGTGTGAAATATAGGCATATAATAGAACTGATAAATGAAAGAGGAAAATGTTGTAAAATTTAAATCTGTTACCGATGCAAAAAGTGTTGTAAAGAGGGAAATTGTATAAATTTCCATGTTGCTTTTCAATGTTGTTTGTTTTCAATGTGAAAAAGGTCAATAAAAATTATTATTAAAGAAAAGAAATTATTCGCTGCCCAGGGTCTTAGGAATAAAGTGCCTTACACCTATAGTAAACAAACAATACATTATGTTAGCCAGGACAGCTCCTTCCATCTCATCTTGACAGAGATAATTTATTTCAATGAGTTATTACAAACACACTGCTAGCTGGATGTACATAACTAAGCTGTGGTTGCCTAGCTTGTGGCTTAGCATGCTCTGTGATTCCAGTCATTGTTATTAACTCATTATCCAGCATGTTATTAAACATGGGTTGTTAGAATGTTTTAATAATTCAGGGTTAAGGAAGCCACGCAAACATAGCAGTAAGATTATTGGGCTGTAATAACTAATTTGAACAATATCAATAATATCAAAGGAAACACGATATTGATAGAAGACCACATGATTTTTTAATCAGCGTCTCTTTGTTCTAATGGTTTCCATGAGGTTTAATTTACTCTTAGAGAGAATGTGATGTTGTGGTTAAGACTTGGGACCTGAACTGGGGAGCCTCTTAGCCATGGAAACTTACTAGAGGACTTTGTTATTCCGTCTCAGCCCAACCGATCTCTCGGGATAATTGCCGTAGGGAAACATGGGAGTAGAGAGCACGGCATGTACCACTTTGAGTTCCTGAAGGAAAGGCAGGATATACAATTTATTTATTTATTAAATTTGTTTGCCACCATCTCAACACAAGATGACTCTGAGCGGCTTACAATGTGGCATTTATTTAACAAATAAATAAAATAGTACAAATTATTAAATAGATTGTGGCTATATTCTTTAGAGCGGGGGTTTTCAAGCTGTGGGTTGTGTTATGCTCCTGCCGAAAGATATGTTCTCAGACAAGAAGAACGGGGAGGAAGAGAAGTCAGAGACAAGTTCTGTAGCTGGAGATTCCAGCAGTAGTAAAACCATCGACCCTGCTCTGACACTTACAAAACCAGCATGTTCTCAGGACCCCTTACGTGCACCCCGTAATAGTCTCTCTAACTCAGAAGTTCTGCCCCCCCCCCAAAAGCTCCTAATTCAAAGGAGGATTCAAAGGCAGGCAGAAGGCTGAACTTCACAGACCCTGGAGCAGTGGTGGGTTGCTGCTGGTTCGGACCGGTTCTCCCATACCAGTGGCCGAAATTTCCCCCCGCTCGCCAAACTGGCAGCGATGGCCACCTTGCCACGCCCCCAAAATGGTTCTCCAGTCATCGCTCCATGTAATTGGCTTGCAAAGAACCCTCTGCGCATGCGCAGAGGGTCATTTGCGTGACATGACGGTGTGAGCTAGCAAAGCAAGCGCGTGTGCGCAAAACACGTACTTCTGACGCGATGCGAACCAATAGGGAAGGTAAGTAGAACCCACCCCTGCCCTGGAGATTAGCTAAAAGGCATGGAAGTGCTAATATAGCAGACTTTGTAAACTTCTATGTGATTTGTCTCAGCGGCTGGTTGCTTGCTTACCGGTGCCGGTGCGCTGCGTGTGCATCTCCATGTTTTGGGCATGCACGTACTCACTATGCACGCATGCACACTATGCTTGCACCCCCTGGCACAATTTTGCTTCCGCGCATGCGCGGAAGCAAAATTGTGCCAAAATCTCATGCGCGCACACCTCCCCTCGCGAGATTTCGGCACAATTTTGCTTCAGCGCATGCACAGAAACAAAAGCGGCCAAAAATTCACAGAAAAAGATGGCGACGCACACGATGGACCAGCAGAGAGGGCTCCAGAGCGGTTGCGTGCAAATTATGCAATCGGCCACTCCTTACCGGAGCTGCGCACCGGACAGCTCCGGCAGGAACCCACCTCTGATTTGTCTCAAGTATACACTGGGAACGGTTTCAGTGTGATTTATTTATAACCCTTCTTCTCTGTGAAGAGTGCTGAGAAGCACTCTTCAAAACGTAGGTCTGATTTCAGTATATGATGCTTTGTCATGTCTTGGATTATGGGTTTTGCCTCACCTTGTCTCTTGCCCCTCCTCTGGATTCATCACTTAATTATTTGTTTACTGCTCTTGATATGTGTCTGGCCTATTTGATTAGAATACAGTCTAGCCTCCAGGTACTGCGGAATGACTTTTTTTCCCCAATGGTTGCTTATTTTTTAATTGTAAAAAAGCCTGAGATCACTTATCTCTGGTTGATGCAGAATTACATCATTTGCTCATTTACATTCCAGCAGCCGGCTGAAGTGACACAGAAAAACTTGCTCACCATCCTTACCACCAAGTTTGTAAGCAAATAAATAATGGAAGACTTAGTATAGTAGAATTGGTTGTTACAACAACTGCTTGACTCAGGTTATAGGAAACCTACAGTTGACTCAGAGGGAAGATAATGTTAGTAACCCACCCATACACAAACGTCTGTTCCAGAGAAATTTTGTGGGTCTAAGGAGGTTTGTGTCTTCCTGACTTAATGCAACTGATTCATGAGTTTGTGGCCAGAAGATTTCCTGGACCACCAGAGCGAAATGGGATTTGTTAGCAGCCTTTTCATGACACTGCTGTCAATTTGGTTACTCTCTTTCTCTTTCCTATATCATGAGTCATTAATATATATATATACCGTGTTTCCCCCAAAATAAGACATGTCCCCATAATAAGCCCAATCAGGCTTTTCAGAGCTCATGCTGAAATAAGCCCCCCCCCAAATAAGCCCCCCAACTACTTAAACGCATGCGCAGCTGGTCCCCTCCATTTCCACTGGTGCATGCCACACACACCCCACATGCCCTTACCGTACCTACTGGTAGGGCTCATGCAGGGGTAAAATGCTCCCAGTTCGCTTTGGCCTGTCAGTCGTCGGAGAGCTGATCACGAAGGCAGTGCGACGCTCCGCCCACCCACCGGGACACTGCCATTTGAATTCTTGTACCCTCTGTGCATGCACAGAATGCTTTGTGCATGCGCAGAGGGTAAAAGAACTCAAATTGCGCTGCCTTCGCGATCAGCTCTCCGACGACCGACAGGCAAAAGCGAACCGGGAGCATTTCACAGCTGGGCTGATGGCTGTGCAAAAAGCGGCCATGCAAAAAAAGCGGCAGGCGAGCAACGCGCCTCGTGCCCCACTCCTTGCCACGGCAAAATGAGCGGCAGGTCAGCAATATGCCTTGCAACCCACTCCTTGCAGCGGCAAAATGAGAGGCAGGCCAGCGATGCGCCTTGCGATCCACGGCAAGGAGTGGGACACGAGGCGCGTCGCTGGCCTGCCACTCATTTTGCTGTGGTAAGGAGTGGATCGCAAGGTGCATTGCTGGCCTGCCTCTCATTTCGCAATCCACTCCTTGCCATGGCAAAATGAGCGGCAGGCCAGCAACACGCCTCGTGATCTACTCCTTGCTGTGGATCACGAGGCATGTCGCTGGCCTGCCGCTCATTTTGCCACAGCAACACGTCCCACCCCAACGCAATGGCAACAGCAACCTGGCTGCTTCCCTTTCCCTATGTCTCTTTATCGAGAGGGGTGGCTGGTGGGTGGGGGAGAAGCGAGATGTGTGTCCTACCGTACCTGAGACTTGCAGCTCTGTCACGTTCCTCGCCGTTGTGTCCAGGGAAACACGTAAAAAAAAACCTTGAGCGACGTGCTTCCCTGGACACAACGGTGAGGAACGCGACAGAGCTGCAAGTCTCAGGTACAGTAGGACGTGCGTCTTGCTTCTCCCCCGCCCCACCTGCCACCCCTCTCGATAAAGAGACGGCGGGGAAGGGAAACAGCCAGGCTGCTGTTGCCATTGGGTTGGGGTGGGACGTGTTGGGCCGCAAGATGCGCATCTCGTGGCCCACCCCGTCCCATCCCCTACCTGACCTGCCACCCCCAAAATGCAACCCACCACGAGACACACATCTTACCTGAGTCTGGCAGCTCCGTGGCATCTCTCAGCCGGTCTGTGCAGGGAAACACCTTGCAAAGTACAGAAAAACTTCTTGTGAGGGTGAGCAATTAACAACTTCTTGCAGAGAGAAGTTTTTCTGTATTTTGCAATGTGTTTCCCTGCACAGACCGGCCGAGAGATGCCACGGAGCTGCCAGACTCCGTTAAGATGCACGTCTCGTGGCCCGGCCCGCCTCCTGCATCCCAAAAATAATAAGACAACCCCCCCCCGATAAGGCCAAACCCATATTTTGGGGGTCAAAAAAATATAAGACAGGGTCTTATTTTCGGGGAAACATGAACATATACACACACACACACACATATATATATATACATACATACATACATACATACATACATACATACATACATACATACATACCGTGTTTCCCCGAAAATAAGACCTTGTCTTATATTTTTTTGAACCCTGAAATAAGCGCTTGGCCTTATTGCCATGCACTCAAAAGCCCGATTGGGCTTATTATCAGGGGGTGTCTTATTTTGGGGAAAACAGGGTACACACACACACACACACACTTGAATTATTTTGCCTAAACACTGAAAAAACGAGTAACCCAGGATATGTCTATAAAAGAAAGTGTGCTTTGAATTTAAGATGATATTCTGAAAAAATAAAACAGACAACATATAAATTATAGATACATGTGTACATATACTGTATGTTATACTTGCCAGAAGTCACATTCTAAGACACTGTCTACTTACCTACCTAGTTACCTGCCTACCTAATATTCCAAGTACCGGTACATATCCTAATCCTTCAGAGACATAACCACTTTCACATAAATGGGTAGCTACACCAAGAAACGCAGGAAGGCGCAAGAAGGATTAGAATGGAGATGAGGGGAGGAAAGGGGGAACTGGAGAAGGATGGGAGAGAAGAAGGGAGAAAATGAGAGAGCCATCCTTTTAGTTGAGATTTGTAGTAGTACACAAAGAGATGCATAAATTTATCACAATAAAGGTCTTTGTGGATTACAAATATAAAAGGAAATGTTATTTTCATATAATGCTATTTGGATTTTCACATACTAGTATTTGGATTCATATTATTATAATTCAGGGTTATCAAATAGTATTAAAATGTTTAGATTCTCTAGGACCATTTTGCCTAGTGAATGGTTCTGAAGAATTCAAGTCTTGTATCCTGGCTTATGACTGATATGGTATAATAAATATATTCTCCAAATGTGGAGTCTGGCTATCTTTGCTTTTTATTTTTGTGTCCTCTGCAATTCAGTGGTTATGTGTATATGAATATAAAGAAAATAAATCAGGATGACAGAGTACTGTATTACTCTTATTCAACCTTATTCAATCTGAATCATTTTTGCTATGTAAATCAATCTAATTGTATGCCTCTTACTTAATTCTCCTTTATTACTGCCCCAAAATCATTACTGGAGCTAAATGTCAGCAATATCATCCTTCTTTAATAATAAGTAGTTGTATTTTATGTTTACGGTACTTATGGATTTCTGATAATGCTTTTCCTTTTTGTTAAATCTAAGAAAATGTTCTTTTCTGACTGAAGTCTAGTTGTGCAAATGCTTCACTGGTGCGCTGCTTGAAGAACAAGCATCGCAATTCAAATATTTTTCAGTTCTCTCTTTCCAGATCCCTCCAAAGAACCAATGCAGATTAATCTGCTGCTAATAGCACTGAAGGCATGATTTATAATTCTGTTTAATATGTGTGGGCTGTTCCTTCCAGCTGCCCTGCAGGTATTTAAATCAATCAAAGATTGGCCCGCTTAGGAGTCCTCTTGTGAAAAACAAGAAATATATCCACAGACTGGATGAGGCAGTTTGGGAGTAAAGGTAGAAGCCAACATGCATGGATGTCTGCTTTCGCTGAGATTGTACAGTAGACCAGGAAACAAGCTGACATAACCAGTTAATACTAAAAGCTATAAACTAAACAGTATCTTCAAGAAAAAAAGAATATCTATGCGGAATCAAGCAGAACATATATATTAAGCTATGCCAAGAACAGAACATTAAAAGGATAGGAAATGCCTGGGCTAAATTCCAAAATCCATAAAGGGATACCAACTAACTTGAACATCAAGGATACTAATTTCCAGTATACTTCATCAGTGGTTTGTAAGACCTACTCTATCCATTGGGGTCCTTAATAAATGAATAAATTAAATTGTAACATCTGAACACTTTAACACCACTGTGGTATTTCTTCCCTCCACCCCACCCCCCCAGAACCAGATTTAATTCCCTCCCTTCTGCATTGCTAATCAAACTTTTTCCAGGATATAACATATGACAGTCACATCTGCTCCCACAGGATGGAAGCTGGAGAATTATTAAATCATGTAGCGTTATTCGAAGCTTCTACCACACAGAGTGCTTAAGATTTATTACTCTCATTTTTTAATCCGATCCCCTGCAAGGTCTCTTGGACTTGTACCTATTTTCCCATCAACAGAAGTGTGGCTCTTTTTGCTGGCAAATCCTATTGTTCAAATAAGAATATCCCAGGGCTAATTTCTTTCTTTCTTTCTTTCTATGTGTTTTTTGTTCTTTCTTACATGGTGTCATTATTATTAGGGTTTTACCTTATTGCAACAGGCTTTGTTAAAGGGCATGGAAGGCTTGTCTTTAACTTTATCATAAATAAATTATTCTACATATTGGCTTATGCTTATGACAAATAGCTCTATGCTTCCAATTTATGGTTGAAAGATAATTGTCGGGGTTTTCAATCAAATGCTCTCACAATCTTCATTGGATTTTCCTTTTCCACAAGATTATTATATTTCACATACATACATACATATTTATAAAGGCGGCAAACATACATAATTCCCTCTGCTGTCGTCTTTTTCCCTATCCACTTTCCAACAATCACTGTAATCTCCCTGCCTATAAATTAAAACTAAGGGATCTGGGCTGCAAAACTCTGAATTTTCACTAAATAAAAGCAAAATGATATAGATGGTCTGGTTTTAGCAGCTCAGATCTCACAGCATCCTATTAATCAAAATAACATGTTCAAAGGTGTCAAAGCTGCACAAATTAACCTACCACTCTCTAATACTCCTGTGAAACAGATTGACTTTATGAGTGTGATATATTGCTGTTATTTTCAGTCTTAAGAGCTGTATTTATTTGGAAGCGTTCTCTCTTTTTTTAAAAAAAACCCGAATGCATTATAATTTTTCTGGATTTTAAATGTAAATATATATTTAAAAAGAAGCAGTATGCTCCCTCCCATATTTGGGTATACCAGGGTGATTCGACAGAAAAAAAACATATAACCCTTCCCTGGTACAAGCTGATATAGGAGGAGACCCTGTGACTTAGAGGTTAAAGATACTGCCTTATAGGCAGGCTGCCCAGGTTCAAATCTCAGTAAGGGTATGGCTAGCTGATGAGAGCTAAATAGCTTGAAATAGATCTATACTAGTCTCCCTTCATTTTCATTATCAGCAAAATGTTGTATATTTTATACACACACACACACATTATACACACACACACACACAAACATATATATCACAAACTCTAAGAAAAAAAGGGTTAGTGGGAATTGGTTATTCCATTGTGGATTGTCGTCTGTAAGATGACAATATCATCCAATATCATCCAATATCAAAATGAAGTTCCTCTGGATATTTGAAAAGTTCCCACCCTACTGGTATTTGAAAAGGTCTTGAAGACATGATTCTTCTTTACCCAGGCCTTTGGGGAGGATGTCCCAAGACCAGAGGTGGGCTGCACATACATTAACAACCGGTTCGCTGGAAATGTGAGCACGTGCGCCTTCTTTGTTTTCACGCAGCTTCAAACCCACAACTAATCATCTCA